>JAUIMM010001179.1:0-600000 GCA_031769625.1 Taudactylus pleione | reverse complement strand
TGTGATCCCGCTCACCACGCCAAACCAGCCGCGGCACTATGTCAGACCATACAATGCGCACATTCGGCCACAACAAGCGAACTGCATCAACCAAGTCTCTCAGCTGAAAGGACAACTCCAAACCTTTCAATTTGCACAGATCATTCCCACCAACATGCAGGACCAACCAATCAGGAACACCCCATTTCGCTGCAGACTCCTCCAACAAATCTCGCACAGAAGCACAAAGCAAGCCCACGCACACCTATCCAGCGAACATGCCTGCCACCCAACAATTCACTGGCCCATCTAGCCAAACCATGCCGTTCAGCCCAATAAATATAGGAATGGCCGACCAGCCAAACCTGCTCTTCTCCAAAGTCTTCCCCTGTAAGGAAAGAACACCCTAACCGTGAGTCACCGCACCGAAACCAAACTGCACACAACAAAATTAACACACAGCAACTAACCTAGCCAGGATGCAATGGGGAAACAAGTAACCCGAGTGAAGGAGAAAAACTAAAAAACCTTCCCCGTGAACCAAGTTGGGCCAGATGATGGCTCCCGGGAGGAAAAACTAAAAAATTCCTTCACACCCCCACTTATTGAATGCTAACCATTCGTTAACTGGACGGCAAACAACATATTCGGGTTGTCGCAGGAGTGCACCTACAGCTTATCGCAAGGAACATACGTTTTATATGCAGAGGACCTCCACCTCACGATCTTTTGAATATCACTGCCGGACGCTCCTGCTACTGCTGCACTAGTGGCGGCACCAATCCTGAAGGAATGAGTCCCGTAACTAGCGCCATCTAAGCCTAACGCCATTAAGCTACGCCGAAGAACAGCAGCGAATTGAAATTTAGAAAGAGGGGAGAGATTTGAGTGCACCAGCCATTGGGCACCACCTGCTGGACGACCAGCCATATATAAAGCGGCAAGTCGCACCGGGCAAACCGAAGCGTCATCCTGTTTATGCAAGTTAACCCACCTGCCCCGGCCTAACTGATCCGTCTTGGAAAACCGCAGTTTACACAAAACGGATGACTCCTGGAACACGATATCTCCCATCATGAACCCTGAGGACACCGAGGACTTACTGGAAGCTACAATCTCACTGACCCTAAAATCCCCAAAAAACGCGACTGCAAAAGCTAAACGGAATAACGAAGCCTCAAAAGAATCCGAAGCCACACTATCCATCACACCCAGCGAGCGAACAAGGAGATGGAGATCGATAGGCCTGTGGGAGTCAGCCCTGGCGGGAAACTCCTTGGCCCAACCTTTAAGGGCTTTAGAAAGGATGAATGATTTGGTGGGATCTGGTAAACCTTTTAATTTACTGAAGAAGGAAATCCCGCCAGAGCCGAAGTCATGGAAGCCTTGGAACGACCTTGCTGGTAATGTCCCCAAACAAACCTAGACATCAACTCCGAGGAAGACTTACCCAGCTGAGGGCTTTGTGAACAGAAAGCCTGCCAATCCTGCCACGACGCAGCACAAGCCCTCCGAGTTGCTGGAGCCAGCGACCTCTGCGCCAGGCCCTCTATTCCGGCCTGATAATATGCCATACAAAAGGAGGGCAAGGTAACCCAACTGCAGAAGCTGCCGGCGCCAGCAAACGGAAACGGGAGAATTGAAATCGGGACAATGCATCAGCAATCGCATTATGCACCCCAGGGACGTGGCACGCGCGGAACCTAATGTTGGACTCTAAGCAACGCAAAACCATATGCCTAAGGAGACGCAAAGCCGGGGGGGAGGAAGAACGCTGATTGTTGATGGCCTGAACTACGCCTAGATTGTCGCACCAGAAAACTACATGTTGACTGGCCAAACGCTCCTTCCATAGCTCGACCGCCACTATAATGGGGAAAAGTTCCAACAAAAGCAAATTACTAGTAAGACCTTCTAAACGCCAATCAGGAGGCCAGGACGCTGCGCACCACTCCCCGTTGAAAAAGGCCCCAAAACCGGAGGACCCAGCCGCATCGGTGAAAAGCTGCAAAGTGGCATTCGACACTGGAGCAGCCGGCCAAATGCGTTCACCGTTAAAACGAACTAGAAAACTGGACCAGGTTCGAAGATCCTCCTTGATCTCAGAAGACAAACGAACGTAGTGATGCGGCTGGCTCACCCCGGCCGTGGACCTCTCCAACTTTCTGCAAAAAACCCTACCCATGGGAATTATGCGACAGGCAAATTAAATGACCCCACCAAAGATTGAACCACGCGCTATTTTACACTATCTGTTCCTAAACAAAACGCAATCTGATTGAGCAATTTTTGAACCTTATCGTGCGGCAAACAACAACAACCAGCCAACGTGTCAATCTCAATACCCAGGTAAGAAAGACAAGAAAGGGGGGTCCTCTGTCTTGTCATGCGCAACAGGAACCCCCAAAACTCTAAACAAAGCTGTGGCGGAAAATAGGAGATCTGTACAAACCTCGCTCCCTCCTGTACCCATAAAGAGAAAATCGTCAAGGTAATGCGCAACACCGACATGACCAGTGCCCGCCACTATGCACCAATGTAAAAACTAACTGAACTTCTCAAAATAGGCACAGAAGACCGCACAGCCCATAGGCAGACATTTATCTACAAAGAAATTACCCCCAAGTCTAAAACCCATATACTGAATTGCATCTGGATGTAACGGTAACAAGCGAAATGCGGACTCAACATCTAACTTCGCCAGCAAAGCGCCCACACCAAAACTATGGACTAAACCCAAGGCATCATCAAAGGACTGATAAACCACACTGCAGGCCGAATCGGGTATAGCATCATTAACCGAATTACCATGGGGGTAGGATAAATGCTGAATAAGCCGAAACTTCCCGGGCGCCTTCTTAGGGACCACCCCCAAAGGCGAGATGCAAAGATTCGGCAAGGGAGAAGAAGGGAAAGGACCCTCCATTCCTGCCCAGCAAAACCTCAGAATCCACCTTAGATCGCAACACCTGAGGGAATTCCCGAGCGGAACGTAAATTGCGGGGCGCATTAATGTGCAGAGGACCGGAAATAGGTAAACCGAAGCCAAATTTAAAACCGTCCAACAGAAAGGCAGCAGCCTCTCTATCAGGATAACGAGCTAACCACTTAGTAAGCTCCGGCAACAAATGGGTGACCTAGCTTTAACTAGCCGCCTTGGAGCTATCGACCCTATCAGGCCCTGCGGCTCCGGAGTCACGACGGCAATCCTTGGCCGGATGCTCCCCGTTGCAAATGTGACAGGAGTGTCGAAAACGACAAGAGGCGCCACGAGAACACCTCGAGTCATTGAAAGCGAAACACTTCCCTCTCGTCACCCCCGACGCACCAGTCCTAATAGAGGCAACCTTGCGGGGGGCGCTGCGTCCGAAGGAGGCCGCCGCTGCTGCGAAACTTCGAGCCAAACCTCGACATCTTTAACACCAAAAGGGACTATGCGACTACCCTCATGTTTATGCCTGAACTGGCAATCATAATCCTTCCACGATGTACCCCGTGACCGAGCGAACATCATGCACCAAGTAAATGTACCTGATAACATTCTGATGTTCCTCCGGACGCGTTTCTAAATAAAACGCTGCAAAAATAAGCATGCCTATTAGCCAGGAATTGTAACCACAGTAACTATCCTCACCAATCCCTCCTGGCTTCTTAGCCTGAGTTAGGCCCTTCTTCATCTCGTCCGTGAGGGTGAAGAAATCAACAAACTTACCCCTACGGATTCGCTCTCTAACGCTTTTGCGCAACCCCCGGAGAACCGCAGTATTCGCGCAATGTACAGAATCCGATCCAGGCGGTGGTTCAACATGGACGGAGGCCTCAACTGTCTTATTCTTGCCCTGAGTCTTCTTAGCCAAACGCCGTGCCACTAATCTAGCAATCTTCCGCGTGCACCCCGGGGAACCACACGAATGAGAGGATGATGCAGAAAAAGAAGAAGACGAAGATGTGTCATACTCACCAGCACCTGGATGTGGAACCGAATTTCCCGACACTTCACGCGGAGGGTCCACCAGAGCCTCCTCCGTGTCCACCTCTACGCGCGCAGGAACAGGAACCGCGACAGCCCCCATGAGATCCAGAATGATCTGAAACTGGGACAGCAGCGTGAGGAACCGAAACAGTAACTGGTGAAACATTGAGCGGGGGGGGTGGGAGGGGTAGAAGGGGGGACAACAGAAGAGGTGGGGGGCTGGGAGGAAACGGGGGGACGGGGGGGAAGGCAAAGGGGGTGCAGCGATAGAGGAAGAAGGTATAGAAGGAGCAGAAAAAGGGGGGGCAGTACCAGCAAAGGTGGAAATGGGGGGCATGGGCATCAGAGGTAGGTGAGAAAAGTTGGTGGAGTCAGGGTGTTGCATGACTGGAGCAGGAGGAGGGAAGGAGTGCCAGGGAGAAGGGGCTGGAAAAGGGGAAGGTTGCCAATAAGGATAGCCAGGGGGGAAAGAAGGGGAAACATACGGGGGATAAACAGAAAAATGGGGGACAGAGGAAACAGAGGAGATGACGGGCGGAGCAGGGCGAGCACTCCAAGAAGGATGAGCCCAGATAGAAAAGGAAGCAGAGGAGGGAAGATGGGAGCCTGACAACCAGGGAATTGGCTGTGAAAGAGGGGTACTGAAAACAGGGGGGGGCAATAATATTAGGCAGGGCACGCAGCCTGCTGCCCTGTGTGGAAGCAAAGCTGGCAAGAGCTTGAAAATAGGGGCTGGATCCCACCACTGAAGTGGGACCCAAAATGGCCACTGGCGCTAAAATGGCCGCCGGACCCGCTGCACATGATGGGCCGGGGGGCCATGGTGATGTTGTGATAGGGGAAATCCCCTGCACGCTGTAACCAGCGGGGGAAGCAGGCACCGAAGGGGCGGGGACAGCAGGAGCCGCAGCCGCGGACTGATGGGGTAGAGGCAACCCATCGGTGGAAGCCAGCGCTGAAAGGGCGGGACATGCGGGAGCTGGAGCCGTGATCAGCGGGAGAAGGGAGCTGATGGCAGGGGAAGCGGGCGCGCTCCTGCTCACTACATTGAGAGAGACAGGGGAACCAGGAGGGCAGGTAAGGATACGCTGGGAGGGAGAAACAGGGAGGCCAGATAGGGGGGAGAGTGGGCACACAGGAGAGCTGGCAGGGGCAGCCCTGAGTGGGTGGGAGAACTCTGATAGCCGGCTAGGAAGGGCGGCAGACCTCTTGGGACGGGACATGGTAAACAGGGGAGATGATACAGGGAGATGATGCAATGAAATGAATCCTAGTGACAAAGGGGTAGAACCAAGAAACGCAGGGTGTGACACTTAGCTGTACTCTAGAAATCACCAAAGAGGCAGATCAAATGCCAATCACCTCTTTTATACTGATAATCACAGGCACACCCACAATTCCAGGCATTGGCCAGCTAACAAACCACCTGACCCCTAACCATTTAATCTGCCTAGTAACAAGGCTGTCAAGACAGCCAATCAGCAAAAACCCCAGGATTCTTATTTCACTCATGTTTAGGCAACCTTTGTTTTCTATAAGGCCTTGGCCTTTCTTTATGAAGACTGCCGATTCTGATATCCCTTCTGCTTGTAGTAGTAGTGGTGGTGGTCCAATTAAAAATGTGAAAGTTGTTAAGACAGCTCCGGAAAAACCAACTGTGTGCCCTGAGAAATCGAAATCACAAATCCTGAGAAGAGCGCAAGTGTGTCCGCGGTTGCCATGTGTGAGCTGACCGAAATACTAGTGTACTGGAGGATCCTCCAAGCTCCAACATTTGTGTGCCCTCTGTAAAAGTGGGGAAGGGCAGTCAACATCTTGCAGACATAGGACCTCATTCAGAGGTGCTCGCAAAATGTGAGCGCTCGCTCTGAATGAGGGCGGCCGCATCTATTTTCTGAGCCAGCCTCCAGGCCGCTCGCTAGGCTGTGGGTGACCACCCACAGCTTTAGCGAGCGGCCAGGTTGATGGTCGCAATGGTCAAGACCATCGCGACCATCGGGGCTTGCGATGAGACCCTTGTGGTAGGGTCTCGTCTGCCGCAAGCCCCAGAGAGCTTCCGGCTCTAATAGAGCCAGAAGCTTTCCCACTGACATCACTGGTGATGTCAGTGGGGCCGCCCACAAACGGCAGGCATTCCTTTGGGAACGCCTCTGTTTGTGAAGCCACCCCCCTGCCACGCCTACAAAACAGGGCGAGCTGTCGATCTCTCTCGCTCTGGGGCTTGTGCACACGCAGTGTGGCCGCTGCACGTGCACAGAGCCCAACATCGACCCGCTTGCGAGCACTCAAGCGCTTGCAAGCGGGTCTGAATGAGACCCATAGTCATTGAGGATGCTTCTGTGGAATTGCACATGGAGGAGGAAGATATTTTGGAATTTGAAGGCGCTAAGGATGATGAGGATGTTGATGAAGATGTTGGTGATGAGGATGTTGATGCCAAGGTTGTCCTTTGTGTAAGTAAGGCAACAGATGTTGCCCATGTCTTGAAAAAGTCAAAGCCCATTTTCATGACGGGACAAAAGACAAAAAACTCCACTTCTCACGTGTGGAATTAATTCCACCCCGAACTGGAGAACAGTTGTCGAGCCATATGTGACCATTGCCATGCAAGAGTGAGTAGAGGGAGGGACCTAAACCACCTAGGAACCTCCTCCTTGTTACATCACTTGGTGGGCATTTATCAAATACCAAAGTGTACGTCGCAAGTTCCAAAACTCAAAACGTAACAAGTCCAGTGTCACCTATCTGCTCCCTCTTTGTGAGATCCAAGCACCTTCGATCACCAACAACTGCATCATCAACATTCTCATTCGTCATCGGGAGTAGTCCTGCTGCATCCAATGTTGGCATTGGAAGCATGATTGACTCCTCTCCTATCCATGATTCCTCAAAAGGATCCTTGATGACTACGCCTGTTGCTGTTGCTGTGAATGGATCTTCATCCCAGAAGGGGACCAGAAGGAAGACTACTTGCAGTGTATCCTCCAAAAAAACAATTAACTGTTAATAGCTTGCAAGGGCAAACAAGTATGACAGCAATCACCCATTTGCACAGCAGATTACTGACGTCATAACAGCTATGCTGGTACTAGAGGTGCGTCCTGTATCCGCCATTACTCCAGTAGGTTTTCAACAGTTAATTAAGGTCCTGTGTCCTCGCTACCAGATCCCTTCTAGATTCCACTTTGCTAGAACAGCAATTCCAAGTCTGTACAAGGACATTTAAAAAAAAACCTTATTAATGTTTTCAGAAATGCCATTGTACCCACTGTCCACTTGACCACTGATATGTGGACAAGTGGGACAGGGCAAACTAAGGTTACATGACTGACAGCCTACTGGGTAGGTGTATTGCCTGCAACAGCAGCAGCAGCAACATTTACCAAAAGACAGCTGATACAGAGGCAGGCTACTCTTTGTATAACTGGTTTCACTAAGAGGCATACCGCTGAGAACCTCTTAAAAAAACTCAAGGAAATCATTGCTAAATGGCTTACCCCACTTGGACTCTCCTCAGGATTTGTGATTTCGGACAATGCCACCAATATTGTGAAAACATTAGATGTGGGTGAATTCCAACACATCCCATGTATTGCTCACACAATTTGGTGGTGCAACGTTTTTTAAAAACTGACACGGTCGTGCAGGAGATGCTCATGGTGGCATGCAAAAGATCCGGACAATTTAGACATTCGGTTACCGCTTGTCAAAGATTGCATGACCAGCAGGTACTGTTAAATTTGTCCTTCCATCAGCTGAAGCAAGAGGTAGTAACTAGGTGGAATTCTACCCTCTATATGCTTCAGCGGATGGAGGAACAGCAAAAGGCCATCCAGGGCTATGCAACGGACTATGACATAGCCATGAAGGGGGAATGCACCTTATTCAAGCGCATTGGAGAATAATTTCCGTGTTGTGCAAGGTTCTCAAACTCTTTGAACTTGTCACACGTGAAGTTTGTTCAGACACTGCCAGCTTGAGTCAGGTCATTCCCGTCAACAAGACTTTTGCAAAAACAGCTGGAGAAACTGGAGGAGGTGAAATGGATCGATTGCGGTAAGCATGGCAGACTGGTGGATCAAGCCCTTGATTCACTTCACCAGGAACCAAGAGTCGTCAATCTATTGAAATCTGAAAAATATATTTTGGCAACCATTCTGGATCCTAGGTTTAAGTCCTACCTTGTGAGTTTTTTCCCAACAGACCCAAATCTAAAACTGTGCACAGAAGTATTGGTAAAAAAATTGTCAGCTGCAGCTGCAAGTGAAACGGCATCATCTACTCCTTCAGTTTCTGCAGCTGCCAGGAAAAAACTAAATTTTCCTTACAGAATGCCTGCTGGTCATGCAGATCGTTCACCAAAAAATTACATCTGGTCGGGCCTGAGAGAACTGCCTACTAGTGACATGTCTTCTACCATGACTAAGTGTGATACGGTCTCTATTCACAGAATGGTGGAGGACTATTTCAGGGATAACATCCTAATAGGCATGTCAGACAGTCCCTTTCAGTACTGGGAGGAAAAAGAGGCAATTTGGAGTCCCATACACAAACTGGCTTTGCATTAATTAAGTTGCCCACCCTCCAGTGTGTACTCCGAAAGAGTTTTCAGTGCTGCTAGTAACCTTGTCAGTGATCGGCATAGGAGGTTACTTCCTCAAAATGTGGAAAAGATGATGTTCATTAAAATGAATTACAAATTCCATGAGGAAGACCTCTACCAACAATTACATCAAAAAATTACAGAGGCGCCTAAGATGGATTCCAGCGGGGACGAATTAATATTGTGTGAAGGAGAGGATGTACACACTGATGGGGATGACAAGGACGATGATGACGACAACTTGTAATATAAAGCCAGTTTGTGTATGGGATCATTTTCATGTCCAATGCAAATTGGCAGCTTGTTTTATGGGGGTCCAAACAAACCAATAATTTCAGCCACAATTGGCAGTCCTTGTCCCTGAAATGATTGGATTGTTATACTGTCCTGTTTTGTATAAAACATAAGGGTGGCTGGGAGGGCCCAAGGACTATTCCATCTTGCACCTTTTTCCTTTCCATTATGTGCTGGTTGGTTTAGGAATCAATGATTTATTTTAAAATTAATTTATTATCAATTTTACAGCCAGGCGCTGTACCAATGAATTTCTATTTATTAATTATTCAGCCAAGGGCTGCACCCAATGAATTGTTTTTTTAAATTAATTTATTATCAATTTAACAGCCAGGGGCTGTACCAATGAATTGCTTTTTATTAATTATTCAGCCAGGGGCTGCACACAATTAATTGTTTTTTAATTAATTTATTATCAATTTTACAGCCATGGGCTACACCCAATGAATTGTTTTAAATTAATTTATTATCAAGTAAACAGCCAGGGGCTGTACCAATGAATTGCTTTTTATTAATTGTTCAGCCAGGGGCTGCACACAATTAATTGTTTTTTAATTAATTTATTATCAATTTTACAGCCATGGGCTGCACCCAATGAATTGTTTTAAATTAATTTATTATCAAGTTAACAGCCAGGGGCTGCACCAATTAATTTATTTTTATTAATTGTTCAGCCAGGGACTGCACCCAATGAATTGTTTTTTACTTTTTAATTAAATTATTATTAATTATTCAGCCCATGGCTTCACCAATTAATTGTTTTTTCATTAATTTATCATCAATTTTACAGCCAGGGGCTGCACCAACTATCCATTCTTCAATCCTCAAGGGTATCCCAACCATCATCTTTGCACAGTCCTCAACTCTATTAATAATTATATCAATCAGTTTTGAGCCTGCAAGCTGGTTGCATCCTTTTGGCCCTATAACTAGATGAAAAAAAATCAATATTGTGAGGTGGTCAAACTTGACAGGAAACGAGTGGAAATAAATGTAATTGAGGTTACTAATACTGTAGGAACAAAAAAAGGCCAATTTTATGTGATTTTAGCTGCTTTTTTTATTTTTAAGTAGAAATCCAGATCCAAAACCAAAACACAAAAACAAAACACGGAGATGAGGTTTTGGCAAAACCAATCCATATCCAAAACCAGGGGAGATCCAGATCCAAAACCAAAACACGGGGGTAGGCGCACATCTCTAGTCACAATACAATTTTACAAATTAATAATTAGTCCCACCTGTGGAACTTTTACCATGTGTCAGCCAGTAATAAATACACCGGGGCAGCAACAAGGAGATCTGGAAAACAATACACTATGTATGACACATATAATGGGTTACTGTGATTGCTGGTCCTGTATATGCTGGAATTATGACACACAATACACTATGTATGACACATATAATGGGTTACTGTGATTGCTGGTCCTGTATATGCTGGAATTATGACACACAATACACTATGTATGACACATATAATGGGTTACTGTGATTGCTGGTCCTGTATATGCTGGAATTATGACACACAATACACTATGTATGACACATATAATGGGTTACTGTGATCACTGGTCCTGTATATGCTGGAATTATGACACACAATACAGTATGTATGACACATATAATGGGTTACTGTGATTGCTGGTCCTGTATATGCTGGAATTATGACACACAATACACTATGTATGACACATATAATGGGTTACTGTAATCGCTGGTCCTGTATATGCTGGAATTATGACACACAATACACTATGTATGAAACATATAATGGGTTACTGTGATCGCTGGTCCGGTATATGCTGGAATTATGACACACAATACACTATGTATGACACATATAATGGGTTACTGTGATCACTAGTCCTGTATATGCTGGAATTATGACACAGAATACACTATGTATGACACGTATAATGGGTTACTGTGATCGCTGGTCCTGTATATGCTGGAATTATGACACACAATACACTATGTATGACACATATAATGGTTACTGTGATCGCTGGTCCTGTATATGCTGGAATTATGACACACAACACACTATGTATGACACATATAATGGGTTACTGTGATCACTGGTCCTGTATATACTGGAATTATGACACACAATACACTAAGTATGACACATATAATGGGTTACTGTGATCACTGGTCCTGTATATACTGGAATTATGACACATAATACACTATGTATGACACATATTATGGGTTACTGTGATCACTGGTCCTATATATGCTGGAATTATGACACAATACACTATGTATGACACATATAATGGGTTACTGTGATCGCTGGTCCTGTATATGCTGGAATTATGACACACAATAAATACACTATGTATGACACATATAATGGGTTACTGTGATCACTGGTCCTGTATATGCTGGAATTATGACACACAATACACTATGTATGACACATATAATGGGTTACTGTGATCACTGGTCCTGTATATGCTGGAATTATGACACACAATACACTATGTATGACACATATAATGGGTTACTGTGATCACTGGTCCTGTATATGCTGGAATTATGACACAATACACTATGTATGACACATATAATGGGTTACTGTGATCACTGGTCCTGTATATGCTGGAATTATGACACAATACACTATGTATGACACATATAATGGGTTACTGTGATTGCTGGTCCTGTATATGCTGGAATTAAGACACACAATAAATACACTATGTATGACACATATAATGGGTTACTGTGATCACTGGTCCTGTATATGCTGGAATTATGACACACAATACACTATGTATGACACATATAATGGGTTACTGTGATCACTGATCCTGTATATGCTGGAATTATGACACACAATACACTATGTATGACACATATAATGGGTTACTGTGATCTCTGGTCCTGTATATGCTGGAATTATGACACACAATACACTATGTATGACACATATAATGGGTTACTGTGATTGCTGGTCCTGTATATGCTGGAATTATGACACACAATACACTATGTATGACACATATAATGGGTTACTGTGATTGCTGGTCCTGTATATGCTGGAATTATGACACACAATACACTATGTATGACACATATAATGGGTTACTGTAATCGATGGTCCTGTATATGCTGGAATTATGACACACAATACACTATGTATGACACATATAATGGGTTACTGTGATTGCTGGTCCTGTATATGCTGGAATTATGACACACAATACACTATGTATGACACATATAATGGGTTACTGTAATCGCTGGTCCTGTATATGCTGGAATTATGACACACAATACACTATGTATGAAACATATAATGGGTTACTGTGATCGCTGGTCCGGTATATGCTGGAATTATGACACACAATACACTATGTATGACACATATAATGGGTTACTGTGATCACTAGTCCTGTATATGCTGGAATTATGACACAGAATACACTATGTATGACACGTATAATGGGTTACTGTGATCGCTGGTCCTGTATATGCTGGAATTATGACACACAATACACTATGTATGACACATATAATGGTTACTGTGATCGCTGGTCCTGTATATGCTGGAATTATGACACACAACACACTATGTATGACACATATAATGGGTTACTGTGATCACTGGTCCTGTATATACTGGAATTATGACACACAATACACTAAGTATGACACATATAATGGGTTACTGTGATCACTGGTCCTGTATATACTGGAATTATGACACATAATACACTATGCATGACACATATTATGGGTTACTGTGATCACTGGTCCTATATATGCTGGAATTATGACACAATACACTATGTATGACACATATAATGGGTTACTGTGATCGCTGGTCCTGTATATGCTGGAATTATGACACACAATAAATACACTATGTATGACACATATAATGGGTTACTGTGATCACTGGTCCTGTATATGCTGGAATTATGACACACAATACACTATGTATGACACATATAATGGGTTACTGTGATCACTGGTCCTGTATATGCTGGAATTATGACACACAATACACTATGTATGACACATATAATGGGTTACTGTGATCACTGGTCCTGTATATGCTGGAATTATGACACAATACTCTATGTATGACACATATAATGGGTTACTGTGATCACTGGTCCTGTATATGCTGGAATTATGACACAATACACTATGTATGACACATATAATGGGTTACTGTGATTGCTGGTCCTGTATATGCTGGAATTAAGACACACAATAAATACACTATGTATGACACATATAATGGGTTACTGTGATCACTGGTCCTGTATATGCTGGAATTATGACACACAATACACTATGTATGACACATATAATGGGTTACTGTGATCACTGATCCTGTATATGCTGGAATTATGACACACAATACACTATGTATGACACATATAATGGGTTACTGTGATCTCTGGTCCTGTATATGCTGGAATTATGACACACAATACACTATGTATGACACATATAATGGGTTACTGTGATCACTGGTAATGTATATGCTGGAATTATGACACACAATACACTATGTATGACACATATAATGGGTTACTGTGATCTCTGGTCCTGTATATGCTGGAATTATGACACACAATACACTATGTATGACACATATAATGGGTTACTGTGATCACTGGTCCTGTACATGCTGGAATTATGACACACAATACAATATGTATGACACATATAATGGGTTACTGTGATCACTGGTCCTGTACATGCTGGAATTATGACACACAATACACTATGTATGACACATATAATGGGTTACTGTGATCTCTGGTCCTGTATATGCTGGAATTATGACACACAATACACTATGTATGACACATATAATTAGGGGTGTGCACCGGCCACTTTTCGTGTTTTGTGTTTTGGTTTTGGATCTGGATCTTTCTTCGTGTTTTGGATCTGGATTGGTTTTGCCAAAACCACCCTTCCGTGTTTTGGGTTCTGGGTTTTGTGTTTTGGATCTGTATTTTTTTGAAAAAAAGCATAAAAACAGCTAAAATCACAGAATTTGTAGGTTTTTCTGCTCCTATGCTATTATTAACCTCAATAACCTTAATTTCCACTCATTTCCAGTCTATTCTGAACACCTCACACCTCACAATAGTGTTTTTATGTCCAAAAGGTTGCACCGAGGTAGCTGGATGACTATGCTAAGCGACACGAGTGGGCGGCACAAACACGTGACCCATCTAGGAGTGACACTGCAGTGGCAGACAGGATGGCAGTTAGAAAAACTAGGCCCCAAACTGTACATAATGCAAAGAAAAAAAGAGGTGCAAGATGGAATTGTCCCCCATTGAGGAATGGGCCCCCACAAAACAAGCTGGCAATTAATGTGTCCCTGCACAAACTGGCTCTACGGAGGCAAGATGTCATCCTCATCCTCCTCATCCACCGATTCCTCACCCTCTTCAGTGTGTACATCCTCATCCTCACAAAGTATTAACTCGTCCCCACTTGAATCCACCACCACAGGTCCCTCTGTACCTTCTGGAGGCTGGTCTCCCTGGAAGAGCTGATAATTCATTTTGATGAACATCATCTTCTCCACATTCTGTGGAAGCAACCTCCTACGCCTTTCGCTGACAAGGTTCCCGGCTGCACTAAACACTCTTTCGGAGTACACACTGGAGGGGGGGCAACTCAGGTAAAATAGAGCCAGTTTGTACAGGGGCCTCCAAATTGCCTCTTTTTCCTGCCAGTACAGGTATGGACTGTCTGACATGCCTACTTGGATGCTGTCACCGATGTAATCCTCCACCATTCTGTCAATGGTGACAGTATCATATGCAGTGACAGTAGACATGTCAGAAATTGTTGCCAGGTCCTTCAGTCCGGACCAGATGTCCAAACTTGGTCCTGCCTGCCCTGCATCACCGCCAGCGGGTTGCTTAGGATACCTAAGTTTTTTCCTGGCAGCCCCAGTTGCGGGAGAAAATGAAGAAGGAGCCGTTGACGTGTCACGTTCCGCTTCAGCTGACAGTGTGTTCACCAGCAGGTCTTTGCACCTCTGCAGGCTTGTGTCGGCCGGAAAGAGAGACACCACATAGGCTTTAAACCTAGGATCGAGCACGGTGGCCAAAATGTAGTGGTCTGATTTCAACAGATTGACCACCCTGGAATCCTGGCAAAGCGAATGAAGGGCTTCATCCACAAGTCCCACATGCCGAGCGGAATCGCTCCGTCTTAGCTCCTCCTTCACTTTCTCCAGCTGCTTCTGCAAAAGCCTGATGAGGGGAATGACCTGACTCAAGCTGGCAGTGTCTGAACTGACTTCACGTGTGGCAAGTTCGAAGGGCTGAAGAACCTTGCACAACACGGAAATCATTCTCCACTGCGCTTGAGTCAGGTGCATACCCCCTCCTTTGCCTATGTCATAGGTGGATGTATAGGCTTGTATGGCCTTTTGCTGCTCCTCCATCCTCTGAAGCATATAGAGGGTTGAGTTCCACCGCGTCACAACCTCTTGCTTCAGGTGATGGCGGGGCAGGTTCAAGAGTGTTTGCTGGCGCTCCAGTCTTCGGCACGCAGTCGCTGAATGGCGAAAGTGGCCAGAAATTTTTCGGGCCACCCAAAGCGTCTCCTGCACGCCCCTGTCGCTTTTCAGAAAATTCTGCACCACCAAGTTTATTGTGTGAGCAAAACATGGGACGTGCTGGAATTTGCCCAGATGTAATGCCCGCACAATATTGGTGGCATTGTCAGATATCACAAATCCCCAGGAGAGTCTAAGTGGGGTAAGCCACTGGGCGATGATTTCCCTCAGTTTCTCTAAGAGGTTGTCGGCGGTGTGCCTCTTACTGAAACCGGTGATACACAGCGTAGCCTGCCTTGTAACGAGCTGGTGTTTCTGAGATGCTGCTACTGGTGACGCTGCTGCTGTTGCTGCGTAAGGTGATACATCTACCCAGTGGGCTGTCACAGTCATATAGTCCTTAGTCTGCCCTGTTCCACTTGTCCACATGTCCGTGGTTAAGTGGACATTGTGTACAACGGCATTTTTCAGGACACTGAGGACACTTTTTCTGACGTTTCTGTACAGTCTCGGTATCGCCTGCCTAGTGAAGTGGAATCTAGACGGGATTTGGAACCGGGGACACACTACCTCCATCAATTGTCTAAATCCCACTGCACTAATGGCGGATACCGGACGCACGTCTAACACCAACATAGCAGTCAAGGCCTCAGTTATACGTTTTGCTTCAGGATGACTGCTGTCGTACTTCATCCTCCTCGCTAAGGACTGTTGGAGGGTCAATTGTTTAGTAAAAGTAGTGGTGTTCCTACTTCCTCTCTGGGATGATGAACGACTCCCAGCAGCAGCAGCAACAGCAGCAGCGGCAGCAGTAGGCGTAGCAATGCAGGATCCTCCGGAGGAATCCCGGATAGGAGAGTCAGTCATGCCAGTGATATGGCCTGCAGGACTACTTCCGATCCTGACTAAGGAGGAAATTGACGAGGAGGGAGTTGACGGTGTGGTTTGCAGGCGCTTGGATACAACAGGACAACGGGATTTAGGTGTCCCTGGACTGCTTACGGTCTGAGCCAAAGTTTCTGAACTTGACAGTAACTTTTTATGAACGCGCTGCAGGTGCCGTATAAGGGAGGATGTTCCTAGGTGGTTGACGTCCCTACCCCTACTTATTTCACCTTTACATATGGTACATATGGCAAGACAGTTGTTGTCCGGATTTGGATAGAAATATTGCCAGACCAAAGAGGTGGAATGTTTGGTCTTCTGCCCAGGCATGACCGTGATGGGCTTTTTCATCCCACGGACAACAACTGTCTCCCCCGGAGCCTGATTTAAACAAACCACATCACCATCAGAATCCTCCTCGCCAACTTCCTCCTCAGCGCCAGCTACACCAGTATCCTCATCCTGTTGTACTTCAACAGTGACATCTTCAATTTGCATATCAGCAAGTGGACTGTGGGTGCTCCTTTCAGCACTTGCAGGGGGCGTGCAAATGGTGGAAAGAGCCACCTCTTCCCGTCCAGTGCTGGGAAGGTCAGGCATCGCAACCACCACCACACTTGGACTCTCCTTGGGGATTTGTGATATCTTCTTAGAAAGCACAGTTCTTCGCTGTGCTTTTGCCAGCTTAACTCTTTTGATTTTTTTAGTGGGAGGAGTGCTTCCATCGTCATGTGAAGCTGAACCACTAGTCATGAACATACTAGGGATCGACCTTAGCCGTTCCTTGCCACTCCGTGTCGTAAATGGCATATTGGCAAGTTTACGTTTCTCTTCAGCTGATTTAAATGTCTTTTTCAAGGTCATTTTCCTGAACTTTGCCATTTGGGATTGTATGTGCCCTCTACTATGACATTGGGCATCGGCCTTGGCAGACGACGTTGATGGCATGTTATCGTCTATGTCATGACTAGTGGCAGCAGCTTCAGCACTAGGAGGAAGTGGTTCTTGATCTTTCTCTATTTTATTTTTATCGGAGAAAGTTTGGTCCTCCATTTATGTTATATCGATTTGATATATACGTGCGGCTAAACACAGAAAATAATTTTTTTTTTGGTTTGGACTGGAGTGTACTTTGTGGGTTACAGCACCCTTTAACGGTCAAGCCAGCCGGCCCTTTACTTATGACACAGGCGCACTCTTGGCACTACTTTGTTGATGCACGTGCGGCTACTGCGCACACAATTCACAAACACAGAAAATATTTTTTTTTTGGTTTGGACTGGAGTGTACTTTGGGGGTTACAGCACCCTTTAACGGTCAAGCCAGCCGGCCCTTTACTTATGACACAGGCGCACGCTTGGCACTACTTTGTTGATGCACGTGCGGCTACTGCGCACACAATTCACAAACACAGAAAATAATTTTTTTTTGGTTTGGACTGGAGTGTACTTTCGGGGGTTACAGCACCCTTTAACGGTCAAGCCAGCCGGCCCTTTACTTATGACACAGGCGCACGCTTGGCACTACTTTGTTGATGCACGTGCGGCTACTGCGCACACAATTCACAAACACAGAAAATAATTTTTTTTTAGGTTTGGACTGGAGTGTACTTTCGGGGGTTACAGCACCCTTAACGGTCAAGCCAGCCGGCCCTTTACTTATGACACAGGCGCACGCTTGGCACTACTTTGTTGATGCACGTGCGGCTACTGCGCACACAATTCACAAACACAGAAAATATTTTTTTTTTTGGTTTGGACTGGAGTGTACTTTCGGGGGTTACAGCACCCTTAACGGTCAAGCCAGCCGGCCCTTTACTTATGACACAGGCGCACGCTTGGCACTACTTTGTTGATGCACGTGCGGCTACTGCGCACACAATTCACAAACACAGAAAATAATTTTTTTTTAGGTTTGGACTGGAGTGTACTTTCGGGGGTTACAGCACCCTTAACGGTCAAGCCAGCCGGCCCTTTACTTATGACACAGGCGCACGCTTGGCACTACTTTGTTGATGCACGTGCGGCTACTGCGCACACAATTCACAAACACAGAAAATAATTTTTTTTTTGGTTTGGACTGGAGTGTACTTTCGGGGGTTACAGCACCCTTAACGATCAAGCCAGCCGGCCCTTTACTTATGACACAGGCGCACGCTTGGCACTACTTTGTTGATGCACGTGCGGCTACTGCGCACACAATTCACAAACACAGAAAATAATTTTTTTTTAGGTTTGGACTGGAGTGTACTTTCGGGGGTTACAGCACCCTTAACGGTCAAGCCAGCCGGCCCTTTACTTATGACACAGGCGCACGCTTGGCACTACTTTGTTGATGCACGTGCGGCTACTGCGCACACAATTCACAAACACAGAAAATAATTTTTTTTTTGGTTTGGACTGGAGTGTACTTTCGGGGGTTACAGCACCCTTAACGGTCAAGCCAGCCGGCCCTTTACTTATGACACAGGCGCACGCTTGGCACTACTTTGTTGATGCACGTGCGGCTACTGCGCACACAATTCACAAACACAGAAAATAATTTTTTTTTTGGTTTGGACTGGAGTGTACTTTCGGGGGTTACAGCACCCTTAACGGTCAAGCCAGCCGGCCCTTTACTTATGACACAGGCGCACGCTTGGCACTACTTTGTTGATGCACGTGCGGCTACTGCGCACACAATTCACAAACACAGAAAATAATTTTTTTTTAGGTTTGGACTGGAGTGTACTTTCGGGGGTTACAGCACCCTTAACGGTCAAGCCAGCCGGCCCTTTACTTATGACACAGGCGCACGCTTGGCACTACTTTGTTGATGCACGTGCGGCTACTGCGCACACAATTCACAAACACAGAAAATAATTTTTTTTTTGGTTTGGACTGGAGTGTACTTTCGGGGGTTACAGCACCCTTAACGGTCAAGCCAGCCGGCCCTTTACTTATGACACAGGCGCACGCTTGGCACTACTTTGTTGATGCACGTGCGGCTACTGCGCACACAATTCACAAACACAGAAAATAATTTTTTTTTAGGTTTGGACTGGAGTGTACTTTCGGGGGTTACAGCACCCTTAACGGTCAAGCCAGCCGGCCCTTTACTTATGACACAGGCGCACGCTTGGCACTACTTTGTTGATGCACGTGCGGCTACTGCGCACACAATTCACAAACACAGAAAATAATTTTTTTTTTGGTTTGGACTGGAGTGTACTTTCGGGGGTTACAGCACCCTTAACGGTCAAGCCAGCCGGCCCTTTACTTATGACACAGGCGCACGCTTGGCACTACTTTGTTGATGCACGTGCGGCTACTGCGCACACAATTCACAAACACAGAAAATAATTTTTTTTTAGGTTTGGACTGGAGTGTACTTTCGGGGGTTACAGCACCCTTAACGGTCAAGCCAGCCGGCCCTTTACTTATGACACAGGCGCACGCTTGGCACTACTTTGTTGATGCACGTGCGGCTACTGCGCACACAATTCACAAACACAGAAAATAATTTTTTTTTTGGTTTGGACTGGAGTGTACTTTCGGGGGTTACAGCACCCTTAACGGTCAAGCCAGCCGGCCCTTTACTTATGACACAGGCGCACGCTTGGCACTACTTTGTTGATGCACGTGCGGCTACTGCGCACACAATTCACAAACACAGAAAATAATTTTTTTATTGGTTTGGACTGGAGTGTACTTTCGGGGGTTACAGCACCCTTAACGGTCAAGCCAGCCGGCCCTTTACTTATGACACAGGCGCACGCTTGGCACTACTTTGTTGATGCACGTGCGGCTACTGCGCACACAATTCACAAACACAGAAAATATTTTTTTTTTTGGTTTGGACTGGAGTGTACTTTCGGGGGTTACAGCACCCTTAACGGTCAAGCCAGCCGGCCCTTTACTTATGACACAGGCGCACGCTTGGCACTACTTTGTTGATGCACGTGCGGCTACTGCGCACACAATTCACAAACACAGAAAATAATTTTTTTTTAGGTTTGGACTGGAGTGTACTTTCGGTGGTTACAGCACCCTTAACGGTCAAGCCAGCCGGCCCTTTACTTATGACACAGGCGCACGCTTGGCACTACTTTGTTGATGCACGTGCGGCTACTGCGCACACAATTCACAAACACAGAAAATAATTTTTTTTTTGGTTTGGACTGGAGTGTACTTTCGGGGGTTACAGCACCCTTAACGGTCAAGCCAGCCGGCCCTTTACTTATGACACAGGCGCATGCTTGGCACTACTTTGTTGATGCACGTGCGGCTACTGCGCACACAATTCACAAACACAGAAAATAATTTTTTTTTTGGTTTGGACTGGAGTGTACTTTCGGGGGTTACAGCACCCTTAACGGTCAAGCCAGCCGGCCCTTTACTTATGACACAGGCGCACGCTTGGCACTACTTTGTTGATGCACGTGCGGCTACTGCGCACACAATTCACAAACACAGAAAATAATTTTTTTTTAGGTTTGGACTGGAGTGTACTTTCGGGGGTTACAGCACCCTTAACGGTCAAGCCAGCCGGCCCTTTACTTATGACACAGGCGCACGCTTGGCACAACTTTGTTGATGCACGTGCGGCTACTGCGCACACAATTCACAAACACAGAAAATAATTTTTTTTTTGGTTTGGACTGGAGTGTACTTTCGGGGGTTACAGCACCCTTAACGGTCAAGCCAGCCGGCCCTTTACTTATGACACAGGCGCACGCTTGGCACTACTTTGTTGATGCACGTGCGGCTACTGCGCACACAATTCACAAACACAGAAAATAATTTTTTTTTGGTTTGGACTGGAGTGTACTTTCAGGGGTTACAGCACCCTTTAACGGTCAAGCCAGCCGGCCCTTTACTTATGACACAGGCGCACGCTTGGCACTACTTTGTTGATGCACGTGCGGCTACTGCGCACACAATTCACAAACACAGAAAATAATTTTTTTTTGGTTTGGACTGGAGTGTACTTTCGGGGGTTACAGCACCCTTTAACGGTCAAGCCAGCCGGCCCTTTACTTATGACACAGGCGCACGCTTGGCACTACTTTGTTGATGCACGTGCGGCTACTGCGCACACAATTCACAAACACAGAAAATAATTTTTTTTTTGGTTTGGACTGGAGTGTACTTTCGGGGGTTACAGCACCCTTAACGGTCAAGCCAGCCGGCCCTTTACTTATGACACAGGCGCACGCTTGGCACTACTTTGTTGATGCACGTGCGGCTACTGCGCACACAATTCACAAACACAGAAAATAATTTTTTTATTGGTTTGGACTGGAGTGTACTTTCGGGGGTTACAGCACCCTTAACGGTCAAGCCAGCCGGCCCTTTACTTATGACACAGGCGCACGCTTGGCACTACTTTGTTGATGCACGTGCGGCTACTGCGCACACAATTCACAAACACAGAAAATATTTTTTTTTTTGGTTTGGACTGGAGTGTACTTTCGGGGGTTACAGCACCCTTAACGGTCAAGCCAGCCGGCCCTTTACTTATGACACAGGCGCACGCTTGGCACTACTTTGATGATGCACGTGCGGCTACTGCGCACACAATTCACAAACACAGAAAATAATTTTTTTTTAGGTTTGGACTGGAGTGTACTTTCGGTGGTTACAGCACCCTTAACGGTCAAGCCAGCCGGCCCTTTACTTATGACACAGGCGCACGCTTGGCACTACTTTGTTGATGCACGTGCGGCTACTGCGCACACAATTCACAAACACAGAAAATAATTTTTTTTTTGGTTTGGACTGGAGTGTACTTTCGGGGGTTACAGCACCCTTAACGGTCAAGCCAGCCGGCCCTTTACTTATGACACAGGCGCATGCTTGGCACTACTTTGTTGATGCACGTGCGGCTACTGCGCACACAATTCACAAACACAGAAAATAATTTTTTTTTTGGTTTGGACTGGAGTGTACTTTCGGGGGTTACAGCACCCTTAACGGTCAAGCCAGCCGGCCCTTTACTTATGACACAGGCGCACGCTTGGCACTACTTTGTTGATGCACGTGCGGCTACTGCGCACACAATTCACAAACACAGAAAATAATTTTTTTTTAGGTTTGGACTGGAGTGTACTTTCGGGGGTTACAGCACCCTTAACGGTCAAGCCAGCCGGCCTTTTACTTATGACACAGGCGCACGCTTGGCACAACTTTGTTGATGCACGTGCGGCTACTGCGCACACAATTCACAAACACAGAAAATAATTTTTTTTTTGGTTTGGACTGGAGTGTACTTTCGGGGGTTACAGCACCCTTAACGGTCAAGCCAGCCGGCCCTTTACTTATGACACAGGCGCACGCTTGGCACTACTTTGTTGATGCACGTGCGGCTACTGCGCACACAATTCACAAACACAGAAAATAATTTTTTTTTGGTTTGGACTGGAGTGTACTTTCAGGGGTTACAGCACCCTTTAACGGTCAAGCCAGCCGGCCCTTTACTTATGACACAGGCGCACGCTTGGCACTACTTTGTTGATGCACGTGCGGCTACTGCGCACACAATTCACAAACACAGAAAATAATTTTTTTTTGGTTTGGACTGGAGTGTACTTTCGGGGGTTACAGCACCCTTTAACGGTCAAGCCAGCCGGCCCTTTACTTATGACACAGGCGCACTCTTGGCACTACTTTGTTGATGCACGTGCGGCTACTGCGCACACAATTCACAAACACAGAAAATAATTTTTTTTTTGGTTTGGACTGGAGTGTACTTTCGGGGGTTACAGCACCCTTAACGGTCAAGCCAGCCGGCCCTTTACTTATGACACAGGCGCACGCTTGGCACTACTTTGTTGATGCACGTGCGGCTACTGCGCACACAATTCACAAACACAGAAAATAATTATTTTTTTGGTTTGGACTGGAGTGTACTTTCGGGGGTTACAGCACCCTTAACGGTCAAGCCAGCCGGCCCTTTACTTATGACACAGGCGCACGCTTGGCACTACTTTGTTGATGCACGTGCGGCTACTGCGCACACAATTCACAAACACAGAAAATAAATTTTTTTTGGTTTGGACTGGAGTGTACTTTCAGGGGTTACAGCACCCTTTAACGGTCAAGCCAGCCGGCCCTTTACTTATGACACAGGCGCACGCTTGGCACTACTTTGTTGATGCACGTGCGGCTACTGCGCCCACAATTCACAAACACAGAAAATAATTTTTTTTTGGTTTGGACTGGGGTGTACTTTCGGGGGTTACAGCACCCTTTAACGGTCAAGCCAGCCGGCCCTTTACTTATGACACAGGCGCACTCTTGGCACTACTTTGTTGATGCACGTGCGGCTACTGCGCACACAATTCACAAACACAGAAAATAATTTTTTTTTAGGTTTGGACTGGAGTGTACTTTCGGGGGTTACAGCACCCTTAACGGTCAAGCCAGCCGGCCCTTTACTTATGACACAGGCGCACGCTTGGCACTACTTTGTTGATGCACGTGCGGCTACTGCGCACACAATTCACAAACACAGAAAATAATTTTTTTTTGGTTTGGACTGGAGTGTACTTTCGGGGGTTACAGCACCCTTTAACGGTCAAGCCAGCCGGCCCTTTACTTATGACACAGGCGCACGCTTGGCACTACTTTGTTGATGCACGTGCGGCTACTGCGCACACAATTCACAAACACAGAAAATAATTTTTTTTTAGGTTTGGACTGGAGTGTACTTTCGGGGGTTACAGCACCCTTAACGGTCAAGCCAGCCGGCCCTTTACTTATGACACAGGCGCACGCTTGGCACTACTTTGTTGATGCACATGCGGCTACTGCGCACACAATTCACAAACACAGAAAATAATTTTTTTTTTGGTTTGGACTGGAGTGTACTTTCGGGGGTTACAGCACCCTTAACGGTCAAGCCAGCCGGCCCTTTACTTATGACACAGGCGCACGTTTGGCACTACTTTGTTGATGCACGTGCGGCTACTGCGCACACAATTCACAAACACAGAAAATAATTTTTTTTTTGGTTTGGACTGGAGTGTACTTTCGGGGGTTACAGCACCCTTAACGGTCAAGCCAGCCGGCCCTTTACTTATGACACAGGCGCACGCTTGGCACTACTTTGTTGATGCACGTGCGGCTACTGCGCACACAATTCACAAACACAGAAAATAATTTTTTTTTTGGTTTGGACTGGAGTGTACTTTCGGGGGTTACAGCACCCTTAACGGTCAAGCCAGCCGGCCCTTTACTTATGACACAGGCGCACGCTTGGCACTACTTTGTTGATGCACGTGCGGCTACTGCGCACACAATTCACAAACACAGAAAATAATTTTTTTTTTGGTTTGGACTGGAGTGTACTTTCGGGGGTTACAGCACCCTTAACGGTCAAGCCAGCCGGCCCTTTACTTATGACACAGGCGCACGCTTGGCACTACTTTGTTGATGCACGTGCGGCTACTGCGCACACAATTCACAAACACAGAAAATAATTTTTTTATTGGTTTGGACTGGAGTGTACTTTCGGGGGTTACAGCACCCTTAACGGTCAAGCCAGCCGGCCCTTTACTTATGACACAGGCGCACGCTTGGCACTACTTTGTTGATGCACGTGCGGCTACTGCGCACACAATTCACAAACACAGAAAATATTTTTTTTTTTGGTTTGGACTGGAGTGTACTTTCGGGGGTTACAGCACCCTTAACGGTCAAGCCAGCCGGCCCTTTACTTATGACACAGGCGCACGCTTGGCACTACTTTGTTGATGCACGTGCGGCTACTGCGCACACAATTCACAAACACAGAAAATATTTTTTTTTTAGGTTTGGACTGGAGTGTACTTTCGGTGGTTACAGCACCCTTAACGGTCAAGCCAGCCGGCCCTTTACTTATGACACAGGCGCACGCTTGGCACTACTTTGTTGATGCACGTGCGGCTACTGCGCACACAATTCACAAACACAGAAAATAATTTTTTTTTTGGTTTGGACTGGAGTGTACTTTCGGGGGTTACAGCACCCTTAACGGTCAAGCCAGCCGGCCCTTTACTTATGACACAGGCGCATGCTTGGCACTACTTTGTTGATGCACGTGCGGCTACTGCGCACACAATTCACAAACACAGAAAATAATTTTTTTTTTGGTTTGGACTGGAGTGTACTTTCGGGGGTTACAGCACCCTTAACGGTCAAGCCAGCCGGCCCTTTACTTATGACACAGGCGCACGCTTGGCACTACTTTGTTGATGCACGTGCGGCTACTGCGCACACAATTCACAAACACAGAAAATAATTTTTTTTTAGGTTTGGACTGGAGTGTACTTTCGGGGGTTACAGCACCCTTAACGGTCAAGCCAGCCGGCCCTTTACTTATGACACAGGCGCACGCTTGGCACAACTTTGTTGATGCACGTGCGGCTACTGCGCACACAATTCACAAACACAGAAAATAATTTTTTTTTTGGTTTGGACTGGAGTGTACTTTCGGGGGTTACAGCACCCTTAACGGTCAAGCCAGCCGGCCCTTTACTTATGACACAGGCGCACGCTTGGCACTACTTTGTTGATGCACGTGCGGCTACTGCGCACACAATTCACAAACACAGAAAATAATTTTTTTTTGGTTTGGACTGGAGTGTACTTTCAGGGGTTACAGCACCCTTTAACGGTCAAGCCAGCCGGCCCTTTACTTATGACACAGGCGCACGCTTGGCACTACTTTGTTGATGCACGTGCGGCTACTCCGCACACAATTCACAAACACAGAAAATAATTTTTTTTTGGTTTGGACTGGAGTGTACTTTCGGGGGTTACAGCACCCTTTAACGGTCAAGCCAGCCGGCCCTTTACTTATGACACAGGCGCACGCTTGGCACTACTTTGTTGATGCACGTGCGGCTACTGCGCACACAATTCACAAACACAGAAAATAATTTTTTTTTTGGTTTGGACTGGAGTGTACTTTCGGGGGTTACAGCACCCTTAACGGTCAAGCCAGCCGGCCCTTTACTTATGACACAGGCGCACGCTTGGCACTACTTTGTTGATGCACGTGCGGCTACTGCGCACACAATTCACAAACACAGAAAATAATTTTTTTATTGGTTTGGACTGGAGTGTACTTTCGGGGGTTACAGCACCCTTAACGGTCAAGCCAGCCGGCCCTTTACTTATGACACAGGCGCACGCTTGGCACTACTTTGTTGATGCACGTGCGGCTACTGCGCACACAATTCACAAACACAGAAAATATTTTTTTTTTTGGTTTGGACTGGAGTGTACTTTCGGGGGTTACAGCACCCTTAACGGTCAAGCCAGCCGGCCCTTTACTTATGACACAGGCGCACGCTTGGCACTACTTTGATGATGCACGTGCGGCTACTGCGCACACAATTCACAAACACAGAAAATAATTTTTTTTTAGGTTTGGACTGGAGTGTACTTTCGGTGGTTACAGCACCCTTAACGGTCAAGCCAGCCGGCCCTTTACTTATGACACAGGCGCACGCTTGGCACTACTTTGTTGATGCACGTGCGGCTACTGCGCACACAATTCACAAACACAGAAAATAATTTTTTTTTTGGTTTGGACTGGAGTGTACTTTCGGGGGTTACAGCACCCTTAACGGTCAAGCCAGCCGGCCCTTTACTTATGACACAGGCGCATGCTTGGCACTACTTTGTTGATGCACGTGCGGCTACTGCGCACACAATTCACAAACACAGAAAATAATTTTTTTTTTGGTTTGGACTGGAGTGTACTTTCGGGGGTTACAGCACCCTTAACGGTCAAGCCAGCCGGCCCTTTACTTATGACACAGGCGCACGCTTGGCACTACTTTGTTGATGCACGTGCGGCTACTGCGCACACAATTCACAAACACAGAAAATAATTTTTTTTTAGGTTTGGACTGGAGTGTACTTTCGGGGGTTACAGCACCCTTAACGGTCAAGCCAGCCGGCCTTTTACTTATGACACAGGCGCACGCTTGGCACAACTTTGTTGATGCACGTGCGGCTACTGCGCACACAATTCACAAACACAGAAAATAATTTTTTTTTTGGTTTGGACTGGAGTGTACTTTCGGGGGTTACAGCACCCTTAACGGTCAAGCCAGCCGGCCCTTTACTTATGACACAGGCGCACGCTTGGCACTACTTTGTTGATGCACGTGCGGCTACTGCGCACACAATTCACAAACAGAAAATAATTTTTTTTTGGTTTGGACTGGAGTGTACTTTCAGGGGTTACAGCACCCTTTAACGGTCAAGCCAGCCGGCCCTTTACTTATGACACAGGCGCACGCTTGGCACTACTTTGTTGATGCACGTGCGGCTACTGCGCACACAATTCACAAACACAGAAAATAATTTTTTTTTGGTTTGGACTGGAGTGTACTTTCGGGGGTTACAGCACCCTTTAACGGTCAAGCCAGCCGGCCCTTTACTTATGACACAGGCGCACTCTTGGCACTACTTTGTTGATGCACGTGCGGCTACTGCGCACACAATTCACAAACACAGAAAATAATTTTTTTTTTGGTTTGGACTGGAGTGTACTTTCGGGGGTTACAGCACCCTTAACGGTCAAGCCAGCCGGCCCTTTACTTATGACACAGGCGCACGCTTGGCACTACTTTGTTGATGCACGTGCGGCTACTGCGCACACAATTCACAAACACAGAAAATAATTATTTTTTTGGTTTGGACTGGAGTGTACTTTCGGGGGTTACAGCACCCTTAACGGTCAAGCCAGCCGGCCCTTTACTTATGACACAGGCGCACGCTTGGCACTACTTTGTTGATGCACGTGCGGCTACTGCGCACACAATTCACAAACACAGAAAATAAATTTTTTTTGGTTTGGACTGGAGTGTACTTTCAGGGGTTACAGCACCCTTTAACGGTCAAGCCAGCCGGCCCTTTACTTATGACACAGGCGCACGCTTGGCACTACTTTGTTGATGCACGTGCGGCTACTGCGCACACAATTCACAAACACAGAAAATAATTTTTTTTTGGTTTGGACTGGGGTGTACTTTCGGGGGTTACAGCACCCTTTAACCGTCAAGCCAGCCGGCCCTTTACTTATGACACAGGCGCACTCTTGGCACTACTTTGTTGATGCACGTGCGGCTACTGCGCACACAATTCACAAACACAGAAAATAATTTTTTTTTAGGTTTGGACTGGAGTGTACTTTCGGGGGTTACAGCACCCTTAACGGTCAAGCCAGCCGGCCCTTTACTTATGACACAGGCGCACGCTTGGCACTACTTTGTTGATGCACGTGCGGCTACTGCGCACACAATTCACAAACACAGAAAATAATTTTTTTTTGGTTTGGACTGGAGTGTACTTTCGGGGGTTACAGCACCCTTTAACGGTCAAGCCAGCCGGCCCTTTACTTATGACACAGGCGCACGCTTGGCACTACTTTGTTGATGCACGTGCGGCTACTGCGCACACAATTCACAAACACAGAAAATAATTTTTTTTTAGGTTTGGACTGGAGTGTACTTTCGGGGGTTACAGCACCCTTAACGGTCAAGCCAGCCGGCCCTTTACTTATGACACAGGCGCACGCTTGGCACTACTTTGTTGATGCACATGCGGCTACTGCGCACACAATTCACAAACACAGAAAATAATTTTTTTTTTGGTTTGGACTGGAGTGTACTTTCGGGGGTTACAGCACCCTTAACGGTCAAGCCAGCCGGCCCTTTACTTATGACACAGGCGCACGTTTGGCACTACTTTGTTGATGCACGTGCGGCTACTGCGCACACAATTCACAAACACAGAAAATAATTTTTTTTTTGGTTTGGACTGGAGTGTACTTTCGGGGGTTACAGCACCCTTAACGGTCAAGCCAGCCGGCCCTTTACTTATGACACAGGCGCACGCTTGGCACTACTTTGTTGATGCACGTGCGGCTACTGCGCACACAATTCACAAACACAGAAAATAATTTTTTTTTTGGTTTGGACTGGAGTGTACTTTCGGGGGTTACAGCACCCTTAACGGTCAAGCCAGCCGGCCCTTTACTTATGACACAGGCGCACGCTTGGCACTACTTTGTTGATGCACGTGCGGCTACTGCGCACACAATTCACAAACACAGAAAATAATTTTTTTTTGGTTTGGACTGGAGTGTACTTTCGGGGGTTACAGCACCCTTTAACGGTCAAGCCAGCCGGCCCTTTACTTATGACACAGGCGCACGCTTGGCACTACTTTGTTGATGCACGTGCGGCTACTGCGCACACAATTCACAAACACAGAAAATATATTATTTTTTTAGCACTTGGGGGGAGCACCCCTGATGGACAGAGCACCCCCTGGACAACACTACAGCACCTCTTTAGGACTGGGACACTGCACAGGACTTTGGAGTGGACACAGCCCCTATGGAGAACTGACTGCACAACACAGTCCAGCCAGCCCCTATGGACTTTGAAGTAGTGGACACAGCCCCTATTAACAACAGCAGCACAACACAGTCCAGCCAGCCCCTATGGACTTTGAAGTAGTGGACAACAGCAGCACTACACTACACTACACTACACAGCCCAAACGCCCACCCTCCCTCTTCACTGTCCACAGCCGAGTGAGAAAATGGCGCCGACGCGGGTACCTTATATAGGATCCAAAACCCGCGAGACTCGGAAGGCGGGATGATGACGTTTTGCCTCGATGTCAGATCCGAGTCAGGCGGGAAAAGTCGAGCCTGACTCGGATCGGACTCGGATCGGGGGGGCTCGGGGGGTTCGGATTTCAGAAATCCGAACCCGCTCACCCCTACATATAATGGTTACTGTGATCACTGGTCCTGTATATGCTGGAATTATGACACACAATACACTATGTATGAAACATATAATGGGTTACTGTGATCGCTGGTCCTGTATATGCTGGAATTATGACACACAATACACTATGTATGACACATATAATGGGTTACTGTGATCTATGGTCCTGTATATGCTGGAATTATGACACACAATACACTATGTATGACACATATAATGGGTTACTGTGATCACTGGTCCTGTATATGCTGGAATTATGACACACAATACACTATGTATGACATATAATGGGTTACTGTGATCACTGGTCCTGTATATGCTGGAATTATGACACACAATACACTATGTATGACACATATAATGGGTTACTGTGATCACTGGTCCTGTATATGCTGAAATTATGGCACATAATACACTATGTATGAGGCATATAATGGGTTACTGTGATCCCTGGTCCTGTATATGCTGGAATTATGATACACAATACACTATGTATGACACATATAATGGGTTACTGTGATCGCTGGTCCTGTATATGCTGGAATTATGACACAATACACTATGTATGACACATATAATGGGTTACTGTGATCACTGGTCCTGTATATGCTGGAATTATGACACACAATACACTATGTATGACACATATAATGGGTTACTGTGATCACTGGTCCTGTATATGCTGGAATTATGACACATAATACACTATGTATGACACATATAATGGGTTACTGTGATCTATGGTCCTGTATATGCTGGAATTATGACACACAATACACTATGTATGACACATATAAAGGGTTACTGTGATCACTGGTCCTGTATATGCTGGAATTATGACACACAATACACTATGTATGACACATATAATGGGTTACTGTGATCACTGGTCCTGTATATGCTGGAATTATGACACACAATACACTATGTATGACACATATAATGGGTTACTGTGATCACTGGTCCTGTACATGCTGGAATTATGACACACAATACACTATGTATGACACATATAATGGGTTACTGTGATCTCTGGTCCTGTATATGCTGGAATTATGAGACACAATACACTATGTATGACACATATAATGGTTACTGTGATCGCTGGTCCTGTGTATGCTGGAATTATGAGACACAATACACTATGTATGAAACATATAATGGGTTACTGTGATCGCTGGTCCTGTATATGCTGGAATTATGAGACACAATACACTATGTATGAAACATATAATGGGTTACTGTGATCGCTGGTCCTGTATATGCTGGAATTATGACACACAATACACTATGTATGACACATATAATGGTTACTGTGATCGCTGGTCCTGTATATGCTGGAATTATGACACACAATACACTATGTATGACACATATAATGGGTTACTGTGATCTATGGTCCTGTATATGCTGGAATTATGACACACAATTCACTATGCATGACACATATAATGGGTTACACTAATCACTGGTCCTGTATATGCTGGAATTATGACACACAATAATATGAGATATGGTAAGAACTTACCCTTGTTATCTCTATTTCTACGAAGTCCATAGGGTTCCACAGGATACCTTGGGGTATAGGTGTGACGTCAGTCGCAGGGCACCAAAGAGTTAAGCTTTCAGCCTCCCAGGATGCACTAGGTCCCCCTCCTATACCCCGCCCCCGGGCCAAGGCACCTCAGTTAGTTACCAAGCCATAGGCCGGAGGAGGAGAAGGAAGAGAGAGAACAAAGATCTGGACACATACAAGAATCACATTGTCACCAGAGGGAGACGGAAAACCGGTGACCAGAGCAAAGCCCATCTGCAGCACAGGTGCGACAGGGCGGGAGTCCTGTGGAACCCTATGGACTTCGTAGAAATAGAGATAACAAGGGTAAGTTCTTACCATATCTCATATTTTCTACTTCAGGGTCCATAGGGTATCCACAGGATACCTTGGGGATGTCCCAAAGCAGTATCCTTTAAGGGTGGGGATGCTCCTGTGCAGAAAGGAGAATCCGCCGCCCGAAGGAAGCATCCTGAGAGGCGAAGGTGTCAAACCTGTAATACCTCACGAAGGTATGGACAGAAGACCACGTAGCAGCCTTGCAGATCTGAACTGCCGAGGAACCACGTCGAGCTGCCCACGAAGGACCCACAGACCTAGTGGAATGAGCCTTCAGAGAAGGAGGGACCGGTAGGCCTTCATGAAGATAAGCTTCAGAAATAGCCATACGGATCCAGGCTGCCAAAGTTTGCTTTGAAGCAGGCCAACCCTTTTTACGGAAGCCAAAGAGGACAAACAAAGCGTCCGACTTCCTAAACGAAGAAGTGCGGTCAACATAAGTCCTTAAGGCCCGCACAACATCCAAAGAGGCCTCACCCACGGAAAGACCCGGTGAGTTAAAGGCCGGAACAACTATTTCCTCGTTAATATGAAACTGGGAAACAACTTTGGGAAGAAACTCGGGCCGAGTGCGGAGCACTGCCCTGTTCCCATAAAAAACCAAGAAAGGGGGTCTACAAGAAAGAGCCCCTAACTCAGAAACACGTCTGGCCGAAGCAATGGCCAGAAGGAAAACAGTCTTAACTGTTAGCCATTTAAGATCCACTGAGCCCAGTGGTTCAAACGGCGGTCCTTGGAGAGCCCTCAGGACCACAGCCAAATCCCAAGGCGCCACAGGTGGAACAAAGGGCGGCTGAATGCGGAGAACACCCTGCATAAAGGTGCGCACATCCGGGATTGTAGCAATCCTATGGTGAAACCAGACAGATAGGGCCGAAACCTGTACCTTCAAAGAAGCAAGGCGAAGCCCATGATCTAGTCCCGCTTGCAGGAAGGCGAGAATCCGAGACAGACGAAACTCCCGTGGTGCATAACCTCTCGGTCGACACCACTGGAAGAACGTATGCCACACGCGATGGTATATCCTCGCGGAAGACGGTTTCCGAGCTCGTAACATGGTACGCACCACAGAGCTGGAAAACCCCCGGGACCTCAGCATGGCCGTCTCAACAGCCACGCCGTCAAAGACAGCCGAGTCAGGTCCGGGTGAAGGCAAGGACCCTGAGACAGAAGGTCCGGTCGTAGCGGCAACCGCAGAGGAATGTCCACGGACAGACCCTGAAGGTCTGAGAACCAGTGCCGTCTGGGCCACGCGGGAGTTATCAACAGGAGCGTCCCTCCTTCCTGTTTGAATTTCCGGATTACCCGTGGAAGAAGGGAGACCGGAGGGAACAGGTATGCGAACCGGAACGTCCACCGGACGGACAGAGCATCCACCAGAGACGCCCCTTCGTCTCTTGTGCGAGACCCGTACACCGGCAACTTGTTGTTGTGCCGGGACGCCATGAGGTCGATTTCTGGAAGACCCCACCTGTCCACCAGTAGTTGAAAAACGTCCGGGTGCAGGGACCATTCCCCCGGATGAACGTCCTGGCGACTTAGAAAGTCCGCCTCCCAATTGAGCACTCCCGGGATGAAGACCGCTGATATGGCCGGAAGATTGCGCTCCGCCCAAACCAGGATCCGAGAGACCTCTACGAGAGCCGCCTGACTGCGAGTTCCTCCTTGCCTGTTTATGTAGGCCACGGTGGTAGCGTTGTCCGACTGGACCTGCACCGGGCGACCCTGGAGAAACCGCTGTGCCTGCTGGAGAGCATTGAAGACCGCATGGAGTTCCAAGATATTTATTGGAAGCTCCGCTTCTGTCGGCGTCCACCTGCCCTGGAACAAGTGTGGACCCGAAACTGCTCCCCAGCCCCGAAGACTGGCGTCCGTTGTCAACAGGACCCAATTTGGAACCCAGAACGGACGTCCCTTGTTGAGGTGGGTCGTCTGTAACCACCACGTAAGGGACAGGCGAACCTCCTGGGTGAGCACAATCGTCTGGGACTTCAGAGACTGAGTCAGCCCGTTCCACTTGGACAGGATCAGGTGCTGCAGAGGTCTGGAGTGAAACTGGGCGTATTCCACCATGTCGAACACCGACACCATGGAGCCCAGTAACCTCATCGCCGAGTGTAAGGACACCCGGCGGCTGTGCAGACAACTGCGCACCCTTGACTGTAAAGCAGAGATCTTGTCCTCCGTCACGAAGATCCTTTGCTGTCCCGAGTCCAATAAGGCTCCAAGATGCGGAATCCTCCAAGACGGGATTAGAGTGGACTTCTGCCAGTTGATTAGCCAGCCGTGCCGTTGCAGCAGTGCAATGGTCAGGTCCAAGTGGCGTAACAGGAGCTCTGGAGATCCTGCCACCAATAACAGGTCGTCCAAATACGGCAACATGCGGACTCCCTGCAGCCGCAGAGAAGCCGCCATGACCGCCATCACCTTGGTGAAAACACGTGGTGCTGTTGCCAGGCCAAAAGGTAACGCCCGAAACTGGAAGTGGTCGCTGCTGATTGCAAACCTGAGGAACTGTTGATGGCGCCAAAGAATAGGGACATGCAGGTAAGCGTCCTGTATGTCCAATGACACCAAGTAGTCCCCAGGTTCCAGCGCCAGAATGATGGACCGTAGGGTCTCCATCCGAAACTTCGGGACCCGCAAAGACTTGTTGAGTGCTTTGAGGTTGAGAATCGGACGATATGACCCATTGGGTTTCTGTACCAAAAATAGATTTGAATAGAAACCCTGGCCCCTCTGGGAGAATGGAACCGCCACTATAACTCCAGCCTGGAGCATAGTGTGCAATACCTTCCGCAGCTCCATAGCCTTGTTCCGGTCTGATGGGAGACCCGTGGTGAAGAAGCGAGCCGGGGGTCTGTGCCGGAAGGAGAGGGCGTATCCGTGGGAAACCACCTCCAGAACCCAAGTGTCTGTCGTAGTGGTCGACCAACACTGGGCGAACTGTAGCAGGCGGCCTCCCACCCTGGGATCCCCCAAAGGGAGGCCCGGACCATCAGGCCGCAGGCTTGTCATCTGGCTTGGGGGCCGGACGTCTGGTACTCCATGCCTGCTTCCGGGGCTTGACCGATTTCTTAGGGCCAGCCTGTCGAGGAAACGACTGTGGTTTGGGCCTGCCCTGGGCCCTAGATGACCGAAAGGACGATGGTCCCGAACCAGAAGGAGCAGCGGCCGACGGGAGACAGGCAGATTTGGCTGCCGCCAGCGTGGCCACAATCTTATCCAGATCCGGACCGAAGAGAACTTCTCCGGTAAACGGCAACGCTTCCAGACCTTTCTTGGAATCTGCGTCCGCCTTCCAGGATCGCAGCCACAAGGTGCGACGAGCAGCTACCGCTGCTGAAGAAATTCTAGACACCAGAGTACTAATGTCTAGAGCCGCCTCGTTGATGTAGGTGGCCGAATCACGGAGATTGCCAATCAACTCCGCCTGATCGGCCGGACAGTCGGATTCAAAAGAAGCCTCTAATGAATCCGCCCAGCGCTCCATCGCTCTGGCAACCCAGCAAATGGCCATAGCCGGCCGTGCTGCCCCCCCTGCAAGGGAATAAGCGGACTTCAGGCAGATTTCTACCTTGCGGTCCGTAGCATCCTTAAGGGAGGACATGGATGGCATCGGCAATGTGGCACTACGGACAAGACGGGTCACGTGAGAATCCACCTGTGGAGGGGATTCCCACTTAGCAAAATAATTATCCGCGAACGGATAAGCCACCGCCAGGCGTCTCTGCGGCTGGTATCTTTTGCCAGGTTGTTTCCACGCCTCCTCTAAATGGTCCACCAACTGACCCGAAAGAGGAAAGACTGTGGCATCGCCCTTCACATCTTTGAAAAAGGCATACTTAGATTTAGCCGCTGGGGGAACTTCGTCCTCAATCACCAAGGCTGTGCGGACCGCCCGAATAAGTCCAGGAATATATACTTTGGACTTAGCATCAGCGTCCTTAGTATGGAGAGGTTCCTGATCGTAAGGATCTAGAATCTCCCCATCATCAGACGTCCCTTCGTCATCCTCATAAGGAGCGGACAGAGACGCCACCGGCCTTTTATGAGACCGCATCACAGACTCCCCTTGCAACACATCTGACAAGTGCTGTACAGAACTCGTCAGGGAGTTAACCCACGCTGGCTCCTGAGAACCCGGGAGCGGGGAAATAGGGAGACTATGGGGTACCACCAATTGTCGTGGGAACCCCTGCATGGGTGACGACCCCACAGACTGCTGGGACAAACCCATCGGAGTAAACGCGGGCTGCGGAGCTAACTGGCCCACTAAAGCTGTTAACGCCTGAGCGAAACAAGCCCAGGGCGGCTCCTGTACCGGTGCTGTAACCGTAATAGGCCGCGCCATGGACAAACACTGCCGGCAAAGGCCCTCCGCGCTACCCTCCCCCTCCGCTAACGGTACTTTGCACGTGGTACACTGTAGCCGGAGGGGAAAATCACTTTCAGACATGATGGCACCACGTATGTGACCTCTCTCACCAATTAAGTATTAAATAGGCGAGAGACCACCCTGCAGCACCGCACCGCAAGGGCTTTAGCAGAAAGAACAGGGACAGTAATAAAGCTGACAGTTTAGAGAAGAAAAGTTACAGGCAGCAGCGCTAGCACAGTCACATACAATGCAGAGAAATAACAATTCCTGCACTAACAGCGCTGATCACTCAACTACACAGACACAGGGCCTGGTAGGACACAGCGCTGCATACACAGACCTGACCACAGCGGAGGAGAGGTATGCGGGGGGACCCAGACCACGATGCTTCCGTCCAGCGCTTCCAGCAGCGTTCACCATGCGTTCTGGAGAAGATGGCCGCCGAGGAGCAGAGAGGAGGCTGGCCTGGGGGAGGAGCGCTGCCACAGGACCAGTCGGCAGCATGCAGAGAGGGCTGTGTGCAGCGGGGGAGGCGCCGGCTGTGAGACAGGGAAGGCGCGCTCCCCTGGCATGCATTTAACCCCTGGGACGCCGCAGCGCTACCGCTCTGCTGCGGTCCGCTGTCCCAGGGGGTAGTGGAAGCGCAGGTTGGTCGCCTGGCTCCACGCTGCAGCCAGTCCCCAGGGAGCCCCCTGCCTGGGGACTTAGGACCATGTGATCAGCGGGGACCCACCGCGGGACCCCGCTGCTTACCTCTGTCCCCCTTGAATCCGGCCATGGTCCGGAGCATCTGGGGTCACCGCTAGCTGTGACCCCAGACGCCCACCAGCATCCCCGGATCAGTATCAGCGTTCTGGTACCGGCGGGGTGTAGGGAAGACAGCATGGACGTCAGGACTGACTGTCCATGCTGTTCATCCAGATGTGCAGCCACAGCTGCATGAAGAATAAGCTTCAGGGGCTCTTCTAGCCCCCACTCCAACAGGTGCACCCGACTCCGGCCGGGCACCAAACTAAACTGAGGTGCCTTGGCCCGGGGGCGGGGTATAGGAGGGGGACCTAGTGCATCCTGGGAGGCTGAAAGCTTAACTCTTTGGTGCCCTGCGACTGACGTCACACCTATACCCCAAGGTATCCTGTGGATACCCTATGGACCCTGAAGTAGAAACACTATGTATGACACATATAATGGGTTACTGTGATTTCTGGTCCTGTATATGCTGGAATTATGACACACAATACACTATATATGACACATATAATGGGTTACTGTGATCACTGGTCCTGTATATACTGGGATTATGACACACAATACACTATGTATGACACATATAATGGTTACTGTGATCACTGGTCCTGTATATGCTGGAATTATGACACACAATACACTATGTATGACACATATAATGGGTTACTGTGATTTCTGGTCCTGTATATGCTGGAATTATGACACACAATACACTATGTATGACACATATAATGGGTTACTGTGATTTCTGGTCCTGTATATGCTGGAATAATGACACACAATACACTATGTATGACACATATAATGGTTACTGTGATCACTGGTCCTGTATATGCTGGAATTATGACACACAATACACTATGTATGACACATATAATGGCTTACTGTGATCACTGGTCCTGTATATGCTGGAATTATGACACACAATACACTATGTATGACACATATAATGGGTTATTGTTATCACTGGTCCTGTATATGCTGGAATTATGACACACAATACACTTTGTATGACACATATAATGGGTTACTGTGATCACTGATCCTGTATATGCTGGAATTATGACACACAATACTCTATGTATGACACATATAATGGGTTACTTTGATCGCTGGTCTTGTATATGCTGGAATTATGACACACAATACACTATGTATGACACATATAATGGGTTACTGTGATCACTGGTCCTGTATATGCTGGAATTATGACACACAATACACTATGTATGACACATATAATGGGTTATTGTTATCACTGGTCCTGTATATGCTGGGATTATGACACACAATACACTATATATGACACATAATACACTATGTATGACACATATAATGGTTACTGTGATCGCTGGTCCTGTATATGCTGGAATTATGACACACAATACACTATGTATGACACATATAATGGGTTACTGTGATCGCTGGTCCTGTATATGCTGGAATTATGACACACAATACACTTTGTATGACACATATAATGGGTTACTGTTAGGGGTGTGCACCGGCCACTTTTCGTGTTTTGTGTTTTGGTTTTGGATCTGGATCTTTCTTCGTGTTTTGGATCTGGATTGCTTTTGCCAAAACCACCCTTCCGTGTTTTGGGTTCTGGGTTTTGTGTTTTGGATCTGTATTTTTTTTTAAAAAAGCATAAAAACAGCTAAAATCACAGAATTTGTAGGTTTTTCTGCTCCTATGCTATTATTAACCTCAATAACCTTAATTTCCACTCATTTCCAGTCTATTCTGAATACCTCCCACCTCACAATAGTGTTTTTATGTCCAAAAGGTTGCACCGAGGTAGCTGGATGACTATGCTAAGCGACACGAGTGGGCGGCACAAACACGTGGCCCATCTAGGAGTGACACTGCAGTGGCAGACAGGATGGCAGTTAGAAAAACTAGGCCCCAAACTGTACATAATGCAAAGAAAAAAAAGAGGTGCAAGATGGAATTGTCCTTGGGCCCTCCCACCCACCCTTATGTTGTATAAACAGGACATGCACACTTTAACAAACCAATCATTTCAGCGCCAGGGTCTGCCACACAACTGTGGCTGAAATGATTGGTTCGTTTGGGCCCCCACAAAACAAGCTGGCAATTAATCTGTCCCTGCACAAACTGGCTCTACGGAGGCAAGATGTCATCCTCATCCTCCTCATCCACCGATTCCTCACCCTCTTCAGTGTGTACATCCTCATCCTCACAGAGTATTAATTCGTCCCTGCTGGAACCACTGGTCCCTCTGTACGTTCTGGAGGCTGGTCTCCCTGGAAGAGTTGATAATTCATTTTATGAACATCATCTTCTCCACATTTTGTGGAAGCAACCTCCTACGCCTTTCGCTGACAAGGTTCCCGGCTGCACTAAACACTCTTTCGGAGTACACACTGGAGGGGGGGCAACTCAGGTAAAATAGAGCCAGTTTGTACAGGGACCTCCAAATTGCTTCTTTTTCCTGCCAGTACAGGTACGGACTGTCTGACATGCCTACTTGGATGCTGTCACCGATGTAATCCTTTAACAGACAGACGCACGCTTGTCGCTGCTGCTTTAAGGATGCAGGTGCGGCTATAGCCCACACAATTCACAAAGACAGAAAAAAGAAGAATATTTTAATTGTTTGTGTAGCACACTTTGAGGGTGTCACCACCCTTTAACAGACAGACGCACGCTTGTCGCTGCTGCTTTGAGGATGCAAGTGCGGCTACATCGCACACAAGTCACAAACACATTAAAAAAATAGTTTTTTATTTTTTGGAGCACTTTGAGAGTTACACCACCCTTTAACAGACAGACGCACGCTTGTCACTGCTGCTTTAAGGATGCAGGTGCGGCTACAGCCCACACATTTCACAAAGACCGAAAAAAAGAGAACAATATTTTAATTGTTTGTGTAGCACACTTTGAGGGTGTCACCACCCTTTAACAGACAGAGGCACGCTTGTCGCTGCTGCTTTAAGGATGCAGGTGCGGCTACAGCCCACACAATTCACAAAGACAGAAAAAAGAAGAAGAATATTTTTATTGTTTGTGTAGCACACTTTGAGGGTGTCACCACCCTTTAACAGACAGACGCACGCTTGTCGCTGCTGCTTTGAGGATGCAAGTGCGGCTACATCGCACACAAGTCACAAACACATTAAAAACATTTTTTTATTTTTTGTAGCACTTTGAGAGTTACAACACCCTTTAACAGACAGACGCACGCTTGTCGCTGCTGCTTTGAGGATGCAAGTGCGGCTACAGCCCACACATTTCACAAAGACAGAAAAAAAATGAACAATATTTTAATTGTTTGTGTAGCACACTTTGAGGGTGTCACCACCCTTTAACAGATAGACGCACGCTTGTCGCTGCTGCTTTAAGGATGTAGGTGGAATCTAGACGGGATTTGGAACCGAGGACACACTACCTCCATCAATTGTCTAAATCCCACTGCACTAATGGCGGATACCGGACGCACGTCTAACACCAACATAGCAGTCAAGGCCTCAGTTATACGTTTTGCTTCAGGATGACTGCTGTCGTACTTCATCCTCATCGCTAGGGACTGTTGGAGGGTCAATTGTTTAGTAAAAGTAGTGATGTTCCTACTTCCTCTCTGGGATGATGAACAACTCCCAGCAGCAGCAACAGCACTAAGAGGAAGTGATTCTTGATCTTTCCCTATTTTATTTTTATCGGAGAAAGTTTGGTCCTCCATTTATGTTATATTGATATATATGTGCGGCTAAGGCGCACACAAACACAGAAAATATTTTTTTATTTTTGCTGGAGAGTAGTGCACTTTGTGGGTTACACCACCCTTTAAGAAATGAGCCAGCCGGCTCTTTACTTATGGGACACAGGCGCACGCTTGGCGCTGCTCCTTTGTTGATGCACGTGCAGCCACAGTGCACACAATTCACAAACACAGAAAATATTTTTTTTTTGTTTTGGACTGGAGTGTACTTTGGGGGTTACAGCACCCTTAACGGTCAAGCCAGCCGGCCCTTTACTTATGACACAGGCGCACGCTTGGCACTACTTTGTTGATGCACGTGCGGCTACTGCGCACACAATTCACAAACACAGAAAATAATTTTTTTTTGGTTTGGACTGGAGTGTACTTTCGGGGGTTACAGCACGCTTTAACGGTCAAGCCAGCCGGCCCTTTACTTATGACACAGGCGCACGCTTGGCACTACTTTGTTGATGCACATGCGGCTACTGCGCACACAATTCACAAACACAGAAAATAATTTTTTTTTTGGTTTGGACTGGAGTGTACTTTCGGGGGCTACAGCACCCTTAACGGTCAAGCCAGCCGGCCCTTTACTTATGACACAGGCGCACGCTTGGCACTACTTTGTTGATGCACGTGCGGCTACTGCGCACACAATTCACAAACACAGAAAATAATTTTTTTTTTGGTTTGGACTGGACTGTACTTTCGGGGGTTACAGCACCCTTTAACGGTCAAGCCAGTCGGCCCTTTACTTATGACACAGGCGCACGCTTGGCACTACTTTGTTGATGCACGTGCGGCTACTGCGCACACAATTCACAAACACAGAAAATAATTTTTTGGGGGGTTTGGAATGGAGTGTACTTTCGGGGGCTACAGCACCCTTAACGGTCAAGCCAGCTGGCCCTTTACTTATGACACAGGCGCACGCTTGGCACTACTTTGTTGATGCACGTGCGGCTACTGTGCACACAATTCACAAACACAGAAAATCTATAATTTTTTTAGCACTTGGGGGGAGCACCCCTGATGGACAGAGCACCCCCTGGACAACACTACAGCACCCCTTTAGGACTGGGACACTGCACAGGACTTTGGAGTGGACACAGCCCCTATGGAGAACTGACTGCACAACACAGTCCAGCCAGCCCCTATGTACTTTGAAGTAGTGGACACAGCCCCTATTAACAGCAGCACAGCACAACACAGCCAGCCCCTATGGACTTTGAAGTAGTGGACAACAGCAGCACAGCACTACACTACACTACACAGCCCTAACTCCCACCCTCCCTCTTCACTGTCCACAGCCGAGTGAGAAAATGGCGCCGACGCGGGTACCTTTTATAGGATCCAAAACCCGCGAGACTCGGAAGGCGGGATGATGACGTTTTGCCTCGATTTCAGATCCGAGTCAGGCGGGAAAAGTCGAGCCTGACTCGGATCGGGGGGGCTCGGATTTCAGAAATCCGAACCCGCTCACCCCTAGTTACTGTGATCACTGGTCCTGTATATGCTGGAATTATGACACACAATACACTATGTACGACACATATAATGGGTTACTGTGATCACTGGTCCTGTATATGCTGGAATTATGACACATAATACACTATGTATGACATATAATGGGTTACTGTGATCGCTGGTCCTGTATATGCTGGAATTATGACACACAATACACTATGTATGACACATATAATGGGTTACTGTGATCACTGGTCCTGTATATGCTGGAATTATGACACACAATACACTATGTATGACACATATAATGGGTTACTGTGATCACTGGTCCTGTATATGCTGGAATTATGACACACAATACACTATGTATGACACATATAATGGGTTACTGTGATCACTGGTCCTGTATATGCTGGAATTATGACACACAATACACTATGTATGACACATATAATGGGTTATTGTTATCACTGGTCCTGTATATGCTGGAATTATGACACACAATACACTATGTATGACACATATAATGGTTACTGTGATCACTGGTCCTGTATATGCTGGGATTATGACACATAATACACTATGTATGACACATATAATGGGTTACTGTGATCACTGGTCCTGTATATGCTGGAATTATGACACACAATACACTATGTATGACACATATAATGGGTTACTGTGATCACTGGTCCTGTATATGCTGGAATTATGACACACAATACACTATGTATGACACATATAATGGTTACTGTGATCACTGGTCCTGTATATGCTGGAATTATGACACACAATACACTATGTATGACACATATAATGGGTTACTGTGATTGCTGGTCCTGTATATGCTGGAATTATGACACACAATACACTATGTATGACACATACAATGGGTTACTGTGATCACTGGTCCTGTATATGCTGGAATTATGACACACAATACACTATATATGACACATAATACACTATGTATGACACATATAATGGGTTACTGTGATCGCTGGTCCTGTATATGATGGAATTATGACACACAATACACTATGTATGACACATATAATGGGTTACTGTGATCGCTGGTCATGTATATGATGGAATTATGACACACAATACACTATGTATGACACATGTAATGGGTTACTGTGATCGCTGGTCATGTATATGCTGGAATTATGACACACAATACACTATGTATGACACATATAATGGGTTACTGTGATTGCTGGTCATGTATATGATGGAATTATGACACACAGTACACTATGTATGACACATATTACGGCTGGATAAGTGCTAATTATGCCCTCTTCATGGACTGGCCACACTTTAATATCAAGCATTTGCAACCCCCTCTGTAGACATCCTGTGTTTGCCCCTGTACTGTGTAGCTGATCCTGGGCAATCTGGTTTGAGCAGCGGGGTATGTATGAGAAATGTGGGTCTCCCGGCTTTACCAGCTTCCATGGGCAGATTGCAGGTGATGCAAAGTGACATAGGAGAGTCCCTACAGCTGCCTGCGGATGACCATCTTTCCTTCCTTCATGGGACTGCAGAGGAGACCGGAGCTGTCGGCATCATTACTGGCATCTTCCTGCCCCTGGTGTGAGGGCTCATGTGGCTGTGGTCTTTCCTAGGTGCCCAGAACATAATCTTCCATGACATTTTCTGCCATAAAAATATGGGCAGAGGCTCAACATCAAGATGCTGTGGATTTCATGCTGTGGATTTCATCTTAGCCAAAACACTGTGACGCCCAAACCTGACGACAGGAGGTACAAGCAAGCCCTCCCCCTCTTCTCAGCACTGCCCCCACTCATCATTGAACCCCCCCCCCTTGTTGTCCAGCCAACCGTCATCATCCAGCACACCCCACTCATCATCCGACACCCCCTTGTTGTCCAGTACACCCCCACTCATCATCCAGCACACCCCCACTCATCATCCGACACCCCCTTGTTGTCCAGTACACCCCCACTCATCATCCAGCACACCCCACTCATCATCCGATACCCCCTTGTTGTCCAGTACACCCCCACTCATCATTCAGCACACTCCCACTCATCATCCGATACCCCCTACTTGTTCAGTACACCCCCATTCATCATGACACCCCCCACTTGTTGTCCAGTAGACCACCACTCATCATCTGGCACCCCCCACTCAACATCCAACACCCTCCACTCATCATCTAGCACACCCCCACTCATCATCTGACACCCTCACTTGTTGTCCAGCACCCTCCACTTGTCATCCAGAACCCCCAACTCATCATCCAGCAGCCCCCACTTGTTGTCCAGTACACTCCCACTTGTCATCCAGCACATCCCCACTCATGATCCGACACCCCCCACTTGTTATCCAGCACCCCTTATTTGTTGTCCAGCACACCCCCACTCATCATCCAACACCCCTCACTTGTTGTCCAGCACCCCCCACTTGTCATCCAGCTCACCCCCACTTGTCATCAAGAACCCCCAACTCATCATCCAGCAGCCCCCACTTGTTATCCAGTACACCCCCACTCATGATCCAACACCCCCCACTTGTTATCCAGCACCCCTCATTTGTTGTCCAGCACACCCCCACTCATCATCCGACACCCCTCACTTTTTGTCCAGCACCCCCACTTGTCATCAAGAACCCCCAACTCATCATCCAGCAGCCCCCACTTGTTGTCCAGTACACCCCCACTTGTCACCCAGCAAACCCCCACTCATGCTCCGACACACCCACTTGTTATCCAGCACATCCCCACTCATCATCTGATACCCCCACTTATCACCCAGCACACCCCCACTCATCATCTGACACCCTCCACTTGTCATCCAGCACACCCACACTCTTCATCTGACACCCCCACTTGTCATCCAGCACACACACACTCTTCATCCGACACCCCCCACTTGTTGTCCAGCAGCCCCCACTTGTCATCCAGCACCCCCCACTCATCATCCAGCACACCCCCACTTGTTGTACAGTACTCTCCCACTTGTCCTCCAGCACACCCCCAATCATCATCCAGCACACCCCCACTTGTTGTACAGTACACTCCCACTTGTCACCCAGCACCCCCCACTCATCATCCAGCACACCCCCACTTGTTGTACAGTACTCTCCCACTTGTCCACCAGCACACCCCCAATCATCATCCAGCACACCCCTACTTGTTGTACAGTACTCTCCAACTTGTCATCCAGCACACCCCCACTCATCATCCGACACCCCCTTGTTGTCCAATACACCCCCACTCATCATCCAGCACACCCACACTCATCATCTGACACCCCCCACTTGTTGTTCAGGTCACCCCCACTCATCATCCGACACCCCACTTGTTGTCCAGTACACCCCCACTCATCATCTGGCACCCCCCACTTGTTGTCCAGCACACCCCCACTCATCATTCAGCACACCCCCACTCATCATCCAACACCCCTGACTTGTTGTCCAGCACACCCCCATTTGTCATCCAGCACATTCACACTCATCATCCAGCACCCCCCAGTCATCATCCGACACCCCCCACTTGTTGTCCAGCAGCTCCCACTAGTCATCCAACACACCCCCACTTATCATCCAGCACCCCCCACTCATCATCCAGCACACCCCTACTTGTTGTCCAGTAGCCTCCCAATCATCATCTGACACCTCCACTTGTCATCCAGCACATCCCCACTCATCATCCGACACACCCCACTTGTTGTTCAGCAGCCCCCATTTGTCATCCAGCACCCCCCACTCATCATCCAGCACACCACCACTCATCATCCGACACCCCCCACTTGTTGTCCAGCAGCTCCCACTAGTCATCCAGCACCCCCCACTCATCATCCAGCACACCCCTACTTGTTGTCCAGTAGGCTCCCAATCATCATCTGACACCTCCCACTTGTCATCCAGCACACCACCAATCATCATCCGACACCCCCCACTTGTCATCCAGCACATCCCCACTCATCATCTGACACCTCCACTTGTCATCCAGCATATCCCCACTCGTCATCCGACACCCCCCACTTGTTGTCCAGCACACCCCCTCTCATCATCTGACAACCTCCACTTGTCATCCAGTACACCCCCACTCATCATCCGATACCTCCTTGTTGTCCAGTACACCCCCACTCATCATCTGACAACCTCCACTTGTCATCCAGCAAATCCCCACTCATCATCCGACACCCCCACTTGTCATCCAGCATATCCCCACTCATCTTCTGACACCCCCACTTGTCATCCAGCACACCCCCACTCATCATCCGACACCCCCCACTCATCATCCGACACCCCCCACTTGTCATCCAGTACACCCCCCACTCATCATCCGACACCCCCCACTTGTCATCCAGCACATCCCCACTCATTATCCAGCACACTCCCACTCATCATCCGGCACACCCACACATCATCTGACACCCCCTTGTTGTCCAGTACACCCCCATTCATCATCCGACACCCCATTTGTTGTCCAGTACACCCCCACTCATCAGCTGGCGCCCCCACTTGTTGTCCAGCACCCCCCACTCATCATCCAGCAGCCCCCACTTGTTGTCAAGTACACCCCCATTTGTCATCCAGCACATTCACACTCATCATCCAGCACACACCCACTCATCATCCGACACCCCCCACTTGTTGTCCAGCAGCTCCCACTAGTCATCCAGCACACCCCCACTCATCATCCAGCACACCCCTACTTGTTGTCCAGTACACTCCCAATCATCTGACACCCCCACTCATCATCCGACACCCCCCACTTGTCATCAAGCACACCCCCACTCAATATCCGACACCGCCCCCACTTGTCATCCAGCACATCCCCACTCATCATCTGACACCCCTCCACTTGTCATCCAGCACACCCCCACTCAACATCCGACACACCCCACTTGTCATCCAGCACACCCCCACTCATCATCCAGCAGCCCCCACTTGTTGTCCAGTACACCCCCACTCATCATCCGACACCCCCCACTTGTTGTCCAGCAGCTCCCACTAGTCATCCAGTACACCCCCAATCATCATCCGATACCCCCCACTTGTCATCCAGCACATCCCCACTCATCATCCGACACCCCCCACTTGTCATCCAGCACATCCCCACTCATCATCTGACACCCCCAATCATCATTCGACACCCCCCACTTGTTGACCAGTACACTCTCACTTGTCAACTGACACTCCCCACTTGTCATCCAGCACACCCCCACTCATCATCCGACACCCCCCACTTGTCATCCAGCACACCCCCACTCATCATCCAGCACACTCCCACTCATCATCCGGCACACCCACACTCATCATCTGACACCCCCTTGTTGTCAAGTACACCCCCATTCATCATCCGACACCCCATTTGTTGTCCAGTACACCCCCACTCATCAGCTGGCGCCCCCCATTCATCATCCAACACCCCTCACTTGTTGTCCAGCAACCCCCACTTGTCATCCAGCACCCCCCACTCATCATCCAGCAGCCCCCACTTGTTGTCAAGTACACCCCCATTTGTCATCCAGCACATTCACACTCATCATCCAGCAGCTCCCACTAGTCATCCAGCACACCCCCACTCATCATCCAGCACACCCCTACTTGTTGTCCAGTACACTCCCAATCATCATCCGACACCCCCACTTGTTGTCCAGCACACCCCTACTCATCATCCGACACCCCCCACTTGTCATCCAGCACACCCCCACTCATCATCTGACACCCCCCACTTGTCATCAAGCACACCCCCACTCAATATCCGACACCACCCCCACTTGTCATCCAGCACATCCCCACTCATCATCTGACACCCCCACTCAACATCCGACACCCCCCACTTGTCATCCAACACACCCCCACTCATCGTCCAGCAGCCCCCACTTGTTGTCCAGTACACCCCCACTCATCATCCGACACCCCCCACTTGTTGTCCAGCAGCTCCCACTAGTCATCCAGTACACCCCCAATCATCATCCGATACCCCCACTTGTCATCCAGCACATCCCCACTCATCATCCGACACCCCCCACTTGTTGACCAGTACACTCTCACTTGTCAACTGACACCCCCCACTTGTCATCCAGCACACCCCCACTCATCATCCGACACCCCCCACTTGTCATCCAGCACACCCCCACTCATCATCCGACACCCCCCACTTGTCATCCAGCACACCCCCACTCATCATCTGACACCCCCCACTTGTCATCCAGCACACCCCCACTCATCATCTGACACCCCCCACTTGTCATCCAGCACACCCCCAATCATCATCCGACACCCCCCACTTGTTGACCAGTACACTCTCACTTGTCAACTGACACTCCCCACTTGTCATCCAGCACACCCCCACTCATCATCCGACACCCCCCACTTGTCATCCAGCACACCCCCACTCATCATCCGACACCCCCCACTTGTCATCCAGCACCCCCCACTCATCATCTGACACCCTCCACTTGTCATCCAGCACAACCCCCACTCATCATCTGACACCCCCTTGTTGTCCAGTACACCCCCACTCATCATTCAGCACACTCCCACTCATCATTCAACACCCCCACTCATCATCTGACACCCCATTTGTTGTTCAGTACACCCCCACTCATCATCTGGCGCCCCCCACTCATCATCCAACACCCCTCACTTGTTGTCCAGCAACCCCCACTTGTCATCCAGCACACCCCCACTCATCATCCAGCAGCCCCCACTTGTTGTCAAGTACACCCCCATTTGTCATCCAGCACACACCCACTCATCATCCGACACCCCCCACTTGTTGTCCAGCAGCTCCAACTAGTCATCCAGCACCCCTACTTGTTGTCCAGTACACTCCCAATCATCATCTGACACCCCCCACTTGTCACCCAGCACACCCCCATTCATCATCTGACACCCTCCACTTGTCATCCAGCACAACCCACTCTTCCGGCCCTTAGAGAATGGAGATGAAGTGTATTTATGTACAGGGCAGGATGGAGCTGAGACACAGGGGGATGTGCTGGAAAGAGAAATGAGGGATTGGGGACATTGGGCCTGATTCAGTAACTGCAATTACGCTCGCAATAGGCCTATTGTTGCATTCTGCGCATCAGGATTCATCAGTGCACATGTGCGAACACTCCACTGCGATCAGGACTGCAATCGCAGTGACTACGCAGACCCATCACAGAGTGATTGACAGGAAGTGCCGTTTGGGGGGTGGTGATGGGGGTGTGGGTGGTTGGCAAAACGCAGGTGTGCCAGTGCGTTGGAACGCCGTTACATGGGCATGCATAAATTATCTACTGCGATACCATACGCAGCCTGTGTACTCGCTGTGTGCGCTGAAGTTAGCAATTCCTGAGTAAGGTCAGAGCTTGTGCAAGTGATGGAGTCACAGACTTGCTAAACATTACGGATGTGTGTGAGGTAAGGTGGGCGCCCTCATGTGCTGCGGCAGCATAGCGGTCGCAGACATTAGCATACTATCGCAGCTGCGATCCTTACTGAATCAGGCCCACAGGGGGGAGGTGATGCTGAAGGACACAGAGGGACGAGCTTGAAGGACAACCATCATTTACCTATTGGGGAGTGAGGTAGGTACCAGGATTCCTGCTGCTGGCCCAGGTGACGCCCTGCAGTGCTGAGAGATATATTACAGCCAATGTTCATCTGCGTCTGGCTGGTAATATTACAGATTTGTGGCTGACACGTATATATGTACATGGTGGGTGGGGGTCATCAGATGACATAACTGCTTGTCCATAGAAAAGGAAATAGGGGGTGCTGGCTGATGCACGTTTTGCAAATATCACACACACAAAATATTGCATCAAACTTAAAGTGCAAAAACATATAATTTATTAGACAATAATAATAATAATACTTTTATTTATATAGCGCTTCTCTCCATCAGGATTCAGTCACTTTACAAAATCAGAAACAAAGCACAGAGGAACACAAACCACAAATAGAGAACATAACGGGTACAATGGACGTATTGTAGAGATTGCTGCAGCCATTTTGGGTAATATATTTCACAAGTTCTATATCCCACTCGCAAAGGGTTCCAGGTGAAGCAGCCACTTTGGGCGTGCTACATAGGTACCTTGGGTGGGAAAGGTAACGTCTGGTAGAGATGACACAAAATGGGGAAGTTGCAGCGTATTACAGCTGAGAGCAGGGCCCTTACATAGCCAACAGATCCATGTGTTTTTCATCCCACCTACGGGTGTACCATGTCATCCAAGTAGGCCTCAGCACAATCTCTGAACCCCTTCAGCCTGTTACCGAGAACGCCCTGGAAGATGGCTGGCGCATTCTTCATCCCAAATGGTGTGCTCTTGAACTCAAACAAGCCAAATGAGGTGACGTAGGTGGACCGTTCTTGAGCCTCAGGAGTCATTGGTTTCTACTAGAGATGAGCGAGTCCAGTTCTCAGGGAACCGGACCCACCCGATCATTGCAATTCCGAGTCAGAGCCAAGACCAGCTCGGGTTTTCCTGCCTGACTCGAATCTCAAAACGAGACAAAACGTCATCATCCCGCTGTTGGATTCTCGCGGGTTTTGGATTATATAAAGGTCCCCGCGATCGGCGCCATTTTCACTCCGGCTGTGGAGAGAGAAGCTAGCAGACGTGTAGTCACAGTCAGTCACTCAGTGTGTGTGCCCAGTCAGGGTCTTGGCCTGAAGGCTGCTGCCATGTTGTCCATAAAGGGGCTTAGGCTGCAGTATATAAAGGGGGGCTACCTTCAGTGGGTGCTGCAGCTGCTGTGTCACTTGTCCTATCCATTACCTGTGGCTGCTGCTGTGTTGTCCTGTCCATCAGGCTAGGGCTGAAGTCCATAAAGGGGTGCTGTGTTGTCCAGGCAGGGGGGGGGCTCTGTCAATTAGGGGTGCTCTTCCTCAGTGTTAATATTAATTCACTTACACTGGGGAGGAGCACCCCTGAATGAGGCAGCACCCCTTTTTATGGACAACAAAGCACCCCTGCCGAGTGCGGAAAGACCAGCTGCAGAGTCACAAATACATGGACGATAAACTGCGACAGTGTCACCGTACAATAATAGCGCAGCTAAGTTGCTAACGCAAACCATCAAAAAAATAAATCTTTTTGTTAGTTTTTGTGGATTGATAAAAAAATAAAAGTGAAATAAAATTAATATTATCAATCCACAAAAAATAACACAAAGATGTATTTTTGTGTGTGTGCGTTAGCATCTTAGCTGCGCTATTATTGTTTGGTGACACTGCCGGCCAGACCCCAGTTCATCGTCCATGTATTTGTGACTCTACAGGTGGTCTAGCAGCACCTCCACCAGCAAGGCCACCTCATTTCTATTAGATGTATAAATATTAAAAAACCTCCTCCAGATCAAAGATATCTTTTAGGAACTGAAGAACTTGATCCTAGATTGATCTTCTCTCATCATTTTTTTAAAGAATCAAAACATTAAAATAAATAAATTGAAAACCAATCAATCCTTCCGTCCTTTCCCTGTCTTCAGTCCATAAACATATTCCAACTCCGTCGGGCCTCTGACCTAGTTAAGGAAAACATTCTTGCTTAACCCTAAGTCCCCCCCCCCGGGGGTGCATAAACCGAAAGCCCCTTTCCCGCACCCTAAACCTAATCCTACTGGGGGGGTGTCTAACCTACCCCAGGGGAGCCTAACCCTAACCCCCCCCCAAAACCTAACCACGTTACACTCCCTAAACCTAACCCTCCCTTCCACCCCCCTTACCCTCCCTTAGGGGTGCCCTCCGCCGTCGGGCTTCTCCTGTCGGAATATAGGTTAGCTGCATTTAGTCCGCCGGTCTGTAAACCGCATCCCGTGTATACCATCCCACATGTACAGCAAAGGAAACAAGCAGGAGAGTCTATCTTCTAAAAGTCGCCGGACTCAATAGGAGGCAACTCAGAAGGTACCAATATAATTCTCCTGCGACTTCTATTGAGTGGGCAAAAGCCCCTGAGAAATTGGCAAAATCAGACGGCGACTTTCATTACAGAGAGCGTTTTCTGCAGGACCACTGTATGCATGGGGGAGACACCGTACAAGTCACACGGGTGACGTCATTATCCCTATGTAAGCCTTGTTTGTGCATATTACTGTTTGATACGTTTGTGAGGGAGGACGGACGAGAGGCTCAGATGTTGAGCATTCCAAAAAGATTAAATTATTTTTTTATAGTGTGATAGAGATTATTGAATATTCCATAATGATTTAACGAAGCAGTTTGCATTCATTATTTGTCTAAAAATCATAGAGAACACACATTATATAAGAAAAATTGTGATAAAAGTTGTGTTTGACAGTAAAACGTAACGTCTATATATAACCTGTATCACTTTACATCTGGTTATTACACAAAGGGAACCCATCTAGCATGCTATTTTTACATCACTTCAGGCATTTCTCTGAGCACAAGTTTTGTAGTGCACTTTACACAATCACCGACATACAGGGGAGACTGAAGAAGGCCAGGCCTTACATAATTATAGTGCAGTTCACACAATCACCGACATACAGGGGAGACTGAAGAAGACCAGCCCTTACATAATTATAGTGCTAAGACAACTAGATTTGAAAAATATTTGTAGAAAAAATATTAAACTTGAAACACAACAAAAGTGTGAAATGGCCTCTGGGCTTGTTCCTATGGGGTTTGACTGCATTGAATAGAGCTCAAACGTCATCAATCTCGCTGCCCCGAGGTCCGTCTATTGTTTTGCAACTTATTTTGGTGCATTTCTAGTGGCTTTTAACGTCACTGAGTATTTATTATATATTGCAGTTTCTATTTTTAACATTAGAAACAACTGGAAGGCGAATGGCTTTGTGGCGAGTTTGCCGCAAATCTCTTACTATTACATAAGGTGACTTGAAACTCACAGGAATTGTGCTGGAATCATGACAAGTTCCAACCTGTTACCCCCCCTCTCCAGAGTAACAACATACATTAACACAGAGCCGTAGCCAGACTTTTTAGGTGCCCTGTGCCAGAAAGAGCATTGGCGCCCCCTCATTTTTCAAAGGGACATAATGCACCCAAAAAGGGCCATGGCTTCATGGGGAAGGGCCAGGGAAGAGATAAGGGAGGCCAGGAGATGCTGGGGATAAATAGGGACATAATATAGTGCACCTGAGAGAGGGCCATGGCCTCATGGGGAAGTGCCAGGGAAGAGATAGAGGAGGCCAGGAGATGCTGGGGATAAATAGGGACATAATATAGTGCACCTGAGAGAGGGCCATGGCCTCATGGGGAAGTGCCAGGGAAGAGATAGAGGAGGCCAGGAGATGCTGGGGATAAATAGGGACATAATATAGTGCACCTGAGAGAGGGCCATGGCCTCATGGGGAAGGGCCAGGGAAGAGATAGGAGAGGCCAGGAGATGCTGGGGATAAATAGGGACATAATATAGTGCACCTGAGAGAGGGCCATGGCCTCATGGGGAAGGGCCAGGGAAGACATAGGAGATGCTGGGGATAAATAGGGACATAGTATAGTGCACCTGAGAGAGGGCCATGGCCTCATGGGGAAGGGCCAGGGAAGACATAGGAGAGGCCAGGAGATGCTGGGGATAAATAGGGACATAGTATAGTGCACCTGAGAGAGGGCCATGGCCTCATGGGGAAGGGCCAGGGAAGAGATAGGGGAGGCCAGGAGATGCTGGGGATAAATAGGGAAATAATATAGCGCACCTGAGAGAGGACCATGGCCTCATGGGGAAGGGCCAGGGAAGACATAGGAGAGGCCAGGAGATGCTTGGGATAAATAGGGACATAATATAGTGCACCTGAGAGAGGGTTATGGCCTCATGGGAAAGGGCCAGGGAAGAGATAGGGGAGGCCAGGAGATGCTGGGGATAAATAGGGACATAATATAGTGCACCTGAGAGAGGGCCATGGCGTCATGGGAAAGGGCCAGGGAAGAGATAGGGGAGGCCAGGAGATGCTGGGGATAAATAGGGACATAATATAGTGCACCTGAGAGAGGGCCATGGCGTCATGGGGAAGGGCCAGGGAAGAGATAGGGGAGGCCAGGAGATGCTGGGGATAAATAGGGACATAATATAGTGCACCTGAGAGAGGGCCATGGCCTCATGGGGAAGGACCAGGGAAGAGATAGGAGAGGCCAGGAGATGCTGGGGATAAATAGGGACATAATATAGTGCACCTGAGAGAGGGCCATGGCCTCATGGGGAAGGGCCAGGGAAGAGATAGGGGAGGCCAGGAGATGCTGGGGATAAATAGGGACATAATATAGTGCACCTGAGAGAGGGCAATGGCCTCATGGGGAAGGCCAGGGAAGAGATAGGGGAGGCCAGGAGATGCTGGGGATAAATAGGGACATAATATAGTGCACCTGAGGGCAATGGCCTCATGGGGAAGGGCCAGGGAAGAGATAGGGGAGGACAGGAGATGCTGGGGATGAAATAAGAGGAAGCTACAACTAAGAATGATAATAAACAGAAAAAAAACAGCGCCCCCTGTCCTGCGGTGCCCTGTGCCCTGGTACCGGCCACACTACCCTAGCTACGGCCCTGCATTAACATCCCAAACAGCTGTGTATATGGTGAATGTTGGCGACATTTACAAATATTTTAATTAGGGGTGAGCGGGTTCGGATTTCTGAAATCCGAACCCCCCCGAGCCCCCCGATCCGAGGCAGATCCGAGTCAGGCTCGACTTTTCCCGCCTGACTCGGATCTGAAATCGAGGCAAAACGTCATCATCCCGCCTTCCGAGTCTCGCGGGTTTTGGATCCTATATAAGGTAGCTGCGTCGTCGCCATTTTCTCACTCGGCTGTGGACAGTGAAGAGGGAGGGTGGGAGTTAGGGCTGGCTGGGCTGTGTAGTGTAGTGTAGTGTAGTGCAGAGTAGTGTTGTGCTGTGCTGTGCTGCGCTGTGCTGCTGTTGTCCACTACTTTAAAGTCCATAGGGGCTGGCTGTGTTGTGCTGTGCTGCTGTTGTTAATAGGGGCTGTGTCCACTACTTCAAAGTCCATAGGGGCTGGCTGGACTGTGTTGTGCAGTCAGTTCTCCATAGGGGCTGTGTCCACTCCAAAGTCCTGTGCAGTGTCCCAGTCCTAAAGGGGTGCTGTAGTGTTGTCCAGGGGGTGCTCTGTCCATCAGGGGTGCTCCCCCCAAGTGCTAAAAATTTTTTATTTTTTGTTTGTTTGTGAATTGTGTGCGCAGTAGCCGCACGTGCATCAACAAAGTAGTGCCAAGCGTGCGCCTGTGTCATAAGTAAAGGGCCGGCTGGCTTGACCGTTAAAGGGTGCTGTAACCCCCAAAGTACACTCCAAACCAAAAAAAAAATTATTTTCTGTGTTTGTGAATTGTGTGCGCTGTGGCTGCACGTGCATCAACAAAGTAGTGCCAAGCGTGCGCCTGTGTCATAAGTAAAGGGCCGGCTGGCTTGACCGTTAAAGGGTGCTGTAACCCCCAAAGTACACTCCAGTCCAAACCAAAAAAAAAATTATTTTCTGTGTTTGTGAATTGTGTGCGCAGTAGCCGCACGTGCATCAACAAAGTAGTGCCAAGCGTGCGCCTGTGTCATAAGTAAAGGGCCGGCTGGCTTGACCGTTAAAGGGTGCTGTAACCCCCAAAAGTACACTCCAGTCCAAACCAAAAAAAAAATTATTTTCTGTGTTTGTGAATTGTGTGCGCTGTGGCTGCACGTGCATCAACAAAGGAGCAGCGCCAAGCGTGCGCCTGTGTCCCATAAGTAAAGAGCCAGCTGGCTCATTTCTTAAAGGGTGGTGTAACCCACAAAGTGCACTACTCTCCAGCAAAAATAAAAAAATATTTTCTGTGTTTGTGTGCGCTTTAGCCGCACGTATATATATCAATATAACATAAATGGAGGACCAAACTTTCTCCGATAAAAATAAAATAGGGAAAGATCAAGAATTACTTCCTCCTAGTGCTGTTGCTGCTGCTGGGAGTTGTTCATCATCCCAGAGAGGAAGTAGGAACATCACTACTTTTACTAAACAATTGACCCTCCAACAGTCCCTAGCGATGAGGATGAAGTACGACAGCAGTCATCCTGAAGCAAAACGTATAACTGAGGCCTTGACTGCTATGTTGGTGTTAGACGTGCGTCCGGTATCCGCCATTAGTGCAGTGGGATTTAGACAATTGATGGAGGTAGTGTGTCCTCGGTTCCAAATCCCGTCTAGATTCCACCAGCATCCTCAAAGCAGCAGCGACAAGCGTGCGTCTGTCTGTTAAAGGGTGGTGTAACCCTCAAAGTGCTCCAAAAAATAAAAAACTATTTTTTTAATGTGTTTGTGACTTGTGTGCGATGTAGCCGCACGTGCATCAACATAGTAGCAGCGCCAAGCGTGCGCCTGTGTCATAAGTCAAGGGCTGGTTTGGACATCTGGTCCGGACTGAAGGACGTGCAACCAATTTCTGACAAGTCTACTGTCACTGCATATGATACTGTCCTCAAAGCTGCAGCGACAAGCGTGCGTCTGTCTGTTAAAGGATTACATCGGTGACAGCATCCAAGTAGGCATGTCAGACAGTCCATACCTGTACTGGCAGGAAAAAGAGGCAATTTCGAGGTCCCTGTACAAACTGGCTCTATTTTACCTGAGTTGCCCCCCCCTCCAGTGTGTACTCCGAAAGAGTGTTTAGTGCAGCCGGGAACCTTGTCAGCGAAAGGCGTAGGAGGTTGCTTCCACAAAATGTGGAGAAGATGATGTTCATAAAATGAATTATCAACTCTTCCAGGGAGACCAGCCTCCAGACCGTACAGAGGGACCTGTGGTTGTGGATTCCAGCGGGGACGAATTAATACTCTGTGACGATGAGGATGTACACAACACTGAAGAGGGTGAGGAATCGGTGGATGAGGAGGATGAGGACGACATCTTGCCTCCGTAGAGCCAGTTTCTGCAGGGACAGATTAATTGCCAGCTTGTTTTGTGGGGGCCCAAACGAACCAATCATTTCAGCCACAGTCGTGTGGCAGACCCTGGCGCTGAAATGTTTGGTTTGTTAAAGTGTGCATGTCCTGTTTATACAACATAAGGGTGGGTGGGAGGGCCCAAGGACAATTCCATCTTGCACTTCTTTTTTTTCTTTGCATTATGTACAGTTTGGGGCCTAGTTTTTCAAACTGCCATCCTGTCTGCCACTGCAGTGTCACTCCTAGATGGGTCACGTGTTTGTGCCGCCCACTCGTGTCGCTTAGCACAGTCATCCAGCTACCTCGGTGCAACGTTTTGGACATAAAAACACTATTGTGAGGTGTGAGGTGTTCAGAATAGACTGGAAATGAGTGGAAATTAAGGTTATTGAGGTTAATAATAGCATAGGAGCAGAAAAACCCACAAATTCTGTGATTTTAGCTGTTTTTATGCTTTTTTAAAAAAAAATACAGATCCAAAACACAAAACCCAGAACCCAAAACACGGAAGGGTGGTTTTGGCAAAACCAATCCAGATCCAAAACACGAAGAAAGATCCAGATCCAAAACCAAAACACAAAACACGAAAAGTGGCCGGTGCACACCCCTAATTTTAATGAATGTCATGAGATTATGAGGGAAAATAATTATGACTCCTGCTTATACTTTGTGAATGGTATGTTAATGAATTAGTAACAATAAATGAATTGCAACAGTTATTAAATGGGAATTAGTATATTTTCTTCACTATTCTATGATCAAACTCTCCGTACTCTGATAATCAGAGAGATATCGCACCAGCGCCTTTGTTTTACGTACTTGGGTGTTTTTTGCTGCTGCGCATACGTAAAAAATCCCTAGAAACTCCTACAGCGCTCGTATTACAGAGCGTGCGCGCAAAGGCGCAGTTGTGATTGAGCCGCGCGTTATCAGAAATGTATTAGAAAAGTGCTGGGCGCTCCTGGGCAGTGACAGGGAGGTGGCTATAGAGATGCACTTCTTATAGGCGTATTACAGGAGTGTCGCGGGTGCGTCACAGATGCTTAGTCGCTCACATTGGGCGCTGTACTCAGACGGAGAAACTGCCGTAGGGCCCGGTGCAAGTTTCTATGACGAGACTGATGGTGGCGTCTAAAGATTCACCAACCTCTCTGGGCGCTGACAGTGGGCGTCTCAGTCCTCGCACTTTTCCGGCGCTCAGGTGTACACAAGGGAAGGACTTTGTAGTGGCATTTGCATAAAGTCACAGACCTCCAATAGGCGTTGTCTCATTCACTGCTGAGTCCATCTCTGAATAAGCCCCTTAAAAACTTCCAACGGTGACACTACTGTAACAGCCCGATATGTGCGCAGCCAGTCATTGGCGTGATGCCTATTGGCGCATCACGCTGAATTGAATTGGCTCCATAGAACCCGGCTTTTTGCTATTTTGGTGGATTAATGCTGCAGCCAAAACCACATATTCCTTTGTGATTTTATATAAAAAAACCCCAAAGAAACCACGTTTGCAGCCGAAAGTCTCTTCGCCAATTCCACCCCCACACCCCTGTTGCCGCACTACCCCCCCCCACACACACACTTTACTGCCTCAGCTGACTGCAGTCATAAACTTATACACAAAGCTGATCGCAGGGGCTGGCTCACCACTCTGCTCTGTCTGTCTATCAGGGCAGAGCAGGCGTTGGGGAACCGGGAGGAAGATGGCGTTATTATCACATGGCTTTATAGGACGGTATTTTTTCACAATATATTTTTAGTAAATCTGAGCAAATAACATTTCCCATTACAAGTATAGGAAATGCGATCTGCTTACTAAAAATATGTGAATTGAAGGGCCTGGAGTCGTTTTTCACGAAAACTGCTCTAAAAGCCCTTTAATACATTTATGTGATACTAATGTGAAAATGGTGAGAAAACACCCGAGTTCACATTATTTAATTAAAAATAATTTTGATAAATATGCTTCTAGGTCATTCCACCTTGAGAGAGGGAATTGTATGTTAGATGGAGCTGGACAGGCTTGGATTTACTTTATTGTTTTGTTTATTTTGTGCTCTGAAATAAAACTATCTGCGGACACACTTGTAAGCACTGGACTGATGTACTAATAATTGGCTGCTGCGTGCAAGGTACTGCCGTTTACCCCAGGAGCCAGCGAACCCTAACCTGATAATATAAAAATATATATATAAATCCATATGAACCGACATCAATCTCCACAATGGTGAAAATAGCCCAGGTGTCTTCCTTTAGGCACTCCAGGCCTTTGTAATATTCCAAAATGTATTAGTTCATGTCACAGATGGTCTAAGGGCCTGATTCAGAGCCGCTCGTTCGCTCCGAGCGATGTTTGCCCAACTGCGCATGCGTACGGATCGTTATACGCATGCACGAACCAGTCAGTGCGGTCGAAATTCATGTGCTCGCAAAATAGCGAATGCCTGCTAATTTGAGTGACAGAATGAGGCATATGTGGGTGGTAACAGGGGAAGGTGCTTGAAAACGGGGAGTGGAGATCAGAACGCAGGCGTGCTTAAAATGTCAAAAAAGGCGTTTTATGGGTGTGCATAATTAATACAGCAGCGTCATCGACCACGTCACTGGGTTATTTTATAGTCAGAACTGCTCGCAAGATTGTGGTAGCAAAACCAGCCACAAGAATAGCGAGCAGTTCATACGCTGGTCGATGTACTCGATTAATCTAATAAATAGCGGACATGACATAGGATGCGAGCGGCCAGCGGGCGTATTTATCCAAAAAACGACCGCATGTTTTGTACGCTCGTTCAGACCTAGAGGCGTGAACAGACCGCAAAGAGCGAACGGTTCATTTGAATAGCCACCCCTATTTTCTGGATGAGCGAGCGCTAATTGCGTCCAGCTCTGAATCAGGCCCAAAGTGCATCTCCAATGGTGGAAAATCTGCGCATGCACAAGTCTCTTTCTGTGACTACGGTCGCAGTGCCCTTAAACCCCAAATAGCGGTGATAAGAAATTATAATGATCAGGTCATAAACCCGATAATTGGTAAATATGCCCCTATGTACTATGGGCCTGATTCAGACCCGGACGCTCTCTGCGTACGCTCGCTAGATGCATATGCAAATTTTTCAAAGTGACACCACAGGAAGCGAGCGCTCGCCAAGGCATAAGCACGCCCACCATGTCTTAACAAGCGGCCACTTTGTGTATGCGTACGCCCAATCACACAGCCAGAGCCGCCCACCAGCGCACGTCATCTCCAGGAAGTGGAGTAAAACATTGGTACATCGAGCACCATCGGATGTGAACGCAGTGCTTGAGGTAGCTTTACCCTACCACAAGCGTTGCGAGGTGATTTCGTAAAAAAAAAAAAAAGGCAAGTGACGTATACTATGATGCTGCCTGTTAATTATGTAATCCTCTAAAACGGCGTTTAAACAGCCGGGCACGCCTGCGTTCGCATCTCCAACCCCCCGTTGTTAGTGTCCTGCCCCTGTTACCACCCACAAACGGCCTCTCCTGTCACTCATTACCCTGGGCTGCCTTTGCTGGGGAGCGAGAGGGATGCGATCGCAGTGAGTAGTTCACGCATGCGCAGAACGAAGCGTACGCAGAACATCGGGCCGCTTGCGAGCACACGCATATAGCGAACGGGTCTGAATCAGGCCCTGTGGACACACTGCTGCAACACCTCCTGGGTGGCAATGGCGAGATCCCCTCTGTCCGCTTGCTATCTCCCGGTGCTGCGCTTAGTATTAGGCAGAAGGTTTGAGCGCTGAGGCGTTTGTCTGGTAGTCACAGGATACAAGCAGATGCCGGCGTAGTAGGAGGTTTATTGGCTCCAATAGAATGTCTTTAAAACATACAATTGTTCCTAGTTGCAGGCACTGGGAATATCACAGTATACAGATACTCTTGCGGGTTCAGGTGATACACTGATATACACTTCTGGCACAGGATACAGCTGAGGGTAACCCAGTCCGAGGCCTCTTCAATCCAATTAATAATAGTTCACAAAATCTGGACTTTTTGTACATATTCACATCTATAATCTCACATCAGGAAATGGTTTCCGAAACTGGATTAAGCTCAATTACGTTTATCTTCTGAAATATGATCTGGATTTAAACACAATCTGATTTTGCAATGACGGCCATCCAGCCTCATCTCTCCACCAGGCAGGATAACAGGGGAGATGACCTCCTGCTGTGGATACAGCAATCGGTAATCCTGCCGTCCTTATGCAGAACCTTACACCAACATGTCCATCTCATTACCGCTCCCGGAATCATGCAGACACGATAGATCCCCAAATGGCAATATACAGCAGAGCCAACCGTTAAATATAACGTAATTAAAGTTGCACAATGTTATATCTACAGTCAGATGCATAAAGATTGGGACATTGACAGAATTCTCATATTTTGGCCTCTAGTCACCACCACAATGGCTTTGAAATGAAACAAACAAGATGTGATTTACCTGCAGACTTTCAGATTTAATTTGAGGGTAATTACATCCAAATCAGGTGAACGGTGCAGGAATTACAACGGTTTCTATATGTGCCTCCCACTTTTTAAGGGGCCTAAAGTAATGGGACTATCAACTCAGAAGCTATTTCATGGACAGGTGTGGGCTATTCCCTCGTTATTCCATTATCAATTAAGCAGGTGAAAGGTCTGGAGTTGATTCTAGGTGTGACATTTGCATTTGGAATCAGTTGCTGTTGACTCTCAATATGAGATCCAAAGAGCTGTCACTATCAGTGAAGCCATCATTAGGCTGAGACATCAAAACAAACCCATCAGAGAGATAGCAAAAACATTAGGTGTGGCCAAATCAACTGTTTGGAACATTCTTAAAAAGAAAGAACGCACCGGAGAGCTCAGCAAGACCAAGGAAAACAACTGTGGTGGATGACAAAATAATTATTTCTCTGGTGAAGAAAAACCCCTTCACAACAGTTGGTCAAATCAAGAACACTCTCCAGGAGGTAGGTGTATATGTGTCAAAGTCAACAATCAAGAGAAGACTTCACAAGAGTGAATATAGAGGGTTCACCACAAGATGTAAACCATTGGTGAGCCACAAAAACAGGAAGACCAGATTAGAGTTTGCCAAACAACATCTAAAAAAGTCATTACAGTTCTGGAACAACATCCTATGGACAGATGAGACAAAGATCAACTTGTACCAGAGTGATGGGAAGAGAAGAGAAGGAAAGGAACTGCTCATGATCCAAAACATACCACCTCATCAGTGAAGCATGGTGGTGGTAGTGTCATGGCGTGGGCATGAATGGCTGCCAATGGAACTGGTTCCCTTGTATTTATTGATGATGTGACTGCTGACAAAAGCAGCAGAATGAATTCTGAAGTGTTTCGGGCAATATTATATGCTCATATTCAGTCAAATGCTTCAGAACTCATTGGACAGCGCTTCACAGTGCAGATGGACAATGACCCGAAGCACACTGCAAAAGCAACCAAAGAGTTTTTAAGGCTATAAAGTGGAATGTTATGCAATGGCCAAGTCAATCTCCTGACCTGAATCCGATTGAGCATGCATTTCACTTGATGAAGACAAAACTGAAGGGAAAATGCCCCAAGAACAAGCAGGAACTGAAGACATTTGCAGTAGAGGCCTGGCAGAGCATCACCAGGGATGAAACCCAGCGTCTGGTGATGTCTATGCGTTCCAGACTTCAGGCTGTAATTGCCTGCAAAGGATTTGCAACAAAGTATTAAAAAGTGAAAGTTAGATTTAGGATTGTTTAGTTTGTCCCATTACTTTTGGCCCCTTAAAAAGTGGCACATATAGAAACCGTTGTAATTCCTACACCGTTCACCTGATTTGGATGTAATTACCCTCAAATTCCATCTGAAAGTCTGCAGGTAAAACACATCTTGTTTGTTTCATTTCAAAACCATTGTGGTGGTGAATAGAGGCCAAAATCAGAAAATTCTGTCAATGTCCCAATATTTATGGACCTGACTGTATAGTCGGTCTTCATTGGGTACATGGCACTGACCTCTACCCTTATAGGCACTACAGCATATGCAGCGGTGGCTATCTCAGGTGGCAGCCTAGTCACTGGCCACATGGATTCTCTACAATCTATGCTCAACCTCACTGCCCGCCTCATTTTCCACCCCACTGCCCCCCTGCCAGTTGCCCCCCTGGCTCCCTATATTGTAATATATTCAGACTCAAAGTATAACTTTTCACACTCACCTCCATGGCCCTCAGCAAATGCCCAGCCCCACATCTCCAAACTCATCCCCCTCCCACTGCGCTGTGCCAACTGCCACTCGGTGATCACTGCTGCTCATTCCCGCCTTCAGGATTTCTCCCGCGCTGCTCCCATCCTCTACACAGCTCTCTCACATTTAGTAAGACCTTCGCCTGGACTCCTGGGTATTAGATGGGATTGGGTGCGGGATCTTGGCGGTCAGAATCCCGATGCCGGCATCCCGACAGGGTTAGGATGCCAACACCTGTCGGTAAGTCTCCTAACCCTTCCCACTAGAGCCAAAACCTAACCTTCCCCCCCAGTGCCTGACCCTAACCCTCCCCCCAGTGCCTGACCCTAACCCTCACCCCCAGTGCCTGACCCTAACCCTCACCCCACTACTTACCGTCGGGATTATGACTACATCTCATTAGATATTACATAAGGAGCCACTGTAGCCCACCACCCCTTCTCCTATCTCTCCAGAACCTGCACCCTCTAGGTCTGCCCATTCCCTGATTAGAGTGTAAGCTCTTGTCTGCAGGACCCTCTCTGCTTATATTTCCTTTACGTAATGATGTCATTTGCAGCCTGTTAATCTGTGAGCCCGTATGTAACTGTCTGATGTGTTCAGCCTATAATGTGTATTCTTAATAAACGTTATACTCACCTGTACGGGGTCCAGAGAAGAAACATTTGTTATTGTTCAGCGGGAATATCCGGGGCCAAAATTTACATTCCATAAGATAAGTTTTATTTTAAAATCCCTTTTGAGTGTCTTCTTTTTTAAATACTCTATGGGGGTATATTCAATTGGCCGCGAGGTTTTGCGAGGAAAAAACCTCGCGCCCAATTTCGAAATCCCGCAGGTATGCACGCTCCCGATACCCGCAGGATTCAATTAAAAAAAACAGTGGACGCGGGGTTTTCATCACTGAAAACCCCGCGCCGCGTAAATAAAAAAAAAAAAAAATCACTTACCTGTCCGGGTCTCCGCGGCACCCGGCGGCCTCCCCTCTCTCTTCTTACTGGAGAGGGGGCTGCTGGGAGTCCCGGGGGCTGATGGGAGGAGCAAGGGCTGCTGGGAGATGTAGTTCTCCCAGCGCCCATTCCGGGGGGGCCACACACACCGCACCGGGTGTCACACACACACTCATGCACTCATACACACACACACACCACACACACAGTCACTCATACACACTGACATACAGCACACACACAGTCACTCATACACACTGACATACAGCACACACACAGTCACTCATACACACTGACATACAGCATACACACTGACATACAGCACACACACAGTCACTCATACACACTGACATACAGCACACACACAGTCACTCATACACACTGACATACACCACACACACAGTCACTCATACACACTGACATACAGCACACACACAGTCACTCATACACACTGACATACAGCACACACACAGTCACTCATACACACTGACATACACCACACACACAGTCACTCATACACACTGACATACAGCACACACACAGTCACTCATACACACTGACATACAGCACACACACAGTCACTCATACACACTGACATACAGCACACACACAGTCACTCATACACACTGACATACACCACACACACAGTCACTCATACACACTGACATACAGCATACACACTGACATACAGCACACACACAGTCACTCATACACACTGACATACAGCACACACACAGTCACTCATACACACTGACATACAGCACACACACAGTCACTCATACACACTGACATACAGCACACACACAGTCACTCATACACACTGACATACAGCATACACACTGACATACAGCACACACACAGTCACTCATACACACTGACATACAGCACACACACAGTCACTCATACACACTGACATACAGCACACACACTGACATACAGCACACACACAGTCACTCATACACACTGACATACACCACACACACAGTCACTCATACACACTGACATACAGCACACACACAGTCACTCATACACACTGACATACAGCACACACACTGACATACAGCACACACACAGTCACTCATACACACTGACACACACCACACACACAGTCACTCATACACACTGACACACACCACACACACAGTCACTCATACACACTGACATACAGCACACACACAGTCACTCATACACACTGACATACAGCACACACACTGACATACAGCACACACACAGTCACTCATACACACTGACATACAGCACACACACTGACATACAGCACACACACAGTCACTCATACACACTGACACACACCACACACACAGTCACTCATACACACTGACATACAGCACACACACAGTCACTCATACACACTGACATACAGCACACACACACACTGACATACAGCACACACACAGTCACTCATACACCCTGACATACAGCACACACACAGTCACTCATACACACTGACATACAGCACACACACTGACATACAGCACACACACAGTCACTCATACACACTGACATACAGCACACACACTGACATACAGCACACACACAGTCACTCATACACACTGACATACAGCACACACACAGTCACTCATACACACTGACATACAGCACACACACAGTCACTCATACACACTGACATACAGCACACACACAGTCACTCATACACACTGACATACAGCACACACACAGTCACTCATACACACTGACATACAGCACACACACAGTCACTCATACACACTGACATACAGCACACACACTGACATACAGCACACACACAGTCACTCATACACACTGACATACAGCACACACACTGACATACAGCACACACACAGTCACTCATACACACTGACATACAGCACACACACAGTCACTCATACACACTGACATACAGCACACACACAGTCACTCATACACACTGACATACAGCACACACACTGACATACAGCACACACACAGTCACTCATACACACTGACATACAGCACACACACAGTCACTCATACACACTGACATACCGCTGCAGCAGAAGAGCCGGCTCCCGACGCTGGATGCAGAAGATGAGAAGACAGCGCTGAGGAAGGTGAGTAATTAAGGACTAATTAAGCTAATTGGATACTTCCAATTGCTTAATTAGTCCTCAGGGGGGGGCGCCGCGGGGGTGTCAGAGCAAGTCCCGGTGATTTCTCCTGAAATCTTCGATTTCAGGAAAAATCACGCTTGCTCAGTAGGTGCGCAAAAAAAAAACACCTCCCGGCGCGTGTTTTAAAACAAAACACGCACCTAATAGAATAGCAAAAAGCCCGCACCTGCAGGAAAAACCTCGCAGGTGCGGGATTTTTGCTTTTCATGCAGCCTATTGAATATGCCCCTATATGTGAATATTTTCCAGAAAAATAGCCCTGCATATCAATAAGTACCAATCAGGTCTTACGTTACTACAGTACGTCCTTCTCGGCACTGACACCTGGAACCTCTGGCGTTCTGCAGCAGAGCACAGGCGGAAAGGTTACATGCAGAGTCTGCAGTCCGGGAGCGCCCCACAAAACTCAGAGGTCTCAGATGGATCACACACCAGCAATGCAGATTCTGAGGTAATGGGGAGTCAGGAATTATATCACTAATATACTCATATACTGTATATCAGGAGTAGGCAACCTGTGGTACTACACATCCCAGCATGCCCTGCCACAGTTGTAGTATGCCCTGGCAGGGCAGCTGTATGGAAACAGGCTGCTTACACCTGCTGTATACAATACATCTACATTCTGCTATAAACGTCTCTTCTCGCTGTAGACACTTGTTGGTGATTTACTAACGTCACATCTCATATACCCTCATAGTGTCTCATTTTCTGTAAGCAGTCTCTTATCTCATTGTACAGAAGTGTCTGTTTATGGGATATATCCTAAAGCGTATTGGCCCAGTGTCCTAGCCGGAGCCTGCAGGTCACCACAGGTCACTACAGGTCACTCGGTGAGAGGATAAAGCGTCTGATGCCTCAGATTATATCATCCGGAAGTTTCTGTTACAGAGATTATATCAGACGCTTCCTCTAATAATACCCTCGGTGTACAGCGCGGTAACGACACCAAACGGCTCAGTGCACACAGCACCACTGCTGATAGTAATTATCACAATACCGTCCCTCGTAGCCATCTACAGCTGTGTGCATGTGCCTTACAGGTGCCTCGTGCCTCACTGAAGTCACAAGTACCTAGTCAATTGATTGGTACGCTCATCTCTCTCTCTATAAGGGCACAGTCGTGCCCTTATATTAAGGCTGAATAAAAAGAAAAAAGGAATTCTCCCATAGAGAACTCCCGAGGGGGGCAGGGTGTTTACGGGGCTACACCTCAAAAGCTATTAAAGGTACCGAGCTGAAATGTGGCACGGGCGGGGGTAGAACTGTTGCTGGGTGCTGCATGCCAAATCTCAGGGCAAAAAAATAACAATTGAGGATCAGTTTTTTCTGACATTCTCAGTTAGGACACTTTTCTGCTATTCTCTATGGGGGATTTTTGGGAAGACATAACTCATGGTAGGGGGTAAATTTAGACTTGGGGATTGTTTTGTTAGGTAACTATTGCTCCAGTTGTTAAACTATTACCTCACAAATGTGCCATTATAGAGATAGGAAGCTTCAACTTGTTGCGCAGCCTCAGTAGGTGTACTCACTGTGGCTTCACTTGGGTGCACCAAGATGGCTGGCCAGTGCGGGCATTAGAGGTGGCGGAACCCGGCAATTGTAGTGGGCGTTACCAGCGGCGGTGGCGACCTGGTGACGGTGTGGCGGTTAGCCAGGTGGGGACTGGTAGCAATACGGCCATCGGCGGTGACACCCTACGGTGGCGGGAACCGGCAGCGGTGTGAGTGTTCCGAAAGATCCAGTCTTTGCCAGCCATTCTGCAGAGTTCGGCAGCAGTGCCCATTTAAAAAATGGCGCCTTAGCGCCATTATTGAAATTCAAAGATGGCCGTTGTGAGCCAATCATGGTTCGCGACGCCATCATGAGGCGACATGGCAGTCCGAAGGCGGGGAGGTAGCAGTGAAGAAGACGCAGCACTGTTTTCCACCCATCTGCATCACTTTGGCTTCCCCCTCTCTGTACTGCTTAATGTTCTTAACAGGCCCTTAACACGCCTTTCTGTCTCACCGCTTTCTTTTCTGCCCAGACCTCAGATGCATATCTGTATTGTGCAAGGAACACGTCCATTAAAGCGTCAGCCTTAATGATCGTCATTTCATTGCTTTGATTAAGTCTCAGTGGCAGAAATTCAGTAGGTTTAGTGAAAATTCAGCTCATGTCTACGAAGCCTCAATGGGACATGTGACACCAGGGCCGGATTTACCGCTAGGCAGACCACTAGGGCCCGGCGGGTCCAAGGGGCCTGTAGCCGGGCCCCCGGAATCCGGCCCTAGAGAGGACCTGTATTTGCTGCTGCTGCTGGCACCGGCGGGCGAGAGGACACACAACAGCGCTTCCAGAGCCCTGCCGCTACTAGGTGGGCGGAGGAGGCGGAGTTTCAGGGCAATGACGGCCTAACATTTAGCAGAGTATGCGGCTGGCTGACAACACGCACATACCTATTCCGGAGCACTGTTCCGTGGGTGCGACATCACGTCAACAAGTCACGTCGCAATTATACTCACTGGGAGGCGGAGCTCGAGGATCTATGTAGGAGCAGGCTGCAGGGGTCAGTGACGGGCCGATATAGGGGTCTGTGCTGAGAGGGGTCAGTGATGGGCAGATATAGGGGATCTGTGCTGAGAGGGGTCAGTGACGGGCAGATATAGGGGTCTGTATTGAGAGGGGTCAGTGATGGGCAGATATAGGGGGTCTGTGCGGAGAGGGGTCAGTGATGGGCAGATATAGGGGGTCTGTGCTGAGAGGGGTCAGTGATGGGCAGAAATAGGGGGTCTGTGCTGAGAGGGGTCAGTGATGGGCAGATATAGGGGGTCTGTGCAGAGAGGGGTCAGTGATGGGCAGATATAGGGGTCTGTATTGAGAGGGGTCAGTGATGGGCAGATATAGGGGGTCTGTGCTGAGAGGGGTCAGTGATGGGCAGATATAGGGGGTCTGTGCTGAGAGGGGTCAGTGATGGGCAGAAATAGAGGGTCTTTGCTGAGAGGGGTCAGTGATGGGCAGATATAGGGGGTCTGTGCTGAGAGGGGTCAGTGATGGGCAGATATAGGGGGTCTGTGCTGAGAGGGGTCAGTGATAGGTAGAAATAGGGAGTCTGTGCTGAGAGTGGTCAGTGATGGGCAGATATAGGGGTCTGTGCTGAGAGGGGTCAGTGATGGGCAGAAATAGGGGGTCTGTGCTGAGAGGGGTCAGTGATGGGCAGATATAGGGGGTCTGTGCTGAGAGGGGTCAGTGATGGGCAGATATAGGGGGTCTGTGCTGAGAGGGGTCAGTGATGGGCAGAAATAGGGGGTCTGTGATGGGCAGAAATAGGGGGTCTGTGCTGAGAGGGGTCAGTGATGGGCAGATATAGGGGGTCTGTGCTGAGAGGGGTCAGTGATGGGCAGATATAGGGGGTCTGTGCTGAGAGGGGTCAGTGATGGGCAGATATAGGGGGTCTGTGCTGAGAGGGGTCAGTGATGGGCCGAAATAGGGGGTCTGTGCTGAGGGGTCAGTGATGGGCAGATATAGGGGGTCTGTGCTGAGAGGGGTCAGTGATGGGCAGATATAGGGGGTCTGTGCTGAGGGGGTCAGTGATGGGCAGAAATAGGGGGTCTGTGATGGGCAGAAATAGGGGGTCTGTGCTGAGAGGGGTCAGTGATGGGCAGATATAGGGGGTCTGTGCTGAGAGGGGTCAGTGATGGGCAGATATAGGGGGTCTGTGCTGAGAGGGGTCAGTGATGGGCAGATATAGGGGGTCTGTGCTGAGAGGGTTCAGTGATGGGCAGAAATAGGGGGTCTGTGCTGAGAGGGGACAGTGATGGGCAGATATAGGGGGTCTGTGCTGAGAGGGGTCAGTGATGGGCAGATATAGGGGGTCTGTGCTGAGAGGGGTCAGTGATGGGCAGATATAGGGGTCTGTGCTGAGAGGGGTCAGTGATGGGCAGATATAGGGGGTCTGTGCTGAGAGGGGTCAGTGATGGGCAGAAATAGGAGGTCTGTGCTGAGAGGGGTCAGTGATGGGCAGATATAGGGGGTCTGTGCTGAGAGGGGTCAGTGATGGGCAGATAAAGGGGGTCTGTGCTGAGAGGGGTCAGTGATGGGCCGAAATAGGGGGTCTGTGCTGAGGGGTCAGTGATGGGCAGAAATAGGGGGTCTGTGATGGGCAGAAATAGGGGGTCTGTGCTGAGAGGGGTCAGTGATGGGCAGATATAGGGGGTCTGTGCTGAGAGGGGTCAGTGATGGGCAGATATAGGGGGTCTGTGCTGAGAGGGGTCAGTGATGGGCAGATATAGGGGGTCTGTGCTGAGAGGGGTCAGTGATGGGCCGAAATAGGGGGTCTGTGCTGAGGGGTCAGTGATGGGCAGATATAGGGGGTCTGTGCTGAGAGGGGTCAGTGATGGGCAGATATAGGGGGTCTGTGCTGAGGGGGTCAGTGATGGGCAGAAATAGGGGGTCTGTGATGGGCAGAAATAGGGGGTCTGTGCTGAGAGGGGTCAGTGATGGGCAGATATAGGGGGTCTGTGCTGAGAGGGGTCAGTGATGGGCAGATATAGGGGGTCTGTGCTGAGAGGGGTCAGTGATGGGCAGATATAGGGGGTCTGTGCTGAGAGGGTTCAGTGATGGGCAGAAATAGGGGGTCTGTGCTGAGAGGGGACAGTGATGGGCAGATATAGGGGGTCTGTGCTGAGAGGGGTCAGTGATGGGCAGATATAGGGGGTCTGTGCTGAGAGGGGTCAGTGATGGGCAGATATAGGGGTCTGTGCTGAGAGGGGTCAGTGATGGGCAGATATAGGGGGTCTGTGCTGAGAGGGGTCAGTGATGGGCAGAAATAGGAGGTCTGTGCTGAGAGGGGTCAGTGATGGGCAGATATAGGGGGTCTGTGCTGAGAGGGGTCAGTGATGGGCAGATATAGGGGGTCTGTGCTGAGAGGGGTCAGTGATGGGCAGATATAGGGGGTCTGTGCTGAGAGGGGTCAGTGATGGGAAGAAATAGGGGGTCTGTGCTGAGAGGGGTCAGTGATGGGCAGAAGTAGGGGGTCTGTGCTGAGAGGGGGCAGTGATGGGCAGATATAGGGGGTCTGTGCTGAGAGGGGTCAGTGATGGGCAGATATAGGGGGTCTGTGCTGAGAGGGGTCAGTGCTGAGAGGGGTCAGTGATGGGCAGATATAGGGGGTCTGTGCTGAGAGGGGTCAGTGATGGGCAGATATAGGGGGTCTGTGCTGAGAGGGGTCAGTGATGGGCAGATATAGGGGTCTGTGCTGAGAGGGGTAAGTGATGGGCAGATATAGGGGGTCTGTGCTGAGAGGGGTCAGTGATGGGCAGAAATAGGAGGTCTGTGCTGAGAGGGGTCAGTGATGGGCAGATATAGGGGGTCGGTGCTGAGAGGGGTCAGTGATGGGCAGATATAGGGGGTCTGTGCTGAGAGGGGTCAGTGATGGGCAGATATAGGGGGTCTGTGCTGAGAGGGGTCAGTGATGGGAAGAAATAGGGGGTCTGTGCTGAGAGGGGTCAGTGATGGGCAGAAATAGGGGTCTGTGCTGAGAGGGGTCAGTGATGGGCAGATATAGGGGGTCTGTGCTGAGAGGGGTCAGTGATGGGCAGATATAGGGGGTCTGTGCTGAGAGGGGTCAGTGCTGAGAGGGGTCAGTGATGGGCAGATATAGGGGGTCTGTGCTGAGAGGGGTCAGTGATGGGCAGATATAGGGGGTCTGTGCTGAGAGGGGTCAGTGATGGGCAGATATAGGGGGTCTGTGCTGAGAGGGGTCAGTGATGGGCAGATATAGGGGGTCTGTGCTGAGAGGGGTCAGTGATGGGCAGATATAGGGGGTCTGTGCTGAGAGGGGTCAGTGATGGGCAGAAATAGGGGGTCTGTGCTGAGAGGGGTCAGTGATGGGCAGATAAAGGGGGTCTGTGCTGAGAGGGGTCAGTGATGGGCAGAAATAGGGGGTCTGTGCTGAGAGGGGTCAGTGATGGGCAGATATAGGGGTCTGTGCTGAGAGGGGTCAGTGATGGGCAGAAATAGGGGGTCTGTGCTGAGAGGGGTCAGTGATGGGCAGAAATAGGGGGTGTGTGCTGAGAGGGGTCAGTGATGGGCAGATATAGGGGGTCTCTGCTGGAAGGCGTCAGTGATGGGCAGATATAGGGGGTCTGTGCTGAGAGGGGTCAGTGATGGGCAGATATAGGGGTCTGTGCTGAGAGGGTCAGTGATGGGCAGAAATAGGGGGTCTGTGCTGAGAGGGGTCAGTGATGGGCAGAAATAGGGTGTCTGTGCTGAGAGGGTCAGTGATGGGCAGAAATAGGGGGTCTGTGCTGAGAGGGGTCAGTAATGGGCAGATATAGGGGGTCTGGGCTGAGAGGGGTCAGTGATGGGCAGATATAGGGGGTCTGTGTTGAGAGGGGTCAGTGATGGGCAGATATAGGGGGTCTGTGCTGAGAGTGGTCAGTGATGGGCAGATATAGGGGGTCTGTGCTGAGAGGGGTCAGTGATGGGCAGAAATAGGGGGTCTGTGCTGAACGGGATCAGTGATGGGCAGAAATAGGGTGTCTGTGCTGAGAGGTGAGAGGGGTCAGTGATGGGCAGATTTAGGGGGTCTGTGCTGAGAGGGGTCAGTGCTGAGAGGGGTCAGTGATGGGCAGAAATAGGGGGTCTGTGCTGAGAGGTGAGAGGGGTCAGTAATGGACAGATTTAGGGGTCTGTGCTGAGAGGGGTCAGTGATGGGCAGATATAGGGGGTCTGTGCTGAGAGGGGTCAGTGATAGGCAGAAATAGAGGGTCTTTGCTGAGAGGGGTCAGTGATGGGCAGATATAGGGGGTCTGTGCTGAGAGGGGTCAGTGATGGGCAGATATAGGGGGTCTGTGCTGAGAGGGGTCAGTGATAGGTAGAAATAGGGAGTCTGTGCTGAGAGTGGTCAGTGATGGGCAGATATAGGGGTCTGTGCTGAGAGGGGTCAGTGATGGGCAGAAATAGGGGGTCTGTGCTGAGAGGGGTCAGTGATGGGCAGATATAGGGGGTCTGTGCTGAGAGGGGTCAGTGATGGGCAGATATAGGGGGTCTGTGCTGAGAGGGGTCAGTGATGGGCAGAAATAGGGGGTCTGTGATGGGCAGAAATAGGGGGTCTGTGCTGAGAGGGGTCAGTGATGGGCAGATATAGGGGGTCTGTGCTGAGAGGGGTCAGTGATGGGCAGATATAGGGGGTCTGTGCTGAGAGGGGTCAGTGATGGGCAGATATAGGGGGTCTGTGCTGAGAGGGGTCAGTGATGGGCCGAAATAGGGGGTCTGTGCTGAGGGGTCAGTGATGGGCAGATATAGGGGGTCTGTGCTGAGAGGGGTCAGTGATGGGCAGATATAGGGGGTCTGTGCTGAGGGGGTCAGTGATGGGCAGAAATAGGGGGTCTGTGATGGGCAGAAATAGGGGGTCTGTGCTGAGAGGGGTCAGTGATGGGCAGATATAGGGGGTCTGTGCTGAGAGGGGTCAGTGATGGGCAGATATAGGGGGTCTGTGCTGAGAGGGGTCAGTGATGGGCAGATATAGGGGGTCTGTGCTGAGAGGGTTCAGTGATGGGCAGAAATAGGGGGTCTGTGCTGAGAGGGGACAGTGATGGGCAGATATAGGGGGTCTGTGCTGAGAGGGGTCAGTGATGGGCAGATATAGGGGGTCTGTGCTGAGAGGGGTCAGTGATGGGCAGATATAGGGGTCTGTGCTGAGAGGGGTCAGTGATGGGCAGATATAGGGGGTCTGTGCTGAGAGGGGTCAGTGATGGGCAGAAATAGGAGGTCTGTGCTGAGAGGGGTCAGTGATGGGCAGATATAGGGGGTCTGTGCTGAGAGGGGTCAGTGATGGGCAGATATAGGGGGTCTGTGCTGAGAGGGGTCAGTGATGGGCAGATATAGGGGGTCTGTGCTGAGAGGGGTCAGTGATGGGAAGAAATAGGGGGTCTGTGCTGAGAGGGGTCAGTGATGGGCAGAAGTAGGGGGTCTGTGCTGAGAGGGGGCAGTGATGGGCAGATATAGGGGGTCTGTGCTGAGAGGGGTCAGTGATGGGCAGATATAGGGGGTCTGTGCTGAGAGGGGTCAGTGCTGAGAGGGGTCAGTGATGGGCAGATATAGGGGGTCTGTGCTGAGAGGGGTCAGTGATGGGCAGATATAGGGGGTCTGTGCTGAGAGGGGTCAGTGATGGGCAGATATAGGGGTCTGTGCTGAGAGGGGTAAGTGATGGGCAGATATAGGGGGTCTGTGCTGAGAGGGGTCAGTGATGGGCAGAAATAGGAGGTCTGTGCTGAGAGGGGTCAGTGATGGGCAGATATAGGGGGTCGGTGCTGAGAGGGGTCAGTGATGGGCAGATATAGGGGGTCTGTGCTGAGAGGGGTCAGTGATGGGCAGATATAGGGGGTCTGTGCTGAGAGGGGTCAGTGATGGGAAGAAATAGGGGGTCTGTGCTGAGAGGGGTCAGTGATGGGCAGAAATAGGGGTCTGTGCTGAGAGGGGTCAGTGATGGGCAGATATAGGGGGTCTGTGCTGAGAGGGGTCAGTGATGGGCAGATATAGGGGGTCTGTGCTGAGAGGGGTCAGTGCTGAGAGGGGTCAGTGATGGGCAGATATAGGGGGTCTGTGCTGAGAGGGGTCAGTGATGGGCAGATATAGGGGGTCTGTGCTGAGAGGGGTCAGTGATGGGCAGATATAGGGGGTCTGTGCTGAGAGGGGTCAGTGATGGGCAGATATAGGGGGTCTGTGCTGAGAGGGGTCAGTGATGGGCAGATATAGGGGGTCTGTGCTGAGAGGGGTCAGTGATGGGCAGAAATAGGGGATCTGTGCTGAGAGGGGTCAGTGATGGGCAGAAATAGGGGGTGTGTGCTGAGAGGGGTCAGTGATGGGCAGATATAGGGGGTCTCTGCTGGAAGGCGTCAGTGATGGGCAGATATAGGGGGTCTGTGCTGAGAGGGGTCAGTGATGGGCAGATATAGGGGTCTGTGCTGAGAGGGTCAGTGATGGGCAGAAATAGGGGGTCTGTGCTGAGAGGGGTCAGTGATGGGCAGAAATAGGGTGTCTGTGCTGAGAGGGTCAGTGATGGGCAGAAATAGGGGGTCTGTGCTGAGAGGGGTCAGTAATGGGCAGATATAGGGGGTCTGTGCTGAGAGGGGTCAGTGATGGGCAGATATAGGGGGTCTGTGTTGAGAGGGGTCAGTGATGGGCAGATATAGGGGGTCTGTGCTGAGAGTGGTCAGTGATGGGCAGATATAGGGGGTCTGTGCTGAGAGGGGTCAGTGATGGGCAGAAATAGGGGGTCTGTGCTGAACGGGATCAGTGATGGGCAGAAATAGGGTGTCTGTGCTGAGAGGTGAGAGGGGTCAGTGATGGGCAGATTTAGGGGGTCTGTGCTGAGAGGGGTCAGTGCTGAGAGGGGTCAGTGATGGGCAGAAATAGGGGGTCTGTGCTGAGAGGTGAGAGGGGTCAGTAATGGACAGATTTAGGGGTCTGTGCTGAGAGGGGTCAGTGATGGGCAGATATAGGGGGTCTGTGCTGAGAGGGGTCAGTGATAGGCAGAAATAGGGGGTATGTGCTGAGGGGTCAGTGATGGGCAGAAATAGGGGGTCTGTGCTGAGAGGGGTCAGTGCTGAGAGGGGTCAGATGGGTAGAAATAGGGGGTCTGTGCTGAGTGGGGTCAGGGATGGGCAGAAATAAGGGGTCTGTGCTGAGAGGTGAGAGGGGTCAGTAATGGGCAGATATAGGGGGTCTCTGCTGAGAGTGGTCAGTGATGGGCAGATAAAGGGGGTCTGTGCTGAGGGGTCAGTGATGGGCAGAAATAGGGGGTCTGTGCTGAGAGGGGTCAGTGATGGGCAGAGATAGGGGGTCTGTGCTGAGAGGGTTCAGTGATGTGCAGAAATAGGGGGTCTGTGCTGAGAGAGGTCAGTGATGGGCACAAATAGGGGGTCTGTATTGAGAGGGGTCAGTGGTGGGCAGAAATAGGGGGTCTGTATTGAGAGGGGTCAGTGGTGGGCAGAAATAGGGGGTCTGTATTGAGAGGGGTCAGTGATGGGCAGATATAGAGGGTCTGTGCTGAGAGGGGTCAGTGATGGGCAGAAATAGGGGGTCTGTGCTGAGAGGGGTCAGTGATGGGCAGAAATAGGGGGTCTGTGCTGCGAGTGCTCAGTGATGGGCAGATATAGGGAGTGTGTGCTGAGGGGTCAGTGATGGGCAGAAATAGGGGGTCTGTGATGGGCAGATATAGGGGGTCTGTGCTGAGGGGTCAGTGATGGGCAGAAATAGGGGGTCTGTCCTGAGAGTGGTCAGTGATGGGCAGAAATAGGGGGTCTGTGCTGAGAGTGGTCAGTGATGGGCAGAAATAGGGGGTCTGTGCTGAGGGATCAGTGATGGGCAGAAATAGGGGGTCTGTGCTGAGAGGGGTCAGTGATGGGCAGATATAGGGGGTCAGTGTTGAGAGGGGTCACTGGTGGGCAGAAATAGGGGGTCTGTGCTGAGAGGTGTCAGTGATGGGCAGAAATAGGGGGTCTGTGCTGAGAGGGGTCAATGATGGGCAGATATAGGGGTCTGTATTGAGAGGGGTCAGTGATGGGCAGATATAGAGGGTCTGTGCTGAGAGGGGTCAGTGATGGGCAGATATAGTGGGTCTGTGCTGAGAGGGGTCAGTGATGGGCAGAAATAGGGGGTCTGTGCTGAGAGAGGTCAGTGATGGGTAGAAAGAGGGGTTTTCTATTATGAGTTAAGGGGGTCTGTGCTGACATGGGAGAGGGGTCAGTGATGTGAGGAAAGATAGGGCCTGTGCTATGAGGGGGGAGGGTCTGTGCTACGAGGGTTTAGGGTTAGGCTGCTGGGGGTGGAAGGTTAGGACTAGGGATGAGAGGGGGAGGGTTACATTTAGGCTGCAGGGAGGGAGGGTTAGGCTGCTGGGGGAGGGTGGTTAGGGTTAGGCTGGGAGGGTTGGGTTTAGGTTGCGGAGAGTGAGGGCTAGGTTAGGGGTAGGGTTACCGGCAGGTATCGGTAACCTAACCTAGTCGGGATGCCGGCATCGGGATTCTAAGAGCCAGCATTCCGTACCCAATCATACATAGATAAATACATAGCCAACGTTTCAAGCCCAGAGCGGACCTTTTCTTCAGGTGCTGTAAGGGGACATGAATCAGAAATTAAAATATAGTGCTGTGGATTGTTTGAGGGAGGGGGGTCCCAAAACTTGCATCTTGCCTAGGGCCCCATGAGGACTAAATCCGGCTCTGTGTGACACCGCAAGGTTTTTTGGTCTATGGAATATATATATTAGGTACACCTTTATAGTATTTGTCTCCCCTTTACCACCAGGACTGCCTAAATTCTTCCTGGTATGGATACAAAAAGGTGCTGGAGACAATTCTCAGACTCATGATGGCGTCACACAGATGCTGCAAATTTGGTGGCTGCACATTTATACTGCAAATCTCCCATCCCCCACATCCTAGAGCTGTTGTATTGTACTGAGACCTGGTGACTGTGGTGACCATTGGGGTACACTTACCTCATTGTCATGTATATGGTACCATCGTGAGATGACGTGATCTGTATTGTACTGACACCTGGTGACTGTGGTGACCATTGGAGTACACTAACCTCATTGTCATGTACATGGTGCCAGCGTGAGATGACGTGTGCTGTATTGTACTGACACCTGGTGACTGTGGTGACCATTGGGGTACACTGACCTCATTGTCATGTACATGGTACCAGCATGAGATGACGTGTGCTGTATTGTACTGACACCTGGTGACTGTGGTGACCATTGGGGTACACTGACCTCATTGTCATGTACATGGTACCAGCGTGAGATGACGTGTGCTGTATTGTACTGACACCTGGTGACTGTGGTGACCATTGGGGTACTGACCTCATTGTCATGTACATGGTACCAGCGTGAGATGACGTGTGCTGTATTGTACTGACACCTGGTGACTGTGGTGACCATTGGGATACACTGACCTCATTGTCATGTACATGGTACCAGCGTGAGATGACGTGTGCTGTATTGTACTGACACCTGGTGACTGTGGTGACCATTGGGGTACACCGACCTCATTGTCATGTACATGGTACCAGCGTGAAATGACGTGTGCTGTATTGTACTGACACCTGGTGACTGTGGTGACCATTGGGGTACTGACCTCATTGTCATGTACATGGTACCAGCGTGAGATGACGTGTGCTGTATTGTACTGACACCTGGTGACTGTGGTGACCATTGGGATACACTGACCTCATTGTCATGTACATGGTACCAGCGTGAGATGACGTGTGCTGTATTGTACTGACACCTGGTGACTGTGGTGACCATTGGGATACACTGACCTCATTGTCATGTACATGGTACCAGCGTGAGATGACGTGTGCTGTATTGTACTGACACCTGGTGACTGTGGTGACCATTGGGATACACTGACCTCATTGTCATGTACATGGTACCAGTGTGAGATGACGTGTGCTGTATTGTACTGACACCTGGTGACTGTGGTGACCATTGGGGTACACTTACCTCCTTGTCATGTACATGGTACCAGCGTGAGATGACGTGATCTGTATTGTACTGACACCTGGTGACTGTGGTGACCATTGGGATACACTGACCTCATTGTCATGTACATGGTACCAGCGTGAGATGACGTGTGCTGTATTGTACTGACACCTGGTGACTGTGGTGACCATTGGGATACACTGACCTCATTGTCATGTACATGGTACCAGCGTGAGATGACGTGTGCTGTATTGTACTGACACCTGGTGACTGTGGTGACCATTGGGGTACACTGACCTCATTGTCATGTACATGGTACCAGCGTGAGGTGACGTGTGCTGTATTGTACTGACACCTGGTGACTGTGGTGACCATTGGGGTACACTGACCTCATTGTCATGTACATGGTACCAGCGTGAGATGACGTGATCTGTATTGTACTGACACCTGGTGACTCAAGTGACCATTGGGGTACACTGACCTCATTGTCATGTACATGGTACCAGCGTGAGATGACGTGTGCTGTATTGTACTGACACCTGGTGACTGTGGTGACCATTGGGATACACTGACCTCATTGTCATGTACATGGTACCAGCGTGAGATGACGTGTGCTGTATTGTACTGACACCTGGTGACTGTGGTGACCATTGGGGTACACTGACCTCATTGTCATGTACATGGTACCAGCGTGAGATGACGTGATCTGTATTGTACTGACACCTGGTGACTGTGGTGACCATTGGGGTAACACTGCATTGTTGTGTACATGGTGCGCTATCCTGCTGGAAAGAGCCATTAGATGAAGGGTAGACTGGGACCATAATAGGAGGCACATGCTCAGCAGTAATAATTAGATAGGCTACTGCATTTATACAATGCTCACTTGGTATTAAGGAACCTAATCTGTGCCAAGAATACATTCCCAGCACCATTATACCACCACCAGCAATAGCTTGAACTAGTTTCAGAAGGCAGGCTTCATCGTGTGTATGGAAAGTTACAAACCCTCCACCGTGAGATTCATTATCCCAAGCAAGGTTATTCCAATCTTCAGCTGCCCATTGGTGGTGACCTGTGCCCACTGTAGCCTCAGGTTCCTGCTCTTAGGAGTGAGCATGGCATTGGCCTTACGCTGCTGTAGCCCATCCACTGTACTCTGCCATCCTGTCACCAGGAAACACTTGGTATAGCTGCTGAAGCATCTCTTTGCTGGTGATATAAAAAATTTGAGTTATGGTAGACTTACCTTGATAACTCCTTTTCTTTGAGGTCCATAGGGTCCACAGGGATACCATGGAGATATTATGGTTGGAGAGATCCAGGCACCAAACAGTTAAAGCTTCAGCTCCCAGGATGCCTCGGGTCCTCCTCCATATATACCCCGCCCCTAGCCACAGGCCTTCAGTTTTGTTAACAAGCTCCAAGGTAGAAGGAAAGAGAAGAAAGAAAGAGGAGAATGAAGAGCAATCGTACACCAGAAACACTCTTATACAAGATGAGGGAATCCGTGACTGGAAGAAAAAATTACCCATGCAGCCAGGTGTGTCAGGTTGGGTGCCCGGTGGAGCGCATGGACCTCAAAGAAAAGGAGTTATCTAGATAAGTTTACCATAACTCCAATTTTCTTCTTCAGAGTTATGGTAGACAGTGTCCACAGGGATCTACAGGGATACCATGGGGATGTTCTAAAGCAGTTACCCTAGGGTGGGGGATGCTCCTGAGCAGAAAGTAGAATTTGTCACCCAAAGGAAGCATCCTGTGAGGCAAAAGTGTCAAAGGCATAGAACCTAAGAAAAGTGTGGACAGAAGACCACGTGGCTGCCTTACACAATTGTTCACGACGAAATGCCCAGAATGGCCCTAAAGACCGAGTAGAATGTGCTGTCACCGTGCTTGGGACAGGGAGATCAGCCTGTGTGTACACATGAGAGATTGGCGAGATGGCTACACATGACTGAGTCTGCTTATTAGATGGCCATCCTCGTTTGTGAAAACCATAGAATACAAAAAGAGAATCTGATTTTCTAACAGAGTTTGTGCGCTCCACATGGATACAGAGAGCATAAACTACATCCAGGGAGACTTCCACCTACAGAAAGATCTGGAGCCTGAAAAGCTGGAACTACAATTTCTTCATTCACATGAAAATGAGTCACTACCTTAGGAAGGTAACCCTCCCTTGTACGAAGAACAGCTCTATCCTGGTGAAAAATAAAAAATGGGGAGCAACAAGAAGCGCTGCAAAATCAGAGACTCTGCATGCAGAAGAGACAGTGAGGAGAAAGAGAGTCTTCGCTGTCAACCATTTCAAATCTACAGTCCGAAGTTCAAATGGGGGAGCCTGTAGCCCTTTAAGCACCAAAGACAAATCCCACGGTGCTACCGGTGGAACTAAAGGAGGCTGAACTCGCAGAACTCCTTGAAAAAAAATCCTAACATCTGGTAATGAGGCAATCTTCCTCTGGAACCAGACTCAGTGCAGAAACCAGCACTCTCAAAGTGGCCAGACAGATACCACGGTCTAAACTCGCCTGTAGAGAAGCCAGTCTGGAAATCCAGAATACCTTAGGATCATACTTTCTATGGGAACACCAGTGACCAAAAAAATGCCAAACTCCATTGACCAATAGATGCGGGCAGAGGCAGGCTTCCGTGCCCTAAGCATCATTTGAATTACAGAACTGGAAAATCCTTTCGCTCTTAGGATGGAAGATTGAAGAGCCACGCCATCAAAGCCAGATGAGATAAGTCCGGATGCCGGCAAGGACCCTGCATTAGCAGATCCTGCCATAGAGGAAAAGTATACGGACTATCTACGGACAGATTCTGTATGTCGGTGATCCAATGACGTCTGGGACAAGCTGGAGCCACCAGTATTACTGTTCCGCCTTCCTGCTTGAATTTCCTGAGAACTCTTGGGAGGAGGGAAATCGGAGGAGAGATACGCCAGCTTGAAGTCCCATCTTACTGCCAGTGCATCCACAAAGGTTGCTGACGGGTCTGTGGACCTGGATCCATACCTGGGGACCTTGTGGTTGTGACGTGACGCCATGAGATCTATTTCTGGTAGACCCCATTTGTTTAGCAGGAGCTGAAACACTCCCGGATGGAGAGCCCACACTCCGGCGTGTATGTCCTGACGACTTAAGAAGTCTGCTTCTCAATTGAGTACTCCTGGTATGAATATTGCAGAGATGGCTAGAGGATGACATTCTGCCCAAATCAGGATCTTTGTCACTTCTTTCATGGCTGCGTAACTTCTTGTGCCTCCCTGATGATTGAGGTAGGCCACTGTAATCGCATTGTCGGACTGGATCTGGACCGGCTTGCCCTGGAGCAGGTCCTGATCCATGACAAGTGCTCTGTATACTGCTCGCAGTTCCAGAATGTTTAATGGCAGATGAATTTCCTGATTTGTACATCTTCCCTGAAAAGGTGTGATGACCTGTCACTGCGCCCCCATCCAGGAAGACTGGAATCTGTCATGAGAAACACCCAATTTGGAATCCAGAATGGGCACCCTTTGTTCAGATGATCCTTTCTCAGCCACCACAGGAGGGAGTGATGACCCTCTGGAGTGAGAATGATTCTCTGGGACCTTATTAGATGATACTGTCCATTCCACTTGGAGAGAATCAATTTTTGCAGAGGCCTGGAATGAAACTGAGCATACCTCACCATGTTGAAGGTGGATACCATTGATCCCAGTACCTGCATTGCTAGCAGAATGTATACCCTTCGCTTGTGTAGCAACTTGCATACTTGCAATGATAGGGCCACGATCTTGTCCTTGCAGAAAGACTGTTTGAGCCCAAGAATCCAGAAGAGCTCCCAGATGTACCATCTGCTGTGTTGGAGAAAATGATGATTTCTTCCATTTGTTGATCCAGCCGTGCTTTTGTAGGCAGGCTATGGTCAGTTGAAGATGGTTTTGTAAAACAACCGAAGTCTGCGCCAATATCAGGTCATCCAGATATGGCAGTATTCTGACTCCCTGACGCCTGAGATAGGCCGTCATGACCGCTATTATTTTGGTAAATACAAGGGGAGCGGTAAGGGTAGAGTCTGAAATTGGTAATGTTGCTAGAGGACAGCAAACCGTAAAAATTGTTGGTGAGATGGTGTAATAGGAACATACAGATATGCATCTTGAATGTCTAGGGAAACCATGTAATCCCCCGCTCCATTGCCAAAATAATTGACTGGAGAGTTTCTATACGAAACCTGGGTACATGGATAAACCTGTTGAGGGTTTTTAGATTTAGTACTGTATACAGTAAGGCGATAAGCCCCATTCGGTTTCTGAACCAGGAATAGATTGGAATAACCACCCCTTCCCTGTTGGGACACAGGAACCGGTACTATTACCCCCGTCTGCAGCAGGGAGTGAATGGCCTCCTGAAGGGCCAAGGCCGTGACTGCATCTGGAGGATCTGTTACAAAAAAAAACTCCTGGGGAGGATGCCTCCTGAAAGTGAGGGCATAGCCCTGAGAGACCACTTCTCGGACCCAGGCATCTGTTGTTGACGCAAATAATCCTCAAACTGAAGAGGGCCTCCCACTCTGGGATCCCCCAGGAGGCGGCTCACCCCATCAGGCCGAGGGTTTGTCGTCCGGTTTAGAAGCTGGTTGTCTTGCCGGGCCAGACCTCTAAGTGTGTCACCTTGTTGTCTTGCGAAAACTAGTCGGCTTAGAGGAAGACTGTTCCCTTGCTCATCCCTGAGTACGGAGGGACCGAAAAGAAACCTGCCTACTTTGAAGTCGCCAGAGTAGCTATTATTTTATCCAACTCTGCTCCAAAAAGTACCTTTCCATAGAAAGGAAAGACTTTCAGCGCCTTCTTTGATCCTGTATCAGCCTTCCAGGATCTTAACCAAAGGGCCCTGCGTGCTACTATTGTATGCTGCTGATGCCTTAATAGCTAAAATTCCAGAATCTACTGCAGCTCCTCCCAGATAGGAAGATGATTCCCATATATGGGAGATATACTGTACATCATCTGTTCTCTGGTAGCATCTGGTAAATAATCTTCCAATGCCCCCATCCATTTTTTAACAGCTTTGGCTACCCAGGCTCCAGCCATAGCTGGACGAGCAACTGATCCAGATGATGAAAATATTGCCTTAAGACATGCCTCAATGATTCTATCTGTGGAATCCTTGAGCGAAGACACTGATGGAATAGGCAATGTTGCATTTCTGATTAAATGCGTCACATGATCATCTACAGTAGGAAGTACCTCCCGCCTAGTACATACAGAAGCTGGGAAAGGATACAACGATGTTATACTTTTATTCACATAAAACAGTTTGTCCGGGTTACCCCATGCCTCATCCATTAGCTCAGTGAGCTGTTCAGATACAGGGAACTCCATTTTGGCCACCTTCCGGTGGTTCATCATCCTGAATATCTAGAATTGATTTAACCGCCCTCACCAAAGGAGGAACATCTTCTGTGGTTGGATGATCCTCCTCCCCCGAGCTAGACCCTGGAGAGGAACCCTGCCCATCATCTGATTCCTCTGATGATGCGTCTGAATCCACACTAATAAAAATATAACTTGTGCTTAGGCTCCTTAGTAACTACCAGTCTGCTTTCAACATTAGATGGTGCCATACTCTGACTAGAATGGCCATCTTCCAGGAAGGATGTATAGGAGGTGCAAACATGGCATGCTGTGTACACCCCATCCAAGGAGGCATTCGTGGGAGCAGCCATACGATCCACAAACTGCTTCATTACCTGGGACAAAGAGGAGACCCAAGATGGCTCCTGTCCAGAGACAGGTATACTGGACTGGTGAGGTGACTCTTTATAACAGACAGCACACAAACCATCCTTAATGTCCTGAGGGGGACATACAGGCCATACAGGGGGCTCCCCTCCTGTTTCCCTTTATCTTTTGACATGTTCAATAAAGGTAATAAATGCAATGTTATGTGACAGCCTTCACACAATGCTTAATGAATGTGATGTACTCATAGAAAAACCTCCACCCCAAGGGGATGGAGAGAATAAACGGTGATAGTTACAACTGACAGAAATAAAAGACGGTGTCAATACAGCAGCTAGCAAACAGTCACATACAATGATTATGTAATATAATCACAATCGAAAACATAAATAATACAGGAATTTTATACTTCCTGTATTATTTATTTTTCCATGTTGAATTTTAGGTAATGTTTTAGGATTATTTTTGTTGACCGGTCTATGAATTGTATTATATGTGTGAGAATAAATAGGTTTATAATTTAGCATTTATGATTTTCTCTGATGTGTTTTAATGACTTTTACAAAGGCCAAATTGTGATGACTAGGTCAGAGCATCTCCAGAACGGCACGCCTCATGTGGTGTTCCCGGTATTCAGTGTTGTTACCTAACAAGAGTGGTCCAAGGAAGGAGAACCTGTGAACCAGCGACGGAGTCATGGGCGCCCGAGGCTCATTGAGGAGCGTGGGGAGCGAAGGCTCGCCTGTCTGTTCCTATCCCACAGAAGAGCTATGATAGAGAGGTGTTAGAACACACAGTGCAGCGCCCATGCTGACCCCTGCCCACCACCGAAAGCACCTACATTGGGCAAATGAGCGTCAAAACTGAACCATGGTGCAATGGAACGAGACCTGGTCTGATGGATCACGTTTTCTTTTACATCATGTGGACAGCCGGGTGCGTGTGCGTCATTTACCTGGGGAAGAGATGCATTATAGGAAGAAGGCAGCCGACGGGGGCAGTGTGATGCTCTCGGCAACGTTCTGCTGGCAAACTTTGTGTCCTGCCATTCATGTGGATGTTCCTATGACACGTGCCACCTACCTAACCATTACTGGAGACCTAGTAACCCCTTCATGACACGTACCACCTACCTAACCACTGCTGGAGACCGAGTAACCCCTTTAGGACACCTACCTAACCATTGCTGGAGACCTAGTAACCCCTTTATGACACATACCACCTACCTAACTATTGCTGGAGACCTAGTAACCCCTTTATGTCACGTACCACCTATCTAACCATTTCTGGAGACCTAGTAACCCCTTTATGACACGTACCACCTACCTAACCATTGCTGGAGACCTAGTAACCCATTTATGACACGTACCACCTACTTAACCATTGCTGGAGAACTAGTAACCCCTTTATGACACGTACCACCTACCTAACCATTGCTGGAGACCTAGTAACCCATTTATGACACGTACCACCTACTTAACCATTGCTGGAGAACTAGTAGCCCCTTTATGACATATACCACCTACACAAACATTGCTGGAGACCTAGTAACCCCTTGATAGCATTGGTATTCCCTGATGGCAGTGCCCTCTTTCAGCAGGATAATGTGCCCGGCTGCCACACTACAAACAGTGATCAGATGGAGCATCTGTGGAATGTGCTGGAAAACCAGAGGTCCCACCTCACAGGATCTGCTGCTAACGTCCAGGTGCCAGATACCACAGGACACCATGAGGGGACTTGTGGAGACCTTGTCTTGAAGGCTGTTTTGGCGGCACCAGCGGACCTACACAATATCAGGCAGGTTTGAATGTTATGGCTGATGGGTGTATATACAGTATATATGGGGGCAAATGTATTTTAGCAATCTCTTATGGGTGTCAAAGTACGGTATGATTCTATTAAGGAATCAATATTTTTATATTATATTAACTTATATTTCTCTATCAAATGAATGGGGCAATACTATCTGAGCGTTAATGGCGCAATGTTTGGTTGTTAGAGATGGGTGGTCCCGCCATCCACCTCCTACTCCCCAGAATCACTTTCGCTCATTCCGGATCGCTCCTGTCAGTCTTACCGATTGGTGATGATCCTCTCACTAGATCATCACTGGGTCAGGTCAGGACAGGTCAGATGACCTGGGAGTGAGCAGACATTACCCTGAGTGTACACTGAGCCTGTACATAGCGATAGTATATTACTAATATTCATTCCACTCCACAAGGCTCACAGTTATCATCATCGCTATAACCCCTACAGTAACATCCTATTTTCACAGTCATTAGTGAGTGCGGGAGGCGTGTACAGGCTGCCATATCAACCACGATTATCAGACACCGACGTCCACTTGGTTGCTGGTGGTACTCCCATGATTGAGAGTGCATTATTTCCCAGCTTTCCCCAAACTAGGAACCTTTATCACGAAAGACTTAGGACCTGATTCAGACCCGGACGCTAAGAAGCGTTCGCTCGTAGCTGGCCGATGTTCGCATTCTGCACATGCATCGCAGTGCGCGAACCAGTGCGAAAGCTCAGGAAGCGTTCGCTTGCTGCGCATAGACAGCCCAGCAGAGTGATTGACAGGAGAGGCCGTTTGTGGGTGGTGACCACTAGAAACGGGGGAGTGGAGGTGCAAACGCAGGCGTGCCCGAGCGTCTTAATGCCGTTGCAGAGGCGTGCATAATTAACAGGTAGCGTCATTGTACACGTCACCTGATTGTATTTCACACTGAAGTGATCGCAGTGCTTGCAGTAGGGTATAGTCATCCTCAAGTGCTGCGATCGCATCCGATGGTCCTTGAAGTACCGATGGTTACATTCACTTACTAGAGATGACGTGGCCAAGTTGGCCTCTTAAGACAGACTGGTGGGCGTCTGCATACACAAAGTGATCGCACGCCAAGACATAGTGGGCGTGCTTATGCCTTGCCATGCGATCGCCTGCCTTGCTGGGTGTGTGCTGGATTTTAATATACTGGGTGCGAGCGAACGCATCTAGCGAGCGGCTCTGAATGAGCTCCTTAGTTCTAAGATCCAGATTCAGTAAGTGTGTGGCAGCATTTCAGGTCTCCTCTTCCCACCTCGTATGTGTGCTACTGCCAGACACACTGACCGGACATAAACGGTGGACAAGAATTAGACCCCATCTGGGTCACCTACAGACAAGTCACACAGGACACAGACCATTCTTATGGTTCTGAAACTTTTTGCACAATAAACTGCAGTGTTTCCCAACCTCGGTCCTCCAGGCACACCAACAGTCCAGGTCTTAGTGATATCCACGCCTCAGCACAGATGTTTAAATCAAAATAACTGAGATACTAATTAAGACACCTGTGCTCAAGTATGGTTACATGAACTGGTTGGTTTATTGGGAAGTGTCTGCAGAGAGGGGATAGTGGACAGATAGCAGGTGTGGAGCTGTCACCGGTATTGGGGTCTGCAGATAAGGGGCAGTGGTTAGATGGTGAATGAGGGGCTCAGCTGATATTGGGGTCAGCGGCGGGGATAATGGGTATATGGAGGAAGAGGGGCTCAGGCTGATATTAGGGTCTGCGGAGGGGACAGTGGATAGATGGAGGAAGAGGGGCTCAGGCTGATATTGGGGTCTGCGGAGGGAATAATGGGTAGATGGAGGAAGAGGGGCTCAGGCTGATATTAGGGTCTGCGGAGGGGACAGTGGATAGATGGAGGAAGAGGGGCTCAGGCTGATATTGGGGTCTGCGGTGGGGATAATGGGTAGATGGAGGAAGAGGGGCTCAGGCTGATATTAGGGTCTGCGGAGGGGACAGTGGATAGATGGAGGAAGAGGGGCTCAGGCTGATATTGGGGTCTGCGGAGGGGATAATGGGTAAATGGAGGAAGAGGGACTCAGGCTGATATTGGTGTTTGCGAGGGGATAATGGGTATATGGAGAAATAGGGGCCTCAGGCTGATATTGGGGTCTGCGGAGGGGATAGTGGACAGATGGAGGATGAGGAGCTCAGGATATTATTGGGGTCTGCAGAGAGGGGGCGGTGGATAGATGGAGGAAGAAGAGCTCAGGCTATTATTGGGGTCTTGGACACTTGGAGGAAACGCGTCAGTGTATCCCTTATAGGTGACCACTCACCACCATGCTGGATTGACTTGCACGCTGTACCTTCACTTTATCCTAAGGACTATTATGGATATGGACTATGGGCCTGATTCAGACCCACTCGCGAGCGGCTGTCCGCTCGCAAGTGGGTCGATGTTATGGACTGAGCATGCGCACGACGGAGGGAGCTCCGTGGTGCGCATGCGCCAGACGCGACGAGCGAAGGAAAGTCCTTCGCTCGTTGTGTCCGATCAAAGGGGGCGTGCTGTCAATGTTGATTGACAGCACGCCCCCTTTGGTGGGCGTGCCTCCCTGACGGGGGCGTTCCCACGGGAACGCCTCCCGTCAGAAGCCGGCCCACTGACATCACTAGTGATGTCAGTGGGAGTGATTTTGGCTCTGATAGAGCCAAAATCACTCCGGAGCTTGCGGTTGAAAACCTCAACCGCAGGCTCCGGCTCGCAATTTCGATGGTCGCGATGGTCGAGACCATCGTGGCCATCACAATGCACGCTCGTATAGCCTGTGGGTGGTGACCCACAGCTATACGAGCGTCCAGGAGGACGCTCCATGAAAATGGAGCCCGGCCCTCATTCAGAGCGTGCGCTCTGCTCAGAGCGTACGGCTCTGAATGAGGGCCTATGTGCAAGTATATGCCAACAATGACCTTTTTCAGTGTGGAGTGTGTCCCTATAAGATAAGGGAACCTGAACTTTTTATATTCATATTTTTATTGTTTATTGTGTTTTTATTATAAATTGGTTCATGGTGTATGCTACACCAAATAAAGAACAATTGTTTTGCATGGAATATCGACTTTTTCTCATTGTCTGACCGAGGAATACGAGAGGTCTGGAGGACATGAGAGGAGGACTCATCAGCTCTTAATTATAAGGAGTTGCATTGAGTGGATGGAGGTGTGACCACCACTACACAAAGATACCTTTATGTGATCATCATACACTTACCTTGGGTAAGTGTGTCAGAGAAACTTCGTGGATTGTGCATTGCCTTAGAGATTGTGAAGACTTACCATTGCAGTATCTCTATTCTCTTCCATGTACTAAGCTTACGGCGAGGAATAACACCGCCTAGTGTGGACGGAGGTCTTCTATAACAAACCATTTCCTTCACACAAGAGGGAAACACAGAGACTTTTGTGGTCTTTCCATTTGTTATTTGTTGTGTTGTGGGGTTTTTAGTGTAATCCCTAGGAAGGGACGGAGCAGCTGTGAGCTTACACGCTGGTTGTGTTTTATTATCTATTATTGGGGTCGGCGTGGGGATAGTGGATAGATGGAGGAAGAGGGGCCTCAGGCTGATATTGGGGTCTGCAGATAGGGGGCGATGGATGAAGAGGGGTTCAGGCTGATATTGGGGTCTGCGGAGGGGATAGTGGATAGATGGAGGAAGATGGGCCTCAGGCTGATATTGGGGTCTGCAGATAGGGGGCGGTGGATAGATGGAGGAAGAGGGGCCTCAGGCTGATATTGGGGTTTGCAGATAGGGGGCGATGGATGGAGGAAGAGGGGTTCAGGCTGATATTGGGGTCTGCGGAGGGGATAGTGGATAGGTGGAGGAAGAGGGGCCTCAGGCTGATATTGGGGTCTGCAGATAGGGGACGGTGGATGGAGGAAGAGGGGTTCAGGCTGATATTGGGGTCTGCGGAGGGGATAGTGGATAGATGGAGGAAGAGGGGCCTGAGGCTGATATTGGGGCCTGCAGATAGGGGGCGGTGGATAGATGGAGGAAGAGGGGCCTCAGGCTGATATTGGGGTCTGCAGAGAGGGGACGATGGATAGATGGAGGAAGAGGGGCTCAGGCTGATATTGGGGTCTGGAGGGGATAGTGGATAGATGGAGGAAGAGAAGCTCAGGCTGATATTGGGGTTTGCGGAGGGGATAGTGGATAGATGGAGGAAGAGGGGCCTCAGGCTGATATTGGGGTTTGCGGAGGGGATAGTGGATAGATGGAGGAAGAGGAGCTCAGGCTGATATTGGGGTCTGCAGATAGGGGGCGGTGGATAGATGGAGGAAGAGGAGCTCAGGCTGATATTGGGGTTTGCGGAGGGGATAGTGGATAGATGGAGGAAGAGGAGCTCAGGCTGATATTGGGGTTTGCGGAGGGGATAATGGATAGATGGAGGAAGAGGGGCTCAGGCTATTATTGAGGTCTGTGGAGAGGGGACGGTGGATATATGGAGGAAGAGGGGCTCAGGCTAATATTGGGGTATTTGGAGGGGACGGTGGATAGATGGAAAAAGAGGGGCTCAGGCTAATATTGGGGTATTTGGAGGGGATAATGGATAGATGAAGAGGGGCCTCAGGCCGATACTGGGGTCTGCAGAGAGGGGACGATGGATAGATGGAGGAAGAGGGGCTCAGGCTGATATTGGGGTCTGGAGGGGATAGTGGATAGATGGAGGAAGACGGGCTCAGGCTATTATTGGGGTTTGCGGAGGGGATAATGGGTAGATGGAGGAAGAGGGTCTCAGGCTATTATTGGGGTCTGCGGAGAGGGGACGGTGGACAGCTGGAGGGCGGGGGAGTCAGGCTGACGTCAGTGTTGGGACGCTGTTGTACCAGGCCTGCTCCTCTTCCAGCTGTGTGATGTTTTCTAACCTCTTATTACTCCCTAGCATCCGCTTCTGGCTCCGCCTTCTGCGCACACACGGTCACCTCATCAACGATTACTTTTTTTAAGGCTTCATATGACTGAGCACCCACAATACATGACCCAATGGGCCTTTGATACGCCCGGAAGCACCTTCCCCCCATAGATAGTGACAGAGAACAGGACTTAGAACTTGGTGGCTTAGTCTGGTTTTGATTTGATTACATAAGGAGACAACGTGGTATATAATCAATGCGTGAGAAAACGAGGGTGCTCTGCAAGCTGTAGCCTTATACTATACTTATAATGGGGAGCTCTGCTGGGGTATAACGCCACGTTCTGTAGGAGAACCGACGGGGGAAGGGTCCGACACTGACTGGACATGCACTGTTAGTGCATCCACCTTGTCCAGTAGGAGTGAGTAGATGTACGGTGCAAGCTATGGCCGGCATCCCATGGATGGACTAGTCTGAGGGGTACAAGGTGGCTTCATTTAGTTTTTGGCAATGGAGGGAGTGAGGGCACACAGACTGGGCATCACCATTACTGTGATAATTTGTGCCGCTAACAACCCAGGTGAATAGGGGCCCCAAGACGCAGGAAGGAGCCAGGGACCAGGCCGGGTATGTACAATGTCTTTAATTCCCTGCTTGTTGCATTGCTCATGCCACTAAAACCCAGAAAGTGAAATAAAAAGGAGGAGGAGGAGAGCCCCTGGGGTGGAGGAAGGGACAGTATACACCCTGATATCTGGTGACCCGGCATTACCAGGCAGACTCGTTCCATCTCTCCTGGCGATCAGAGTACCGTCCCTCCCGGGCAGGGTGCTGCGCTCTCTTCCATAGTCACTGACTGACTGACCAGGAAACTTTGGCAATGTCCGCACATTAAAAATGCCTGGTAAATTACACAGTGCAAAATCTGACAAAAAAGTGCCATTAAAACATGTGTCGCCCCATCCAAATGACCTCCATACCCCCCTGTAACTGCCCCGACCCCCATGTTTGGCCCCATAACCCCTGCGGTAGCAGCCTCCACAAGCAGAGCGGTTTGGTCAGTGAAACGCGCTGGTCTGTCGCTGGCAGGTACGTGATGGAAATGGAATTGTGCCTGGGAACAGCCCCAGTCTTGTAAGAAAGGTCTCGTTGTGAAAAGCCCCATTAAGTCCGCAGTGGTCCCAGAGAAATGGTCCTATCGCGCCACGTGGCTGCCGGGCAGCGTGCTATTGGCCAGGCGGATGACTGGTAACGGATGCGCCTCGGTGTTGAACACCCAGTTGTCTAACGGCAGAAGGTCGTCGCTGGAGAAGAGGAGGTACAGGTACCTGGGGGCGGGAGAGACAGCAATTAGAGGAGACAACAGGGGCGGAATTCGGTTCCTCTCTGGTCAGAAAATACATCCACAGTGACTGGTTCATCTATTACATCCCTTTACCCAGAAGTCTATGCTCCTTTTGGGGAATAATTTGTGAAAATAATAAAAGCATATATAACAAATCACCTTTCATTCAGGTAGTACTGAGCTTGTGTTATATACCATCCGGATATCATGTATCACCCGGTATCAGCTCCATTCTATGTCATCTAATGCTAATCACGTGGGTGACAGACACTTCTCACCCCACTCTTTGGTCATCTTCCCCCCGTGTCAGTGACACCCCCCCCACCTCACCCTTCTGCAACAATTCTGACATCTTCAACTTTCCATTCCTGCCGCCACCTCCTCACCTTCACCCTCCGGGCACCCAAATCCTTTGATGGGTGGATGGGGCACTCACTGATGGGAGGAGCTAGGCGGATGGGTGCATTCAGTGATGGGGAGTGTTTCCTGATGGGAGGAGCTAGGCGGATGGGTGCAGTCAGTGATGGGCGGTGCTAGGGAGTGTTTCCTGATGGGAGGAGCTAGGCGGATGGGTGCATTCAGTGATGGGCGGTGCTAGGACGTGTTTCCTGATGGAAGGAGCTAGGCGGATGGGTGCATTCAGTGATGGGCGGTGCTAGGGAGCGTTTCCTGATGGGAGGAGCTAGGCGGATGGGTGCATTCAGTGCTAGGGAGTGTTTCCTGATGGGAGGAGCTAGGCGGATGGGTGCATTCAGTGATGGGCGGTGCTAGGAAGCATTTCCTGATGGGAGGAGCTAGGCGGATGGGTGCATTCAGTGATGGGCGGTGCTAGGACGTGTTTCCCGATGGGAGGAGCTAGGCGGATGGGTGCAGTCAGTGATGGGCGGTGCTAGGGAGTGTTTCCCGATGGGAGGAGCTAGGCGGATGGGTGCATTCAGTGATGGGCGGTGCTAGGGAGTGTTTCCTGATGGGAGGAGCTAGGCGGATGGGTGCATTCAGTGATGGGCGGTGCTAGGGAGCGTTTCCTGATGGGAGGAGCTAGGCGGATGGGTGCATTTAGTGATGGACGGTGCTAGGGAGTGTTTCCTGATGGGAGGAGCTAGGCGGATGGGTGCATTCAGTGCTAGGGAGTGTTTCCCGATGGGAGGAGCTAGGCGGATGGGTGCAGTCAGTGATGGGCGGTGCTAGGGAGTGTTTCCTAATGGGAGGAGCTAGGCGGATGGGTGCATTCAGTGCTAGGGAGTGTTTCCTGATGGGAGGAGCTAGGTGGATGGGTGCATTCAGTGATGGGCGGTGCTAGGAAGCATTTCCTGATGGGAGGAGCTAGGTGGATGGGTGCATTCAGTGATGGGCGGTGCTAGGAAGTGTTTCCTGATGGGAGGAGCTAGGCGGATGGGTGCATTCAGTGATGGGCGGTGCTAGGGAGCGTTTCCTGATGGGAGGAGCTAGGCGGATGGGTGCATTTAGTGATGGACGGTGCTAGGGAGTGTTTCCTGATGGGAGGAGCTAGGCAGATGGGTGCATTCAGTGCTAGGGAGTGTTTCCTGATGGGAGGAGCTAGGCGGATGGGTGCATTTAGTGATGGGCGGTGCTAGGGAGTGTTTCCCGATGGGAGGAGCTAGGCGGATGGGTGCATTCAGTGATGGGCGGTGCTAGGGAGTGTCTCCCGATGGGAGGAGCTAGGCGGATGGGTGCATTCAGTGATGAGCGGTGCTAGGGAGTGTTTCCCGATGGGAGGAGCTAGGCGGATGGGTGCATTCAGTGATGGGCGGTGCTAGGGAGTGTTTCCCGATGGGAGGAGCTAGGCGGATGGATGCATTCAGTGATGGGCGGTGCTAGGGAGTGTTTACTGATGGGAGGAGCTAGGCGGATGGGTGCATTTAGTGATGGACGGTGCTAGGGAGTGTTTCCTGATGGGAGGAGCTAGGCGGATGGGTGCATTTAGTGATGGGCGGTGCTAGAGAGTGTTTCCTGATGGGAGGAGTTTGTTTGATGCTAAGGTGCTAATGGAAAGATTGTATCATTAATAACGGTGTAACGTTCTCACTTCAGCGTCTCGGCCAGAAAGAAGCTCTGCTGCACGTCATCATACGCCGGTGCCGAGGAGTAAACGTCCTTCAGACCCGAAAACCCTCCACTCACTCGGCAGTACTTCTCAATGGCCTGCAGGTGGAGACAAAGCCACATCAGCACACAGTACAACACAGCTGGGCACGGCGCACTTCTCTGGGCTATGGCAGATTATTATTACACACACCTGTGCCGCTTCCCAGCCCCAAGTCCGGTATTTAGGGTCGTGAGTGAAGCGCCACATGTACCAGTACGTTTCGATCACCTCTGGCCGCAGGATGTAGTATTTCTCATTCTGACGCACGGCCACGGCTTCGGCGCCCCCGTCAAACTTAAAAGCTTCGGGGCCCAATTTCAGCACTGAGAACAGAGGAAGATACAAGGGAGGCGTGAAAAGCACAGCAGAGGGGCGGGGCTATGCAAATGATATGCAGAGTGAGAGGAGCAAGATGCCACCCAGAGCTTCGGTAAGGGGTGACAAGAAGGTGTTACCCCTTACTAGTGCTAGTGTCCACTCACCTGTCCGGTCGTAGGACTCATGGCATGTGTGGGCAATCTCTGCGCCCAGCTGAAGGTAGTGCCCGGCCTTGTCTCCTGGAGACCCATCTGCACCAAGCGCTAACATGCCGCCTGCAAAACAGGTCAAGTGGCCCATCTTTCTCTCTAGGTGACCATTCTTCCACTCGCCAATAAAGGTCAGCCCCCCGTTTGACTTGCGGATGAGGTGCTTCTCGATGGCCTGTAACAGGGCAAGCAGGAAGTCATTATATTGCGAGCATACGGCGGTGAGGGCCGACTTTCACGTCAGTATTCCAGAAGGTGGCGCTACAGAGCCAGAAAATAAAAACAGCTCCTCGGAAAGGGAAATGCAAAACTTTGTTAGAGAACTAAATACGTCTCCAAAGCACAATACTGACCCCGTTATACAGCTAAACAGCCCCAATACGAGGGTACAATAAACAATTATCATATCACGATGCGTAAGCACTCACTTCAATGGCGTTGTCATACATCTTCCGAGCATCAATGTCAGTCCGGTCAGACACCAGCCAGGCCTTCAGGAGATACTCGTAGAAGCTGTCTCCTAATCCGCCCACCGAGGTGTGGTCTGTGAGGAAAAGGAAACGTTAGAAATAAACCTGAACAGCGTCCAATCATCAAGACTCTCACTGACCGCGTGTGCTAGCTGCAGGGTCTACGGGCTGGATTGAATTAGCCACGGAAGCCACAGAACACGTTCGCGCACTAAGTCTCAGGTCATTGATTCTGCTTGCAGCCTATATAGGAGCGAGTACAGTCCGCCTGCCGTAACTGGTAAGAAAAATGCGCAACAATGGCAGCTCGCGTGTGATTGAATCTGGCCCAATCTGTCTTCTACACACAGACCCCGGGAACATGGTACGGGGCGGCCGCAGTGGCTGATGTTAGAGGCTGAGGAGCAGGCAGGTCACTGTACTTATAACTCCCATACGGCTATAATACGTCCCCTATAGCCCTAACGCATACTCTGAGACCAACTCCCCATAGAGCACCTGCCAGCCCTGTACCATCCACTCATCACTAGCTCTCTAATAACCATAAAGACTCCAACACTTACGCTGCCCCCATCGGCCGGTTCTCGGATTCAAATAGTTTGGGTAGAGTCCATTGGGACGATCCATTTTCTGCAGAAGTTTTCGGATATGCATGACCTACAAGATGGACAAGAAACCCATATATATTCCTCACTCTTTGCTCTATACACAGGTGTATATCATAACATCCTCCAGACAGACGGACGCAAAGAGCTGCCTGCGCTACCATAACATCTCAACAACCACAACAAGGAGAAAAGGAGGCTGTGATTGGAGAGAGACGGGAAGAAAAGAGGAGGCTGGGACTGGATTCAGCAGGGAAGGAGAGAAGTCTGGAATGGATTAAGGAAGACAGGAAATATAGGAAGCTGCGGTTGTACTGTGTATGGAATGAGACTGCATTGAGAGGAAAATGAGAGGAGGCTGGGAGTGTACTAGGAGGGAAGGAGAGGAGGCTGGGAGTGTACTAGGAGGGAAGGAGAGGAGGATGGGAGTGTACTAGGAGGGAAGGAGAGGAGGCTGGGAGTGTACTAGGAGGGAAGGAGAGGAGGCTGGGAGTGTACTAGGAGGGAAGGAGAGGAGGATGGGAGTGTACTAGGAGGGAAGGAGAGGAGGCTGGGAGTGTACTAGGAGGGAAGGAGAAGAGTCACTAGGACATTTTGTCCTCTTTGTCTCTAAGTTAGTATGACATAAGTGTGATGTAGATCTATACCTTTGTAGATAAACTAATAGCTTTGAATGTAATAGACCTAGTGTGCCCTTCTTTAGAAGTACTTTACACTGTGTGTTCCCCTGTATAGATTAGAACGGGATGTAAGAGCTGCAGAACTCACCTTATTGTAATATACAGGATTCCCAGTCAGGTAGGTCAAGTGCACAAACTCCAGGTGGAGGGTCCCGAACTCAGCCAGGATGCTGCTGCCTGCAGATGCCCACCCCCAGTTCCTTCCAACACCACTAGGGGGAGACAGGAGAGAGGTCACAGAGATCACATACATATTCCCAGACCCAATGCAGCACAGAGATAGACAAATATATTAATGGTTTATTATAGAGATCATAACAGGGTTCTGTGATCCAGACCAGACAGATAAGACAATGGTAATATAATCAGGAAAAGCCACATTGCAGAAAAACTGGAAAGACAAAGATTTGGGTTCTGTGGTGCAGAAGGACAAAATTCAGTAAAATATAACTTTTATTACGTATATTAAAGTACCATAATTAAAGATAACTGCAAAATAAAACTCAATTATAGAAAATGTGAACGAAGATAGAAATAGTGATTAAACAGTGCTGTGTGCAGGAACGCTGCAGATGGTTTCCTTTACTTCTATACAAAGCCACGGTGCAACCATACAGGTATGTATCCCGCTATGGCCTGGGCAGTTACAGGTATGTATCCCGCTATGACCTGGGCAGTTACAGGTATGTATCCCGCTATGGCCTGGGCAGTTACAGGTATGTATCCCGCTATGGCCTGGGCAGTTACAGGTATGTATCCCGCTATGGCCTGGGCAGTTACAGGTATGTATCCCGCTATGGCCTGGGCAGTTACAGGTATGTATCCCGCTATGGCCTGGGCAGTTACAGGTATGAATCCCGCTATGCCCTGGGCAGTTACAGGTATGTATCCCGCTATGGCCTGGGCAGTTACAGGTATGTATCCCGCTATGGCCTGGGCAGTTACAGGTATGTATCCCGCTATGGCCTGGGCAGTTACAGGTATGTATCCCGCTATGGCCTGGGCAGTTACAGGTATGTATCCCGCTATGGCCTGGGCAGTTAGAGGTATGTATCCCGCTATGGCCTGGGCAGTTAGAGGTATGTATCCCGCTATGGCCTGGGCAGTTAGAGGTATGTATCCCGCTATGGCCTGGGCAGTTAGAGGTATGTATCCCGCTATGGCCTGGGCAGTTAGAGGTATGTATCCCGCTATGGCCTGGGCAGTTAGAGGTATGTATCCCGCTATGGCCTGGGCAGTTAGAGGTATGTATCCCGCTATGGCCTGGGCAGTTAGAGGTATGTATCCCGCTATGGCCTGGGCAGTTAGAGGTATGTATCCCGCTATGGCCTGGGCAGTTAGAGGTATGTATCCCGCTATGGCCTGGGCAGTTAGAGGTATGTATCCCGCTATGGCCTGGGCAGTTAGAGGTATGTATCCCGCTATGGCCTGGGCAGTTAGAGGTATGTATCCCGCTATGGCCTGGGCAGTTAGAGGTATGTATCCCGCTATGGCCTGGGCAGTTAGAGGTATGTATCCCGCTATGGCCTGGGCAGTTACAGGTATGTATCCCGCTATGGCCTGGGCAGTTACAGGTATGTATCCCGCTATGGCCTGGGCAGTTACAGGTATGTATCCCGCTATGGCCTGGGCAGTTACAGGTATGTATCCCGCTATGGCCTGGGCAGTTACAGGTATGTATCCCGCTATGGCCTGGGCAGTTACAGGTATGTATCCCGCTATGGCCTGGGCAGTTACAGGTATGTATCCCGCTATGGCCTGGGCAGTTACAGGTATGTATCCCGCTATGGCCTGGGCAGTTAGAGGTATGAGTGCTAAGGACCTGCTGGGGTCAGACATTAACAGGATCCTAATCAGTGCTGGGCTCTGCTTCACATACAGAGCACACAGGCAGGGGGAAGGGCTTATACACAGAGCACACAGGCAGGGGAAGGGCTTATACACAGAGCACACAGGCAAGGGCTTATTCACAGAGCACACAGGCAGGGGGAAGGGCTTATACACAGAGCACACAGGCAGGGGGAAGGGCTTATACACAGAGCACACAGGCAAGGGCTTATACACAGAGCACACAGGCAGGGGGAAGGGCTTATACACAGAGCACACAGGCAGGGGGAAGGGCTTATACACAGAGCACACAGGCAGGGGGAAGGGCTTATACACAGAGCACACAGGCAGGGGGAAGGGCTTATACACAGAGCACACAGGCAGGGGGAAGGGCTTATACACAGAGCACACAGGAAGGGTAAGGGCTTATACACAGAGCACACAGGCAAGGGGAAGGGCTTATACACAGAGCACACAGGCAGGGGGAAGGGCTTATACACAGAGCACACACGCAGGAGAAAGGGCCTATACACAGAGCACACACGCAGGGGGATGGGTTTATACACAGAGCACACGCAGGGGGATGGGCTTATACACAGAGCACACAGGCAGGGGGAAGGGCTTATACACAGAGCACACACAGGGGGAAGGGCTTATGCACAGAGCACACGCAGGGGGAAGGGCTTATACACAGAGCACACGCAGGGGATGGGCTTATACACAGAGCACACGCAGGGGGATGGGCTTATACACAGAGCACACGCAGGGGGATGGGCTTATACACAGAGCACACGCAGGGGGAAGGGCCTATACATAGCACACTCGCAGGGGGAAGGGCTTACACACAGAGCACACGCAGGGGGAAGGGCTTACACACAGAGCACACGCAGGGGGAAGGGCTTACACACAGAGCACACACAGGGGGAAGGGCCTATACACAGCACACTCGCAGGGGAAAGGGCTTATACATAGAGTACACACGCAGGGGGAAGGGCTTATACATAGAGCACACACGCAGGGGGAAGGACCTATACACAGAGCACACACGCAGGGGGAAGGGCCTATAGACAGAGCACACACGCAGGGGGAAGGGCCTATAGACAAAGCACACACGCAGGGGGAAGGGCCTATAGACAGAGCACACACGCAGGGGAAAGGGCTTATACACAGAGCGCACAGTCTCACTATACCCACTAAATGATAGTCTAAGACCCTCCAGTACACCCTCCCTATAACACCACTAGGTGATAGTTGGAACAAGAAGAATGAATAATTTCAGGCTATAAATCACCACAAAAGGAAATGGTCTTACACACTGTATCCAGTAACTCCCTCCCAGTAACTCCCTCCCAGTAACTCCCTCCCAGTAACTCACCTCTTCAGATTGACCATGGCCCAGGGGATGCCTGTTGGAGTATTAAATGCAGGAAGCAATTTTTCTGCCAGCAGCACAGCCTTATTCTTAAACACCTGGAAAAGAGGAAATCTATGGTAACATCACACAGGGGTATTATAGAGACCTGTACAACACCTGATGTATAGTGTGTAATACAGTCTGCTCCCTGTATACAGCGCTGTGTCTCCTGTGTCACAGTCACCAGCCATACACTGATCACTCTATGGTAACATCACACAGGGGTATTATAGAGACCTGTACAACACCTGATGTATAGTGTGTAATACAGTCTGCTCCCTGTATACACCGCTGTGTCTCCCTGTGTCACAGTCACCAGCCATACACTGATCACTCTATGGTAACATCACACAGGGGTATTATAGAGACCTGTACAACACCTGATGTATAGTGTGTAATACAGTCTGCTCCCTGTATACAGCGCTGTGTCTCCTGTGTCACAGTCACCAGCCATACACTGATCACTCTATGGTAACATCACACAGGGGTATTATAGAGACCTGTACAACACCTGATGTATAGTGTGTAATACAGTCTGCTCCCTGTATACAGCGCTGTGTCTCCCTGTGTCACAGTCACCAGCCATACACTGATCACTCTATGGTAACATCACACAGGGGTATTATAGAGACCTATACAACACCTGATGTATAGTGTGTAATACAGTCTGCTCCCTGTATACAGCGCTGTGTCTCCTGTGTCACAGTCACCAGCCATACACTGATCACTCTATGGTAACATCACACAGGGGTATTATAGAGACCTGTACAACACCTGATGTATAGTGTGTAATACCGTCTGCTCCCTGTATACAGCGCTGTGTCTCCTGTGTCACAGTCACCAGCCATACACTGATCACTCTATGGTAACATCACACAGGGGTATTATAGAGACCTGTACACCTGATGTATAGTGTGTAATACAGTCTGCTCCCTGTATACACCGCTGTGTGTCCCTGTGTCACAGTCACCAGTCATACACTGATCACTCTATGGTAACATCACACAGGGGTATTATAGAGACCTGTACAACACCTGATGTATAGTGTGTAATACAGTCTGCTCCCTGTATACACCGCTGTGTCTCCTGTGTCACAGTCACCAGCCAAACACTGATCACTCTATGGTAACATCACACAGGGGTAATTATAGAGACCTGTACAACACCTGATGTATAGTGTGTAATACCGTCTGCTCCCTGTATACAGCGCTGTGTCTCCTGTGTCACAGTCACCAGCCATACACTGATCACTCTATGGTAACATCACACAGGGGTATTATAGAGACCTGTACACCTGATGTATAGTGTGTAATACAGTCTGCTCCCTGTATACAGCGCTGTGTCTCCTGTGTCACAGTCACCAGCCAAACACTGATCACTCTATGGTAACATCACACAGGGGTATTATAGAGACGTGTACAACACCTGATGTATAGTGTGTAATACAGTCTGCTCCCTGTATACACCGCTGTGTCTCCCTGTGTCACAGTCACCAGCCATACACTGATCACTCTATGGTAACATCACACAGGGGTATTATAGAGACCTGTACAACACCTGATGTATAGTGTGTAATACAGTCTGCTCCCTGTATACAGCGCTGTGTCTCCCTGTGTCACAGTCACCAGCCATACACTGATCACTCTATGGTAACATCACACAGGGGTATTATAGAGACCTGTACAACACCTGATGTATAGTGTGTAATACCGTCTGCTCCCTGTATACAGCGCTGTGTCTCCCTGTGTCACAGTCACCAGCCATACACTGATCACTCTATGGTAACATCACACAGGGGTATTATAGAGACCTGTACAACACCTGATGTATAGTGTGTAATACCGTCTGCTCCCTGTATACAGCGCTGTGTCTCCTGTGTCACAGTCACCAGCCATACACTGATCACTCTATGGTAACATCACACAGGGGTATTATAGAGACCTGTACACCTGATGTATAGTGTGTAATACAGTCTGCTCCCTGTATACAGCGCTGTGTCTCCCTGTGTCACAGTCACCAGCCAAACACTGATCACTCTATGGTAACATCACACAGGGGTATTATAGAGACGTGTACAACACCTGATGTATAGTGTATAATACAGTCTGCTCCCTGTATACAGCGCTGTGTCTCCTGTGTCACAGTCACCAGCCATACACTGATCACTCTATGGTAACATCACACAGGGGTATTATAGAGACGTGTACACCTGATGTATAGTGTGTAATACAGTCTGCTCCCTGTATACAGCGCTGTGTCTCCCTGTGTCACAGTCACCAGCCATACACTGATCACTCTATGGTAACATCACACAGGGGTATTATAGAGACCTGTACAACACCTGATGTATAGTGTGTAATACAGTCTGCTCCCTGTATACAGCGCTGTGTCTCCCTGTGTCACAGTCACCAGTCATACACTGATCACTCTATGGTAACATCACACAGGGGTATTATAGAGACGTGTACAACACCTGATGTATAGTGTGTAATACAGTCTGCTCCCTGTATACACCGCTGTGTCTCCCTGTGTCACAGTCACCAGCCATACACTGATCACTCTATGGTAACATCACACAGGGGTATTATAGAGACCTGTACACCTGATGTATAGTGTGTAATACAGTCTGCTCCCTGTATACACCGCTGTGTCTCCCTGTGTCACAGTCACCAGCCATACACTGATCACTCTATGGTAACATCACACAGGGGTATTATAGAGACCTGTACAACACCTGATGTATAGTGTGTAATACAGTCTGCTCCCTGTATACAGCGCTGTGTCTCCCTGTGTCACAGTCACCAGTCATACACTGATCACTCTATGGTAACATCACACAGGGGTATTATAGAGACCTGTACACCTGATGTATAGTGTGTAATACAGTCTGCTCCCTGTATACAGCGCTGTGTCTCCCTGTGTCACAGTCACCAGTCATACACTGATCACTCTATGGTAACATCACACAGGGGTATTATAGAGACCTGTACAACACCTGATGTATAGTGTGTAATACAGTCTGCTCCCTGTATACACCGCTGTGTCTCCTGTGTCACAGTCACCAGCCATACACTGATCACTCTATGGTAACATCACACAGGGGTATTATAGAGACCTGTACACCTGATGTATAGTGTGTAATACAGTCTGCTCCCTGTATACAGCGCTGTGTCTCCCTGTGTCACAGTCACCAGTCATACACTGATCACTCTATGGTAACATCACACAGGGGTATTATAGAGACCTGTACAACACCTGATGTATAGTGTATAATACAGTCTGCTCCCTGTATACAGCGCTGTGTCTCCTGTGTCACAGTCACCAGCCAAACACTGATCACTCTATGGTAACATCACACAGGGGTATTATAGAGACCTGTACAACACCTGATGTATAGTGTGTAATACAGTCTGCTCCCTGTATACAGCGCTGTGTCTCCCTGTGTCACAGTCACCAGCCATACACTGATCACTCTATGGTAACATCACACAGGGGTATTATAGAGACCTGTACACCTGATGTATAGTGTGTAATACAGTCTGCTCCCTGTATACAGCGCTGTGTCTCCCTGTGTCACAGTCACCAGCCATACACTGATCACTCTATGGTAACATCACACAGGGGTATTATAGAGACCTGTACAACACCTGATGTATAGTGTGTAATACCGTCTGCTCCCTGTATACAGCGCTGTGTCTCCCTGTGTCACAGTCACCAGCCATACACTGATCACTCTATGGTAACATCACACAGGGGTATTATAGAGACCTGTACAACACCTGATGTATAGTGTGTAATACAGTCTGCTCCCTGTATACAGCGCTGTGTCTCCTGTGTCACAGTCACCAGCCATACACTGATCACTCTATGGTAACATCACACAGGGGTATTATAGAGACCTGTACACCTGATGTATAGTGTGTAATACAGTCTGCTCCCTGTATACAGCGCTGTGTCTCCCTGTGTCACAGTCACCAGCCAAACACTGATCACTCTATGGTAACATCACACAGGGGTATTATAGAGACCTGTACAACACCTGATGTATAGTGTGTAATACAGTCTGCTCCCTGTATACACCGCTGTGTCTCCTGTGTCACAGTCACCAGCCATACACTGATCACTCTATGGTAACATCACACAGGGGTATTATAGAGACCTGTACACCTGATGTATAGTGTGTAATACAGTCTGCTCCCTGTATACAGCGCTGTGTCTCCCTGTGTCACAGTCACCAGCCAAACACTGATCACTCTATGGTAACATCACACAGGGGTATTATAGAGACGTGTACAACACCTGATGTATAGTGTGTAATACAGTCTGCTCCCTGTATACAGCGCTGTGTCTCCCTGTGTCACAGTCACCAGCCAAACACTGATCACTCTATGGTAACATCACACAGGGGTATTATAGAGACCTGTACACCTGATGTATAGTGTGTAATACAGTCTGCTCCCTGTATACAGCGCTGTGTCTCCTGTGTCACAGTCACCAGCCAAACACTGATCACTCTATGGTAACATCACACAGGGGTATTATAGAGACCTGTACAACACCTGATGTATAGTGTGTAATACAGTCTGCTCCCTGTATACAGCGCTGTGTCTCCCTGTGTCACAGTCACCAGCCATACACTGATCACTCTATGGTAACATTACACAGGGGTAATTATAGAGACCTGTACAACACCTGATGTATAGTGTATAATACAGTCTGCTCCCTGTATACAGCGCTGTGTCTCCTGTGTCACAGTCACCAGCCATACACTGATCACTCTATGGTAACATCACACAGGGGTATTATAGAGACGTGTACACCTGATGTATAGTGTGTAATACAGTCTGCTCCCTGTATACAGCGCTGTGTCTCCCTGTGTCACAGTCACCAGCCATACACTGATCACTCTATGGTAACATCACACAGGGGTATTATAGAGACCTGTACAACACCTGATGTATAGTGTGTAATACAGTCTGCTCCCTGTATACAGCGCTGTGTCTCCTGTGTCACAGTCACCAGTCATACACTGATCACTCTATGGTAACATCACACAGGGGTATTATAGAGACCTGTACACCTGATGTATAGTGTGTAATACAGTCTGCTCCCTGTATACAGCGCTGTGTCTCCTGTGTCACAGTCACCAGCCATACACTGATCACTCTATGGTAACATCACACAGGGGTATTATAGAGACCTGTACACCTGATGTATAGTGTGTAATACAGTCTGCTCCCTGTATACAGCGCTGTGTCTCCCTGTGTCACAGTCACCAGCCAAACACTGATCACTATAATCAGTGTAGGGAGCAGCCCTATGAGTACTATTAGTGTAGGGAGCAGCCCTATGAGTACTATTAGTGTAGGGAGCAGCTCTATGAGTACTATTAGTGTAGGGAGCAGCTCTATGAGTACTATTAGTGTAGGGAGCAGCTCTATGAGTACTATTAGAGTAGGGAGCAGCTCTATGAGTACTATAAGTAGTGTAGGGAGCAGCCATATGAGTACTATAAGTGGTGTAGGGAGCAGCCCCCTATGAGTACTATAAGTGGTGTAGGGAGCAGCCCCCTATGAGTACTATCAGTAGTGTAGGGAGCAGCCCCCTATGAGTACTATCAGTAGTGTAGGGAGCAGCCCCCTATGAGTACTATCAGTAGTGTAGGGAGCAGTCCCCTATGAGTACTATCAGTAGTGTAGGGAGCAGTCCCCTATGAGTACTATCAGTAGTGTAGGGAGCAGTCCCCTATGAGTACTATCAGTAGTGTAGGGAGCAGTCCCCTATGAGTACTATCAGTAGTGTAGGGAGCAGTCCCCTATGAGTACTATCAGTAGTGTAGGGAGCAGTCCCCTATGAGTACTATCAGTAGTGTAGGGAGCAGCCCCCTATGAGTACTATCAGTAGTGTAGGGAGCAGCCCCCTATGAGTACTATCAGTACTGTAGAGAGCAGCCCCCTATGAGTACTATCAGTAGTGTAGGGAGCAGTCCCCTATGAGTACTATCAGTAGTGTAGGGAGCAGCCCCCTATGAGTACTATCAGTAGTGTAGAGAGCAGTCCCCTATGAGTACTATCAGTAGTGTAGGGAGCAGCCCCCTATGAGTACTATCAGTAGTGTAGGGAGCAGTCCCCTATGAGTACTATCAGTAGTGTAGGGAGCAGTCCCCTATGAGTACTATAAGTAGTGTAGGGAGCAGCCCCCTATGAGTACTATCAGTAGTGTAGGGAGCAGCCCCCTATGAGTACTATCAGTAGTGTAGGGAGCAGTCCCCTATGAGTACTATCAGTAGTGTAGGGAGCAGTCCCCTATGAGTACTATAAGTAGTGTAGGGAGCAGCCCCCTATGAGTACTATCAGTAGTGTAGGGATCAGCCCCCTATGAGTACTATCAGTAGTGTAGGGAGCAGCCCCCTATGAGTACTATAAGTAGTGTAGGGAGCAGCCCCCTATGAGTACTATAAGTAGTGTAGGGAGCAGCCCCCTATGAGTACTATCAGTAGTGTAGGGAGCAGTCCCCTATGAGTGCTATCAGTAGTGTAGGGAGCAGTCCCCTATGAGTGCTATAAGTAGTGTAGGGAGCAGCCCCCTATGAGTACTATAAGTAGTGTAAGGAGCAGCCCCCTATGAGTACTATAAGTAGTGTAGGGAGCAGTCCCCTATGAGTACTATCAGTAGTGTAGGGAGCAGCCCCCTATGAGTACTATCAGTAGTGTAGGGAGCAGCCCCCTATGAGTACTATAAGTAGTGTAAGGAGCAGCCCCCTATGAGTACTATAAGTAGTGTAGGGAGCAGTCCCCTATGAGTACTATCAGTAGTGTAGGGAGCAGCCCCCTATGAGTACTATCAGTAGTGTAGGGAGCAGCCCCCTATGAGTACTATCAGTAGTGTAGGGAGCAGTCCCCTATGAGTACTATCAGTAGTGTAGGGAGCAGTCCCCTATGAGTACTATCAGTAGTGTAGGGAGCAGTCCCCTATGAGTGCTATCAGTAGTGTAGGGAGCAGTCCCCTATGAGTGCTATAAGTAGTGTAGGGAGCAGCCCCCTATGAGTACTATAAGTAGTGTAAGGAGCAGCCCCCTATGAGTACTATAAGTAGTGTAGGGAGCAGTCCCCTATGAGTACTATCAGTAGTGTAGGGAGCAGCCCCCTATGAGTACTATCAGTAGTGTAGGGAGCAGCCCCCTATGAGTACTATAAGTAGTGTAAGGAGCAGCCCCCTATGAGTACTATAAGTAGTGTAGGGAGCAGTCCCCTATGAGTACTATCAGTAGTGTAGGGAGCAGCCCCCTATGAGTACTATCAGTAGTGTAGGGAGCAGCCCCCTATGAGTACTATCAGTAGTGTAGGGAGCAGTCCCCTATGAGTACTATCAGTAGTGTAGGGAGCAGTCCCCTATGAGTACTATCAGTAGTGTAGGGAGCAGCCCCCTATGAGTACTATAAGTAGTGTAGGGAGCAGTCCCCTATGAGTACTATAAGTAGTGTAGGGAGCAGTCCCCTATGAGTACTATCAGTAGTGTAGGGAGCAGTCCCCTATGAGTACTATCAGTAGTGTAGGGAGCAGTCCCCTATGAGTACTATCAGTAGTGTAGGGAGCAGTCCCCTATGAGTACTATCAGTAGTGTAGGGAGCAGTCCCCTATGAGTGCTATAAGTAGTGTAGGGAGCAGCCCCCTATGAGTACTATAAGTAGTGTAAGGAGCAGTCCCCTATGAGTACTATCAGTAGTGTAGGGAGCAGTCCCCTATGAGTACTATCAGTAGTGTAGGGAGCAGTCCCCTATGAGTGCTATAAGTAGTGTAGGGAGCAGCCCCCTATGAGTACTATAAGTAGTGTAGGGAGCAGTCCCCTATGAGTACTATAAGTAGTGTAGAGAGCAGTCCCCTATGAGTACTATCAGTAGTGTAGGCATCAGCCCCCTATGAGTACTATCAGTAGTGTAGGCATCAGCCCCCTATGAGTACTATCAGTAGTGTAGGGAGCAGCCCCCTATGAGTACTATTAGTAGTGTAGGGAGCAGCCCCCTATGAGTACTATAAGTAGTGTAGGGAGTAGTCCTATGAGAGATTACAGACTGATATGTAACAGATGATGTGATATCACATAACATGGCGGATATGCGATTTATCATATAACACATGAAATAACAGTAAAAGAAGGAGGACCCCTGGACACAGCAGGGTGGGTGCTTATTGATTTATGAATAGAGCCTGGTGCCATTAGGATACACAGTAACCGCAGAGCCAGTCAGTAATACCCGGGAATACTACATCTGCCAATGTGTGTACTAATGATGTACAGGGAGAGGCTGTGGTCTGGTGCTGGGTAACGCCGGCCACTAAATCACTGTGTAACTACGTCTGCCATGTGTGTACTAATGATGTACAGGGAGAGGCTGTGGTCTGGTGCTGGGTAACGCCGGCCACTAAATCACTGTGTAACTACGTCTGCCATGTGTGTACTAATGATGTACAGGGAGAGGCTGTGGTCTGGTGCTGGGAATCACTATGTAAAAGCAAAGCGTTCTCCCACATCCCAAATCTACAGCAACCTTAGAGGTGACACGCCGTTACTATTATTTATTAACGTTATTAATGTAGTGCTCCCATACCCCACAGCACTATACAACCGGGAACAAACACAGTAACAATGGGGATTCAGCGGACACACCAGCTTACAATCTACACGGAGCTGGAATCTAAGGCACAGACATAAGTGTACATAAATCTCCTGCAGCACTGTATACAAAACGGAGCTCTCTGCAGTGTCTGAGACGCTGACACCAGAAGCTGACAGAGATCGCACAGACGCAGAGAGCACAATGTAACAGGTCGCCATAAAGGGATGACATTCCGGGCCCCTCGCAGTGCAGTGCCAAAGATGTTATTCTGGATGTGTGCTCGATATCTCCTCATGACTCGGAGTCTGCCCCTGAAAACTAAAATCGCTTTTTTTCTATCCCGACTTCATTACCAGGGTCTTACCTCCTGCCCGGATAGGTAAAAAGCCGCCAGCAGACCACCGATGAAGCGGATATTCACCTCAAACACGGACACCTCGGAATTCTGCAAGTCAGTGAAAAAAATGTATGAGAAGACAGGTACTCAGACATTATGGGCAGGCAGGTGGCCAGATCACCCTCTGTCTGCGGGATCATCAGACCATAGGACTTATGGAAGAATCATATATTTATATACACCTGTGTACAGAGAGCGTCAGTCCCTTCTGCTACGACCAGCAGCTAAACACCTACACCACCACCATCATTATCTCTCCTGTATCCATCTGCCCCTCGCCTTCCCCACTGCAGGTACAATTACTTTCTTAGCAGACATTTGTTTGGAGGTGAGGAGAAGGGATGACCGAGGACCCCCCAGGCCTCTGCGCCTGTAACCCTCCACCCAAAGACAGAACGTAGCTTCTACATTACCAGGACAGCTAAGAAACATGACTGTGTCCCAGATGATCTGTGTGTGTGCAGCGACCGGCCAGAGCCTGGTATAACGGATATAGTACATATATATTTCTATATTATTATTACATGTTTCTATAGGAACAAGCAGGGCCACACTCACCACGCCAAAGTCCAGGTTATTCTGCACCCACTCCTGTCCATCTCGGAACTCGTCCAGAAGCCCCATAATATACAGGGTGTCCAGCGCATCCACAATGGTGGCTCCCATCTGTGAGTTTCCTGCGGGCATGGACAATTCATAGTGACGAACCGACACATGCAGAGTTAATGAACCATGTGAGGCTGTGGCTAAAGCGGACAGGAGAGATGCCCAGTGGTGCCAGTCGCATAAATGGATTGGTCACACCGGGTAGTACTAGCAAGCTTATGCCTCGTAACATCAGCACCATAGGGACATTACACAGAATCCCCGGCAGCAGCGATAGCTCTGTATACCGTGTGATTATAGGGACATTACACAGAATCCCCGGCAGCAGCGGTAGCTCTGTATACTGTGTGATTATAGGGACATTACACAGAATCCCCGGCAGCAGCGATAGCTCTGTATACTGTGTGATTATAGGGACATTACACAGAATCCCCGGCAGCAGCGGTAGCTCTGTATACTGTGTGATTATAGGGACATTACACAGAATCCCCGGCAGCAGCGGTAGCTCTGTATACCGTGTGATTATAGGGACATTACCCAGAATCCCCGGCAGCAGCGGTAGCTCTGTATACCGTGTGATTATAGGGACATTACCCAGAATCCCCGGCAGCAGCGGTAGCTCTGTATACTGTGTAATTATAGGGACATTACACAGAATCCCCGGCAGCAGCGGTAGCTCTGTATACTGTGTGATTATCAGGTAAAGCAGCATATTACGCATATATAAGTGTGTAATCAGCAAACATAAACATTTACCAAATATGTTGGTGGAGTGCCCCTTCCTTGCGATAGGTTTCAGCTCATTGTGGCCCCAGCCATATTGTTTATAATTATCCCATGCATGTTTCATCATCTGGAAAGAAAAAACACAAAAAAGTTATAGGGTGACACAGCTGTAGTGTAATATCCTATAATAGAGAGGGTGACAGCAGTAGTGTAATATCCTATAATAGAGAGGGTGACAGCTGTAGTGTAATATCCTATAATAGTGGGGGTGACATAGCTGTAGTGTAATATCCTATAATAGAGAGGGTGACAGCTGTAGTGTAATATCCTATAATAGTGAGGGTGACACAGCTGTAGTGTAATATCCTATAATAGTGAGGGTGACAGCAGTAGTGTAATATCCTATAATAGAGAGGGTGACAGCTGTAGTGTAATATCCTATAATAGTGGGGGTGACATAGCTGTAGTGTAATATCCTATAATAGAGAGGGTGACAGCTGTAGTGTAATATCCTATAATAGAGAGGGTGACAGCTGTAGTGTAATATCCTATAATAGTGAGGGTGACACAGCTGTAGTGTAATATCCTATAATAGTGAGGGTGACACAGCTGTAGTGTAATATCCTATAATAGTGAGGGTGACAACTGTACTGTAATATCCTATAATAGTGAGGGTGACAGACGTAGTTTAATATCCTATAATAGTGAGGGTGACACAGATGTAGTGTAATATCCTATAATAGTGAGGGTGACACAGCTGTAGTGTAATATCCTATAATAATGAGGATGACACAGCTGTAGTGTAATATCCTATAATAGTGAAGGTGACACAGATGTAGTGTAATATCCTATAATAGTGAGGGTGACACAGATGTAGTGTAATTTCCTATAATAGTGAAGGTGACACAGATGTAGTGTAATATCCTATAATAATGAGGATGACACAGATGTAGTGTAATATCCTATAATAGTGACACAGCTGTGCTGTAATATCCTATAATAGTGAGGGTGACACAGATGTAGTGTAATATCCTATAATAGTGAGGGTGACACAGCTGTAGTGTAATATCCTATAATAGTGAGGGTGACAGATGTAGTGTAATATCCTATAATAGTGAGGGTGACACAAATGTAGTGTAATATCCTATAATAGTGAGGGTGACACAAATGTAGTGTAATATCCTATAATAGTGAGGGTGACACAGATGTAGTGTAATATCCTATAATAGTGAGGGTGACACAGATGTAGTGTAATATCCTATAATAGTGAGGGTGACATAGCTGTAGTGTAATATCCTGTAATAGTGAGGGTGACACAGCTGTAGTGTAATATCCTGTAATAGTGAGGGTGACACAGCTGTAGTGTAATATCCTATAATAGTGAGGGTGACACAGCTGTAGTGTAATATCCTATAATAGTGAGGGTGACACAGCTGTAGTGTAATATCCTATAATAGTGAGGATGACACAGCTGTAGTGTAATATCCAACAATAGTGACACAGCTGTGCTGTAATATCCTATAATAGTGAGGGTGACACAGATGTAGTGTAATATCCTATAATAGTGAGGGTGACACAGATGTAGTGTAATATCCTATAATAATGAGGATGACACAGATGTAGTGTAATATCCTATAATAGTGACACAGCTGTGCTGTAATATCCTATAATAGTGAGGGTGACACAGATGTAGTGTAATATCCTATAATAGTGAGGGTGACACAGCTGTAGTGTAATATCCTATAATAGTGAGGGTGACACAGATGTAGTGTAATATCCTATAATAGTGAGGGTGACACAAATGTAGTGTAATATCCTATAATAGTGAGGGTGACACAAATGTAGTGTAATATCCTATAATAGTGAGGGTGACACAAATGTAGTGTAATATCCTATAATAGTGAGGGTGACACAGTTGTAGTGTAATATCCTATAATAGTGAGGGTGACACAGCTGTAGTGTAATATCCTATAATAGTGAGGGTGACACAGCTGTAGTGTAATATCGTAAAATAGTGAGGGTGACACAGCTGTAGTGTAATATCCTATGATAGTGAGGGTGACACAGCTGTAGTGTAATATCCTATAATAGTGAGGGTGACACAGCTGTAGTGTAATATCCTATAATAGTGAGGGTGATACAGATGTAGTGTAATATCCTATAATAGTGAGGGTGACATAGCTGTGCTGTAATATCCTATAATAGTGAGGATGACACAGCTGTAGTGTAATATCCTATAATAGTGAGGGTGACACAGCTGTAGTGTAATATCCTATAATAGTGAGGGTGACACAGCTGTAGTGTAATATCCTATAATAGTGAGGGTGACACAGCTGTAGTGTAATATCCTATAATAGTGAGGGTGACACAGCTGTAGTGTAATATCCTATAATAGTGAGGGTGACACAGCTGTAGTGTAATATCCTATAATAGTGAGGGTGACACAGCTGTAGTGTAATATCCTATAATAGTGACACAGCTGTAGTGTAATAACCTATAATAGTGAGGGTGACAGCTGTAGTGTAATATCCTATAATAGTGAAGGTGACAGCTGTAGTGTAATATCCTATAATAGTGAGGGTGACAGCTGTAGTGTAATATCCTATAATAGTGAGGGTGACAGCTGTAGTGTAATAACCTATAATAGTGAGGGTGACACAGCTGTAGTGTAATATCCTATAATAGTGAGGGTGACACAGCTGTAGTGTAATATCCTATAATAGTGAGGGTGACACAGCTGTAGTGTAATATCCTATAATAGTGAGGGTGACACAGCTGTAGTGTAATATCCTATAATAGTGAGGGTGACACAGCTGTAGTGTAATATCCTATAATAGTGAGGGTGACAGCTGTAGTGTAATATCCTATAATAGTGAAGGTGACAGCTGTAGTGTAATATCCTATAATAGTGAGGGTGACAGCTGTAGTGTAATATCCTATAATAGTGAGGGTGACACAGACGTAGTTAATATCCTATAATAGTGAGGGTGACAGCTGTAGTGTAATATCCTATAATAGTGCGGGTGACAGCTGTAGTGTAATATCCTATATTAGTGAGGGTGACAGCTGTAGTGTAATATCCTATAATATTATATAATAGTGAGGGTGACACAGCTGTAGTGTAATATTATATAATAGTGAGGGTGACACAGCTGTACCATAATATCCTGTACACTAGGGTGATGCGATCACAGCCTAGTGCGTCACAGGACAGTGCTGCTGAGAAAATGGACGATGCGGAGATATCCTCGGGCTGAGCGTTGGCTGCGCACATTTGTCTTTCTCCTCCGATGCTGCAGAAGAAACTATTTTTGCCAATGTGATACAGGAAAGGCAGCCGCTATCTGTGCGCTTGTGGCTGGTTACTTAGTATAATGTGATACAGGAAAGGCAGCCGCTATCTGTGCGCATGTGGCTGCTTACTTAGTGTAATGTGATACAGGAAAGGCAGCCGCTATCTGTGCGCATGTGTCTGGTTACCTAGTGTAATGTGATACGGGAAAGGCAGCCGCTATCTGTGCGCATGTGTCTGGTTACTTAGTGTAATGTGATACAGGAAAGGCAGCCGCTATCTGCACACTTGTGGCTGGTTACTTAGTATAATGTGATACGGGAAAGGCAGCCGCTATCTGCGCGCTTGTGGCTGGTTACTTAGTATATTGTGATACAGGAAAGGCAGCCGCTATCTGTGCGCTTGTGGCTGGTTACTTAGTATAATGTGATATAGGAAAGGCAGCCGCTATCTGTGCGCTTGTGGCTGGTTACCTAGTGTAATGTGATACAGGAAAGGCAGCCGCTATCTGTGCGCTTGTGGCTGGTTACTTAGTATAATGTGATACAGGAAAGGCAGCCGCTATCTGTGCGCTTGTGGCTGGTTACTTAGTATAATGCGATACAGGAAAGGCAGCCGCTATCTGTGCGCTTGTGGCTGGTTACCTAGTGTAATGTGATACAGGAAAGGCAGCCGCTATCTGTGCGCTTGTGGCTGGTTACTTAGTATAATGCGATACAGGAAAGGCAGCCGCTATCTGTGCGCTTGTGGCTGGTTACTTAGTGTAATGTGATACAGGAAAGGCAGCCGCTATCTGTGCGCTTGTGGCTGGTTACCTAGTGTAATGTGATACAGGAAAGGCAGCCGCTATCTGTGCCCTTGTGGCTGGTTACTTAGTGTAATGTGATACAGGAAAGGCAGCCGCTATCTGTGCGCTTGTGGCTGGTTACCTAGTGTAATGTGATACAGGAAAGGCAGCCGCTATCTGTGCGCTTGTGGCTGGTTACTTAGTATAATGTGATACAGGAAAGGCAGCCGCTATCTGTGCGCTTGTGGCTGGTTACTTAGTATAATGTGATACAGGAAAGGCAGCCGCTATCTGCGCGCTTGTGGCTGGTTACTTAGCGGCTGCCTTTCCTGTATCACATTACACTAAGTAACCAGCCACAAGTGCGCAGATAGCGGCTGCCTTTCCTGTATCACATTACACTATCTGCGCGCTTGTGGCTGGTTGCTTAGTATAATGTGATACAGGAAAGGCAGCCGCTATCTGTGCGCTTGTGGCTGGTTACTTAGTATAATGTGATACAGGAAAGGCAGCCGCTATCTGTGCGCTTGTGGCTGGTTAGTGTAATGTGATACGGGAAAGGCAGCCGCTATCTGTGCGCTTGTGGCTGGTTAGTGTAATGTGATACGAGAAAGGCAGCCGCTATCTGCGCGCTTGTGGCTGGTCACTTAGTATAATGTGATACGGGAAAGGCAGCTGCTATCTGTGCGCTTGTGGCTGGTTACTTAGTATAATGTGATACAGGAAAGGCAGCCGCTATCTGTGCGCTTGTGGCTGGTTACTTAGTATAATGTGATACAGGAAAGGCAGCCGCTATCTGTGCGCTTGTGGCTGGTTACTTAGTGTAATGTGATACAGGAAAGGCAGCCGCTATCTGTGCGCTTGTGGCTGGTTACTTAGTGTAATGTGATACAGGAAAGGCAGCCGCTATCTGTGCGCTTGTGGCTGGTTACCTAGTGTAATGTGATACAGGAAAGGCAGCCGCTATCTGTGCCCTTGTGGCTGGTTACTTAGTGTAATGTGATACAGGAAAGGCAGCCGCTATCTGTGCGCTTGTGGCTGGTTACTTAGTGTAATGTGATACAGGAAAGGCAGCCGCTATCTATGCGCTTGTGGCTGGTTACCTAGTGTAATGTGATACAGGAAAGGCAGCCGCTATCTGTGCGCTTGTGGCTGGTTACTTAGTATAATGTGATACAGGAAAGGCAGCCGCTATCTGTGCGCTTGTGGCTGGTTACTTAGTGTAATGTTTTACAGGAAAGGCAGCCGCTATCTGTGCGCATGTGGCTGGTTAGTGTAGTGTGATACAGGAAAGGCAGCCGCTATCTGCGCGCTTGTGGCTGGTCACTTAGTCTAATGTGATACGGGAAAGGCAGCCGCTATCTGTGCGCTTGTGGCTGGTTACTTAGTATAATGTGATACAGGAAAGGCAGCCGCTATCTGTGCGCTTGTGGCTGGTTACCTAGTGTAATGTGATACAGGAAAGGCAGCCGCTATCTGTGCGCTTGTGGCTGGTTACTTAGTGTAATGTGATACAGGAAAGGCAGCCGCTATCTGCACGCTTGTGGCTGGTTACTTAGTATAATGTGTAGGAGATTCTCCTATCATCCTAACTCAGCAGGGAATATTATTCCATTAACTTTTAAAGGTTACATTACTGCTGTTATTTATCAAGCAGGGTTTTTAGTGTCTTCGTTAGAAAAGTGAAGCAGATAATTGGAACGGACTGAGGCGAGAGAGACGGCCTGAAGTGCTGAATAATTGGGGGCACACATACAAAGGCTCCCAGCATTCCCATCACAGGAGACCCTGAATTCCTCTGCTCTCCGGCTGGAAGGAGAACACATTTACTGGATGCCAGCTCTTTGCAGACTGCCGATCAGGAATCTTAGTTACACGCGGGCTCCGTGCCCTCTCTGATCTCCCCTTCGCAGGCGGCTAATGACAGGCAGCTGGCAGCAGCTATTGCAGACCTCCTGTTGTGCTTGAAGCATCGTTAGGAAAAAAAGCTTTTAATTGCCAATAGACAGAGCCGTGAGTGGTTGGCACAGACACAAGATATGGGTTCGATGCCACAAAGCACAATGGGTCAGGAGGAGATGCAGAGGAGGCTAAACATAAGGTTGCGAGAGGAGAGAACTGGGGGAGGGGGGAGGAAGGAAGAATTGTAAATAACCTGGGCAGAAGGTCCATATGGAACGAGGGAGAGGGATCAGTGAAATGAGTGATCCCCGCTGGGATGTGTAGGGATCAGCCATCTCCAATGGCTGCAAATCCACGGGGAGGCGGAGTCCTTGTGCGTCAATAACTCCGCCCAGGAGAAGATCACTAATCAATAACACTGTACAATCTCTGTTATAGAACAAACATGGGAGACCGGACTAAGAGCCAATGTGCTATCGCGCATCACCAGCACCAACTGGGGGTGTCACGTTTATTCCCCCTCCCTTATATCACGCTATCCCGCATCCCCAGCACCACCCGGGGGTGTCACGTTTATTCCCCCTCCCTTATATCACGCTATCCCGCATCACCAGCACCACCCGGGGGTGTCACGTTTATTCCCCCTCCCCTATATCACGCTATCCCGCATCCCCAGCACCACCCGGGGGTGTCACGTTTATTCCCCCTCCCCTATATCGCGCTATCCCGCATCACCAGCGCCACCCGGGGGTGTCACGTTTATTCCCCCTGCCCTATATTGCGCTATCCCGCATCACCAGCACCACCCGGGGGTGTCACGTTTATCCCCCCTCCCCTATATCGTGCTATCCCGCATCACCAGCACCACCCGGGGGTGTCACGTTTATTCCCCCTCCCCTATATCGCGCTATCCCGCATCCCCAGCACCACCCGGGGGTGTCACTTTATTCCCCCTGCCCTTTATCGTGTTATCCCGCATCACCAGCACCACCCGGGGGTGTCACGTTTATTCTCCCTCCCCTTTATCGTGCTAACGCGCATCCTCGCACATCTCTACGCCTGTCATGTAATCGCCTTTTCCAATTCGTCTCACACTCCGGCTGATACAGAGCTGGTAACAAAATGGCCGCCAATTACCCAAACACAAAATAGTGGATGCAAACATCGCATTTTAATGCGCAGATTCATATACATCTCCGGCTACGTCCAGACCCGCTTGGGCAGCGTATGTGCCTAGCCTGGGACACCTCATCATTGTGCACCTGAATGCGCACAGGAGACCCCACGATTTCCTTATGTGGCGAGCACTGGGTGACTGTGCGGCCTGGCTGCGGCTCAATCAGCGCCATCACCATGAAATCCCCCTGCCTCCGCTGATTACGGGGTTAGGTCAGTATAAGGTGGTTCATCTTTATCATCACGTAAATGGCAGCGTAGTATCTACGCCATCGTCCCGCTCTGACGCAGGGGCCCTGGCCTGCCACGTATCTCACCTCCTTGATTTTGTCCCTTTTCTCTCGGTTCTCGGGATCCCCGGGGTCCCCGCTCTTTAGCTCCGGCAGGTTGGGGACTGGCGCCAGCGGCATGGGTTGGTTATCTTTCTTTTTAAGTTCTTCCATCAGTTTGTTCTTCTCGGTCTGGATCTCTGCCCTGATCTCATCTCGAGACTTCTTCAGCTTCTCCTTGGCCTCCTCTAAAGCGCGCTCGTGGTCCGCGCGGATCTTGTTCCTCAGCTGCTCCTCCTCCTCTCTGGAAGACAAGAGAACATGCAATGGTCTGTGGGACACAATGGCTGACACACAGAGCATGTTATACACAGAGTGTCATTGGCTATAGAGAGGACACTCAGACACCAGGCCGTGTGTCCCCTGCACTAGCTTCATGTCCTGCTTACTAACAATGTAAGGTAAACAGGAATTATATTCCATTCATATGATAATAAAGGGGAGACGGCTGCGAGGCGGGAGCACGGAGGGCAACGGCTGCGAGGCGGGAGCACGGAGGGCAACGGCTGCGAGGCGGGAGCACGGAGGGCAACGGCTGCGAGGCGGGAGCACGGAGGGCAACGGCTGCGAGGCGGGAGCACGGAGGGCAACGGCTGCGAGGCGGGAGCACGGAGGGCAACGGCTGCGAGGCGGGAGCACGGAGGGCAACGGCTGCGAGGCGGGAGCACGGAGGGCAACGGCTGCGAGGCGGGAGCACGGAGGGCAACGGCTGCGAGGCGGGAGCACGGAGGGCAACGGCTGCGAGGCGGGAGCACGGAGGGCAACGGCTGCGAGGCGGGAGCACGGAGGGCAACGGCTGCGAGGCGGGAGCACGGAGGGCAACGGCTGCGAGGCGGGAGCACGGAGGGCAACGGCTGCGAGGCGGGAGCACGGAGGGCAACGGCTGCGAGGCGGGAGCACGGAGGGCAACGGCTGCGAGGCGGGAGCACGGAGGGCAACGGCTGCGAGGCGGGAGCACGGAGGGCAACGGCTGCGAGGCGGGAGCACGGAGGGCAAGGGCTGCGAGGCGGGAGCACGGAGGGCAAGGGCTGCGAGGCGGGAGCACGGAGGGCAAGGGTTGCGAGGCGGGAGCACGGAGGGCAAGGGCTGCGAGGCGGGAGCACGGAGGGCAAGGGCTGCGAGGCGGGAGCACGGAGGGCAAGGGCTGCGAGGCGGGAGCACGGAGGGCAAGGGCTGCGAGGCGGGAGCACGGAGGGCAAGGGCTGCGAGGCGGGAGCACGGAGGGCAAGGGCTGCGAGGCGGGAGCACGGAGGGCAAGGGCTGCGAGGCGGGAGCACGGAGGGCAAGGGCTGCGAGGCGGGAGCACGGAGGGCAAGGGCTGCGAGGCGGGAGCACGGAGGGCAAGGGCTGCGAGGCGGGAGCACGGAGGGCAAGGGCTGCGAGGCGGGAGCACGGAGGGCAAGGGCTGCGAGGCGGGAGCACGGAGGGCAAGGGCTGCGAGGCGGGAGCACGGAGGGCAAGGGCTGCGAGGCGGGAGCACGGAGGGCAAGGGCTGCGAGGCGGGAGCACGGAGGGCAAGGGCTGCGAGGCGGGAGCACGGAGGGCAAGGGCTGCGAGGCGGGAGCACGGAGGGCAACGGCTGCGAGGCGGGAGCACGGAGGGCAAGGGCTGCGAGGCGGGAGCACGGAGGGCAAGGGCTGCGAGGCGGGAGCACGGAGGGCAAGGGCTGCGAGGCGGGAGCACGGAGGGCAAGGGCTGCGAGGCGGGAGCACGGAGGGCAAGGGCTGCGAGGCGGGAGCACGGAGGGCAAGGGCTGCGAGGCGGGAGCACGGAGGGCAAGGGCTGCGAGGCGGGAGCACGGAGGGCAAGGGCTGCGAGGCGGGAGCACGGAGGGCAAGGGCTGCGAGGCGGGAGCACGGAGGGCAAGGGCTGCGAGGCGGGAGCACGGAGGGCAAGGGCTGCGAGGCGGGAGCACGGAGGGCAAGGGCTGCGAGGCGGGAGCACGGAGGGCAAGGGCTGCGAGGCGGGAGCACGGAGGGCAAGGGCTGCGAGGCGGGAGCACGGAGGGCAACGGCTGCGAGGCGGGAGCACGGAGGGCAACGGCTGCGAGGCGGGAGCACGGAGGGCAACGGCTGCGAGGCGGGAGCACGGAGGGCAACGGCTGCGAGGCGGGAGCACGGAGGGCAACGGCTGCGAGGCGGGAGCACGGAGGGCAAGGGCTGCGAGGCGGGAGCACGGAGGGCAACGGCTGCGAGGCGGGAGCACGGAGGGCAAGGGCTGCGAGGCGGGAGCACGGAGGGCAACGGCTGCGAGGCGGGAGCACGGAGGGCAAGGGCTGTGAGGCGGGAGCACGGAGGGCAACGGCTGTGAGGCGGGAGCACGGAGGGCAACGGCTGTGAGGCGGGAGCATGGAGGGTTTAGGTTTGTACTGAGCAGATAGACTGGATGTAAATGTAGAGTCAGTGATAACATGGGAACATCTGTATGGAAAAAATGTGTTGAGTTACACAACACTTCTCTGCGCGAAAGACAACGCATTCCTCACTGCAGCGTGAGATCCAGCTGTGCGCTGTAATAACCAGCTATAAGACACAGCAGGACGCTGCTCCCTGAGCTCATTAAGCCAGAAACATGCAGACCTGACTGTTACTCAGAAAAATACAATTTCATATCTATCGCAGTGTAAAATAAAAGACGTACCACGTCCGCCATCCCAAATTATATACGTAATTCCCACATTTTACTGAAAAATCCTTAGGGCAGCCATATAGAATTATCACAATAAGAATATGGGCGTCATGCACAAGTCTCTAATATCAGTTCTAGGCAGATGTGACCTGCAGGGAGCAAGATCCAGGCATCAGCTACATCTAACTACTGTGATAAGCAAGTACTAGTACAGTACCATGGCGTCCCCATTCCTGGCTGCTAGTACAGTACCATGGCGTCCCCATTCCTGGCTGCTAGTACAGTACCATTGCGTCCCCATTCCTGGCTGCTAGTACAGTACCATGGCGTCCCCATTCCTGGCTGCTAGTACAGTACCATGGCGTCCCCATTCCTAACTGCTAGTACAGTACCATGGCGACTTCATTCCTGGCTGCTAGTACAGTACCATGGCGTCCCCATTCCTGGCTGCTAGTACAGTACCATGGCGTCCCCATTCCTGGCTGCTAGTACAGTACCATGGCGTCCCCATTCCTGGCTGCTAGTACAGTACCATGGAGTCCCCATTCCTGGCTGCTAGTACAATACCATGGCATCGACATTCCTGGCTGCTAGTACAGTACCATGGCGTCCCCATTCCTGGCTGCTAGTACAGTACCATGGCGTCCCCATTCCTGGCTGCTAGTACAGTACCATGGCATCGACATTCCTGGCTGCTAGTACAGTACCATGGCATCCCTATTCCTGGCTGCTAGTACAGTACCATGGCGTCCCCATTCCTGGCTGCTAGTACAGTACCATGGCGTCCCCATTCCTGGCTGCTAGTACAGTACCATGGCGTCCCCATTCCTGGCTGCTAGTACAGTACCATGGCGTCCCCATTCCTGGCTGCTAGTACAGTACCATGGCGTCCCCATTCCTGGCTGCTAGTACAGTACCATGGCGTCCCCATTCCTGGCTGCTAGTACAGTACAATGGCGTCCACATTCCTGGCTGCTAGTACAGTACCATGGTGTCCCCATTCCTGGTGTTAGTACAGTACCATGGCGTCCCCATTCCTGGTGCTAGTACAGTACCATGGCGTCCCCATTCCTGGCTGCTAGTACAGTACCATGGCGTCCCCATTGCTGGCTGCTAGTACAGTACCATGGCGTCCCCATTCCTGGCTGCTAGTACAGTACCATGGAGTCCCCATTCCTGGCTGCTAGTACAGCCCATGGCGTCCCCATTCCTGGCTGCTAGTACAGTACCATGGCGTCCCCATTCCTGGCTGCTAGTACAGTACCATGGCGTCCCCATTCCTAACTGCTAGTACAGTACCATGGCGACTTCATTCCTGGCTGCTAGTACAGTACCATGGCGTTCCTATTCCTGGCTGCTAGTACAGTACCATGGCGTCCCCATTCCTGGCTGCTAGTACAGTACCATGGCGTCCCTATTCCTGGCTGCTAGTACAGTACCATGGCGTCCCCATTCCTGGCTGCTAGTACAGTACCATGCAATCGACATTCCTGGCTGCTAGTACAGTACCATAGCGTCCCCATTCCTGGCTGCTAGTACAGTACCATGGCATCCCCATTCCTGGCTGCTAGTACAGTACCATGGCGTCCCCATTCCTGGCTGCTAGTACAGTACCATGGCGTCCCCATTCCTGGCTGCTAGTACAGTACCATGGCATCCCCATTACTGGCTGCTAGTACAGTACCATGGTGTCCCCATTCCTGTCTGCTAGTACAGTACCATGGTATCCCCATTCCTGGCTGCTAGTACAGTACAATGGCGTCCACATTCCTGGCTGCTAGTACAGTACCATGGTGTCCCCATTCCTGGTGTTAGTACAGTACCATGGCGTCCCCATTCCTGGCTGCTAGTACAGTACCATGGTATCCCCATTCCTGGCTGCTAATACAGTACCATGGCGTCTCCATTGCTGGCTGCTAGTACAGTACCATGGCGTCCCCATTCCTGGCTGCTAGTACAGTACCATGGAGTCCCCATTCCTGGCTGCTAGTACAGCCCATGGCGTCCCCATTCCTGGCTGCTAGTACAGTACCATGGCGTCCCCATTCCTGGCTGCTAGTACAGTACCATGGCGTCCCCATTCCTAACTGCTAGTACAGTACCATGGCGACTTCATTCCTGGCTGCTAGTACAGTACCATGGCGTTCCTATTCCTGGCTGCTAGTACAGTACCATGGCGTCCCCATTCCTGGCTGCTAGTACAGTACCATGGCGTCCCTATTCCTGGCTGCTAGTACAGTACCATGGCGTCCCCATTCCTGGCTGCTAGTACAGTACCATGCAATCGACATTCCTGGCTGCTAGTACAGTACCATAGCGTCCCCATTCCTGGCTGCTAGTACAGTACCATGGCATCCCCATTCCTGGCTGCTAGTACAGTACCATGGCGTCCCCATTCCTGGCTGCTAGTACAGTACCATGGCGTCCCCATTCCTGGCTGCTAGTACAGTACCATGGCATCCCCATTACTGGCTGCTAGTACAGTACCATGGTGTCCCCATTCCTGTCTGCTAGTACAGTACCATGGCGTCCCCATTCCTGTCTGCTAGTACAGTACCATGGCATCCCCATTCCTGGCTGCTAGTACAGTACCATGGCGTCCCTATTCCTAACTGCTAGTACAGTACCATGGCGTCCCCATTCCTGGCTCCTAGTACAGTACCATGGTTTCTCCATTCCTGGCTGCTAGTACAGTACCATGGTATCCCCATTCCTGGCTGCTAATACAGTACCATGGCGTCTCCATTCCTGGCTGCTAATACAGTACCATGGCATCGACATTCCTAGCTGCTAGTACAGTACCATGGCGTCCCCATTCCTGGCTGCTAGTACAGTACCATGGCGTCCCTATTCCTGGCTGCTAGTACAGTACCATGGCGTCCCCATTCCTGGCTGCTAGTACAGTACCATGCAATCGACATTCCTGGCTGCTAGTACAGTACCATGGCGTCCCCATTCCTGGCTGCTAGTACAGTACCATGGCATCCCCATTCCTGGCTGCTAGTACAGTACCATGGCATCCCTATTCCTAACTGCTAGTACAGTACCATGGCGTCCCCATTCCTGGCTGCTAGTACAGTACCATGGCGTCCCCATTCCTGGCTGCTAGTACAGTACCATGGCGTCCCCATTCCTGGCTGCTAGTACAGTACAATGGCGTCCACATTCCTGGCTGCTAGTACAGTACCATGGTGTCCCCATTCCTGGTGTTAGTACAGTACCATGGCGTCCCCATTCCTGGTGCTAGTACAGTACCATGGCGTCCCCATTCCTGGCTGCTAGTACAGTACCATGGCGTCCCCATTGCTGGCTGCTAGTACAGTACCATGGCGTCCCCATTCCTGGCTGCTAGTACAGTACCATGGAGTCCCCATTCCTGGCTGCTAGTACAGTACCATGGCGTCCCCATTCCTGGCTGCTAGTACAGTACCATGGCGTCCCCATTGCTGGCTGCTAGTACAGTACCATGGCGTCCCCATTCCTGGCTGCTAGTACAGTACCATGGAGTCCCCATTCCTGGCTGCTAGTACAGTACCATGGCGTCCCCATTCCTGGCTGCTAGTACAGTACCATGGCGTCCCCATTCCTGGCTGCTAGTACAGTACCATGGCGACTTCATTCCTGGCTGCTAGTACAGTACCATGGCGTTCCTATTCCTGGCTGCTAGTACAGTACCATGGCGTCCCCATTCCTGGCTGCTAGTACAGTACCATGGCGTCCCTATTCCTGGCTGCTAGTACAGTACCATGGCGTCCCCATTCCTGGCTGCTAGTACAGTACCATGCAATCGACATTCCTGGCTGCTAGTACAGTACCATAGCGTCCCCATTCCTGGCTGCTAGTACAGTACCATGGCATCCCCATTCCTGGCTGCTAGTACAGTACCATGGCGTCCCCATTCCTGGCTGCTAGTACAGTACCATGGCGTCCCCATTCCTGGCTGCTAGTACAGTACCATGGCATCCCCATTCCTGGCTGCTAGTACAGTACCATGGTGTCCCCATTCCTGTCTGCTAGTACAGTACCATGGCGTCCCCATTCCTGTCTGCTAGTACAGTACCATGGCATCCCCATTCCTGGCTGCTAGTACAGTACCATGGCGTCCCTATTCCTAACTGCTAGTACAGTACCATGGCGTCCCCATTCCTGGCTGCTAGTACAGTACCATGGCGTCCCCATTCCTGGCTGCTAGTACAGTACCATGGTTTCTCCATTCCTGGCTGCTAGTACAGTACCATGGCGTCCCCATTCCTGGCTGCTAGTACAGTACCATGGCATCCCCATTCCTGGCTGCTAGTACAGTACCATGGCATCCCTATTCCTAACTGCTAGTACAGTACCATGGCGTCCCCATTCCTGGCTGCTAGTACAGTACCATGGCATCCCCATTCCTGGCTGCTAGTACAGTACCATGGCGTCCCTATTCCTAACTGCTAGTACAGTACCATGGCGTCCCCATTCCTGGCTGCTAGTACAGTACCATGGTGTCTCCATTCCAGGCTGCTAGTACAGTACCATGGTATCCCCATTCCTGGCTGCTAATACAGTACCATGGCGTCTCCATTCCTGGCTGCTAATACAGTACCATGGCATCGACATTCCTGGCTGCTAGTACAGTACCATGGCGTCCCCATTCCTGGCTGCTAGGTACAGTACCATGGCATCCCCATTCCTGGCTGCTAGTACAGTACCATGGCATCCCCATTCCTGGCTGCTAGTACAGTACCATGGCGTCCCCATTCCTGGCTGCTAGTACAGTACCATGGCGTCCCCATTCCTGGCTGCAAGTACAGTACCATGGCGTCCCCATTCCTAACTGCTAGTACAGTACCATGGCATCCCCATTCCTGGCTGCTAGTACAGTACCATGGCGTCCCCATTCCTGGCTGCTAGTACAGTACCATGGCGTCCCTATTCCTAACTGCTAGTACAGTGCCATGGCGACCCCATTCCTAGCTGCTAATCACATCACTGAGCAGGTGACATGCACAAACCTAGATGGTTATTCAGCTACAAAATGAAGCAGTATATTCTTTGCTCTGGTCTATGTTCCTGTACGGTATTACCATTAAGCTGTTATTCTTTTTTTTCCAACACTTAAAGAGGACGGAGACTGAGCATTAATTACCAGCGCAGCGCAGCAGCGCACATCTGAAGTAAACCACAGCAACTGATTAATATGAAAATGATCCAACCTTTATATAGCTCCAACACATTGTGCAGCGCTGTACAGAAAATATATACTTATCGTAGCGGTGGCGCTTACTGTCTAACTGCTTCACTACACTCAGTACGGTACTGGACTTTGGGAGGAAAGCAGAAGAGCTGGAGGAAACTCGCACCAACACTGGGAGAAACACAAACTCCACACAGAACCGAAAACTGTCAGGCTGCAATGCCGACCACTGTGCCGTCACACTGTCCAATGTGCAATAGTCTAATAGCTGGTAGCTAAGCCGTCAGTGCAGATCTGCACCAATGAGCAATGTTAGTAAATAACATTCATATTTCAGACATCAGGCAGCCATAGTACCTAACATTCCACCACATACATCAAAGTCAGTCCTTCCGCCTCCTGGGGGATACACCAGCGCTAGTAACGATCTGTATAAACCTCTTATTTCACAATAACACTAATGAAATCATACGTTTCTATTCTATGAGACATTCTGCTGTACAAACTTCCAGATTTATTCCAATCAAGAAAGACAGATAAAATTGGGTTCCAGGTATAGTTCCGGGATACACGGGGGCCGTACAGCATAAATGGAACTGGGCCAGAGAGAATAATTGATCCTGGAAATGGAGAACAATGTCATTGTGTCTCTAAAAATAATTTCTAATTAAATAAAATAATAAAGGGTGGAAATGGTTCTACTCCCAGATCGACTCCTGCGGTTTCCCGTAACGCATCACAGCCCTGACTGAAATGGCCGCTCCCGCAGAGAGGGTCCTTTGTGACGGACAGGCAGACAGAGTTGGATTGTGTCATATAGTCCCTCAGAGACCGTGACAAAGGATTAAGTCAGCAAATGGAGCCTCTGAGAAACGTATAGACGCGGCGCGGACGCACAACATGGTGAATATTCAGCTGTTCTGCTGTAGAAATGGCAGAGAACAGACCAGAGAGGGGAATGAATGTAAACAGACTCCTGGGAAATGAGGCACAAACAGGATTCTCTCAGGAGTTGCTGGAACAAAGACCCATAAGAGGGAACAGAATAAAAAAAACAAGACAGCTAAATACATAATGGCCAGAAAATGCCAGCGAGGCACCGAGTGAGGCACAGGGTGAGGCCTGGCGGTCACAGCGAGGAAAACAACCAATGTCAGGGCAAAGACAAGGACAACTGCAGAGCATGGCTATTGGTGCAAGGCCAAACTAAAGGTAAACTAGTAGTAATGGACATCTCTAAGTACAGGCAAAGCCAGACGTGTTTCTGACATGTATAATAAGTCATGGACACCAATGCAGCACAGGGAGACAGACGTGTTTCTTAAAAATAAAAAATGTATTCAGGTGTAAGGATGAGAGTGACATGTTACCAAGGTATAAGAGGGTAAGGATGAGGGTTAAGGGTGAGAGTGACATGTTACCACGGTATAACAGGGTAAGGATGAGGGCTAAGGGTGAGAGTGACATGTTACCAAGGTATAAGAGGGTAAGGATGAGGGGTAAGGGTGAGAGTGACATGTTACCAAGGTATAAGAGGGTAAGGATGAGGGTAAGGATGACAGTGACATGTTACCAAGATATAAGAGGGTAAGGATGAGGGGTAAGGGTGAGAGTGACATGTTACCAAGGTATAAGAGGGTAAGGGTGAGAGCGACATGTTACCAAGGTATAAGAGGGTAAGGATGAGGGGTAAGGGTGAGAGTGACATGTTACCAAGGTATAAGAGGGTAAGGATGAGGGGTAAGGATGAGAGTGACATGTTACCAAGGTATAAGAGGGTAAGGATGAGGGGAAAGGGTGAGAGTGACATGTTACCAAGGTATAAGAGGGTAAGGATGAGGGGTAAGGGTGAGAATGACATGTTACCAAGGTGTAAGAGGGTAAGGATGAGTGGTAAGGATGAGAGTGACATGTTACCAAGGTATAAGAGGGTAAGGATGAGTGGTAAGGATGAGAGTGACATGTTACCAAGGTATAAGAGGGTAAGGATGAGGGGTAAGGGTGAGGGTTACATGTTACCAAGGTATAAGAGGGTAAGGATGAGGGTAAGAATGAGAGTGACATATTACCAAGGTATAAGAGGGTAAGGATGAGGGTAAGGATGAGAGTGACATGTTACCAAGCTATAAGAGGGTAAGGATGAGGGGTAAGGGTGAGAGTGACATGTTACCAAGGTATAAGAGGGTAAGGATGAGGGGTAAGGGTGAGAGTGACTTGTTACCAAGGTGTAAGAGGGTAAGGATGAGGGGTAAGGGTAAGAGTGACATGTTACCAAGGTATAAGAGGGTAAGGATGAGGGGTAAGGATAAGGTTACCAATGTATAAGAGGGTAAGGATGAGGGGTAAGGGTGAGAGTGACATGTTACCAAGGTATAAGAGGGTAAGGATGAGAGTGACATGTTACCAAGGTATAAGAGGGTAAGGATGAGGGGTAAGAATGAGAGTGACATGTTACCAAGGTATAAGAGGGTAAGGATGAGGGGTAAGGGTGAGAGTGACATGTTACCAAGGTATAAGAGGGTAAGGATGAGGGGTAAGAATGAGAGTGACATGTTACCAAGGTATAAGAGGGTAAGGATGAGGGGTAAGAATGAGAGTGACATGTTACCAAGGTATAAGAGGGTAAGGATGAGGGGTAAGGGTGAGAGTGACATGTTACCAAGGTATAAGAGGGTAAGGATGAGAGTGACATGTTACCAAGGTATAAGAGGGTAAGGATGAGGGGTAAGGGTGAGAGTGACATGTTACCAAGGTATAAGAGGGTAAGGATGAGGGGTAAGGGTGAGAGTGACATGTTACCAAGGTATAAGAGGGTAAGGGTAAGAGTGACATGTTACCAAGGTATAAGAGGGTAAGGATGAGGGGTAAGGGTGAGAGTGACATGTTACCAAGGTATAAGAGGGTAAGGATGAGGGGTAAGGGTAAGAGTGACATGTTACCAAGGTATAAGAGGGTAAGGATGAGGGGTAAGGATAAGGTTACCAATGTATAAGAGGGTAAGGATGAGGGGTAAGGGTGAGAGTGACATGTTACCAAGGTATAAGAGGGTAAGGATGAGGGGTAAGGGTGAGAGTGACATGTTACCAAGGTATAAGAGGGTAAGGATGAGGGGTAAGGGTGAGAGTGACATGTTACCAAGGTATAAGAGGGTAAGGATGAGCGGTAAGGGTGAGAGTGACATGTTACCAAGGTATAAGAGGGTAAGGATGAGGGGTAAGGGTGAGAGTGACATGTTACCAAGGTATAAGAGGGTAAGGATGAGGGGTAAGGGTGAGAGTGACATGTTACCAAGGTATAAGAGGGTAAGGATGAGGGGTAAGGGTGAGAGTGACATGTTACCAAGGTATAAGAGGGTAAGGATGAGGGGTAAGGGTGAGAGTGACATGTTACCAAGGTATAAGAGGGTAAGGATGAGGGGTAAGGGTGAGAGTGACATGTTACCAAGGTATAAGAGGGTAAGGATGAGGGGTAAGGGTGAGAGTGACATGTTACCAAGGTATAAGAGGGTAAGGATGAGGGGTAAGGGTGAGAGTGACATGTTACCAAGGTATAAGAGGGTAAGGATGAGGGGTAAGGGGAGACCGCATGTATACCCACTGAATACTGTTGTCATAAAAATATTATTTGCTTTGTTATAATGACAAAGTGTCATAAACTCAGAGAGAAGGAAAACAGCCACATTATGTTACATATCAGACATAATGGACACACTGAGGCCTGACCAATAGTCACTACAGCGCCAGTCTATGGACGCATGCTGCATACATTATTACGCCGCTTCGTCACCGGCAGAGACACCAGGAGGCTGGGCCGGAGACGCTTTCATTGGTAAAACAGTAATAAAATTATCTCCCACAGCAGAAAATAACGTTAATGGAATGTACATACGAGGTACAGTATGGGGAACATCCTGAGAGCAGAGATTACCAGTAACAGAGGATTTAGCACCATTTAGCAGGTCTGACCCTACATGAGACTAATTGTAGGAGAATTTAGATGCAGCGCACAGGACAGGGGATGGCGATGTGATCTGTCATCAATCAGCGGCTGTAATATATTACTCTGTTCTGGGCTATAATTTAGCACATGTACAGACATCTCATTTGTCACTCTGTGTGCAGGAGGCTGTGTAGTCGGGCACTGAATGATGAGCGTGTGCTCTGTGCTCCAAATACACCCATCTCCTTCACCGAAAACTTCCTACCCGAATACAAGACCCCTGCACGGCGTAACGGTGGGGGGGTAATTACTGCCGCATGCCGAGTAATATTCCGCTATAGCGGGCAATGTTTCAAGCCTGTGTACGTCTCATTTTATGTTGCCAAAACCATGTATACTATATGGAGAAATGGGGCTCTTGCCGTACAATCACCCACACGATTTACAGCGGACGTTACATAATCCAGGGTGTGATGGGGAAACTGGCTCCGTAATTACAGGTAGACGCTTATCAGGCCGTTATCATCTCTAGATCTACCCACAATCCCATACGTATTACACGCGTGGTACAAATCACACACGCTTAACTCTGGCCTAAGTATGGGAAATGATTAAAAACAAATCGATAAAAACTCCCACAGGCACAAATATGACGGCAGTCACTTATACACCAGCCATCTATGTATCATTTCTGCTTAGTTCTCCCAGGGATGGGATTTATGAACCTCCATTGGATTATCGCCCCTGGCGTGTGGCAGGAGGGCAGCTATAAATTCACTTAACATTGTGCTAGGAGGAGGCATTAATATTTCATATCTTCAATCTTTCCCGAGCCGAGAGAAAATACTCATCAATAACGATGGCCGGTTACAGGGGAAGATGCAAAGTAGGACGCCGGATCCTGAGCCGGGAAATAAGGGATAAATACAACGCAACACACGTCGCAATGTGTGGGTGCCGCATACTAATGGTGCATACACACGATCAGATTTTTCCTTCAGATATGAACGATAACGATTTAAAAATCGTTCAGTCGTTCATATCTGAAGGAAAATCGTTCATATCTGACATGCCTGAACGATGGACGATCAACGATGCGCGTTCCCGTTTGTCGGATAACGATATCTGACATCTGATGGGTTTGCAGTCAGACTTGGACGATTCCATTCATTTTAATGCAGTCAAAAATCGTTCAATCGTTCAAATCGTTCAAAACTTTGGTAAAATCGTTCAAATCGTTCATCTGACAAATCTGACCGTGTGTATGCTCCATAACTCAGCTCCAATCATAGCGAGGCGAATAACAAGGGCAGGACACATACAGTGAGGTGAGGGTACTGTAGCTACTGTATAATCCTGGTATGGAGACACAGGGCACGGGCAGGACACATACAGTGAGGTGAGGGTATCGTAGCTGCTGTATAATCCTGGTATGGAGACACAGGGCACGGGCAGGACACATACAGTGAGGTGAGGGTATCGTAGCTGCAGTATAATCCTGGTATGGAGACACAGGGCATGGGCAGGACACATACAGTGAGGTGAGGGTATCGTAGCTGCAGTATAATCCTGGTATGGAGACACAGGGCACGGGCAGGACACATACAGTGAGGTGAGGGTATTGTAGCTGCTGTATAATCCCGGTATGGAGACACAGGGCACGGGCAGGACACATACAGTGAGGTGAGGGTATCGTAGCTGCTGTATAATCCCGGTATGGAGACACAGGGCACGGGCAGGACACATACAGTGAGGTGAGGGTATCGTAGCTGCTGTATAATCCTGGTATGGAGACACAGGGCATGGGCAGGACACATACAGTGAGGTGAGGGTATCGTAGCTGCTGTATAATCCTGGTATGGAGACACAGGGCATGGGCAGGACACATACAGTGAGGTGAGGGTATCATAGCTGCTGTATAATCCTGGTATGGAGACACAGGGCATGGGCAGGACACATACAGTGAGGTGAGGGTATCGTAGCTGCTGTATAATCCTGGTATGGAGACACAGGGCACGGGCAGGAGGGCAGGACACATACAGTGAGGTGAGGGTATCGTAGCTGCTGTATAATCCCGGTATGGAGACACAGGGCACGGGCAGGACACATACAGTGAGGTGAGGGTATCGTAGCTGCTGTATAATCCCGGTATGGAGACACAGGGCACGGGCAGGACACATACAGTGAGGTGAGGGTATCGTAGCTGATGTATAATCCTGGTAGGGAGACACAGGGCACGGGCAGGACACATACAGTGAGGTGAGGGTACCGTAGCTGCTGTATAATCCTGGTAGGGAGACACAGGGCACGGGCAGGACACATACAGTGAGGTGAGGGTACCGTAGCTGCTGTATAATCCCGGTATGGAGACACAGGGCACGGGCAGGACACATACAGTGAGGTGAGGGTACCGTAGCTGCTGTATAATCCTGGTATGGAGACACAGGGCATGGGCAGGACACATACAGTGAGGTGAGGGTATCATAGCTGATGTATAATCCTGGTATGGAGACACAGGGCATGGGCAGGACACATACGGTGAGGTGAGGGTATCGTAGCTGATGTATAATCCTGGTATGGAGACACAGGGCATGGGCAGGACACATACAGTGAGGTGAGGGTATCGTAGCTGCTGTATAATCCTGGTATGGAGACACAGGGCACGGGCAGGACACATACAGTGAGGTGAGGGTATCGTAGCTGATGTATAATCCTGGTATGGAGACACAGGGCACGGGCAGGACACATACAGTGAGGTGAGGGTACCGTAGCTGCTGTATAATCCCGGTATGGAGACACAGGGCACGGGCAGGACACATACAGTGAGGTGAGGGTATCGTAGCTGCTGTATAATCCCGGTATGGAGACACAGGGCACGGGCAGGACACATACAGTGAGGTGAGGGTACCGTAGCTGATGTATAATCCTGGTATGGAGACACAGGGCATGGGCAGGACACATACAGTGAGGTGAGGGTATCATAGCTGCTGTATAATATACTGGTATGGAGACACAGGGCATGGGCAGGACACATACAGTGAGGTGAGGGTATCGTAGCTGCTGTATAATCCTGGTATGGAGACACAGGGCATGGGCAGGACACATACAGTGAGGTGAGGGTATCGTAGCTGCTGTATAATCCTGGTATGGAGACACAGGGCACGGGCAGGACACATACAGTGAGGTGAGGGTATCGTAGCTGCTGTATAATCCTAATATGGAGACACAGGGCATGGGCAGGACGTGTGCCACATTTATAGAGAATATAAATAAGGCCAGTACAGCTTACATAAGATAAATACATGCGCCTGTGTGTGACGTTATTCATGGCAGGGCACTTTTCTAACATACCTCGGGCACTGCCAGTAGGCATTGCATCCAATGAATGGCAGGGTGATTGTACACACAGGAATATGCAGGAATTGTGGGTACACATAAAACTAGATCAGGATTGTGCAGGAGACGGGTTTATTCATATCTAACCTGCCTATCATGCAGCAAAACTCAATACACAAAAGCATGCAGACATGGTTAGGAGATTCAGTTGTTGTTCAGACCAATCACCAGAATGGAGAAGAAATCGGTCTTTGCTAGGGGACGGTTATTGCTGCCATACAGGGGTGTTGGGGTGTTTTGGAAACTGATTATCTCCTGGCGTTCTCATGCACAGCAGTTTGTATAATAAAAACCATCCTGTGAGCGGCAGTTCTTTGTGCGATGGAGTCACACACAGAAACGCACACAGCAGCATCTATTGGCGATCTGGCGCAAGAAACACCTTCCCTTGTGTACATCCCTGCGCCCGAATATGCAAGGACTGAGACGCCCTTTTGTAACTTCCGTACACGCATACACATACACATTTATATGTACAATCTGTGTAACACGTGTCATACAAGTTGTTAGAAATAGTCGCACATGCGCAGTTGCAAAAATAAAAAAAATCGCTCAACTACGTGAACATTGGCGCTGCGTGCGTGTCAGAATCAGGCCCTTTGTTAGTGAGAGAGGTCCCCTGCCACCCCTGCAGCACAGATCAGGAACCGGAGGCTACAGGTCCCCAACACCGGACAGCTGAATAGGGGAAGATTGCTGCCTGCTCTGGGGAAGCTCGATTATTGTTGTGTGTGCAGATGGTATTGTCGGAATGCAGGGAATATTCTATTGGCACACATCATGCCCCTTAGTACCAAGTAAGCATTGCATAATGCCGCAGCCTATCTGCGGCTGCCCATTAGCCTCCCTTTATGGGCACAGTCTACCCATCCTCTAATGGCTCCATCCAGCAGGATAACGTGTCATGTCACACAGAACACGTCATCTCACGCTGGTACCATGTACATGACAATGAGGTCAGTGTACCCCAATGGTCACCACAGTCACCAGGTGTCAGTACAATACAGCACACGTCATCTCACGCTGGTACCATGTACATGACAATGAGGTCAGTGTACCCCAATGGTCACCACAGTCACCAGGTGTCAGTACAATACAGCACACGTCATCTCACGCTGGTACCATGTACATGACAATGAGGTCAGTGTACCCCAATGGTCACCAGGTGTCAGTACAATACAGCACACATCATCTCACGCTGGTACCATGTACATGACAATGAGGACAGTGTACCCCAATGGTCACCACAGTCACCAGGTGTCAGTACAATACAGCACACGTCATCTCACGCTGGTACCATGTACATGACAATGAGGTCAGTGTACCCCAATGGTCACCACAGTCACCAGGTGTCAGTACAATACAGCACACGTCATCTCACGCTGGTACCATGTACATGACAATGAGGTCAGTGTACCCCAATGGTCACCAGGTGTCAGTACAATACAGCACACATCATCTCACGCTGGTACCATGTACATGACAATGAGGACAGTGTACCCCAATGGTCACCACAGTCACCAGGTGTCAGAACAATACAGCACACGTCATCTCACGCCGGTACCATGTACATGACAATGAGGTCAGTGTACCCCAATGGTCACCACAGTCACCAGGTGTCAGTACAATACAGCACACGTCATCTCACGCCGGTACCATGTACATGACAATGAGGTCAGTGTACCCCAATGGTCACCACAGTCACCAGGTGTCAGTACAATACAGCACACGTCATCTCACGCTGGTACCATGTACATGACAAGGAGGTAAGTGTACCCCAATGGTCACCACAGTCACCAGGTGTCAGTACAATACAGCACACGTCATCTCACGCTGGTACCATGTACATGACAATGAGGTCAGTGTACCCCAATGGTCACCACAGTCACCAGGTGTCAGTACAATACAGCACACGTCACCTCACGCTGGTACCTTGTACATGACAATGAGGTCAGTGTACCCCAATGGTCGCCACAGTCACCAGGTGTCAGTACAATACAGCACACGTCATCTCACGCTGGTACCATGTACATGACAATGAGGTCAGTGTACCCCAATGGTCGCCACAGTCACCAGGTGTCAGTACAATACAGCACACGTCATCTCACGCTGGTACCATGTACATGACAATGAGGTCAGTGTACCCCAATGGTCACCACAGTCACCAGGTGTCAGTACAATACAGCACACGTCATCTCACACTGGTACCATGTACATGACAATGAGGTCAGTGTACCCCAATGGTCACCACAGTCACCAGGTGTCAGTACAATACAGCACACATCATCTCACGCTGGTACCATGTACATGACAATGAGGTCCGTGTACCCCAATGGTCACCACAGTCACCAGATGTCAGTACAATACAGCACACGTCATCTCACGCTGGTACCATGTACATGACAATGAGGTCAGTGTACCCCAATGGTCACCACAGTCACCAGATGTCAGTACAATACAGCACACGTCATCTCACGCTGGTACCATGTACATGACAATGAGGTCAGTGTACCCCAATGGTCACCACAGTCACCAGGTGTCAGTACAATACAGCACAGGTCATCTCACGGTGGTACCATGTACATGACAATGAGGTCAGTGTACCCAATGGTCACCACAGTCACCAGGTGTCAGTACAATACAGCACACCTCATCTCACGCTGGTACCATGTACATGACAATGAGGTCAGTGTACCCCAATGGTCACCACAGTCACCAGGTGTCAGTACAATACAGCACACCTCATCTCACGCTGGTACCATGTACATGACAATGAGGTCAGTGTACCCCAATGGTCACCACAGTCACCAGGTGTCAGTACAATACAGCACACGTCATCACATGGCTTGTTACTGGCGGTATTCTATACATGCAGGTTCTAGGGGGTTCAAAAGTGGCAGGATAAAAAAAGGATATTATCCCCAAATTCACATGCCCCCATTTCACATATCCAAGCCTTATAAAGCAAACACACAACACCAGCCTGCCCTACATACACTGACCCAACGCCATACTACACAGCAATGCCAGCCTGCCCTACATACACTGACCCAACGCCATACTACACAGCAATGCCAGCCTGCCCTACATACACTGACCCAACACCATACTACGCAGCAATGCCAGCCTGCCCTACATACACTGACCCAACACCATACTACGCAGCAATGCCAGCCTGCCCTACATACACTGACCCAACACCATACTACGCAGCAATGCCAGCCTGCCCTACATACACTGACCCAACACCATACTACACAGCAATGCCAGCCTGCCCTACATACACTGACCCAACACCATACTACACAGCAATGCCAGCCTGCTCTACATACACTGACCCAACACCATACTACGCAGCAATGCCAGCCTGCCCTACATAAACTGACCCAACACCATACTACGCAGCAATGCCAGCCTGCCCTACATACACTGACCCAACACCATACTACACAGCAATGCCAGCCTGCCCTACATACACTGACCCAACACCATACTGCACAGCAATGCCAGTCTGCCCTACATACACTGACCCAACACCATACTACACAGCAATGCCAGCCTGCTCTACATACACTGACCCAACGCCATACTACACAGCAATGCCAGCCTGCCCTACATACACTGACCCAACACCATACTACACAGCAATGCCAGCCTGCCCTACATACACTGACCCAACACCATACTACACTGCAATGCCAGCCTGCCCTACATACACTGACCCAACACCATACTACACAGCAATGCCAGCCTGCCCTACATACACTGACCCAACACCATACTACACAGCAATGCCAGCCTGCCCTACATACACTGACCCAACACCATACTACACAGCAATGCCAGCCTGCCCTACATACACTGACCCAACACCATACTACACAGCAATGCCAGCCTGCCCTACATACACTGACCCAACACCATACTACACAGCAATGCCAGCCTGCCCTACATACACTGACCCAACACCATACTACACAGCAATGCCAGCCTGCTCTACATACACTGACCCAACACCATACTACACAGCAATGCCAGCCTGACCTAACACAGCAATGCCCTAAATGCATACTAGTAAATACATGAATTATCTATACAAATACAATATAGATACACTGGACTGAAGCATGTATTGCTGCCAGTTTCCCAGAGCCACCTCTGCCAGGCCAGACTGTACTCCGCCAGCAGCTGACAGCCCTTCGGTAACGCTGAGAGAGCACTGAAACCGAATGAAAGCCCTGATGGGATAATAAGATCAGTAAATCGATTTATAAAATAATCTTAACTGTAATAAATTGCCTGAGTGTATAATCTTTTTATTCCACTAGAACATAAACAGTCCGTGTACGAGCTCCAGCAATACAGAGGAACCCTGAGACTGGCGTACGTCACCATGGTGGGATGGGAATTGTGCGAGTACCCCTTATAGCCTCTGTGCGCACTGCTCAGGACTACCCTATCCTAATACAGGCTATATAATGCGCACATCTCAGTTATGACCCATAATACGCATACTGTATACATACATAAAGTACCCACCCACCCCACACATCAACCATACATGTGCTGCCTGTCCCCCTAGACGGTTGGGTATGAAATACAGACGGATTACATGCCGCCGGTTCAAATCCCAACGAGAGAAGCCCGACAGATCAAAATCTCGACAAAGGCTCGTAAGTATCTTTTACCTTCCCCTCTCACCCCCCACCCTAATGCTCCCGTTGGGGTACCTAGCCCTAAGACTCGGGGGGGGGGGGGTGCCTAACCCCAAATACCCCCTGTGGTGCCTAACCCTAACTCTCCCAGGAGGTGCCTAACCCTAACCCCGCTTCCCCTAGCCTAAACCTCCTGGGGGGTCCCTAACCCTAAGTCCCCCCGGGAGTGCCGAAACCTAACTCCCTCCCCCCGCGGCTAACACGACGCGACGCCCGGCTAACCTACACTCGATATACCAGGCATTGGTATTTAGACGCCTATCTTTAGTCCCATACCGGGCTTTCAGTGTCGGGATTCTGGCGGTTGGCATCCTGACTACATTCCCCCCAGACTCATGTGTTACCATATTACTATGTCTACCAGCGTATAGATAACATCACATGGTCACTAACACTTACTGATGGGAAACATGTGTCACCATATTACTATGTCTACCAGCGTATAGATAACATCACATGGTCACTAACACTTACTGATGGGAAACATGTGTCACCATTTAACTATGTCTATCAGGGTATAGATAACATCACATGGTCACTAACACTTACTGATGGGAAACATGTGTTACCATATTACTATGTCTACCAGGGTATAGATAACATCACATGGTCACTAACACTTACTGATGGGAAACGTGTTACCATATTACTATGTCTATCAGCGTATAGATAACATCACATGGTCACTAACACTTACTGATGGGAAACGTGTGTTACCATATTACTATGTCTACCAGGGTATAGATAACATCACATGGTCACTAACACTTACTGATGGGAAACGTGTTACCATATTACTATGTCTATCAGCGTATAGATAACATCACATGGTCACTAACACTTACTGATGGGAAACGTGTTACCATATTACTATGTCTATCAGCGTATAGATAACATCACATGGTCACTAACACTTACTGATGGGAAACATGTGTCAGACAGAGGCCGGGGACGGGAGGGTCCCTGAGCTCCGGCACATTACAGAGTCCTGTATGACAGCACAGAGGCCGGGGACAGGAGGGTCCCTGAGATCCAGCACATTACAGAGTCCTATATGACAGGACAGAGGCCGGGGACAGGAGGGTCCCTGAGATCCGGCACATTACAGAGTCCTGTATGACAGCACAGAGGCCGGGGACAGGAGGGTCCCTGAGCTCCAGCACATTACAGAGTCCTGTATGACAGGACAGAGGCCGGGAAAAGGAGGGTCCCTGAGCTCCAGCACATTACAGAGTCCTGTATGACAGCACAGAGGCCGGGGACAGGAGGGTCCCTGAGCTCCAGCACATTACAGAGTCCTGTATGACAGCACAGAGGCCGGGGACAGGAGGGTCCCTGAGCTCCAGCACATTACAGAGTCTTGTATGACAGCACAGAGGCCGGGAAAAGGAGGGTCCCTGAGCTCCAGCACATTACAGAGTCCTGTATGACAGCACAGAGGCCGGGGACAGGAGGGTCCCTGAGCTCCAGCACATTACAGAGTCCTGTATGACAGCACAGAGGCCGGGGACAGGAGGGTCCCTGAGCTCCAGCACATTACAGAGTCTTGTATGACAGCACAGAGGCCGGGGACAGGAGGGTCCCTGAGCTCCAGCACATTATAGAGTCCTGTATGACAGGACAGAGGCCGGGGACAGGAGGGTCCCTGAGCTCCAGCACATTACAGAGTCCTGTATGACAGCACAGAGGCCGGGGACAGGAGGGTCCCTGAGCTCCGGCACATTACAGAGTCCTGTATGACAGCACAGAGGCCGGGGACGGGAGGCTCCCGGAGCTCCGGCACATTACAGAGTCCTGTATGACAGCACAGAGGCCGGGGACAGGAGGGTCCCTGAGCTTCAGCACATTATAGAGTCCTGTATGACAGCACAGAGGCCGGGGACAGGAGGGGAGAATGTAATAGAAATGTGTGAGCGGTGATGAATTGAGCTGTAGCCTCATCGCCCAGGACCCTGAGAGCTGTGTAATAAGACGTTTTATGCAGAATGACACAGACCTCCCGGGAACACGCAGGACAATTAATAATAATGTTACTGTAAGGATTCATAGAGAGACAGACCCGCTGAGTAATGTCCAGCACTGTGACCAGGGGAAGAGGGAGCCTGCGCTGCTGCATAACGTTACACTAAGAGACCTAGCGCAGGGTACTACGTTCTGCACATCTAACCTACAAATAAATATGTAACGGCGACCTATCAAATTAGCGACAGATTCCGACGCCGAGATATGGACATGAAATACCATGTGAGATGGGATAGGCTTACTCAGTGTGCCCAGATTGGGGAGGGGGATCACTTCCTGAGCAACTCGAGTGCGCTTACTTCAACACTCCTGGAATATAAAAAATCCCTGTTACTGACTCCTCCCACTGCGCTGCAGGATAGTAACTAATCACAGGCTCCTATTCCAGCACCTGTAAGCACTCATTTCTGGGTATGTGTGGTCACGCCACTTATGGAGAACACACGCTGATAGAGGGTAATCTAGCCCCCGGCTTCTTTCTACCAACATTCACATTTATGAGCTCACATCAGGGGACTACAACGTCCACAACTGGACCTGAACTCAGCTGACAGCAATGTGACAATTGCGTTCATCCTTTGAATACAGAAAGCAGATCGCCATGATAATTGTAGCGCGTGTGCGGGCGACCGAGGGTTAAATATCGCTCGGTCGGGCATGCCGGATTGTCCAGCATGCCTGTCCGATGCGATATTTATAGGGTAAACTGTCGGCCGCATCATGCAGTGTACACCCAGCCGCGTCCGACAGACAGACATTTCCTGTGTTCCTTCCAATGGAAGGAACAGGAAAATGTCTCCTCCCCCGGGGGCGGAGCGCAGATGTCGGGGGGAAGGACCAGGGAAATGTCTCCTCCCCCGGGGGCGGAGCGCAATGTCGGGGGGAAGGACCAGGGAAATGTCTCCTCCCCGGGGGTGGAGCGCAGATGTCGGGGGGAAGGACCAGGGATTGTCTCCTCCCACCGGGGGCAGAGCGCGGATGTCGGGGGGAAGGACCAGGGATTGTCTCCTCCCACCGGGGGCAGAGCGCGGATGTCGGGGGGGAAGGACCAGGGAAAGGTCTCCTCTGCCCGGGGGCGGAGCGCAATGTCGGGTGAAGGAACAGGGAAATGTCTCCTCCCCTGGGGGCGGAGCACAATGTCGGGGGAAAGGACCAGGAAAATGTCTCCTCCCCCGGAGGCAGAGCACAGATGTCGGGGGAAGGACCAGGAAAATGTCTCCTCCCCCGGGGGCGGAGCGCAATGTCGGGTGAAGGAACAGGGAAATGCCTCCTCCCCTGGGGGGCGGAGCACAATGTCGGGGGAAAGGACCAGGAAAATGTCTCCTCTCCCGAGTGCGGAGCGCAGATGTCAGGGGAAGGACCAGGGAAATGTCTCCTCTCCCGAGTGCGGAGCGCAGATGTCAGGGGAAGGACCAGGAAAATGTCTCCTCCCCCGGGGGCAGAGCACAGATGTCGGGGGAAGGACCAGGAAAATGTCTCCTCCCCCGGGGGCGGAGCGCAATGTCGGGTGAAGGAACAGGGAAATGTCTCCTCCCCTGGGGGGGCAGCGCAGATGTCGGGGGGAAGGACCAGGGAAATGTCTCCTCCCCGAGGGCGGAGCGCAGATGTCAGGGGAAGGAGCAGGGAAATGTCTCCTCCCCGAGGGCGGAGCGCAGATGTCAGGGGAAGGAGCAGGGAAATGTCTCCTCCCCTGGGGGAGGAGCGCAGATGTCAGGGCTAATACACTGTGAGAAATCTGAGTGTATTGCGCGGACACTTGCGGCTGGCAGGCATTTTATCTGGACGTGTATACCCAGCGTTAGAATTAAGCCTTTGCTGAGCCCAGGACACAGCAATTAGCATAGGACTTCCTATGTCAGAATGTCCCAAAACCAATCTTACCCCCAAAGTGATAAAGGCTTATATATCAAATTAAAAGTACATTTCTGCGATTGGCACATAGCGCCAGAACTTAATCCCCTTTATTAATTACTGCACCTATTATATACAGGTCAAGTCTCCAATATCCAAAACGCTTGGGACCAGAAGTATTTTGGAATTTGGATTCACCGTATTTTGGAATACTTGCATATCATAATGAGAGATCTTGGGGATGGTAGCGCTCCCGCTAGGCTGTTTTAGCGGCACGCTGCGCCCTGCCCTCCTTCTGGAGGGCAAAAAGCGCCCTGCCCTCACTGCACAGCGCCCCGCTAAGACAGCCTGTGGGTGCCGTCTTCACCCGCGGGTCGCATCTATTCTACCTGTCAGCAGCGCGTGGGGGCTGCCCGGCGTGTCTAAGTGCCGGGAACGCCCCCAAAAGTGACGAAAAGTCGGTGTCTTATAGACACACCCCCTTTTAAATAACCACGCCCTCTTTTCAGGGCGCGCGCGGAAGTGCCCTCTCTAGCTTCAGCGCCCTGCCTGCCGCCGGCGCTAGAGTGAACACTAGGACGGGACCCAAATCTAACACCCGGAATGCATTTATCTTTCCTACACACCTTATACACAGCCTGAAGGTCATTTATACAACAGGTTTAATCATTTTGTTCATCAAACAAAGTGCGTGTACATACATGAAATTAATTTATGTTACATATACACCTTATACACAGCCTGAAGGTCATTTTATACAGTATGTTTAATCATTAAACAAGGTTTGTGTACATTGCAACATCAGAAAGTAAAGATTTCACTATCTCAGTTATTCTAAAAATATTCTGTATTTCAGTGTATTTGTATATGGGAGACTCAACCTGTATATAAAGAACATGTTATAAATGGAACGGGTACGAAGTCCCGGGCGCTGAATAGCCGCCGGTTAATATTCTGACGCCAAAAGCCCGAAGGAAGAAGATGCCGTCAGGGGAGGCAAGTACCCTAACCCTACCACACTCCCCCCTCTAACCCTAACCCTACCACACTGCCCCCTCTAACCCTAACCTTACCACACTGCCCCCTCTAACCCTAACCCTACCCCCTCTAACCCTGACCCTACCACACTGCCCCCTCTAACCCTAACCCTACCACACTGCCCCCTCTAACCCTAACCCTACCCCCTCTAACCCTGACCCTACCACACTGCCCCCTCTAACCCTAACCCTACCCCCTCTAACCCTAACCCTGCCACACTCCCCCCTCTAACCCTAACCCTACCACACTGCCCCCTCTAACTCTAACCCTACCACACTGCCCCCTCTAACCCTAACCCTACCACACTGCCCCCTCTAACCCTAACCCTACCATACTGCCCCCTCTAACCCTAACCCCTCTAACCCTACCACACTGCCCCCTCTAACCCTGACCCTACCACACTGCCCCCTCTAACCCTACCACACTCCCCCACTAACCCTAACCCTACCACACTGCCCCCACTAACCCTAACCCTACCACACTCCCCCCTCTAACTCTACCCACACTGCCCTCTCTAACCTACCACACTGTCCCCTCTAACCCTAACCCTACCACACTCCCCCCTCTAACCCTAACCCTACCACACTCCCCCCTCTAACCCTACCACACTCCCACCTCTAACCCTAACACACTGCCCTCTCTAACCCTAACACACTGCCCTCTCTAACCCTAACACACTGCCCCCTCTAACCCTAACCCTACGACACTCCCCCCTCTAACACTACAATACTCCCCCCTCTAACCCTACCACTCTCCCCCCTCTAACCCTACCACACTGCCCCCTCTAACCATAACCCTACCACACTCCCCCTCTAACCCTAACCCTACCACAATCCCCCCTCTAACCCTAACACACTCCCCCCCTCTAACCCTACCACACTCCCCCCCTCTAACCCTACCACACTCCCCCCCCTCTAACCCTACCACACACCCCCCCTCTAACCCTACCACCCTGCCCCCTCTAACCCTACCACCCTGCCCCCTCTAACCCTACCACCCTGCCCCCTCTAACCCTACCACCCTGCCCCCTCTAACCCTATCACACTGCCCCCTCTAACCCTACCACACTGCCCCCTCTAACCCTAACCCTACCACACTCCCCCCTCTAACCCTAACCCTACCACACTCCCCCCTCTAACCCTAACCCTACCACACTCCCCCCTCTAACCCTACCACCCTGCCCCCTCTAACCCTACCACCCTGCCTCCTCTAACCCTACCACCCTGCCCCCTCTAACCCTACCACACTGCCCCCTCTAACCCTACCACACTGCCCCCTCTAACCCTACCACACTGCCCCCTCTAACCCTAACCCTACCACACTGCCCCCTCTAACCCTAACCCTACCACACTCCCCCCTCTAACCCTACCACACTGCCCCCTCTAACCCTAACCCTCCCTTTAGTGGTGCCTAAACCTAACCTCTCCCCGGTGGTGCCTAATTCTAACCTCCCCCTGGGGGTCCCCAAACCTCCTTCCCCTTAGTTTCAAGTACAGCATACAGAGATGTTACAGCAGTTTTGATGTTCAAAAGATACTCACAGCCCAGGCTGGCAGGCCTGGTATACGAGGTCTGTCCAAAAAGTTTGGTGGATGATCTGATATATCGGTATGCAACGCTTGCAACAAGGTCGCTCATGCGCGCTGACATGCATGGACATGTCTGGCCCGGCTCCCAGTCGGGGTTTTTGGCTGAGGCCGCCACCGCACTGCCATTGCATTCATTTCAACAGAGTGTCCCGAGCAGTGTGCGTCGAACAGCAATGAGCGGAAGCTCATTGTTGGAAGCGTTGCATACAGATATATCAGACCATTCACCAAACGTATATACAATACACATTACCACCGGGGGTAAATCTGCCCTGTGTTCCTCTTAGCCAATCATGCTAGCTTACAAAATATAAATAAACACATCTAACATTTTAAACATACATAATTTTCTCTTCACCACCCAAAAAACTGTTGGTTTTCCAAAAGCACAAACGCAGTCATACTTGCCGACTATGTAATATTCCTTCCCGGGAGATGCCCGGGGAGGTGAAGCAGGTAGGCAGAGTTGGCCGGATCAAATAGTTAAGCCCCGTCCCCTCGCGGGAATTCACTGCGATGATGCATATTTCAAATAGGGGGTAGGGCTAAATAATGCCATTAGGCCCAGCCCCCAACGCTCAGTTTTGGTAATCTCCGCTAACATTCTACCCACTTCCTATTGAATGGGAAGAATGCGGGAGAAGTGCCTACCCTTCCGGGGGTGTGGGAGGGGGGGGAGGGGAGGGTAGGCATGCATGAACTGAGTTAGCATATACTGTTTCTGAACAGGTAAATATAATGCAAAGTTTCAATGGCATTCGTCCTTTCACAGGTCTATGACTAAACCAGTTTGGGCTTTCTGAGTCTTATGGTGCGTACACACTACACGATATGCTCCCTGAGCGATATCGTGTAGTGCAGGGGTCTTCCAACTTGGCCCTCCAGCTGCTGTGGAACTACACATCCCAGCATGCACTGCCACCTTTTTGATATAACAGCATGCTAAAACTATGTGCAGTGCATGCTGGGATGTGTAGTTCCACAGCATCTGGAGGGCCAAGTTTGAAGACCCCTGGTGTAGTGTGTCCCCGGCAGGCTGTGCTCAATGTCGTTCATGACATTGAGCACAGCCGCTGAACGATATCATTAACGATATCGTTCAGCGCCGGACTCTCTCCCCCATTCCCTGACATGCAGCAACCTGACGAGATCGTCAGGTTGGCCTGCATGTCAGCCCGATGAACGATAATGATGAACGACCCGCGGGAACGTGCGTCGTCGTTATCGTTCATCTTTTTGGGGTTAAAAACGGACGATAAAGTGGACGACTGAACGATATCGTTATCGTTCACTTGATCGCCCAGTGTGTACGCACCATTACACCTTATAAGTTCTTACACACAAACACATGGCTTTCCCCACACTTGCTGGGTATTGTACATAGACACACACAGGAGACCTCTGCATTACACATCAATGACAGTGCTGTAAACGAAGGTTTGGTCACTACATCAGGATAAGTAACATATCACTAGGAGGTGAGAGTGTCTCACGCGCCAATTGGTTCTAAATGTTACAGCCGTCTAACACAGAGTAACGTATACATTCCTTATAAGTGCATAGGCCAGTGGTTCCCAAACTGTATGCCGTGGCACCCTGGGGTGGCCTCATGTTGGTGGTCCAGCACCAAATAAACTTATTTATGGTCAATGTAATGTAAATATGTGCACATACAGAAGCTCAAACATGTCCCCATCACATAACTGACCGTAAGGATGACATAAGTACAATTTATTTCACTTTTCTGAATTTCACAATAACAAACTTTTGGCTTAGGGGGGCCGTGATAACGATGCTGATACACTAGGGGGCCGCGATTCAAATAAGTTTGGGAACCACTGGTATAGGCTATACTTCCCTTATAAGTGCACGGCACATTGAATATAATATGTTGAAACACGTTACATGTACAGTCGCAGTACGTGGCGCTCTGCGCCTAAAGGTCCTATTAAAAAAGGTGCCGCGGCATGAGGGTTAATCCCTTCAGTGCCGTGACAGCCATTTTAATCACGAGTGGTTGGGCTCCGGCCACAGGAACATTATTGGGGAGTCCAGAACCTGCCCATTTAGGTGTTCTGAGAGATTCCCACATGCAACATGGCTCAGTGTGTGTAGCAGGGACGACGTACACGTATGTAGCAAAGCTGTCACTAAGACAGAGGAAGGTGCAAAATACTCTGCATCATTTTCTGTGGCCCGGGATGGAGATTAAACACGCAGAATAATACATGTTAATTGGACACTTCATTGCTGTAATGTAATCTACAGCACTCGCTACTCAGTTGCCAGCGACACCGCACACTGGAAATAAGATCTCCGACGCGGGTCACATCCGAGACTCGGCCACACGGCATCTCATATAGCCAAACACACAGTATAACGCACATTAAGTCACCGGATACAGGACTGCATCCTACCTAGTGCAGGTTATTCCGGCCCCAGCCACACACAGACTATATCATGCTACAAAGAGAGTAAGGGGTCTCCCAATGTTGCCGCTGTTGTGTGATATACTCCTGGAGGGCCGTCTGAGTATACAGACATACATGTGCACACAATTTGCTGACCAGTATATGGAATCATCCATGTAGCATTACAGTGTGACATCATAGAGCATCTGAAGACATGGCTGACTGTGCAGAATACAGAGCAACCAATCACTTTCTACCTTTTTCCCAGCACAGTTTGCAAAATGACAGCCGTTACCCGATTGGCTGCAGCACTGTGTGGCTGGTAATACACGCGGGACCCCTGCACAGCCTGACCCTGATAGTCCAGGCTCATTAGGACTAAGAGCGCCAGCTCCGCTCCTCTGCTGCTGTCACTAATAGGGAATAACAGGCACCGGGTGAAGTAAACGCATATTGGACGACATGCTGTAATTAACGCTAATATAAAATGGGCATATGTATTAGCAGATGTAATTCCGGTACCGGTTCCCCTGCTGCAGATGGAGGATACGGCATGGAGGGACCCGCACACCCTAACGCCCCTGTATTTCCTGATATGAACCATGGGGGGTAATATACAGCGTCACCTGGCACCGCAGGCATTACTCTGCCCCACGTTACAGGCGGTGACCGACACACTGCTCATTAAGCTGCCATTGTCGCCATATCAATCTGCTCAGCGCACATATGTCCTCATACATCTAACCTCAACACGCCACGTGGCACGAGATGCCTAGAACGATTGAGCCACCTGGTCACGTGCCACTGTTTGCGCAGAGCATCTTTTGTTTGCCCAAAAATGCGTCTCTACCCCAATGCCAGGCGAATAATACACACCGGGAGGCTGCGTTTATTATGTGTGCGCGACTGAGTCTGTATATGAAGCACAACGGAACTTGGCATGGATAAAATCCGCGGCCGCTGACTCAGTCACGCACAGATATACAAGTGTCGCATATCACATTAACCAGCGCGGCCTCCTGGGATGTCCTAGTCACGACTAAAACCCATTTTGGGCGAAAAGTAAGCAAAAGATTCCTAATGGACCTGGTGCGCAGGGGGAGGGGCTATTTGACGGGACTGCAGCAACAGTATGAGGATATCTGTATACGCACAGCTGTCACTCACACTGCGTAACATGGCAGCCTGCCGTAGGGGAGTGACGGACAGCATGGCGGTTATCTCATGCACAACCTGTTATAATAAAATGTAATCGCGGCAGCGTCCTCCCAGCAACGTCTCCAATCTCTGGGATTTATCATCTAATAACAGAGGCAAATAACGGATTCACCCAGGTAATGTACTGAGCGCTTTCCCCAATATGAGACAAGCTGTAAACACCTGTCTTGCAGATGCCTGTGCATTATGTACAGTCACACACTACAGATGTATATATTCAACACCGTACAGTATATAACTATATATCCAACACCGTACAGCATGTAAGTAAAACTAGATATATACAACACAGGCTGTATATATGTGTATATATATATATATATATATATATATATATATATATATATATATATATATACATACATACATACACACACACATAGCACAGGGTGTATAAACCCACAGCTATAATATATAATTTTTTTATATACACACACACTACCTCTGGAGCCACAGGAGATAGTAGGACCTCCTCTTGAACGTCCCCATAATCTTCCTTGTCCTGCTGAAGGTTTCCGAGGAGGTGGAGCAGTTGATGGAAGATAAGTGGACTTACCACCCGTGGCCAGAGATAGCCACTTATCTAGTTCAGACCCAAACAGAACTTTCCCCGTGCGAGGGAGAGCTTCCACTGCTCTCTTAGATTCCGCATCAGCCTGCCATTGTCGCAGCCGAAGGGCTCTGCGGGCCGAGATTGCCAGAGCCGAGGATCTGGAGGAAAGATTACTTCCCAGAGGAAAGCAGCTGACTCAGCAATCTGCTCCGCCAAGGGAATAAGATCCTCAGCTGGGATCCCAGTCCTTAACCCCTCGGAAAGCTGTGTAGCCCATGCTTCAACAGCCTTGTTGACCCAGCCGCTCACTAGTGCAGGGCGAAAGGTCACCCCGGCTACTATGTACATAGACTTCAAGGTATTTTCCAACTTCCTGTCGGAAGATTCCATTAGGGAAACGGCTCCTGGAACCATGAGTACCTTCTTCTTGGACAGATGAGTCACCGAAGGATCCACTGAAGGTGGAATCTCACATAACTTCCTGCTATCCGTAGGGAAATATAGTAATAGGATAGAATTTTACGCGAGACTTGGAACTTTTTATCCGGGTGTTTCCATGCAGAGGTAAGGATATCATCCAGTTCCTCCGACGCTGGGAAGGTGGCAGCCAGTCTCTGTCTTTTATTAAAGATAAACGGTTTAGTAGAGATTGGGTCTAGGTATTCCACATTTAACACCTGGCGCATAGCCGAAATCAACGTCTCTACGCCCTGAGATAAAGGCTCCGACTCCTCTGGGACCTGTTCCTCCTCTGGTTCTTGAAACTCCCCTTCCTCTAGAGTCGGCATATCCTTATCTTCCGATTCATCCCACCTAAATGGATTCAGAATCAGTCTCTTAGCAGGAATTTGTGAGGACGAGCCCGCAGAAGGGACCTGGGCTGTCATAGCTTTAGTGAGACCCTCTACAGACTTAGCGAGGGAACGAGCCCAATCTGGTTCAGAGAGGGCAGACGTCTGAGATCTGGAAACCTCTCTTTCCCTGCGAGAAGCCTCCAGCTCCGATTAATGTTAATTGTAAACATTAATAGAACAAAACTGGGTAATAAAAGACAGATATATAGGAAAGAAGACCCTGCTCGCAAGCTTATAATCTATAGGGACTTGCACTAGGAAATGTAGGTTACCTGTGGGGAACCTGGCACCGGGCGCTGGGGGTAACCTGTGCGGCATCTGCCATTATCCCTCTGTGTGAGCCATGGGAAGTGTGCAGACCTGTGCCATTATCCCTGTGTGAGCCATGGGAAGTGTGCAGACCTGTGCCATTATCCCTCTGTGTGAGCCATGGAAAGTGTGCAGACCTGTGCCATTATCCCTCTGTGTGAGCCATGGGAGGTGTGCAGACCTGTGCCATTATCCCTCTGTGTGAGCCATGGGAAGTGTGTAGACCTGTGCCATTATCCCTCTGTGTGAGGCATGGGAAGTGCGCAGACCTGTGCCATTATCCCTCTGTGTGAGCCATGGGAAGTGCGCAGACCTGTGCCATTATCCCTCTGTGTGAGCCATGGGAAGTGTGCAGACCTGTGCCATTATCCCTCTGTGTGAGCCATGGGAAGTGTGCAGACCTGTGCCATTATCCCTCTGTGTGAGCCATGGGAAGTGTGCAGACCTGTGCCATTATCCCTCTGTGTGAGCCATGGGAAGTGTGCAGACCTGTGCCATTATCCCTCTGTGTGAGCCATGGGAAGTGTGCAGACCTGTGCCATTATCCCTCTGTGTGAGCCATGGGAAGTGTGCAGACCTGTGCCATTATCCCTCTGTGTGAGCCATGGGAAGTGTGCAGACCTGTGCCATTATCCCTCTGTGTGAGCCATGGGAAGTGTGCAGACCTGTGCCATTATGCCTCTGTGTGAGCCATGGGAAGTGTGCAGACCTGAGCCATTATCCCTGTGTGTGAGCCATGGGAAGTGTGCAGACCTGTGCCATTATCCCTGTGTGAGCCATGGGAAGTGTGCAGACCTGTGCCATTATCCCTCTGTGTGAGCCATGGAAAGTGTGCAGACCTGTGCCACTATCCCTCTGTGTGAGCCATGGGAGGTGTGCAGACCTGTGCCATTATCTCTCTGTGTGAGCCATGGGAAGTGTGCAGACCTGTGCCATTATCCCTCTGTGTGAGCCATGGGAAGTGTGCAGACCTGTGCCATTATCCCTCTGTGTGAGCCATGGGAAGTGTGCAGACCTGTGCCATTATCCCTCTGTGTGAGCCATGGGAAGTGTGCAGACCTGTGCCATTATCCCTCTGTGTGAGCCATGGGAAGTGTGCAGACCTGTGCCATTATCCCTCTGTGTGAGCCATGGGAAGTGTGCAGACCTGTGCCATTATCCCTCTGTGTGAGCCATGGGAAGTGTGCAGACCTGTGCCATTATCCCTCTGTGTGAGCCATGGGAAGTGTGCAGACCTGTGCCATTATGCCTCTGTGTGAGCCATGGGAAGTGTGCAGACCTGTGCCATTATGCCTCTGTGTGAGCCATGGGAAGTGTGCAGACCTGAGCCATTATCCCTGTGTGTGAGCCATGGGAAGTGTGCAGACCTGTGCCATTATCCCTCTGTGTGAGCCATGGGAAGTGTGCAGACCTGTGCCATTATCCCTCTGTGTGAGCCATGGGAAGTGTGCAGACCTGTGCCATTATCCCTCTGTGTGAGCCATGGGAAGTGCGCAGACCTGTGCCATTATCTCTCTGTGTGAGCCATGGGAGGTGCGCAGACCTGAGCCATTATCCCTCTGTGTGAGCCATGGGAAGTGTGCAGACCTGTGCCATTATCCCTGTGTGTGAGCCATGGAAAGTGTGCAGACCTGAGCCATTATCCCTGTGTGTGAGCCATGGGAAGTGTGCAGACCTGTGCCATTATCCCTGTGTGAGCCATGGGAAGTGTGCAGACCTGTGCCATTATGCCTCTGTGTGAGCCATGGAAAGTGTGCAGACCTGTGCCATTATCCCTCTGTGTGAGCCATGGGAGGTGTGCAGACCTGTGCCATTATCTCTCTGTGTGAGCCATGGGAAGTGTGCAGACCTGTGCCATTATCCCTCTGTGTGAGCCATGGGAAGTGTGCAGACCTGTGCCATTATCCCTCTGTGTGAGCCATGGGAAGTGTGCAGACCTGTGCCATTATCCCTCTGTGTGAGCCATGGGAAGTGTGCAGACCTGTGCCATTATCCCTCTGTGTGAGCCATGGGAAGTGTGCAGACCTGTGCCATTATCCCTCTGTGTGAGCCATGGGAAGTGTGCAGACCTGTGCCATTATCCCTCTGTGTGAGCCATGGGAAGTGTGCAGACCTGTGCCATTATCCCTCTGTGTGAGCCATGGGAAGTGTGCAGACCTGTGCCATTATGCCTCTGTGTGAGCCATGGGAAGTGTGCAGACCTGAGCCATTATCCCTGTGTGTGAGCCATGGGAAGTGTGCAGACCTGTGCCATTATCCCTGTGTGAGCCATGGGAAGTGTGCAGACCTGTGCCATTATCCCTCTGTGTGAGCCATGGGAGGTGTGCAGACCTGTGCCATTATCTCTCTGTGTGAGCCATGGGAAGTGTGCAGACCTGTGCCATTATCCCTCTGTGTGAGGCATGGGAAGTGTGCAGACCTGTGCCATTATGCCTCTGTGTGAGCCATGGGAGGTGTGCAGACCTGTGCCATTATCCCTCTGTGTGAGCCATGAGAAGTGTGCAGACCTGAGCCATTATCCCTCTGTGTGAGCCATGGGAAGTGTACAGACCTGTGCCATTATCCCTCTGTAAAATCAGCTATGTATTTTGTTTTAGCGGTGTGCCGCCAAAAGGACAGGGCACATACTGCCCATTTGAAATCGGGCAGGGCGCCGTGTCCCGCTAAAACAGCCTAGCGGGAACGCTAACGTATACAGCACTCTACGGTCGTGCACAGCATCAGACTTTACACACCGTATCGTGAGCTGCACAGTGTAACACATATACATTCCCGGCTCAGAGCTGCACAGTGTAACACATACACATTCCCGGCTCAGAGCTGCACAGTGTAACACATACACATTCCCGGCTCAGTGCTGCACAGTGTAACACATACACATTCCCGGCTCAGTGCTGCACAGTGTAACACATATACATTCCCGGCTCAGCGCTGCACAGTGTAACACATATACATTCCCGGCTCAGCGCTGCACAGTGTAACACATATACATTCCCGGCTCAGCGCTGCACAGTGTAACACATATACATTCCCGGCTCAGCGCTGCACAGTGTAACACACATACATTCCCGGCTCAGCGCTGCACAGTGTAACACATATACATTCCCGGCTCAGCGCTGCACAGTGTAACACATATACATTCCCGGCTCAGCGCTGCACAGTGTAACACACATACATTCCCGGCTCAGCGCTGCACAGTGTAACACATATACATTCCCGGCTCAGCGCTGCACAGTGTAACACACATACATTCCCGGCTCAGCGCTGCACAGTGTAACACATATACATTCCCGGCTCAGTGTAACACATATACATTCCCGGCTCAGCGCTACACAGTGTAACACATACACATTCCCGGCTCAGCGCTGCACAGTGTAACACATATACATTCCCGGCTCAGCGCTGCACAGTGTAACACATATACATTCTTTGTGCACGGTGCCCTGCATCAGGCTTCCATACAGCAATATACATTTGTACACACTTATTTACAGTTAGGTACAGCTCTGTGTTATATATACTGTGTTATATATACAGGGCTATGATAAGGCAGCCCTGCAGTGCTGAAAGCTAAGCTTCCAGTCCCCAACGTGGAGAACCAATAGCGTGGGGTAAAGGACACAGACAGTGGACTACAGCTGTAATACATACACGCAGTGACTCACCAGCACAGACTGTAAGGAGCGTTATATCTGACACTCCAGCTACAGCTGTAGTACATACACGTAGTGACTCACCAGCACAGACTGTAAGGAGAGTTATATCTGACACCCCAGCTACAGCTGTAATACATACACGTAGTGACTCACCAGCACAGACTGTAAGGAGAGTTATATCTGACACCCCAGCTACAGCTGTAATACATACACGTAGTGACTCACCAGCACAGACTGTAAGGAGAGTTATATCTGACACCCCAGCTACAGCTGTAATACATACACGCAGTGACTCACCAGCACAGACTGTAAGGAGCGTTATATCTGACACCCCAGCTACAGCTGTAGTACATACACGCAGTGACTCACCAGCACAGACTGTAAGGAGCGTTATATCTGACACCCCAGCTACAGCTGTAGTACATACACACAGTGACTCACCAGCACAGACTGTAAGGAGAGCGTTATATCTGACACCCCAGCTACAGCTGTAATACATACACGCAGTGACTCACCAGCACAGACTGTAAGGAGAGTTATATCTGACACCCCAGCTACAGCTGTAATACATACACGCAGTGACTCACCAGCACAGACTGTAAGGAGAGTTATATCTGACACCCCAGCTACAGCTGTAATACATACACGCAGTGACTCACCAGCACAGACTGTAAGGAGCGTTATATCTGACACCCCAGCTACAGCTGTAATACATACACGCAGTGACTCACCAGCACAGACTGTAAGGAGAGTTATATCTGACACCCCAGCTACAGCTGTAATACATACACGCAGTGACTCACCAGCACAGACTGTAAGGAGAGAGTTATATCTGACACCCCAACTACAGCTGTATTACATACACGCAGTGAATCACCAGCACAGACTGTAAGGAGCGTTATATCTGACACCCCAGCTATAGCTGTAATACATACACACAGTGACTCACCAGCACAGACTGTAAGGAGCGTTATATCTGACACCCCAGCTACAGCTGTAATACATACACGCAGTGACTCACCAGCACAGACTGTAAGGAGAGTTATATCTGACACCCCAGCTACAGCTGTAATACATACACGCAGTGAATCACCAGCACAGACTGTAAGGAGCGTTATATCTGACACCCCAGCTATAGCTGTAATACATACACACAGTGACTCACCAGCACAGACTGTAAGGAGCGTTATATCTGACACCCCAGCTACAGCTGTAATACATACACGCAGTGACTCACCAGCACAGACTGTAAGGAGAGTTATATCTGACACCCCAGCTACAGCTGTAATACATACACGCAGTGACTCACCAGCACAGACTGTAAGGAGAGTTATATCTGACACCCCAGCTACAGCTGTAATACATACACACAGTGACTCACCAGCACAGACTGTAAGGAGAGTTATATCTGACATCCCAGCTACAGCTGTAGTACATACACGCAGTGACTCACCAGCACAGACTGTAAGGAGCGTTATATCTGACACCCCAGCTACAGCTGTAGTACATACACGCAGTGACTCACCAGCACAGACTGTAAGGAGAGTTATATCTGACACCCCAGCTACAGCTGTAATACATACACGTAGTGACTCACCAGCACAGACTGTAAGGAGCGTTATATCTGACACCCCAGCTACAGCTGTAGTACATACACGCAGTGACTCACCAGCACAGACTGTAAGGAGAGAGTTATATCTGACACCCCAGCTACAGCTGTAATACATACACACAGTGACTCACCAGCACAGACTGTAAGGAGAGCGTTATATCTGACACCCCAGCTACAGCTGTAATACATACACGCAGTGACTCACCAGTACAGACTGTAAGGAGAGTTATATCTGACATCCCAGCTACAGCTGTAGTACATACATGTAGTGACTCACCAGCACAGACTGTATGGAGAGTTATATCTGACACCCCAGCTACAGCTGTAATACATACACGTAGTGACTCACCAGCACAGACTGTAAGGAGCGTTATATCTGACACCCCAGCTACAGCTGTAGTACATACACGCAGTGACTCACCAGCACAGACTGTAAGGAGCGTTATATCTGACACCCCAGCTACAGCTGTAATACATACACGCAGTGACTCACCAGTACAGACTGTAAGGAGAGTTATATCTGACATCCCAGCTACAGCTGTAGTACATACACGTAGTGACTCACCAGCACAGACTGTAAGGAGAGTTATATCTGACACCCCAGCTACAGCTGTATTACATACACGTAGTGACTCACCAGCACAGACTGTAAGGAGCGTTATATCTGACACCCCAGCTACAGCTGTAGTACATACACACAGTGACTCACCAGCACAGACTGTAAGGAGCGTTATATCTGACACCCCAGCTACAGCTGTAGTACATACACGCAGTGACTCACCAGCACAGACTGTAAGGAGAGTTATATCTGACACCCCAGCTACAGCTGTAATACATACACACAGTGACTCACCAGCACAGACTGTAAGGAACGTTATATCTGACATCCCAGCTACAGCTGTAATACATACACGTAGTGACTCACCAGCACAGACTGTAAGGACAGTTATATCTGACACCCCAACTACAGCTGTAATACATACACGCAGTGACTCAACAGCACAGACTGTAAGGACAGTTATATCTGACACCCCAGCTACAGCTGTAATACATACACGCAGTGACTCACCAGCACAGACTGTAAGGAGCGTTATATCTGACACCCCAGCTACAGCTGTAGTACATACACACAGTGACTCACCAGCACAGACTGTAAGGAGCGTTATATCTGACACCCCAACTACAGCTGTAATACATACACGCAGTGACTCACCAGCACAGACTGTAAGGAGCGTTATATCTGACACCCCAGCTACAGCTGTAGTACATACACACAGTGACTCACCAGCACAGACTGTAAGGAGAGCGTTATATCTGACACCCCAGCTACAGCTGTAATACATACACGCAGTGACTCACCAGCACAGACTGTAAGGAGAGAGTTATATCTGACATCCCAGCTACAGCTGTAATACATACACGTAGTGACTCACCAGCACAGACTGTAAGGAGCGTTATATCTGACACCCCAGCTACAGCTGTAATACATACACGTAGTGACTCACCAGCACAGACTGTAAGGAGAGTTATATCTGACACCCCAGCTACAGCTGTAATACATACACGTAGTGACTCACCAGCACAGACTGTAAGGAGAGAGTAATATATCTGACACCCCAGCTACAGCTGTAGTACATACACGCAGTGACTCACCAGCACAGACTGTAAGGAGCGTTATATCTGACATCCCAGCTACAGCTGTAATACATACACACAGTGACTCACCAGCACAGACTGTAAGGAGAGAGTTATATCTGACACCCCAGCTACAGCTGTAGTACATACACGCAGTGACTCACCAGCACAGACTGTAAGGAGCGTTATATCTGACACCCCAGCTACAGCTGTAATACATACACGCAGTGACTCACCAGCACAGACTGTAAGGAGCGTTATATCTGACACCCCAGCTACAGCTGTAATACATACACGCAGTGACTCACCAGTACAGACTGTAAGGAGAGTTATATCTGACATCCCAGCTACAGCTGTAGTACATACAGTAGTGACTCACCAGCACAGACTGTAAGGAGAGTTATATCTGACACCCCAGCTACAGCTGTAGTACATACACACAGTGACTCACCAGCACAGACTGTAAGGAGAGAGTTATATCTGACACCCCAGCTACAGCTGTAATACATACACGCAGTGACTCACCAGCACAGACTGTAAGGAGAGTTATATCTGACACCCCAGCTACAGCTGTAGTACATACACGCAGTGACTCACCAGCACAGACTGTAAGGAGCGTTATATCTGACACCCCAGCTACAGCTGTAATACATACACACAGTGACTCACCAGCACAGACTGTAAGGAGAGAGTTATATCTGACACCCCAGCTACAGCTGTAATACATACACACAGTGACTCACCAGCACAGACTGTAAGGAGCGTTATATCTGACACCCCAGCTACAGCTGTAATACATACACGTAGTGACTCACCAGCACAGACTGTAAGGAGCGTTATATCTGACACCCCAGCTACAGCTGTAGTACATACACACAGTGACTCACCAGCACAGACTGTAAGGAGAGTTATATCTGACACCCCAGCTACAGCTGTAGTACATACACGCAGTGACTCACCAGCACAGACTGTAAGGAGCGTTATATCTGACACCCCAGCTACAGCTGTAATACATACACGTAGTGACTCACCAGCACAGACTGTAAGGAGAGAGTTATATCTGACACCCCAGCTACAGCTGTATTACATACACGTAGTGACTCACCAGCACAGACTGTAAGGAGCGTTATATCTGACACCCCAGCTACAGCTGTAATACATACACGCAGTGACTCACCAGCACAGACTGTAAGGAGCGTTATATCTGACACCCCAGCTACAGCTGTAATACATACACGCAGTGACTCACCAGCACAGACTGTAAGGAGAGTTATATCTGACACCCCAGCTACAGCTGTAATACATACACGTAGTGACTCACCAGCACAGACTGTAAGGAGAGAGTTATATCTGACACCCCAGCTACAGCTGTAGTACATACACGCAGTGACTCACCAGCACAGACTGTAAGGAGAGTTATATCTGACACCCCAGCTACAGCTGTAATACATACACACAGTGACTCACCAGCACAGACTGTAAGGAGCGTTATATCTGACACCCCAGCTACAGCTGTAGTACATACACGTAGTGACTCACCAGCACAGACTGTAAGGAGAGTTATATCTGACACCCCAGCTACAGCTGTAATACATACACACAGTGACTCACCAGCACAGACTGTAAGGAGAGTTATATCTGACACCCCAGCTACAGCTGTAATACATACACGCAGTGACTCACCAGCACAGACTGTAAGGAGAGCGTTATATCTGACACCCCAGCTACAGCTGTAATACATACACGCAGTGACTCACCAGCACAGACTGTAAGGAGAGCGTTATATCTGACACCCCAGCTACAGCTGTAATACATACACGTAGTGACTCACCAGCACAGACTGTAAGGAGAGTTATATCTGACACCCCAGCTACAGCTGTAGTACATACACGCAGTGACTCACCAGCACAGACTGTAAGGAGAGTTATATCTGACACCCCAGCTACAGCTGTAATACATACACGCAGTGACTCACCAGCACAGACTGTAAGGAGAGCGTTATATCTGACACCCCAGCTACAGCTGTAATACATACACGCAGTGACTCACCAGCACAGACTGTAAGGAGAGAGTTATATCTGACACCCCAGCTACAGCTGTAATACATACACACAGTGACTCACCAGCACAGACTAAGGAGCGTTATATCTGACACCCCAGCTACAGCTGTAGTACATACACACAGTGACTCACCAGCACAGACTGTAAGGAGCGTTATATCTGACACCCCAGCTACAGCTGTAATACATACACGCAGTGACTCACCAGCACAGACTGTAAGGAGCGTTATATCTGACACCCCAGCTACAGCTGTAGTACATACACACAGTGACTCACCAGCACAGACTGTAAGGAGAGCGTTATATCTGACACCCCAGCTACAGCTGTAGTACATACACGCAGTGACTCACCAGCACAGACTAAGGAGAGAGTTATATCTGACACCCCAGCTACAGCTGTAATACATACACACAGTGACTCACCAGCACAGACTGTAAGGAGAGCGTTATATCTGACACCCCAGCTACAGCTGTAGTACATACACGCAGTGACTCACCAGCACAGACTGTAAGGAGAGCGTTATATCTGACACCCCAGCTACAGCTGTAGTACATACACGCAGTGACTCACCAGCACAGACTGTAAGGAGAGCGTTATATCTGACACCCCAGCTACAGCTGTAGTACATACACACAGTGACTAACCAGCACAGACTGTAAGGAGAGAGTTATATCTGACACCCCAGCTACAGCTGTAATACATACACACAGTGACTCACCAGCACAGACTGTAAGGAGAGCGTTATATCTGACACCCCAGCTACAGCTGTAATACATACACACAGTGACTCACCAGCACAGACTGTAAGGAGAGCGTTATATCTGACACCCCAGCTACAGCTGTAATACATACACGCAGTGACTCACCAGCACAGACTAAGGAGAGAGTTATATCTGACACCCCAGCTACAGCTGTAATACATACACACAGTGACTCACCAGCACAGACTGTAAGGAGAGCGTTATATCTGACACCCCAGCTACAGCTGTAATACATACACGCAGTGACTCACCAGCACAGACTGTAAGGAGAGCGTTATATCTGACACCCCAGCTACAGCTGTAGTACATACACGCAGTGACTCACCAGCACAGACTAAGGAGAGAGTTATATCTGACACCCCAGCTACAGCTGTAATACATACACACAGTGACTCACCAGCACAGACTGTAAGGAGAGTTATATCTGACACCCCAGCTACAGCTGTAATACATACACACAGTGACTCACCAGCACAGACTGTAAGGAGAGAGTTATATCTGACACCCCAGCTACAGCTGTAATACATACACGCAGTGACTCACCAGCACAGACTGTAAGGAGCGTTATATCTGACACACCAGCTACAGCTGTAATACATACACACAGTGACTCACCAGCACAGACTGTAAGGAGAGCGTTATATCTGACACCCCAGCTACAGCTGTAATACATACACGCAGTGACTCACCAGCACAGACTGTAAGGAGCGTTATATCTGACACCCCAGCTACAGCTGTAATACATACACGCAGTGACTCACCAGCACAGACTGTAACTCACCAGCACAGACTGTAAGGAGCGTTATATCTGACATCCCAGCTACAGCTGTAGTACATACACGCAGTGACTCACCAGCACAGACTGTAAGGAGAGTTATATCCGACACCCCAGCTACAGCTGTAATACATACACGCAGTGACTCACCAGCACAGACTGTAAGGAGAGTTATATCTGACACCCCAGCTACAGCTGTAATACATACACACAGTGACTCACCAGCACAGATTGTAAGGAGCGTTATATCTGACATCCCAGCTACAGCTGTAATACATACACGCAGTGACTCACCAGCACAGACTGTAAGGAGAGTTATATCCGACACCCCAGCTACAGCTGTAATACATACACACAGTGACTCACCAGCACAGACTGTAAGGAGAGAGTTATATCTGACACCCCAGCTACAGCTGTAATACATACACACAGTGACTCACCAGCACAGACTAAGGAGCGTTATATCCGACACCCCAGGTACATAACATTGGCACAGTCACATAGCAGTAGTTGATGATCTATGCGCTAGTAATGATGTGGTGGAAGCTCATTTGACAAATGCGCAGCAGACTTCCTGTTTTGAAGGGCTCATCCACACAAATGGTGTCATGCACTATAACCCTTGCATGCAGATGTCACACCAGATACAGCGCACAGACTAATGCATCAGCCTCTTTATTACATGACATTCTGCTGGGGAACGTCTGATGTACAGACAGCGGCTGACTGTGCAGCCCGACCCATGTTATCCAGGCACCAAACGGATGTGCCCGAGGGGCCAGGAGAATCTTCCTGCCGGGATCTGCCCGTGTGGCCGCGATTACACAAAGTCTCATAGATCTCTCAGTTACTGTAATAGGTACAATCTGAGGCAGCAGTGTTTGTACTATATTAGGAGAAGAGACACCGGCTCAGCAGTATGGACGTGGGGAGAGAATGTCGCGGTTACTTGTATTCTGGGCTGAGACCAGCAGGACACTTACACTTAGTCTGCTCCGTGGTATCATCATCAGTGATTTGTAGGGATGCTCACTGATGGTCTGACATCGATGGCAAAAAGCTCTACAATCGATGGTTGTTCACTGATGGTGAACACAGTCAGAGGCCAACTGATGGGTGGCAGTTGGGGTCAGCGCTTGTACAATCAGGGGCCATCCCTATTGATGTGTAAGGTGGCACAGTGCCAGACAATAGGGACACAGAGGTATGCGGTGAATGTGGTATCTGGCTGGTCAGGTGTCATTGTCGCACCCCTGTCTGCTTTGTATAGTCACCAACTTCACTGCACAAGCTCATACAGATTCACTTACTTAAAGGGACTAAACCACAGAGGGCAACCCCCTTATATATACATAAAGTGACTTCTCCTGTATTGGGGGAGGGGGGGTTCTTCCAGTGTATGATAGCAAGGTGGTAAGCCACAGGTGAGGCTGCATATTAGGAACATACATATACATCTACCATAGTAATATATCAGTCTCCAAGCCTCTCGCAGTACAACCAGGGAATATTATCATCTGGGACATGCAGGCTCTATCCTGGGTGATGTACTGGGACATGCAGGGAGAAGCTCGGCCCTATCCTGGGTGATGTACTGGGATATGCAGGGAGAAGCTCGGCCCTATCCTGGGTGATGTACTGGGACATGCAGGGAGAAGCTCGGCCCTATCCTGGGTGATGTACTGGGACATGCAGGGAGAAGCTCGGCCCTCTCCTGGGTGATGTACTGGGACATGCAGGGAGAAGCTCGGCCCTATCCTGGGTGATGTACTGGGACATGCAGGGAGAAGCTCGGCCCTCTCCTGGGTGATGTACTGGGACATGCAGGGAGAAGCTCGGCCCTCTCCTGGGTGATGTACTGGGACATGCAGGGAGAAGCTCGGCCCTCTCCTGGGTGATGTACTGGGACATGCAGGGAGAAGCTCGGCCCTCTCCTGGGTGATGTACTGGGACATGCAGGGAGAAGCTCGGCCCTATCCTGGGTGATGTACTGGGACATGCAGGGAGAAGCTCGGCCCTATCCTGGGTGATGTACTGGGACATGCAGGGAGAAGCTCGGCCCTATCCTGGGTGATGTACTGGGAAATGCAGGGAGAAGCTCGGCCCTATCCTGGGTGATGTACTGGGACATGCAGGGAGAAGCTCGGCCCTATCCTGGGTGATGTACTGGGACATGCAGGGAGAAGCTCGGCCCTATCCTGGGTGATGTACTGGGAAATGCAGGGAGAAGCTCGGCCCTCTCCTGGGTGATGTACTGGGACATGCAGGGAGAAGCTCGGCCCTCTCCTGGGTGATGTACTGGGACATGCAGGGAGAAGCTCGGCCCTCTCCTGGGTGATGTACTGGGACATGCAGGGAGAAGCTCGGCCCTGTCCTGGGTGATGTACTGTGACATGCAGGGAGAAGCTCGGCCCTATCCTGGGTGATGTACTGGGAAATGCAGGGAGAAGCTCGGCCCTTTCCTGGGTGATGTACTGGGACATGCAGGGAGAAGCTCGGCCCTCTCCTGGGTGATGTACTGGGACATGCAGGGAGAAGCTCGGCCCTATCCTGGGTGATGTACTGGGACATGCAGGGAGAAGCTCGGCCCTGTCCTGGGTGATGTACTGGGACATGCAGGGAGAAGCTCGGCCCTATCCTGGGTGATGTACTGGGACATGCAGGGAGAAGCTCGGCCCTCTCCTGGGTGATGTACTGGGACATGCAGGGAGAAGCTCGGCCCTCTCCTGGGTGATGTACTGGGAAATGCAGGGAGAAGCTCGGCCCTATCCTGGGTGATGTACTGGGACATGCAGGGAGAAGCTCGGCCCTATCCTGGGTGATGTACTGGGACATGCAGGGAGAAGCTCGGCCCTATCCTGGGTGATGTACTGGGACATGCAGGGAGGTCAGCATTTGGCTATAATATCATTAGCGATTCAAGGATTGATTTGTCCACGGCTATTGCCGGAGTGAAGTGTGATGGAAAGAGATTAGCATGCGGGTGGAGGGCTGGCTGCGGGTCCCTAGACGCCTGTAACTACTTTAACTAATTTCCTTCCAAGGGGCTGCAGAACTAAAAAAAAAATGCTCCCAGGGGATGTGCACACTCGTAATCACTAGCACCACATTTATTATTAGTTATATCATATAGCACACATATTCCGCAGCGCTGTACAGAGAATATTTGGCCATTCACATCAGTCTCTGCCTCAGTGGAGCTTACGCTCTATATTCCCGATCACATGTACACACATACTTTACACACTAGTCCCTGCCTCAGTGGAGCTTACACTCTATATTCCCTATCACATGTACACACATACTGTACACACTAGACTCTGCCTCAGTGGAGCTTACACTCTATATTCCCGATCACATGTACACACATACTGTACACACTAGTCCCTGCCTCAGTGGAGCTTACACCCTATATTCCCTATCACATGTACACACATACTGTACACACTAGTCCCTGCCTCAGTGGAGCTCACACCCTATATTCCCTATCACATGTACACACATACTGTACACACTAGTCTCTGCCTCAGTGGAGCTTACACTCTATATTCCCTAACACATGTACACACATACTGTACACACTAGTCCCTGCCTTAGTGGAGCTTACACTCTATATTCCCTATCACATGTACACACATACACTGTACACACTAGTCCCTGCCTCAGTGGAGCATACACTCTATATTCCCTATCACATGTGCACACATACTGTACACACTAGTCCCTGCCTCAGTGGAGCTTACACTCTATATTCCCTATCACATGTGCAAACATACTGTACACACTAGTCCCTGTCTCAGTGGAGCTTACACTCTATATTTCCTATCACATGTATACACACATACTGTACACACTAGTCTCTACCTCAGTGGAGCTTACACCCTATATTCCCTATCACATGTACACACACATACTGTACACACTAGTCCCTGCCTCAGTGGAGCTTACACTATATTCCTCCCTATCACATTTACACACACATACTGTACACACTAGTCCCTGCCTCAGTGGAGCTTACACTATATTCCTCCCTATCACATGTACACACATACTGTACACACTAGTCCCTGCCTCAGTGGAGCTTACACTCTATATCCCCGGTCACATGTGCACACATACTGTACACACTAGTCTCTGCCTCAGTGGAGCTTACACTCTATATTCCCTATCACATGTGCACACATACTGTACACACTAGTCCCTACCTCAGTGGAGCTTACACCCTCTATTCCCTATCACATGTACACACACATACTGTACACACCTCAGTGGAGCTTACACCCTATATTCCCGATCACATGTACACACATACTGTACACACTAGTCTCTGCCTCAGTGGAGCTTACACTCTATATTCCCTATCACATGTACACACATACTGTACACACTAGTCCCTGCCTCAGTGGAGCTTACACTCTATATTCCCTATCACATGTACACACATACTGTACACACTAGTCTCTGCCTCAGTGGAGCTTACACTCTATATTCCCTATCACTTGTACACACATACTGTACACACTAGTCTCTGCCTCAGTGGAGCTTACACTCTATATTCCCAATCACATGTACACACATACTGTACACACTAGTCTCTGCCTCAGTGGAGCCTACACTCTATATTTCCTATCACATGTACACACATACTGTACACACTAGTCCCTGCCTCAGTGGAGCTCACACTCTATATTCCCTATCACATGTACACACATACTGTACACACTAGTCCCTGCCTCAGTGGAGCTCACACCCTATATTCCCTATCACATGTACACACATACTGTACACACTAGTCCCAGCCTCAGTGGAGCTCACACCCTATATTCCCTATCACATGTACACACATACTGTACACACTAGTCCCTGCCTCAGTGGAGCTTACACTCTATATTCCCTATCACATGTACACACATACACTGTACACACTAGTCCCTGCCTCAGTGGAGCTCACACCCTATATTCCCTATCACATGTACACACATACTGTACACACTAGTCCCTGCCTCAGTGGAGCTCACACCCTATATTCCCTATCACATGTACACACATACTGTACACACTAGTCTCTGCCTCAGTGGAGCTTACACTCTATATTCCCTAACACATGTACACACATACTGTACACACTAGTCCCTGCCTTAGTGGAGCTTACACTCTATATTCCCTATCACATGTACACACATACACTGTACACACTAGTCCCTGCCTCAGTGGAGCATACACTCTATATTCCCTATCACATGTGCACACATACTGTACACACTAGTCCCTGCCTCAGTGGAGCTTACACTCTATATTCCCTATCACATGTGCAAACATACTGTACACACTAGTCCCTGCCTCAGTGGAGCTTACACCCTATATTCCCTATCACATGTACACACACATACTGTACACACTAGTCTCTGCCTCAGTGGAGCTTACACTCTATATTTCCTATCACATGTATACACACATACTGTACACACTAGTCTCTACCTCAGTGGAGCTTACACCCTATATTCCCTATCACATGTACACACACATACTGTACACACTAGTCCCTGCCTCAGTGGAGCTTACACTATATTCCTCCCTATCACATTTACACACACATACTGTACACACTAGTCCCTGCCTCAGTGGAGCTTACACTATATTCCTCCCTATCACATGTACACACATACTGTACACACTAGTCCCTGCCTCAGTGGAGCTTACACTCTATATCCCCGGTCACATGTGCACACATACTGTACACACTAGTCCCTGCCTCAGTGGAGCTTACACTCTATATCCCCGGTCACATGTGCACACATACTGTACACACTAGTCTCTGCCTCAGTGGAGCTTACACTCTATATTCCCTATCACATGTGCACACATACTGTACACACTAGTCCCTACCTCAGTGGAGCTTACACCCTCTATTCCCTATCACATGTGCACACATACTGTACACACTAGTCTCTGCCTCAGTGGAGCTTACACCCTCTATTCCCTATCACTTGTACACACATACTGTACACACTAGTCCCTGCCTCAGTGGAGCTTACACCCTCTATTCCCTATCACATGTACACACATACTGTACACACTAGTCCCTGCCTCAGTGGAGCTTACACCCTATATTCCCGATCACATGTACACACATACTGTACACACTAGTCCCTGCCTCAGTGGAGCTTACACTCTATATTCCCTATCACATGTACACACATACTGTACACACTAGTCCCTGCCTCAGTGGAGCTTACACTCTATATTCCCTATCACATGTACACACATACTGTACACACTAGTCTCTGCCTCAGTGGAGCTTACACTCTATATTCCCTATCACATGTACACACATACTGTACACACTAGTCTCTGCCTCAGTGTAGCTTACACCCTATATTCCCTATCACATGTACACACACATACTGTACACACTAGTCCCTGCCTCAGTGGAGCTACACCCTATATTCCCTATCACATGTACACACACATACTGTACACACTAGTCCCTGCCTCAGTGGAGCTACACCCTATATTCCCTATCACATGTACACACACATACTGTACACACTAGTCCCTGCCTCAGTGGAGCTACACCCTATATTCCCTATCACATGTACACACATACTGTACACACTAGTCCCTGCCTCAGTGGAGCTTACACCCTCTATTCCCTATCACTTGTACACACATACTGTACACACTAGTCCCTGCCTCATTGGAGCTTACACCCTCTATTCCCTATCACATGTACATACATACTGTACACACTAGTCTCTGCCTCAGTGGAGCTTACACTCTATATCCCCGGTCACATGTACACACATACTGTACACACTAGTCTCTGCCTCAGTGGAGCTTACACTCTATAATCCCTATCACATGTACACACATACTGTACACACTAGTCTCTGCCTCAGTGGAGCTTACACTCTATATCCCCGGTCACATGTACACACATACTGTACACACTAGTCCCTGCCTCAGTGGAGCTTACACTCTATATTCCCTATCACATGTACACACATACTGTACACACTAGTCTCTGCCTCAGTGGAGCTTACAGTCTATATCCCCGGTCACATGTACACACATACTGTACACACTAGTCTCTGCCTCAGTGGAGCTTACAGTCTATATCCCCGGTCACATGTACACACATACTGTACACACTAGTCTCTGCCTCAGTGGAGCTTACACCCTATATTCCCTATCACATGTACACACATACTGTACACACTAGTCTCTGCCTCAGTGGAGCTTACACTCTATATTCCCTATCCCTGCCTCAGTGGAGCTTACACTCTATATTCCCTATCACATGTACACACATACTGTACACACTAGTCTCTGCCTCAGTGGAGCTTACAGTCTATATCCCCGGTCACATGTACACACATACTGTACACACTAGTCTCTGCCTCAGTGGAGCTTACACCCTATATTCCCTATCACATGTACACACATACTGTACACACTAGTCTCTGCCTCAGTGGAGCTTACACTCTATATTCCCTATCACATGTACACACATACTGTACACACTAGTCCCTGCCTCAGTGGAGCTTACACTATATATTCCCTATCACATGTACACACACATACTGTACACACTAGTCCCTGCCTCAGTGGAGCTTACACCCTATAATCCCTATCACATGTACACACATACTGTACACACTAGTCTCTGCCTCAGTGGAGCTTACACTCTATATTCCCTATCACATGTACACACACATACTGTACACACTAGTCCCTGCCTCAGTGGAGCTTACACTCTATATTCCCTATCACATGTACACACATACTGTACACACTAGTCTCTGCCTCAGTGGAGCTTACACTCTATATTCCCTATCACATGTACACACATACTGTACACACTAGTCCCTGCCTCAGTGGAGCTTACACTATATATTCCCTATCACATGTACACACATACTGTACACACTAGTCTCTGCCTCAGTGGAGCTTACACTCTATATTCCCTATCACATGTACACACATACTGTACACACTAGTCCCTGCCTCAGTGGAGCTTACACTCTATATTCCCTATCACATGTACACACACATACTGTACACACTAGTCCCTGCCTCAGTGGAGCTTACACCCTATAATCCCTATCACATGTACACACATACTGTACACACTAGTCTCTGCCTCAGTGGAGCTTACACTCTATATTCCCTATCACATGTACACACATACTGTACACACTAGTCCCTGCCTCAGTGGAGCTTACACTCTATATTCCCTATCACATGTACACATACTGTACACACTAGTCCCTGCCTCAGTGGAGCTTACACTCTATATTCCCTATCACATGTACACACATACTGTACACACTAGTCCCTGCCTCAGTGGAGCTTACACTCTATATTCCCGATCATATGTACATACATACTGTACACACTAGTCTCTGCCTCAGTGGAGCTTACACACTATATTCCCGATCACATGTAAACACACATACTGTACACACCTCAGTGGAGCTTACACTCTATATTCCCTATCACATGTACACACATACTGTACACACTAGTCCCTGCCTCAGTGGAGCTTACACTCTATATTCCCTATCACATGTACACACATACTGTACACACTAGTCCCTGCCTCAGTGGAGCTCACACTCTATATTCCCTATCACATGTACACACATACTGTACACACTAGTCCCTGCCTCAGAGGAGCTTACACTCTATATTCCCTATCACATGTACACACATACTGTACACACTAGTCCCTGCCTCAGTGGAGCTCACACTCTATATTCCCTATCACATGTACACACATACTGGACACACTAGTCCCTGCCTCAGAGGAGCTTACACTCTATATTCCCTATCACATGTGCACACATACTGTACACACTAGTCCCTGCCTCAGTGGAGCATACACTCTATATTCCCTATCACATGTGCACACACATACTGTACACACTAGTCCCTGCCTCAGTGGAGCTTACACTCTATATTCCCTATCACATGTACACACCAGTCTCTGCCTCAGTGGAGCTTACACTATATTCCTCCCTATCACATGTACACACATACTGTACACACTAGTCCCTGCCTCAGTGGAGCTTACACTATATTCCTCCCTATCACATGTACACACATACTGTACACACTAGTCCCTGCCTCAGTGGAGCTTACACTCTATATTCCCTATCACATGTGCACACATACTGTACACACTAGTCCCTGCCTCAGTGGAGCTTACACTCTATATTCCCGATCACATGTACACACACATACTGTACACACTAGTCTCTGCCTCAGTGGAGCTCACACTCTATATTCCCTATCACATGTACACACATACTGTACACACTAGTCTCTGCCTCAGTGGAGCTCACACTCTATATTCCCTATCACATGTACACACATACTGTACACACTAGTCCCTGCCTCAGTGGAGCTCACACCCTATATTCCCTATCACATGCACACACATACTGTACACACTAGTCCCTGCCTCAGTGGAGCTTACACTCTATATTCCCTATCACATGTACACACATACACTGTACACACTAGTCCCTGCCTCAGTGGAGCTCACACCCTATATTCCCTATCATATGTACACACATACTGTACACACTAGACTCTGCCTCAGTGGAGCTTACACTCTATATTCCCTATCACATGTACACACACATACTGTACACACTAGTCCCTGCCTCATTGGAGCTTACACCCTATATTCCCTATCACATGTACATACATACTGTACACACTAGTCCCTGCCTCAGTGGAGCTTACACTCTATATTCCCTATCACATGTACACACATACTGTACACACTAGTCTCTGCCTCAGTGGAGCTTACACTCTATATTCCCTATCACATGTGCACACATACTGTACACACTAGTCTCTGCCTCAGTGGAGCTTACACTCTATATTCCCTATCACATGTACACACATACTGTACACACTAGTCTCTGCCTCAGTGGAGCTTACACTCTATATTCCCCATCACATGTACACACATACTGTACACACTAGTCTCTGCCTCAGTGGAGCTTTCACTCTATATTCCCGATCACATGTACACACATACTGTACACACTAGTCTCTGCCTCAGTGGAGCTTACACTCTATATTCCCCATCACATGTACACACATACTGTACACACTAGTCTCTGCCTCAGTGGAGCTTACACTCTATATTCCCCATCACATGTACACACATACTGTACACACTAGTCTCTGCGTCAGTGGAGTTTACACTCTATATCCCCGGTCACATGTACACACATACTGTATACACTAGTCTCTGCCTCAGTGGAGCTCACGCTCTATATTCCCTATCACATGTACACACATATTGTACACACTAGTCTCTGCATCAGTGGAGCTTACACTCTATATCCCCGGTCACAGGTACAAACATACTGTACACACTAGTATCTGCCTCAGTGGAGCTTACACTCTATATTCCCTATCACATGTACACACACATACTGTACACACTAGTCTCTGCCTCAGTGGAGCTTACACTCTATATCCCCGGTCACATGTACACACATACTGTACACACTAGTCCCTGCCTCAGTGGAGCTTACACTCTATATTCCCTATCACATGTACACACATACTGTACACACTAGTCTCTGCCTCAGTGGAGCTTACACTCTATATCCCCGGTCACATGTACACACATACTGTACACACTAGTCTCTGCCTCAGTGGAGCTTACACTCTATATTCCCTATCACATGTACACACATACTGTACACACTAGTCCCTGCCTCAGTGGAGCTTACACTCTATATTCCCTATCACATGTACACACACATACTGTACACACTAGTCCCTGTCTCAGTTGAGCTTACACTCTATATTCCCTATCACATGTACACACACATACTGTACACACTAGTCCCCTGCCTCAGTGGAGCTTACACTCTATATTCCCTATCACTTGTACACACATACTGTACACACTAGTCCCTGCCTCATTGGAGCTTACACCCTATATTCCCTATCACATGTACACACATACTGTACACACTAGTCCCTGCCTCAGTGGAGCTTACACTCTATATTCCCTATCACATGTACACACATACTGTACACACTAGTCTCTGCCTCAGTGGAGCTTACACTCTATATTCCCTATCACATGTACACACATACTGTACACACTAGTCCCTGCCTCAGTGGAGCTTACACTATATATTCCCTATCACATGTACACACATACTGTACACACTAGTCTCTGCCTCAGTGGAGCTTACACTCTATATTCCCTATCACATGTACACACATACTGTACACACTAGTCCCTGCCTCAGTGGAGCTTACACTCTATATTCCCTATCACATGTACACACATACTGTACACACTAGTCTCTGCCTCAGTGGAGCTTACACTCTATATTCCCTATCACATGTACACACATACTGTACACACTAGTCCCTGCCTCAGTGGAGCTTACACTCTATATTCCCTATCACATGTACACATACTGTACACACTAGTCCCTGCCTCAGTGGAGCTTACACTCTATATTCCCTATCACATGTACACACATACTGTACACACTAGTCCCTGCCTCAGTGGAGCTTACACTCTATATTCCCGATCATATGTACATACATACTGTACACACTAGTCTCTGCCTCAGTGGAGCTTACACACTATATTCCCGATCACATGTAAACACACATACTGTACACACCTCAGTGGAGCTTACACTCTATATTCCCTATCACATGTACACACATACTGTACACACTAGTCCCTGCCTCAGTGGAGCTTACACTCTATATTCCCTATCACATGTACACACATACTGTACACACTAGTCCCTGCCTCAGTGGAGCTCACACTCTATATTCCCTATCACATGTACACACATACTGTACACACTAGTCCCTGCCTCAGTGGAGCTTACACTATATTCCTCCCTATCACATGTACACACATACTGTACACACTAGTCCCTGCCTCAGTGGAGCTTACACTCTATATTCCCTATCACATGTGCACACATACTGTACACACTAGTCCCTGCCTCAGTGGAGCTTACACTCTATATTCCCGATCACATGTACACACACATACTGTACACACTAGTCTCTGCCTCAGTGGAGCTCACACTCTATATTCCCTATCACATGTACACACATACTGTACACACTAGTCTCTGCCTCAGTGGAGCTCACACTCTATATTCCCTATCACATGTACACACATACTGTACACACTAGTCCCTGCCTCAGTGGAGCTCACACCCTATATTCCCTATCACATGCACACACATACTGTACACACTAGTCCCTGCCTCAGTGGAGCTTACACTCTATATTCCCTATCACATGTACACACATACACTGTACACACTAGTCCCTGCCTCAGTGGAGCTCACACCCTATATTCCCTATCATATGTACACACATACTGTACACACTAGACTCTGCCTCAGTGGAGCTTACACTCTATATTCCCTATCACATGTACACACACATACTGTACACACTAGTCCCTGCCTCATTGGAGCTTACACCCTATATTCCCTATCACATGTACATACATACTGTACACACTAGTCCCTGCCTCAGTGGAGCTTACACTCTATATTCCCTATCACATGTACACACATACTGTACACACTAGTCTCTGCCTCAGTGGAGCTTACACTCTATATTCCCTATCACATGTGCACACATACTGTACACACTAGTCTCTGCCTCAGTGGAGCTTACACTCTATATTCCCTATCACATGTACACACATACTGTACACACTAGTCTCTGCCTCAGTGGAGCTTACACTCTATATTCCCCATCACATGTACACACATACTGTACACACTAGTCTCTGCCTCAGTGGAGCTTACACTCTATATTCCCCATCACATGTACACACATACTGTACACACTAGTCTCTGCGTCAGTGGAGTTTACACTCTATATCCCCGGTCACATGTACACACATACACTGTACACACTAGTCCCTGCCTCAGTGGAGCTCACACCCTATATTCCCTATCATATGTACACACATACTGTACACACTAGACTCTGCCTCAGTGGAGCTTACACTCTATATTCCCTATCACATGTACACACACATACTGTACACACTAGTCCCTGCCTCATTGGAGCTTACACCCTATATTCCCTATCACATGTACATACATACTGTACACACTAGTCCCTGCCTCAGTGGAGCTTACACTCTATATTCCCTATCACATGTACACACATACTGTACACACTAGTCTCTGCCTCAGTGGAGCTTACACTCTATATTCCCTATCACATGTGCACACATACTGTACACACTAGTCTCTGCCTCAGTGGAGCTTACACTCTATATTCCCTATCACATGTACACACATACTGTACACACTAGTCTCTGCCTCAGTGGAGCTTACACTCTATATTCCCCATCACATGTACACACATACTGTACACACTAGTCTCTGCCTCAGTGGAGCTTACACTCTATATTCCCCATCACATGTACACACATACTGTACACACTAGTCTCTGCGTCAGTGGAGTTTACACTCTATATCCCCGGTCACATGTACACACATACTGTATACACTAGTCTCTGCCTCAGTGGAGCTCACGCTCTATATTCCCTATCACATGTACACACATATTGTACACACTAGTCTCTGCATCAGTGGAGCTTACACTCTATATCCCCGGTCACAGGTACAAACATACTGTACACACTAGTATCTGCCTCAGTGGAGCTTACACTCTATATTCCCTATCACATGTACACACACATACTGTACACACTAGTCTCTGCCTCAGTGGAGCTTACACTCTATATCCCCGGTCACATGTACACACATACTGTACACACTAGTCCCTGCCTCAGTGGAGCTTACACTCTATATTCCCTATCACATGTACACACATACTGTACACACTAGTCCCTGCCTCAGTGGAGCTTACACTCTATATTCCCTATCACATGTACAAACACATACTGTACACACTAGTCCCTGCCTCAGTTGAGCTTACACTCTATATTCCCTATCACATGTACACACACATACTGTACACACTAGTCCCCTGCCTCAGTGGAGCTTACACTCTATATTCCCTATCACTTGTACACACATACTGTACACACTAGTCCCTGCCTCATTGGAGCTTACACCCTATATTCCCTATCACATGTACACACATACTGTACACACTAGTCCCTGCCTCAGTGGAGCTTACACCCTATATTCCCGATCACATGTACACACATACTGTACACACTAGTCTCTGCCTCAGTGGAGCTTACACTCTATATTCCCTATAACATGTGCACACACATACTGTACACACTAGTCCCTGCCTCAGTGGAGCTTACACTCTATATTCCCGATCACATGTACACACATACTGTACACACTAGTCCCTGCCTCAGTGGAGCTTACGCTCTATATTCCCTATCACATGTACACACATACACTGTACACACTAGTCCCTGCCTCAGTGGAGCTTACACTCTATATTCCCGATCACATGTGCACACATACTGTACACACTAGTCTCTGCCTCAGTGGAGCTTACACTCTATATTCCCTATCACATGTACACACATACTGTACACACTAGTCTCTGCCTCAGTGGAGCTTACACTCTATATTCCCTATCACATGTACACACATACTGTACACACTAGTCTCTGCCTCAGTGGAGCTTACACTCTATATTCCCTATCACATGTACACACATACTGTACACACTAGTCTCTGCCTCAGTGGAGCTTACACTCTATATTCCCTATCACATGTACACACATACTGTACACACTAGTCTCTGCGTCAGTGGAGCTTACACTCTATATTCCCTATCACATGTACACACATACTGTACACACTAGTCCCTGCCTCAGTGGAGCTTACACTCTATATTCCCTATCACATGTACACACATACTGTACACACTAGTCTCTGCCTCAGTGGAGCTTACACTCTATATTCCCTATCACATGTACACACATACTGTACACACTAGTCCCTGCCTCAGTGGAGCTTACACTCTATATTCCCTATCACATGTACACACATACTGTACACACTAGTTTTGTTGGGAGCCAGTTATACGTATGTTTTTGTGTGTGGAAGGACGCCCTCACAAGCACAGGACGAACATACAAACTCCACACATATAGGACCTTGGTGGGAATCAAACTCAAGACCTCAGTGAAGGAGTAATGCTAACCATTACACCAGTCGTGCTGGGCGCATAAAGACAGAGAAGGGTTGGGAATGGGGTAGTACCAGACACATACAGGGACTATGGGATCAGGACACCAGCAAGGAAATACTGGGACATGGGCAGTACTACAGCCAGGGAGGTATATAGATGCTGGGATCATAGGACCGAGTCAGGACATCTAGCTGGGAAGATAACCAGAAACAGGGACAACAGACATGATGATGATATACAGATACAGGGGCTATGGGTATAATGATGATATAGATACAGGGACTCGGAGTATAATGATATACAGACACAAGGTCTACAGGCACAATAACAATATATAGATACATGGACTACTAGCAAGATGATTATATACAAATACAGGGACTAGATACGACGATATACAGAAAAAGGGACTACGGGCATATGAAGAGAGGGACTATATGCACGATGACATAAAGCTACGGGGATTACGGGACCACAGTTAGGTCAGTGAGGGTTTCTGCAATATTCTACGGCAGCGTTTCCCAACCTCGGTCCTCAAAGCACACTAACAGTCCAGGTTTTAGTGATATCCAGGCTTGGGCACACGTGATTAAATAAAAATAACTGAGGTTCTAATTAAGACACCTGTGCTCAAGTATGCTATCCTTAAAACATGGACTGTGTGCCCTGAGGGCCGTGGTTGGGAACCCCTGTCCTACGGTATAACAGGTATCAGTGTTTTCCTGCAGTCTACTCTGTAGCACATAATAAAGTGCCCCAGCCCCAAAGTAAAGCGTTATGGCGTTATATAAATGCCCTGCAGTAGGGCCCAGGGTACGATACCGTGACTGATAATGCGGATACGGACCTCGCCAGCCGGCACACGCCCCTGTAGGAGAAAGGTAGGAGTTATAATTACCTGTGCCGATGCTCATCGTGGCCCTGACCGTGAATGAGGAAGCCCCCCACGTTCTTGTCCCCTTTATCCGAGTCTATGTGGGGTATCAGCACGTCCTCCAGGCCCAGGTCAAAGCGTTTGTGCTTGGATGAGTCGGGCAGAAAGAAGAAGGCCCCGAAACACAGAGTGATGAAGGCACTGAGGATGAGGAGCAAGATGAACTTCTCGGAGAGCCTCAGGGTGGCACGGTGATGAGGGATGGAGGACGTCCCCAGGTTCAGAGCTGGGATCCTGCGCCCAGTCAGGGGGAGCAGAGCTGGGGTGGTCATGCCTGGGGTGGAGGTGAAGAGCTGGTCTCAGGTGATACCGAATGTAAAATGCATTGAGGGTACTTCCTGGCCGACCTGGGCACACCTGTCACACTCAGGTCCCAGAGGGGCGATTCCACAGCACAGTGTGCCCCCAGCCCGTCGGGTATGTACCACCACAACAGTTGTGCCTTCACCCACCGTCCTGTGGCAACTGTGCCAAGAATCACTACTGGGTATGCAATGCTACCTGTGCCAGGAATCACAGCCAGCTGTCCAGCGGCATCTGTGCAAGGAGAGGATTCACCGCCAGGTATCCGGTGCCATCTGTGCCAGAAGCCACTGCCAGGTATCCAATGCCAACTGTGGAGGCAGTCACTGCCGAGTATATATAAAGTTACCTGGGCCACGAGTCACTGTCGGCTATATATGCTGTAGACGTTGCCAGGAGTCACTTCCAGGTATAATGCCACCTGTGCCAGGAGTCACTTCCGGGTATATATGCTGCAGCCGGTGCCAGTACACACTGCAGGGTATATCCAATGTCACTTTTGCCAGGAGTCAGGTATATTTAATGCCCCCTGTGCCAGGAGTCACTACAGGGTATATATGATGCCACCTGTGCCAAGAGTTACTACAGGGTATATATGATGCCCCCTGTGCCAAGAGTCACTACAGGGTATATATGATGCCACCTGTGCCTGGATACTGCCAGGTATATATGATGCCCCCTGTGCCAGGAGTCACTGCCAGGTATATATGACGCTACCTGTGCCAGGTATATATGCTGCCACCGGGGCCAAGAGTCACCGTCGGGTATATATGATGCCAATGGTGCCAGGAGACTCTGCCAGGTACAGATGGTGCCCCTGAGTAGATGAGACGGGTGTGGCGGTGCACCTAGGAGTGTCCAATGCTGGGGCTCCCCGGGTCCTGGTCTCCTCTCTCCGCAGCTCCTCCCCCACCCTAGTCGGTTATCGGTGCGGGCGCCATCTTACCCGGGAGGGCGGAGCGAGGAGGGGCTGCCATGGCGACGCCAGGGTCTCCGGGAGCCAATCACAGTTCTCACACCCAATGCGGCCCCTGAGCCAGCGCGGGCGCGTCACCTCCGTCACAGGGTCACGTGGGCTCATGACGCCGCTGCCGCCCTCCCTCCCGCCCGCCTCCGCCATCTTTCCTGAGGGCAGAAATGAGGCGTGAGCTCCCAAGTGAGTCATTATTGGTGTGGGGCGGAGGCATGCTGGGATTTATAGTTCCACAGCAGCTGGAGAGAGCCATAATAACACGATGAGGATAAGAGAAAGCATCCTCACATTTAAGTCCATGAAGCACTTCAGAGCACGGTGTCTACTCTCCCGCAATCTTCGGGGCACGCGCCCAGCCTCCGGGAGAGTCCGTCACCGTCCCGGATCGCAAGCGCTTCCCCAGTGACCGATGGTGCGATTCTCTGCGAATGGCGACATCTAGCCCCGCCCCCTGCCCTACAATGCTGCAACTGGTGACGCCTGGGGGAATCCCGAATTTAGTGGAACCCTTCCATCCGGCAACAGCTGGCCAACCTCTCCGCATGCTACCCAACTGAGGTGGGCATCAGAAGGTTTGGGTGAGGTGATTTACGCGGAGCGGCCTGCCCGTAGCATCGCCCCTGCGGCCGGGAGAATAATGTGAATCTGGGCTGTAGTTGATGATGCGATCATGGCTCCACACCCCCCTTTTTTCGGAAATGACTTCCCCTACGGGTCGTATGATTCTCATGCCATGCCCCTCATCAGGATCACTCTCCACGGAGTATCTCCTACAAGACACCTGGCGATAGTGGGTATGCCTCCGGGCACGAGGCTGAGCTCATCCCACACACACGCCCCTCCATTCAGTGGTGGCTAAAGGCATGGGCTAGCAGGGCTGTCGCCTGGAGCGCCATACACTGAAGGGCGCAGCCCTGCATGCTGCCTAAACAGAGACACTCACCACCGGCCGGCTCCGAAAATCTCAACATCCACCCACCCATTGGCGTTATTGGTGGGGGCAAGGGCGCATAAATGCAGCGCAGGATGGCGATGGGCGCAGAGAAGCCTAGCGTTGACCCTGCCTCCATTACTCCTGATCACTTCTCCCATCTGTTCAGGAGAAAAGGAGGAAATGATGCTTGGAGCAATTGGATCGCTTCGGGTGTATGCGTTCCCACATGCACGGTATTTATTATCTTTAAATAGCAAGTGAGGCACTTTGTAAGCATGCATTGCCACTGTTCTGGAGATGTCCTCTTTTCCGTACTTCTGTGGAGGATAATAAATGATGATGGAGAAGGGGGGAGGATGTTACAGTGCAGACAGAGCTCAGAGAGGAGATCCAAAGCTTCTCTGTTCACTACATCATGTGACTAGTTGCCATGGCGATCAGATGACTCTGGATAAAGGTCCTGATTCCGAGGTGGATGCAAGAGCGATCAGTGCTGTGTCCTCGGTAACAGCAGATCTGAGAATGTATGTAGATGATGCAGGTATCGTCTTTTGAATTCAGACGCGTCCGAAGACTCAGGATGGGATCACCATCGGGAACATCGGCGGAGCAGCAGACATCTGGGTTACCCTAAGCTTACTCAGAATGTCCACCGCAAGTAACTTGCCAATGTCAGTAAATCTGCGTCCGCAGTCACTGGCATCAAAATGCCTATAAAACGTCTGTAGCTTCCCTCACACTGCGACCGGGGCCGCGGCACATGCACACTGCTGCACAGGCGCCATTACCAAAACATCAGTCAATAGCAACCCAGTCTCCACTTGTATCGGTGTCTGAATCAGCCCCAAAGTGCTGAATTATTTATTGCTCATTAATAGCAGCCTCAGGAAACAAACCAAGGAAAAATGATTATTACCAAGATTCTTCTCATAGCCTGCTAGAGTGATTTATGTAAAACTAGCTGGGGTACCCGGCGGTGCCTGGGTTGATGACTGGGCACTGAAGAACACCTGCAGCCTTCATTTTTTTACATTGTCCTCGTCTATAACTTGGATAACTATACACATTAGGAGTAAATTATTATTATCCTTTATTTATATGGCGCCACAAGGGTTCCGCAGCGCCTTACACAGTACATAAACAAATGAGCACACAAGAAAACAGTTATTAACAGTACACGCAATGCAGGACAGATACATGATTTATACACATTGCTGCATAACACTTACATAAGCAACATGGTGTCAGCAACCAAGTGTTAGGTGCTGTTATAGATTAAAGTATAAGTAAGGGAAGGAGAAGCACGTGAGGGCAGAGGGCCCTGCTCATGAGAGCTTACATTCTAAAGGGGCGGGGCAGACAAATGGGTGACACAGATGGGCTGGATTGTGAGGAAGGAACATGGAGTAGTGGGTTAGGATGAGCGCTGGAAAGCTTTGAGGAAGAAAGGGGTCTTGAGAGCCCATTTGAAGATTAGGACCCAGGAAACAAAGTTATCAAGGTATGTTGAGCCGAGGTCAGGGAGACGAGAAAGGCAGCTACTCAAAGTTGCAAATGTCATGAGCATTGAGTGGAAAGAATGAAATGGAGAGTTTAGCAGGTAAGAGTTGGTGGGAGTGACCAGACGATAGAAGTACCCTAACACCGTGGCAAACTCCAGGCCTGGGATTGTGAAAGAATGTGTGGCCCCCAAAGGAGATAGCTGCAGGGGAAGTGGTGTCAGATGGGTAAATCCAGGATTTGGTGATGGTTAGGAGATTCAAGGAGTTGGAGATGAAGCTGTCATGGACAGGGACCAGTTGATTATAGACAGAACTGGTTTTCCAGAGGACACAGGAGAGAGGGACAGAGGGCCTGATTCAGACCCGGTCGCGAGCGCTATGCATTCGCAAGCGGGTCGATGGTAGCCCAGTGCGCATCCGCGACACTCGGATAGTGACGGGCAAACCGTCGCTCCGGGTCTCTTACCAAAGGTGGCGTGCTGTCGATGTTGAGTGACAGCACGCCCCCTTTGGTGGGTGGGCCGAGGGAGTGGCTGCCCAGACGGAGGCGTTCCCATGTGAACGCCTCCGTTTGGGGCCGGCCCCACTGATGTCAGTGGGAGAGATTTCGGCTCTGATAGAGCTGATATCTCTCTGGGGCTTGCAGCACCGAGACCCTGCCGCAAGGGTCTCGTCGCAAGACCGATGGTCTTGCCCATCGCGACCATCTTCCTGGCCGCTCGCTATAGCTGTGGGTGGTCACACACAGCTATACGGGAGGCTGCTCTAAAAAACAAGAAGGCCGGCCCTGATTCAGAGCGAGTGCTTTCTCAGAGCGTCCGGCTCTGAATGAGGCCCTGTATACGGTGTGTGTACTGTGTTTTTTTAACTATTTTACAGTGGAGGAACGGATGCTGGCACTTGTAGTTCCACAAGTGCCAAAGGGCAGACATGCTGGCACCTGTAGTTCCACTGTAAAATACAATAGTTTTGAACTATTTTCTACATTATTAACCCTGTACCCACCGCTCTAGGGGTGCGGGGAAGAGCATGCGCACTGGGCCACCATCGACCCGCATAGCGCTCGCGAGCGGGTCTGAATCAGGCCCACAGTACAACTTTATTATTACCTACTCCACTTTCAGTTTTCGGAGTTTGCTGAATATCGGGTGGGTTCCTATCGGACCCCTAATGATGAATGGCCCGGTAACTTAAATATGCGGAAACTAGTGTTTCTTCATGGTTACCAGGCCATTTATCGGTTGATGAATAGGCCCCACAGAGCCTTATTTAGAGGTCACGCAATGCCGATATTCACGTATTGGAGCAATTATTTGCTACTGCGCAAAACATTCTGAAAACCCCTATGGAGCATGCATTACCCTGAGTGTACACAGAAATGCGCTGTTGTGTACCGGCAAATGGTATCAGACATGGTGAGCCTGCTACTGCGATCTCGTATGCAGTCAAAATGGCTCTGATGTCTTCCAACAGGCATTATGTCGCTCTTCGGGTGATGATGTGCATCCGAACGTTGTGCCTTTGTGCGCAAACGGCAGATCTGAGACGCCAACTGTGGGCGTCTCAGTGAAAGTCCCAACGGCTGCTACATTTGCATATTTTCCCACATTCGCTGCATACAGGATTGCAGCAGCATTTGCGACTGTGAATCAGGCCCTTTGTGACAACTCTATACACAGATAGAGGTCTCTGGGTGAGGAAGTCCTAGTTCTATGGACCACACTGGGGGCAGTAACCTTTCCATGGCTGGGCTGGACTCCAGCACTATTGGGTTGATAGCGGAAACTTTTTGCCTTCCAGGGCTCACTCCATCTTGTGTTAAAATGTGGCCAAACAAATTTTCTTTGCAGGAGCCGATACTTGTCTTTAGTCAGTCTCCAATTTCGTGACGTCTCCAATATAAGGAGTGACGTCACCGTAGTAGATGTTGGCCAGATCTGGCTGTATTACCTGCCGGATAGCATTCTGAGATAGACCCACGCACCTTTGTAACTCTGCAACCCAAGATGAATTCACAATATCGTAATCTGGGCCTGGTTCAGACCCGCTCGCGAGCGCTGAGCGCTCGCAAGCGGGTCGATGTTGGCCCAGTGCGCATGCGCACGAGGGAGCCGGCTCCGTCGTGCGCATGCGCGAGACCCGGATAGCGACGGCCAAGCCGTTGCTCCGGGTCTCGCTACAAAAGGGGCGTGCTGTCGATGGTGAGTGACAGCACGCCCCCTTTGGTGGGCGTGCCAGGGGCGTGGCTGGCTTGACGGAGGCGTTCCCATGGGAACGCCTACCGTCTGGGGCCGACCACACTGACATCACAAGTGATGTCAGTGGGCGTGCTTTCGGCTCTGATAGAGCCAAAATCACTCCAGGGCTTGCAGCAGATGAGACCCTACCACAAGGGTCTCGTCGCAAGCCCGATGGTCGCGATGGTCTTGACCATCGAGACCATCTTTTTGGCCGCTCGCTGTAGCTGTGGGTGGTCACCTACAGCTATGCGAGCGGCCAGGAGGCCGCTCTAAAATTAGGAAGGACAGCCCTGATTCAGAGCGAGCGCTCTGTCAGAGCGTCCGGCTCTGAATCAGGGCCTCTGTTCCCACCTGTTACTAGGCGCCAGTTGGTGACACCCCATATCGAGAGTCAGCGTTGTATGGAAAAGTGAGCCTGTATTTCTGGGCCTGATTTGGAACCATGTGCAATGCCAATGTTCACGGAACTGAAGAATTTTTTGCAACTCTGGGTGCGCACAACGGCGCTGCTGTGAATGGGACGCACGGTATCAGAGACAGACGTGGCAACAGCGCCAATCCCAACCACTCATACCAATGTCACTGTGTGCTCTGTGCACAGACTGCTATGTAGCCTATACTATTTTTGAGACCCCGAGCCCAAAGCCCCTCTCCCTCCACCCCTTACCGGCCGCACGCATGGTGCCACTCCTATCTCTTACATTGATGATGTCAATACATGTTGTTATTGCTCAGTTGATGGATGCAGATAAAACACAGGGGGTCATTCAGACCCGCTCGCGAGCGGCAGGACGCTCGCAAGCGGGTCGATGTTCCCCCACCGCGCATGCGCACGACGGAGGGAGCTCCGTCGTGCGCATGCGCGAGACCCGGCGAGCGACGGGCTCTCCATCGCTCCAGGTCTCGCACCAAAGGGGGCGTGCTGTCGATGTTGATTGACAGCAAAACGGGCGTTTTATGGGTGTGCATAATTAATATAGCAGCGTCAATGATCACGTCACTTGTTTTTTTTTAACTCAGAACTGCTCGCAAAATAGCGGTTGAAAAAACCAACCACAAGAATAGCGAGCAGTTCATATCCTGTTCGATGTACTCGATTAATCTAATAAATAGCGGACATGACGTATGGTGCGAGCGGCCAGGGGGCGTTTTTAAGAAATAAAAGAGCGTATGTTTTGCTCGCTCGTTCAGACTTAGAGGCGTGAACAGACCGCAATGTGCGAACGGTCATTTGCATAGCCACCCCTTGTTTTTGAACGAACTACCGCAAATAGCGAACGGCTCTGAATGAGGGCCTAAATCTCTATTATCATGTAGGATTTAAGTATTGTTTTTGCTGCAGTGTGCTGGGGGGCAAATCTCTCTTTTTTTTTCTGTGTTCAGTGTAAACCTCGCCCTTTACAAGCGCCTGTCTTATGCCATTAAGCTGATCTGAGCAACTACCATTTTTCTGAATCAGGCCCTGTGTGTTTTTCCCGGTTCCACAAAGATAAACAATAAGGGCCTGATTCAGACCCACTCGCGAGCGGCTGTCCGCTCGCAAGTGGGTCGATGGTCTGCGCATGCGCATGACGGAGGGACTTTCCTTCGCTCGTTGTGTCTGATCAAAGGGGGCGTGCTGTCGATGTTGATTGACAGCACGCCCCCTTTGGTGGGCGTGCATCCCAGAAGGGGGCGTTCCCAAGGGAACGCCTACCGTCAGAAGCCGGCCCACTGACATCACTAGTGATGTCAGTGGGAGAGATTTTGGCTCTGATAGAGCCAAAATCACTCCTGGCCTTGCGGTTGAAAAACTCAACCGCAGGCTTCGGCTCGCAGTGGCGATGGTCGCGATCATCATCCTGCACGCTCGTATATGCTGTGGGTGGTGACCCACAGCTATACGAGCGTCCAGGAGGACGCTCCATAATTATGGAGGTGGGACCTGATTCAGAGCGAGCGTTCTGGTCAGAGCGTCCGGCTCTGAATCAGGGCCTAAATCTTTACTAATAACCTTGGGCCTGATTCAGAGCCACTCGTAAGCGGCAGCTCGTTCGCTCCGAGTGATGTTTGGCCAACTGCACATGCGTACGGATCGTTATACGCATGCGCGAACCAGTCAGTGCGGTCGAAATTCATGTGCTCGCAAAATAGCGAATGCCTGATAATTTGAGTGACAGAATGAGGTGTATGTGGGTGGTAACAGGGGAAGGTGCTTGAAAACGGGGAGTGGAGATCAGAACGCAGGCGTGCTTAAAGGTCAAAACGGGCGTTTTATGGGTGTGCATAATTAATACAGCAGCGTCATTGACCACGTCACTGGGTTTTTTCTAAGCCAGAACTGCTCGCAAAATTGTGGTAGCAAAAACCAACCACAAGAATAGGGAGCAGTTCATACCCTGGTCGATGTACTCGATTAATCTAATAAGTAGTGGACATGACGTAGGATGCGAGCGGCCAGGGGGCGTAGTTTCCCAAAAAACGACCGCAAGTTTTGTTCGCTCGTTCAGACCTAAAGGCGTGAACAGACCGCAAACAGCGAACGGTTCATTTGAATAGCCACCCCTATTTTCAGGACGAGCGAGCACTAGTTGCGTCCGGCTCTGAATCAGGCCCCTTGTGTCTGTCTGATTTTTCCAAGTTGGCGCAAAAACTACTGAACAGATTTCCATGATAACTACATCATTATGTAGTGGAAACTCCTAGAAAATAATCTGCACTGTGGGCCTGATTCAGAGCCGGACGCTCTGACCAGAGCGCTCGCTCTGAATCAGGGCCCTCCTCCCTGAAAATGGAGCGGCCTCCTGGCCACTCGCATAGCTGTGGGTGACCCATACCCATACTATGCCCCATACATGTTGTTATTGCTCAGTTGATGGATGCAGATAAAACACGGGGTCATTCAGACCCGCTCGCGAGCGGCAGGACGCCCGCAAGCGGGTCGATGTTCCCCCACCGCGCATGCGCACGACGGAGGGAGCTCCGTTGTGCGCATGCGCGAGACCCGGCGAGCGACGGGCTCTCCATCGCCCGTTTTGACCTTTAAGCACGCCTGCGATCGGATCTCCACTCCCCGTTTTCAAGCACCTTCCCCTGTTACCACCCACATACGCCTCATTCTGTCACTCAAAATAGCAGGCACTCGCTATATTGCGTACAAATGATTTTCGGCCGCACTGACTGGTTCGCGCATGCGTACTAAAAACCGTACACATGCGCAGATGTGCGAACATCGCTCGGAACGAGTGTACTGCCGATAGCGAGTGGCTCTGAATGAGGGCCTTAGAGGTATTGGTTACACATATTTGCAAATATATGAATAAGCGCCAGGCCAATCGTCAAGGCTCCTCTATACTGGCGTCCCTAATATTAAGGGGCTCACGTCCGAGTAGCAAGGCACCCCAAAAAAAATCCAACCAAGGGCCATCCCCAGGGCATCACACGAAAAAGGGCAAAAGGTGATAGTGAAGTATGTAGAAAAGATGTGTAAAGATAAATCAATAAGTGTTAATGAAATGATAAAGAATTAAAATGACATATATAATGTACAAACAAATAGAGAAGTGATAAAAGTATTCTATGTGAATTAAGTGGTGATGCCATGAGAAAGGCCCAGTCAGAACCCCCCCCGGGTACCCCACTCCCAAACGCTCACCCCAAAATAATTATTGCTACATAATAGTAGCACCCACTCTGGGTCATATAATTACAATTGATGTACTGCATGATAACAGTACATATGTAAGCTGAGAGCTAACTTACCTTGGAGGTGCCCCAAAAAACATACAGTGTCCCCAGTAGTAACCCCCTATACAGTGCCCCAGTAGCAGCCCCATTATACAGTTCCCTAGTAGCAGCCCCCTTTATACAGTGCCCCAGTAGCAGCCCCATTATACAGTTCCCTAGTAGCAGCCCCCTTTATACAGTGCCCCCAGTAGCAGCCCCTATACAGTTCCCCAGTAGCAGCCCCATTACACAGTGCCCCAGTAGCAGCCCCATTACACAGTTCCCCAGTAGCAGCCCCCTTTATACAGTGCCCCCAGTAGCAGCCCCCTATACAGTGCCCCCAGTAGCAGCCCCCTATACAGTGCCCCCAGTAGCAGCCCCATGATACAGTGTCCCCAGGAGCAGCCCTTATGTAGTGCCACCAGGCTTAAATACTGGCCCCTTATGCAGTACCTCCAGTAGCAGCCCCATATACAGTGCCACCCAGTAGCAGCCCCCTATACAGTGTCCCCAGTAGCAGCCCCGTATACAGTGCCCCCAGTAGCAGCCCCATGATACCGTACCCCCAGTAGCAGCCCCCTATACAGTGCCCCCAGTAGCAGCCCTATTATACAGTGGCCCCAGTAGCAGCCCTATTATACAGTGGCCCCAGTAGCAGCCCCCTATACAGTGCCCCCAGTAGCAGCCCCCTATACAGTGCCCCCAGTAGCAGCCCCATGATACAGTGCCCCCCGTAGCAGCCCCATGATACAGTGCAAAATTATATAGGGTAAGCAGTGTTGTACAGGCGCCAAGCACCTCTCTAGGCTGCAGATAACTATACGTGACAAGTACCACCCTTCAGTACTAAAATGTATGTGAATAATAAAAATTACGTCTAGTTAAGTGCGCACAGTGCTCCCAGATTGAGATATAAACAATAGCCACAATACTTCCCCACGACTCCAATCAGGATACCGTGTATAGTCGTCAAATTGCAGCAGTGGAGTTTCCATACACATGAAAGACATAAAATCGGCCAAACATAGTGTAGTACAATCACAAATGCAATTTATTAAACTCAATAAAAATTAAAAAACAAATAAAATGGGCATATGATCACCAATGCCCCAAAAATAATAACACAAATGCTATGTGTAGGATGGTTTCTTCCTACATGAGGGTAAATTGTCCTCTTTAAGGTAAAAATTGGGGAATTACCAGAAGTCCCCCTCACAAGGGCCCGTAGCTTTTAAAGATGGAGGTTTCCGGATCACCTCTGTCTCAGGGTCCTTATTCGAGGGATATTCGTATGCAATTCCTCCCTGCTGGATAATCCTGTCAGGGATGTGCTTATCTGTCATCCTTAGGGTCAGCTATGTGGTGGTAGTCAGGGATGTGCTCATCTGTCATCCTTAGGGTCAGTTATGTGGTAGTGGTCAGGGATGTACTCATCTCATCCTTAAGGTCAGTTATGTGGTGGTGGTCAGGGATGTGCTCATCTGTCATCCTTAGGGTCAGTGATGTGGTGGTGGTGGTAAGGGATGTGGTCATCTGTCATCCTTAGGGTCAGTTATGTGGTGGTGGTCAGGGATGTGCTCATCTGTCATCCTTAGGGTCAGATATGTGGTGGTCAGGGATGTGCTCATCTGTCATCCTTAGGGTCAGTTATGTGGTGCTGGTCAGGGATGTGCTCATCTGTCATCCTTAGGGTCAGTTATGTAGTAATGGTCAGGGATGTGCTCGTCTGTCATCATTAGGGTCAGTTATGTGTCAGGGATGTGCTCATCTGTCATCCTTAGGGTCAGTTATGTGGTGGTGGTCAGGGATGTGCTCGTCTGTCATCATTAGGGTCAGTTATGTGGTGGTGGTCAGGGATGTGCTCATCTGTCATCCTTAGGGTCAGTTATGTGGTGAGGTCAGGGATGTGCTCATCTGTCATCCTTAGGGTCAGTTACGTGGTGAGGACAGGGATGTGCTGACCTGTCACCCTTAGGGTCAGTTATGTGGTAGTGGTCAGGGATGTGCTCATCTGTCATCCTTAGGGTCAGTTATGTGGTGGTCAGGGATGTGCTCTTCTATTATCCTTAGGGTCAGTTATGTGGTGATGGTCAGGGATGTGCTTATCTGTCATCCTTAGGGTCAGTTATGTGGTGTTGGTCGGGGATGTGCTCATCTGTCATCCGTAGGGTCAGTTCTGTGGTGGTGGTCAGGGATGTGCTCATCTGTCATTCTTAGGGTCAGTTATGTGGTGGTGGTCGGGGATGTGCTCATCTGTCATCCTTAGGGTCAGTTATGTGGTGGTGGTCAGGGATGTGCTTATCTGTCATCCTTAGGGTCAGTTATGTGGTGGTGGTCAGGGATTTGCTCATCTGTCATCCTTAGGGTCAGTTATGTGGTGGTCAGGGATGTGCTCATCTGTCATCCTTAGGGTCAGTTATGTGGTGGTGGTCAGGGATGTGCTGACCTGTCACCCTTAGGGTCAGTTATGTGGTGGGGACAGGGATGTGCTGACCTGTCACCCTTAGGGTCAGTTATGTGATGAGGACAGGGATGTGCTGACCTGTCATCCTTAGGGTCAGTTATGTGGTGAGGACAGGGATGTGCTGACCTGTCATCCTTAGGGTCAGTTATGTGGTGAGGACAGGGATGTGCTGACCTGTCATCCTTAGGGTCAGTTATGTGGTGAGGACAGGGATGTGCTGAGCTGTCATCCTTAGGGTCGGTTATGTGGTGAGGACAGGGATGTGCTGAGCTGTCATCCTTAGGGTCAGTTATGTGGTGAGGACAGGGATGTGCTGACCTGTCACCCTTAGTGTCGGTTATGTGGTGAGGACAGGGATGTGCTGACCTGTCACCCTTAGGGTCGGTTATGTGGTGAGGACAGGGATGTGCTGACCTGTCACCCTTAGGGTCAGTTACGTGGTGAGGACAGGGATGTTCTGACCTGTCGCCCTTAGGGTCAGTTACGTGGTGAGGACAGGGATGTTCTGATCTGTCGCCCTTAGGGTCAGTTACGTGGTGAGGACAGGGATGTGCTGACCTGTCGCCCTTAGGGTCAGTTACGTGGTGAGGACAGGGATGTGCTGACCTGTCACCCTTAGGGTCAGTTACGTGGTGAGGACAGGGATGTGCTGACCTGTCACCCTTAGGGTCAGTTACGTGGTGAGGACAGGGATGTGCTGACCTGTCATCCTTAGGGTCAGTTACGTGGTGAGGACAGGGATGTGCTGACCTGTCATCCTTAGGGTCAGTTACGTGGTGAGGACAGGGATGTGCTGAGCTGTCACCCTTAGGGTCAGTTACGTGATGAGGACAGGGATGTGCTGACCTGTCACCCTTAGGGTCAGTTATGTGGTGAGGACAGGGATGTGATGACCTGTCATCCTTAGGGTCAGTTATGTGGTGAGGACAGGGATGTGCTGACCTGTCACCCTTAGGGTCAGTTACGTGGTGAGGACAGGGATGTTCTGATCTGTCTCCCTTAGGGTCAGTTATGTGGTGAGGACAGGGATGTCCTGATCTGTCACCCTTAGGGTCAGTTATGTGGTGAGGACAGGGATGTGCTGACCTGTCACCCTTAGGGTCAGTTATGTGGTGAGGACAGGGATGTGCTGACCTGTCACCCTTAGGGTCTGTTATGTGGTGAGGACAGGGATGTGCTGACCTGTCACCCTTAGGGTCTGTTATGTGGTGAGGACAGGGATGTGCTGACCTGTCACCCTTAGGGTCAGTTATGTGGTGAGGACAGGGATGTGCAGAGCTGTCACCCTTAGGGTCAGTTATGTGGTGAGGACAGGGATGTGCTGACCTGTCACCCTTAGGGTCAGTTATGTGGTGAGGACAGGGATGTGCTGACCTGTCATCCTTAGGGTCAGTTATGTGGTGAGGACTGGGATGTGCTGACCTGTCATCCTTAGGGTCAGTTATGTGGTGGTCAGGGATGTGCTGACCTGTCACCCTTAGGGTCAGTTATGTGGTGAGGACAGGGATGTGCTGACCTGTCACCCTTAGGGTCAGTTATGTGGTGAGGACAGGGATGTGCTGAGCTGTCACCCTTAGGGTCAGTTATGTGGTGGGGACAGGGATGTGCTGACCTGTCACCCTTAGGGTCAGTTATGTGGTGAGGACAGGGATGTGCTGACCTGTCACCCTTAGGGTCAGTTACGTGGTGAGGACAGGGATGTGCTGACCTGTCATCCTTAGGGTCAGTTATGTGGTGAGGACAGGGATGTGCTGACCTGTCACCCTTAGGGTCTGTTATGTGGTGAGGACAGGGATGTGCTGACCTGTCATCTTTAGGGTCTGTTATGTGGTGAGGACAGGGATGTGCTGACCTGTCACCCTTAGGGTCAGTTATGTGGTGAGGACAGGGATGTGCTGAGCTGTCATCCTTAGGGACAGTTATGTGGTGGTGGTCAGGGATGTTAGGTTTAGGAAGCAGTAAGGAGTGGTTAGGGTTAGGCACCCCCCAAGGGTATGTTAGGGTTAGGCATCACTAAGGGAGGGTTGGGGGTGGGCAGGGGAGGTTTGGGTACTTACCTGCCTTTGTCGGGATCTTGATCCTGTGTCGGGCATCCGCTATCAGTATATGAACCGGCGGCTAAACAGCCGCTGGCATTTCAATCCCTTTCCATGGCACCCTAGGGTGCCACGGCATCCAGTTTGGGAAGCACTGCCCTGATGTTAACATCAAACACCTCAGACCTGTAATGAAATGATGAGATAGCACTGAGAAGATCAGGGCCACATCTGGGGGGCAGACAACCAAGTACTAATATACCTGCTTCCTAATATATATATAGATCCTGCACACAACCATTTCTAAGCGCTTGGTCTGTGACCCAATCTGGAGTCACACTGAGGCTTTGGTGCCTCGTCAGATTCTGCTCCTCCCCGGGGGAACTACATCCATTAGCGCCAGTAACACGATTTCTCACTTCTGATTCCCGCGTTGTTATCGTGTCTGTCCGTAGCACTATGTATTTTATATGTATGTATTTTATATGTATGTACAGTATGTTATTGCTGACGTGCAGTTTGCTCTCGTGTCCATGTCTGTAGCGTCTGGTCTCACATATTGCTGCAATTCTTCTGCCATGACACTTCCTACACGAGCGCACATCGGCCAGCCACATGTTCCAGCACCTATTCCTTCCATTTCATGATCACCGAATCGTCAGACCCTTCCCCGGGTGTATAACCTGGCCCTAGATTCAGCCACAGGTTCTGTCGCTGTATATACAGACAGGCTAAACACCCTGCATATATAAGTATATTTTATTATATTTTACAATCTATTGCCGATGGTTGGTAATCTGCGTATGCAACGCAGATCCCTCGCTCGCCCAGCACAGCCAGCCCAGCAGAGTGAGTGACAGGAGAGGCCGTTTGTGGGTGGTAACAGGGGCAGTCCAGTAATAACTGGGAAGTGGAGGTGCGAACGCAGGCGTTTTAGAGGCGTGCATAATTAACAGGCAGCGTCATAGTACACATCACCAGCCATTTTTTTCCTTTGTTTTCCTCGCAATGCTTGCGGTAGAAAAGAGCTACCACAAGCACTGCGATCACATCCGATAGTGGTCGATGCACCAATGTTTTCACAAACTTCCAGGAGATGACGTGGGGCAGTGGGCGTCTCTGTATTCGCTAAGGGGCGTCTGCATACACAACGCTCGTACAGGTAAGATGGGCGTGCTTATGCCTTGGTGAGCGATCGCACCCCGCCGCGTCACTTTCAAATATTTGCATACGCATCGAGCGAGCGTACGCTCTTAGCGACTGAGTCTGAATCAGGCCCTGTGTTCTATACAAGAGACTCTGGACCTCATTCAGAGGCGGTCGCTCGGGAGCAATCGGTAGCACCCAAAGTGATGGAGAATATGCAAAATGAGCGCTCAGTCGCAACGCACATCGTAAGTACAGAAACACCCACAACAATGAAAGCACACCTCCTATCTCTACGGGCTAATTCAGAGTCATCGCAGGCGGCAACCTACGTCAGCACGATTAACACCTGTTACATTGTTAATTGCCTACAGACATCGGTTGAGGCAGAAACCATCGCCTGCACTCGCAATGCTTAAGGTAGACCCTGGGCTACCCTTAGCTCTGCGAGCAGTAGCGTCGTTATTGCAACGAGATGACGTGTGTGATGACTCGCTCAGTAATATATGCACGCCCTTAAAACGCCCTTTTTAAGGTCAACCAAGCCTGCGTCCGCAGCACCACACCCCCGTTCACAAGCACCTTCCCCTGTAACCACCCAGAAACAGCACGAAATGTCAATCACAGCTACGACCTCGTAGTGACTAGCGAGCAAGAGGATTGCGGTCGGAAAGACAGGCTTGCGCACGCGCACTGCCATGCACATGCATGCACAGTTGAAAAAAACATCGCTCGCTACGACCAATTGCTCCGTGCAACCACCTCTGAATGAGGTCCTCTATTCTGCACGAGACACTCTATTCTGCACGAAACACTCTATTCTGCACGAGACACTCTATTCTGCACAAGAGACTCTGGGCCTGATTCAGACCCGCTCGCGAGCGCTGAGCGCTCGCAAGCGGGTCGATGGTGCCCTAGTGCGCATGACGGAGGGAGCTCCATCGTGCGCATGCGCGAGACCGGAATAGCGACGGCAAAGCCATCACTATGGGTCTCGCACCAAAGGGGGCGTGCTGTCGATGGTGAGTGACAGCACTCCCCCTTTGGTGGGCATGCCGGGGTCATTGCTGCCCAGACGGAGGCATTCCCATGGGAACTAATGATGTCAGTGGGAGTGATTTTGGCTCTGATAGAGCCAAAATCACTCCAGGGCTTGCGGCAATGAGACCCTACCGCAGGGTCTCGTCGCAAGCCCGATGGTCGCGATGGTCTTGACCATCACGACCATCTTTTTGGCCGCTCGCACAAGCTGTGGGTGGTCACCCACAGCTATGCGAGCGGCCAGGAGGCCGCTCCAATTTTAGGTAGGAGGGTCCTGATTCAGAGCGAGCGGTCTTGTCAGAGCGTCCGGCTCTGAAACAGGCCCTCTGTTCTGCACGAGACACTGTATTCTGCACTCTGGGCCTGATTCATACATGGTCGCAAGCACTGAGTGCTCGCAACCGGGTCGATGGTGGCCCAGAGCGCATGTACACAAGTAGCCGGCTCCGTCGTGCACATGCGCGAGACCCGGATAGCGACGGGCAATCCGTCGCTCCGGGTCTCGTACCAAAGGGGGCATGCTGTCGATGTTGAGTGACAGCACGCCCCCTTTGGTGGGCGGGCCGGAGGAGTACCTGCTCAAACGGAGGTGTTCCCATGTGAACGCCTCCGTTTGGGGCCGGCCCCACTGACATCACGAGTGATGTCAGTGGGAGAGATTTCGGCTCTGTTAGAGCCGAAATCTCTCTGGGGCTTGTGGCAACGAGACCATACCACAAGGGGCTCGTCGCAAGCCCGATGGTCGCTATGGTCTTGACCATCGCGACCATCTTCCTGGCCGCTCGCTATAGCTGTGGGTGGTAACCCACAGCTATGCGAGCGGCCAGGAGGCCGTTCTAAAAAAAAAAAAAGACCATCCCTGATTCAGAGCGAGCGCTCTGTCAGAGCGTCCGGCTCTGAATCAGGGCCTCTATTCTGCACGAGACACTTTATTCTGCACGAGAGACTCTATTCTGCATGAGAGACTCTGGGCCTCATTCAGAGCCGGACGCTCTTTAAGAGCGCGCGCTCTGAAACAGGGCGTTTTTTTATTTTCATTGCAGCCTCCTGGCCGCTCGCTGAGCTGTGAGTGACCACCCACAGCTTTTGTGGGTGGCCAGGTGATGGTCGCGATGTCAATCACAATCGACAGCGTCCCCGTTTTGGTGTGAGACCCGTAGCGACGGAGCGTCCGTCGCTGGCCGGGTCTCGCACATGCACACGCCTGAGCCGGCTCCGGCATGCGCAGTGTGGGACCACCGACCTGCTTGTTTGCGCTGTGCGCTCGCGAGCGGGTCTGCACGAAACACTCTATTCTGCACGAGACACTCTATTCTGCACAAGACACTATTCTGCATGAGACACTCTATTCTGCACGAGACACTATTCTGCACGAGACACTCTATTCTGCACGAGACAGTCTATTTTGCACAAGACACTATTCTGCACGAGACACTCTATTCTGCACGAGACACTCTATTCTGCACGAGACACTATTCTGCACGAGACACTCTATTCTGCACAAGACACTATTCTGCACGAGACACTCTATTCTGCACGAGACACTCTATTCTGCACAAGACACTATTCTGCACGAGACACTATTCTGCACGAGACACTCTATTCTGCACGAGACACTCTATTCTGCACAAGACACTATTTTGCACGAGACACTCTATTCTACACGAGACACTCTATTCTGCACAAGACACTATTTTGCACGAGACACTCTATTCTACACGAGACACTCTATTCTGCACAAGACACTATTTTGCACGAGACACTCTATTCTGCACGAGATACTTTATTCTGCACGAGAGACTCCGGACCTCTTTGCGGTCTGTTGACGCCTCTATGTCTGAGCGAGAGAACGAAATATGCGCTCGCTGTAAAGATGCCCCCTGGCCGTTCGCATCATACGTCATCTCCGCTATTTATTAGATTAATCGAGTACATCGAAAGGCGTATGAACTGCTCGCAGTGCTTGTGGTTGGATTTTCCTACCGCAATCATGCGAACAGTTCAGGCTAAAAGACAACCAAGTGACGTGGCCGATGACGCTGCTTTGTTAATTATGCACACCCTTAAAATGCCCGTTTTGACCGTTTGGCACGCCTGCATTCTGATCTCCACTCCCCGTTTTCAAGCACCTTCCCCTGTTACCACCCACAAACGCCTCATCCTGTCACTCAAATTAGCAGGCACTCGCTATATTGCGAGCACACGATTTCCGACCGCACTGACTGGTTGGCGCATGCGCATTACGACCCATACAAATGCGCAGATGTGCGAACATCGCTCGGAGCGAGCGAGTGGCCGCTTACGAGCGGCTCTGAATCAGGCCCTCCATTCTGTATGAGAGACTGTATTCTATACGAGAGAATCTATTTTGCTCGAGACACTATTCTGTGCAAGAGACTCTGGATTCCCGATTATCGCATGGGATGGCCCTGATGCCATCCAACATCGTGACCATCGATGGTTGCTATGGTGATCCCAGCCTGCAACCTCCATCGTAGTGCTGGGATCACAAATGCAGCAGGGGGTGTCATACAGGGGGTGTCATACAGGAGGCGTCATACAGGGGGCGTCATACAGGGGGCATCATACAGGAGGTGTCATACAGGGGTGCCATACAGGGGGTGTCATACAGGGGGTGTCATACAGGAGGTGTCAAACAGGGGGCGTCATACAGGGCGTATCATACAGGGGGGTGTCATACAGGGGGTGTCATACAGGAGGTGTCATACAGGGGGTGTCATACAGGGGATGTCATACAGGGGGGTGTCATACAGAGGATGTAATACAGGGGGTGTCATACAGGGGGTGTCATACAGGAGGTGTCATACAGGGGGTGTCATACAGGAGGTGTCATACAGGGGATGTCATACAGGGGGTGTCATACAGGGAGTGTCATACAGGAGGTGTCATACAGGGAGTGTCATACAGGGGGTGTCATACAGATATTCTACATAAGAGACTTCTAGAAGCCAATGACATCACTGAGAGTGCAGCCTATCCAGTCACTAGGAGCCAGTGACATCACTGAGAATGCAGCCTATCCGGTCATTAGGAGTTAGTGACATCACTGAGAGTGCAGCCTATCCAGTCACTCACTAGGAACCAGTGACATCACTGAGAATGTTGCCTATCCAGTCACTAGGAGCCAGTGACATCACTGAGCATGCTGCCTATCCAGTCACTAGGAGCCAGTGACATCACTGAGAGTGCAGCCTATCCAGTCACTAGGAACCAGTGACATCACTGAGAATGCAGCCTATCCAATCACTAGGAGCCAGTGACATCACTGAGAGTGCAGCCTATCCAGTCACTAGGAGCCAGTGACATCACTGAGAGTGATGCCTATACAGTCACTAGGAATCAGTGACATCACTGACAATGCAGCCTATCCAGTCACTAGGAGTCAGTGACATCACTGAGAGTGCAGCCTATCCAGTCACTAGGAGCCAGTGACATCACTGAGAGTGCAGCCTATCCAGTCACTAGGAACCAGTGACATCACTGAGAGTGCAGCCTATCCAGTCACTAGGAGTCAGTGACATCACTGAGAGTGCAGCCTATCCAGTCACTAGGAGCCATTGACATCACTGAGAATGCAGCCTATCCTGTCACTAGGAGTTAGTGACATCACTGAGAGTGCAGCCTATCCAGTCACTCACTAGGAACCAGTGACATCACTGAGAGTGCAGCCTATCCAGTCACTAGGAGTTAGTGACATCACTGACAATGCAGCCTATCCAGTCACTAGAAGTTAGTGACATCACTGAGAGTGCAGCCTATCCAGTCACTCACTAGGAACCAGTGACATCACTGAGAATGTTGCCTGTCCAGTCACTAGGAGCCAGTGACATCACTGAGCATGCTGCCTATCCAGTCACTAGGAGCCAGTGACATCACTGAGAGTGCAGCCTATCCAGTCACTAGGAACCAGTGACATCACTGAGAATTCAGCCTATCCAGTTACTAGGAGCCAGTGACATCACTGAGAGTGCAGCCTATCCAGTCACTAGGAGCCAGTGACATCACTGAGAGTGCAGCCTATCCAGTCACTAGGAATCAGTGACATCACTGACAATGCAGCATATCCAGTCACTAGGAGTCAGTCACATCACTGAGAGTGCGGCCTATTCAGTCACTAGGAGCCAGTGACATCACTGAGAGTGCAGCCTATCCAGTCACTAGGAGCCAGTGACATCACTGAGTGCAGCCTGTCCCATCACTAGGAGCCAGTGACATCACTGAGAATGCAGCCTATCCAGTCACTAGGAGCCAGTGACATCACTGAGAGTGCAGCCTATCCAGTCACTAGGAATCAGTGACATCACTGACAATGCAGCATATCCAGTCACTAGGAGTCAGTCACATCACTGAGAGTGCAGCCTATCCAGTCACTAGGAGCCAGTGACATCACTGAGTGCAGCCTATCCCATCACTAGGAGACAGTGACATCACTGAGAATGCAGCCTATCCAGTCACTAGGAGCCACTCCAGAAGACTTGGTGGATATCCTGCATTCCACACATTTCTTAGTGAAGTGTGCAGATTGGGGAGATAATACCGCGAATCGCAGGTCCATATGGAGGGGTTAGGGCTAAAATTATACGTTTTGCTAAATTTTAGCCCAGCCCCTTCCCCATGGATTCAAGATTCACATCAGGGCCTAATGACAAAAGAACCCGGACCTACCCCAAAATCAGTGACTTGCATCCTTTCCTGGGCTTTTCCCAGAGAGGAGCAACTATAAAGTCGGCAAGTATGCTGTACCGAATACGCCCCAACCCATCTCTGGGATTCAAATTGCACAAACCAGCATTAACATCGCAGTATTGTGAATTGCCTTATTGTGTATAATTACTGATGATATTATTTAGAGTTTGCCCTATGTATGTACATAGGCCCTGATTCAGAGCCGGACACTCTCACAGAGTGCTCGCTCTGAATCAGGGCCGTCCCTCCTACTTTTTGGAGCGGCCTCCTGGCCGCTCGCATACCTGTGGGTGACCACCCACAGCTATAGCGAGCGGCCAAAATTATGGTCGCGATGGTCAAGACCATCGCGACCATCGGGCTTGCGACGAGACCCTTGCGGCTGCCGCAAGCCCTGGAGTGCTTTGGCTCTATCAGAGCCAAAAGCACTCCCACTGACATCACTAGTGATGTCAGTGGGGTCGGCCCCAGACGGTAGGCGTTCCCATGGAAACGCCTCCGTCTGGGCAGCCACGCCACCGGCACGCCCACCAAAGGGGGCGTGCTGTCAATCACCATCGACAGCACGCCCCCTTTGGTGCGAGACCCATAACGACGGCTTGGCCGTCGTTATTCGGGTCTCGCGCATGCGCACGACGGAGCCACCTCCATTGTGCGCATGCGCACTTGGGCAACATCGACCCACTTGCGAGCGCTCAGCGCTCGCGAGTGGGTTTGAATTAGGCCCATAGACCAGGAGTTTAGCTATATCTCAATCCCGACGCTGGAATCCCGACAAGAGAGTTAAGATAGGCGTCGAAATATCGACGCCTGTCTTAACTCCAACACCAGAATCCAGGAGGACGTGTGCTCAAACTAAGGTATGCCGCGGAGCCCTTAGTGTTAGCCACGGGTGGGGGGGGTATTTAAGTTTAGGTAAGTTAGCGGGGTTAGTGTTAGGCTTTGGGGGGGGAGGTTAGGGTTAGGCACCCCTAGGGGGAGAGTTAGGGTCAGGCACCACTGGGGAGTGTTAGGCACTAAGGTGCTCATTCAGACCCGCTCGCTAGATGCGTTCGCTCGCACCCAGTGCATGCAAATCCGGCACACACCCAGCAAGGCAGGCGATCGCACGGCAAGGCATAAGCACGCCCACTATGTCTTGGCGTGCGATTGCTTTGTGTATGCAGACGCCCACCAGCCTTTCTAAAGACGCCCACTTGTGCACGTCTTCTCTAGGAAGTGTATGTCACCACCCACAAACGGCTTCTCCTGTCACTCACTCTGCTGGGCGGTCTATGCGCAGCGAGCGAACGCTTCCCGATCTCTCGCATTGATTCATGCACGCACACTGCGATGCATACGCATGCGCAGAATGTGAAAAGTGGGCAGTTACGTGCGAACGCTCCTTAGCGAGCAGGCCTGAATCAGGTCCTAAGAGGGGAGGGTTAGGTTTAGGCATTAACAGGGAGGGGTAGGGTTCGGGGTGGGGAGGGTTAGGGGGAGAAGGGGGGAGGGTAAGTATACTTACCTGACCCCTGTCTAGATATTAACCATCGGGATGCCGCTGTCGGTATTGTGGCAGGAGGTGCCCCCACAGCCGGCATTACATACCCATGGCATATATATATATCCAGCTTATAAAATCACGCTGAGAAGAAGTATGAGGAGAGGCTGAAACTGGAGATTTTATCGCATTTGTGGCTAATAAAAGTGGTGCTTTAATATATTTGGTGATGGAAGCGCTTTATTCTGCTTTGTTATTGATGCGACAGGTGTGTTATTCACTGTTACCACAGCAACGCGGGCACGGAATAAAGTATAATGTAAACAAAACATGTATTTGTTACCGTGACAACACAGTGACCTCTCATCGCTATATAATGTGCATTCCGGGCGTTTTCTTGGTACATTTCTCTCCGTCCTAGGAAGGGGCAGGTCATGAAACTGCGGCTGATGGTAACGTGCGTTTCTGGCAGTGCTCGCACAGCTACATCAGCAAATCTTTCCCCAATCCCGTCGCCCCTTGCTGTAGTCACATGATTCTTCTGTATGCGCAGGTGAAGCTGTTCTGTACATCAGTAGCGTCAGTAACGTCAGTAAGACACAGGGGTGATCTGACACATTGTCTCTGCTCCAGTTACAGGCTAACTCCCCTGGGGTACACTGTATCCTATGACACCTGCGCTTTCTATCTCTGCGTGCTTGTACAATCATTATGTAACTGTGATCATAATTACACCTGTAACCTGTACTGCCCGGGGATATTGTGTAGCTGCTACTTTGCTTATTGTAACACCTCACACTGATATCGCTCTATCCAGCAGGGTTAGGGTCCCAACAGTCCCCCAAACTATAGGCAGAGTATAGCATAGTGCACCTGGGCATGTGACCTATTAGCAGAGTATAGCATAGTGCACCTGGGTATGTGACCTATTAGCAGAGTATAGAGGAGTGCACCTGGGCATGTGATCTATTGGCAGAGTATAGCGGAGTGCACATGGGCATGTGACCTATTAGCAGAGTATAGCAGAGTGCACCTGGGTATGTGACCTATTAGCAGAGTATAGCAGAGTGCACCTGGGCATGTGACCTATTAGCAGAGTATAGCAGAGTGCACCTGGGCATGTGACCTATTAGCAGAGTATAGCAGAGTGCACCTGGGTATGTGACCTATTAGCAGAGTATAGCGGAGTGCACCTGGGCATGTGACCTATTAGCAGAGTATAGGGGAGTGCACCTGGGCATGTGACCTATTAGCAGAGTATAGCAGAGTGCACCTGGGTATGTGACCTATTAGCAGAGTATAGCGGAGTGCACCTGGGCATGTGACCTATTAGCAGAGTATAGAGGAGTGCACCTGGGTATATGACCTGTTAGCAGAGTATAGCAGAGTGCACCTGGGCATGTGACATATTAGAAGAGTATAGCGGAGTGCGTCTGGGCAATGACCTATTAGCAGAGTATAGCAGAGTGCACCTGGGCATGTGACCTATTAGCAGAGTATAGCAGAGTGCACCTGGGCATGTGACCTATTAGCAGAGTATAGCAGAGTGCACCTGGGCATGTGGCCTATTAGCAGAGTATAGCAGAGTGCAACTGGGCATGTGACCTATTAGCAGAGTATAGCAGAGTGCACCTGGGCATGTGACCTATTAGCAGAGTATAGGGGAGTGCACCTGGGCACGTGACCTATTAGCAGAGTATAGGGGAGTGCACCTGGGCATGTGACCTATTGGCAGAATATAGGGGAGTGCACCTGGGCATGTGACCTATTAGCAGAGTATAGCGGAGTGCACCTGGGCAGGTGACCTATTAGCAGAGTACAGCGTAGTGCACCTGGGCATGTGACCTATTAGCAGAGTATAGTGGAGTGCACCTGGGCATGTGACCTATTGGCAGAGTATAGAGGAGTGCACCTGGGCATGTGACCTATTAGCAGAGTATAGCAGAGTGCACCTGGGCATGTGACCTATTAGCAGAGTATAGCAGAGTGCACCTGGGCATGTGACCTATTGGCAGAGTATAGAGGAGTGCACCTGGGCATGTGACCTATTAGTAGAGTATAGAGGAGTGCACCTGGGCATGTGACCTATTAGCAGAGTATAGAGGAGTGCACCTGGGCATGTGACCTATTAGCAGAGTATAGGGGAGTGCACCTGGGCATGTGACCTATTAGCAGAGTATAGCAGGGTGCACCTGGACATGTGACCTATTAGCAGAGTATAGCGGAGTGCACCTGGGCATGTAACCTATTAGCAGAGTATAGCGTAGTGCACCTGGGCATGTGACCTATTAGCAGAGTATAGTGGAGTGCACCTGGGCATGTGACCTATTAGCAGAGTATAGAGGAGTGCACCTGGGCATGTGACCTATTAGCAGAGTATAGCAGGGTGCACCTGGACATGTGGCCTATTAGCAGAGTATAGCAGGGTGCACCTGGGCATGTGACCTATTAGCAGAGTATAGCAGAGTGCACCTGGGCATGTGACCTATTAGCAGAGTATAGCGGAGTGCACCTGGGCATGTGACCTATTAGCAGAGTATAGAGGAGTGCACCTGGGCATGTGACCTATTAGCAGAGTATAGAGGAGTGCACCTGGGCATGTGACCTATTAGCAGAGTGCTCCTGCGCATGTGACCTATTAGCAGAGTATAGCAGACTGCACCTGGGCATGTGACCTATTAGCAGAGTATAGCAGAGTGCACCTGGGCATGTGACCTATTAGCAGAGTATAGCGGAGTGCACCTGGGCATGTGACCTATTAGCAGAGTATAGCAGAGTGCACCTGGGCATTTGACCTATTGGCAGAGTATAGAGGAGTGCACCTGGGCATGTGACCTATTAGCAGAGTATAGCATAGTGCACCTGGGCATGTGACCTATTAGCAGAGTATAGTATAGTGCACCTGGGCATGTGACCTATTAGCAGAGTATAGCATAGTGCACCTGGGCATGTGACCTATTAGCAGAGTATAGCGGAGTGCACCTGGGCATGTGACCTATTAGCAGAGTATAGGGGAGTGCACCTGGGCATGTGACCTATTAGCAGAGTATAGGGGAGTGCACCTGGGCATGTGACCTATTAGCAGAGTATAGCGGAGTGCACCTGGGCATGTGACCTATTAGCAGAGTATAGCGGAGTGCACCTGGGCATGTGACCTATTGGCAGAGTATAGAGGAGTGCATCTGGGCATGTGACCTATTAGCAGAGTATAGGGGAGTGCACCTGGGCATGTGATCTATTAGCAGAGTATAGCGGAGTGCACCTGGGCATGTGACCTATTAGCAGAGTATAGAGGAGTGCACCTGGGCATTTGACCTATTGGCAGAGTATAGAGGAGTGCACCTGGGCATGTGACCTATTGGCAGAGTATAGCGTAGTGTACCTGGGCATGTGACCTATTAGCAGAGTATAGGGGAGTGCACCTGGGCATGTGACCTATTGGCAGAGTATAGGGGAGTGCACCTGGGCATGTGACCTATTAGCAGAGTATAGCGGAGTGCACCTGGGCTTGTGACCTATTAGCAGAGTATAGCGGAGTGCACCTGGGCATGTGACCTATTAGCAGAGTATAGCGGAGTGAACCTGGGCATGTGACCTATTAGCAGAGTATAGCGTAGTGCACCTGGGCATGTGACCTATAGGCAGAGTATAGCAGAGTGCACCTGGGCATGTGACCTATTAGCAGAGTATAGCAGACTGCACCTGGGCATGTGACCTATTAGCAGAGTATAGCAGAGTGCACCTGGGCATGTGACCTATTAGCAGAGTATAGCAGAGTGCACCTGGGCATGTGACCTTTTAGCAGAGTATAGCGGAGTGCACCTGGGCATGTGACCTATTAGCAGAGTATAGGAGAGTGCACCTGGGCATGTGACCTATTAGCAGAGTATAGCGGAGTGCACCTGGGCATGTGACCTATTAGCAGAGTATAGCGGAGTGCACCTGGGCATGTGACCTATTAGCAGAGTATAGCGGAGTGCACCTGGGCATGTGACCTATTAGCAGAGTATAGCGGAGTGCACCTGGGCATGTGATCTATTAGCAGAGTATAGCGGAGTGCACCTGGGCTTGTGACCTATTAGCAGAGTATAGCGGAGTGCACCTGGGCATGTGACCTATTAGCAGAGTATAGCGGAGTGCACCTGGGCATGTGACCTATTAGAAGAGTATAGCGGAGTGCGTCTGGGCAATGACCTATTAGCAGAGTATAGCGGAGTGCACCTGGGCATGTGACCTATTAGCAGAGTATAGAGGAGTGCACCTGGGCATGTGACCTATTAGCAGAGTATTGCAGAGTGCACCTGGGCTTGTGACCTATTAGCAGAGTATAGCGGAGTGCACCTGGGCATGTTACCTATTAGCAGAGTATAGCGGAGTGCACCTGGGCATGTGACCTATTAGCAGAGTATAGCGGAGTACACCTGGGCATGTGACCTATAGGCAGAGTATAGCAGGGTGCACCTGGGCATGTGACCTATTAGCAGAGTATAGTGGAGTGTACCTGGGCATGTGACCTATTAGCAGAGTATAGTGGAGTGTACCTGGGCATGTGACCTATTAGCAGAGTATAGCGGAGTGTACCTGGGCATGTGACCTATTAGCAGAGTATAGCGGAGTGCACCTTGGCATGTGACCTATTAGCAGAGTATAGGGGAGTGCACCTGGGCATGTGACCTATTAGCAGAGTATAGCGGTGTGCACCTGGGCATGTGACCTATTAGAAGAGTATAGCGGAGTGCGTCTGGGCAATGACCTATTAGCAGAGTATAGCAGAGTGCATCTGAGCATGTGACCTATTAGCAGAGTATAGCAGAGTGCACCTGGGCATGTGACCTATTAGAAGAGTATAGCGGAGTGCACCTGGGCATGTGACCTATTAGCAGAGCATAGAGGAGTGCACCTGGGCATGTGACCTATTAGCAGAGTGCACCTGGGCATGTGACCTATTAGCAGAGTATAGCAGACTGCACCTGGGCATGTGACCTATTAGCAGAGTAAAGCAGAGTGCACCTGGGCATGTGACCTATTAGCAGAGTATAGCAGAGTGCACCTGGGCATGTGACCTTTTAGCAGAGTATAGCGGAGTTCACCTGGGCATGTGACCTATTAGCAGAGTATAGGAGAGTGCACCTGGGCATGTGACCTATTAGCAGAGTATAGGAGAGTGCACCTGGGCATGTGACCTATTAGCAGAGTATAGCGGAGTGCACCTGGGCATGTGACCTATTAGCAGAGTATAGCGGAGTGCACCTGGGCATGTGATCTATTAGCAGAGTATAGCGGAATACACCTGGCATGTGACCTATTAGCAGAGTATAGGGGAGTGCACCTGGGCATGTGACCTATTAGTAGAGTATAGAGGAGTGCACCTGGGCATGTGACCTATTAGCAGAGTATAGAGGAGTGCACCTGGGAATGTGACCTATTGGCAGAGTATAGAGGTGTGCACCTGGGCATGTGACCTATTGGCAGAGTACAGCGGAGTGCACCTGGGCATGTGACCTATTAGCAGAGTATAGGGGAGTGCACCTGGGCATGTGACCTATTGGCAGAGTATAGCGGAGTGCAGCTGGGCATGTGACCTATTAGCAGAGTATAGCGGAGTGCACCTGGGCATGTGACCTATTAGCAGAGTATAGAGGAGTGCACCTGGGCATGTGACCTATTAGCAGAGTATAGAGGAGTGCACCTGGGCATGTGACCTATTCGCAGAGTATAGAGGAGTGCACCTGGGCATGTGACCTATTAGCAGAGTATAGCGGAGTGCACCTGGGCATGTGAGCTATTAGCAGAGTATAGCGGAGTGCACCTGGGCATGTGAGCTATTAGCAGAGTATAGCGGAGTGCACCTGGGCATGTGACCTATTAGCAGAGTATAGCAGAGTGCACCTGGGCATGTGACCTATTAGCAGAGTATAGCAGAGTGCACCTGGGCATGTGACCTATTGGCAGAGTATAGCAGAGTGCACCTGGGCATGTGACCTATTAGCAGAGTATAGGTGAGTGCACCTGGGCATTTGACCTATTAGCAGAGTATAGAGGAGTGCACCTGGGCATGTGACCTATTAGCAGAGTATAGTGGAGTGCACCTGGGCATGTGACCTATAGGCAGAGTATAGCAGGGTGCACCTGGGCATGTGACCTATTAGCAGAGTATAGCAGAGTGCACCTGGGCTTGTGTCCTATAGGCAGAGTATAGCATGGTGCACCTGGGCATGTGACCTATTAGCAGAGTATAGCAGAGTGCACCTGGGCTTGTGACCTATTGGCAGAGTATAGCAGGGTGCACCTGGGCATGTGACCTATTAGCAGAGTATAGCAGAGTGCACCTGGGCTTGTGACCTATAGGCAGAGTATAGCAGGGTGCACCTGGGCATGTGACCTATTAGCAGAGTATAGCAGAGTGCACCTGGGCTTGTGACCTATAGGCAGAGTATAGCAGAGTGCACCTGGGCATGTGACCTATAGGCAGAGTATAGCAGAGTGCACCTGGGCATGTGACCTATTAGCAGAGTATAGCAGACTGCACCTGGGCATGTGACCTATTAGCAGAGTATAGCAGAGTGCACCTGGGCATGTGACCTATTAGCAGAGTATAGCAGAGTGCACCTGGGCATGTGACCTTTTAGCAGAGTATAGCGGAGTGCACCTGGGCATGTGACCTATTAGCAGAGTATAGGAGAGTGCACCTGGGCATGTGACCTATTAGCAGAGTATAGCGGAGTGCACCTGGGCATGTGACCTATTAGCAGAGTATAGCGGAGTGCACCTAGGCATGTGACCTATTAGCAGAGTATAGCGGAGTGCACCTGGGCATGTGACCTATTAGCAGAGTATAGCGGAGTGCACCTGGGCATGTGACCTATTAGCAGAGTATAGCGGAGTGCACCTGGGCATGTGATCTATTAGCAGAGTATAGCGGAGTGCACCTGGGCTTGTGACCTATTAGCAGAGTATAGCGGAGTGCACCTGGGCATGTGACCTATTAGCAGAGTATAGCGGAGTGCACCTGGGCATGTGACCTATTAGAAGAGTATAGCGGAGTGCGTCTGGGCAATGACCTATTAGCAGAGTATAGCGGAGTGCACCTGGGCATGTGACCTATTAGCAGAGTATAGAGGAGTGCACCTGGGCATGTGACCTATTAGCAGAGTATTGCAGAGTGCACCTGGGCTTGTGACCTATTAGCAGAGTATAGCGGAGTGCACCTGGGCATGTTACCTATTAGCAGAGTATAGCGGAGTGCACCTGGGCATGTGACCTATTAGCAGAGTATAGCGGAGTGCACCTGGGCATGTGACCTATAGGCAGAGTATAGCAGGGTGCACCTGGGCATGTGACCTATTAGCAGAGTATAGTGGAGTGTACCTGGGCATGTGACCTATTAGCAGAGTATAGTGGAGTGTACCTGGGCATGTGACCTATTAGCAGAGTATAGCGGAGTGTACCTGGGCATGTGACCTATTAGCAGAGTATAGCGGAGTGCACCTTGGCATGTGACCTATTAGCAGAGTATAGGGGAGTGCACCTGGGCATGTGACCTATTAGCAGAGTATAGCGGTGTGCACCTGGGCATGTGACCTATTAGAAGAGTATAGCGGAGTGCGTCTGGGCAATGACCTATTAGCAGAGTATAGCAGAGTGCATCTGAGCATGTGACCTATTAGCAGAGTATAGCAGAGTGCACCTGGGCATGTGACCTATTAGAAGAGTATAGCGGAGTGCACCTGGGCATGTGACCTATTAGCAGAGCATAGAGGAGTGCACCTGGGCATGTGACCTATTAGCAGAGTGCACCTGGGCATGTGACCTATTAGCAGAGTATAGCAGACTGCACCTGGGCATGTGACCTATTAGCAGAGTAAAGCAGAGTGCACCTGGGCATGTGACCTATTAGCAGAGTATAGCAGAGTGCACCTGGGCATGTGACCTTTTAGCAGAGTATAGCGGAGTGCACCTGGGCATGTGACCTATTAGCAGAGTATAGGAGAGTGCACCTGGGCATGTGACCTATTAGCAGAGTATAGGAGAGTGCACCTGGGCATGTGACCTATTAGCAGAGTATAGCGGAGTGCACCTGGGCATGTGACCTATTAGCAGAGTATAGCGGAGTGCACCTGGGCATGTGATCTATTAGCAGAGTATAGCGGAATACACCTGGCATGTGACCTATTAGCAGAGTATAGGGGAGTGCACCTGGGCATGTGACCTATTAGTAGAGTATAGAAGAGTGCACCTGGGCATGTGACCTATTAGCAGAGTATAGAGGAGTGCACCTGGGAATGTGACCTATTGGCAGAGTATAGAGGTGTGCACCTGGGCATGTGACCTATTGGCAGAGTACAGCGGAGTGCACCTGGGCATGTGACCTATTAGCAGAGTATAGGGGAGTGCACCTGGGCATGTGACCTATTGGCAGAGTATAGCGGAGTGCAGCTGGGCATGTGACCTATTAGCAGAGTATAGCGGAGTGCACCTGGGCATGTGACCTATTAGCAGAGTATAGAGGAGTGCACCTGGGCATGTGACCTATTAGCAGAGTATAGAGGAGTGCACCTGGGCATGTGACCTATTCGCAGAGTATAGAGGAGTGCACCTGGGCATGTGACCTATTAGCAGAGTATAGCGGAGTGCACCTGGGCATGTGAGCTATTAGCAGAGTATAGCGGAGTGCACCTGGGCATGTGAGCTATTAGCAGAGTATAGCGGAGTGCACCTGGGCATGTGACCTATTAGCAGAGTATAGCATAGTGCACCTGGGCATGTGACCTATTAGCAGAGTATAGCAGAGTGCACCTGGGCATGTGACCTATTGGCAGAGTATAGCAGAGTGCACCTGGGCATGTGACCTATTAGCAGAGTATAGCTGAGTGCACCTGGGCATTTGACCTATTAGCAAAGTATAGAGGAGTGCACCTGGGCATGTGACCTATTAGCAGAGTATAGCGGAGTGCACCTGGGCATGTGACCTATAGGCAGAGTATAGCAGGGTGCACCTGGGCATGTGACCTATTAGCAGAGTATAGCAGAGTGCACCTGGGCTTGTGTCCTATAGGCAGAGTATAGCATGGTGCACCTGGGCATGTGACCTATTAGCAGAGTATAGCAGAGTGCACCTGGGCTTGTGACCTATTGGCAGAGTATAGCAGGGTGCACCTGGGCATGTGACCTATTAGCAGAGTATAGCAGAGTGCACCTGGGCTTGTGACCTATAGGCAGAGTATAGCAGGGTGCACCTGGGCATGTGACCTATTAGCAGAGTATAGCAGAGTGCACCTGGGCATGTGACCTATAGGCAGAGTATAGCAGAGTGCACCTGGGCATGTGACCTTTTAGCAGAGTATAGCGGAGTGCACCTGGGCATGTGACCTATTAGCAGAGTATAGGAGAGTGCACCTGGGCATGTGACCTATTAGCAGAGTATAGGAGAGTGCACCTGGGCATGTGACCTATTAGCAGAGTATAGCGGAGTGCACCTGGGCATGTGACCTATTAGCAGAGTATAGCGGAGTGCACCTGGGCATGTGACCTATTAGCAGAGTATAGCGGAGTGCACCTGGGCATGTGACCTATTAGCAGAGTATAGCGGAGTGCACCTGGGCATGTGACCTATTAGCAGAGTATAGCGGAGTGCACCTGGGCATGTGACCTATTGGCAGAGTATAGAGGAGTGCACCTGGGCATGTGACCTATTAGCAGAGTATAGTGGAGTGCACCTGGGCATGTGATCTATTAGCAGAGTATAGCGGAATACACCTGGCATGTGACCTATTAGCAGAGTATAGGGGAGTGCACCTGGGCATGTGACCTATTAGTAGAGTATAGAGGAGTGCACCTGGGCATGTGACCTATTAGCAGAGTATAGAGGAGTGCACCTGGGAATGTGACCTATTGGCAGAGTATAGAGGTGTGCACCTGGGCATGTGACCTATTGGCAGAGTACAGCGGAGTGCACCTGGGCATGTGACCTATTAGCAGAGTATAGGGGAGTGCACCTGGGCATGTGACCTATTGGCAGAGTATAGCGGAGTGCAGCTGGGCATGTGACCTATTAGCAGAGTATAGCGGAGTGCACCTGGGCATGTGACCTATTCGCAGAGTATAGAGGAGTGCACCTGGGCATGTGACCTATTCGCAGAGTATAGAGGAGTGCACCTGGGCATGTGACCTATTAGCAGAGTATAGTGGAGTGCACCTGGGCATGTGAGCTATTAGCAGAGTATAGGGGAGTGCACCTGGGCATGTGAGCTATTTGCAGAGTATAGCAGAGTGCACCTGGGCATGTGACCTATTAGCAGAGTATAGCATAGTGCACCTGGGCATGTGACCTATTAGCAGAGTATAGCAGAGTGCACCTGGGCATGTGACCTATTGGCAAAGTATAGCAGAGTGCACCTGGGCATGTGACCTATTAGCAGAGTATAGCTGAGTGCACCTGGGCATTTGACCTATTAGCAGAGTATAGAGGAGTGCACCTGGGCATGTGACCTATTAGCAGAGTATAGCGGAGTGCACCTGGGCATGTGACCTATTAGCAGAGTATAGCGGAGTGCACCTGGGCATGTGACCTATTAGCAGAGTATAGCGGAGTGCACCTGGGCATGTGACCTATTAGCAGAGTATAGCGGAGTGCACCTGGGCATGTGACCTATTAGCAGAGTATAGCGGAGTGCACCTGGGCATGTGACCTATTGGCAGAGTATAGAGGAGTGCACCTGGGCATGTGACCTATTAGCAGAGTATAGTGGAGTGCACCTGGGCATGTGATCTATTAGCAGAGTATAGCGGAATACACCTGGCATGTGACCTATTAGCAGAGTATAGGGGAGTGCACCTGGGCATGTGACCTATTAGTAGAGTATAGAGGAGTGCACCTGGGCATGTGACCTATTAGCAGAGTATAGAGGAGTGCACCTGGGAATGTGACCTATTGGCAGAGTATAGAGGTGTGCACCTGGGCATGTGACCTATTGGCAGAGTACAGCGGAGTGCACCTGGGCATGTGACCTATTAGCAGAGTATAGGGGAGTGCACCTGGGCATGTGACCTATTGGCAGAGTATAGCGGAGTGCAGCTGGGCATGTGACCTATTAGCAGAGTATAGCGGAGTGCACCTGGGCATGTGACCTATTCGCAGAGTATAGAGGAGTGCACCTGGGCATGTGACCTATTCGCAGAGTATAGAGGAGTGCACCTGGGCATGTGACCTATTAGCAGAGTATAGTGGAGTGCACCTGGGCATGTGAGCTATTAGCAGAGTATAGGGGAGTGCACCTGGGCATGTGAGCTATTTGCAGAGTATAGCAGAGTGCACCTGGGCATGTGACCTATTAGCAGAGTATAGCATAGTGCACCTGGGCATGTGACCTATTAGCAGAGTATAGCAGAGTGCACCTGGGCATGTGACCTATTGGCAAAGTATAGCAGAGTGCACCTGGGCATGTGACCTATTAGCAGAGTATAGCTGAGTGCACCTGGGCATTTGACCTATTAGCAGAGTATAGAGGAGTGCACCTGGGCATGTGACCTATTAGCAGAGTATAGTGGAGTGCACCTGGGCATGTGACCTATAGGCAGAGTATAGCAGGGTGCACCTGGGCATGTGACCTATTAGCAGAGTATAGCAGAGTGCACCTGGGCTTGTGACCTATAGGCAGAGTATAGCATGGTGCACCTGGGCATGTGACCTATTAGCAGAGTATAGCAGAGTGCACCTGGGCTTGTGACCTATTGGCAGAGTATAGCAGGGTGCACCTGGGCATGTGACCTATTAGCAGAGTATAGCAGAGTGCACCTGGGCTTGTGACCTATAGGCAGAGTATAGCAGGGTGCACCTGGGCATGTGACCTATTAGCAGAGTATAGCAGAGTGCACCTGGGCTTGTGACCTATAGGCAGAGTATAGCAGAGTGCACCTGGGCATGTGACCTATTGGCAGAGTATAGCAGAGTGCACCTGGGCATGTGACCTATTAGCAGAGTATAGCAGAGTGCACCTGGGCATGTGACCTATAGGCAGAGTATAGCAGAGTGCACCTGGGCATGTGACCTATTAGCAGAGTATAGGGGAGTGCACCTGGGCATGTGACCTATTAGCAGAGTATAGCGGAGTGCACCTGGGCATGTGACCTATTAGCAGAGTATAGCAGAGTGCACCTGGGCATGTGACCTATTGGCAGAGTTTAGCAGAGTGCACCTGGGCATGTGACCTATTAGCAGAGTATAGCAGAGTGCACCTGGGCATGTGACCTATAGGCAGAGTATAGCAGAGTGCACCTGGGCATGTGACCTATTAGCAGAGTATAGCGGAGTGCACCTGGGCATGTGACCTATTAGCAGAGTATAGCGGAGTGCACCTGGGCATGTGACCTATTAGCAGAGTATAGCGGAGTGCACCTGGGCATGTGACCTATTAGCAGAGTATAGCGGAGTGCACCTGGGCATGTGACCTATTGGCAGAGTATAGAGGAGTGCACCTGGGCATGTGACCTATTAGCAGAGTATAGTGGAGTGCACCTGGGCATGTGATCTATTAGCAGAGTATAGCGGAATACACCTGGCATGTGACCTATTAGCAGAGTATAGGGGAGTGCACCTGGGCATGTGACCTATTAGTAGAGTATAGAGGAGTGCACCTGGGCATGTGACCTATTAGCAGAGTATAGAGGAGTGCACCTGGGAATGTGACCTATTGGCAGAGTATAGAGGTGTGCACCTGGGCATGTGACCTATTGGCAGAGTACAGCGGAGTGCACCTGGGCATGTGACCTATTAGCAGAGTATAGGGGAGTGCACCTGGGCATGTGACCTATTGGCAGAGTATAGCGGAGTGCAGCTGGGCATGTGACCTATTAGCAGAGTATAGCGGAGTGCACCTGGGCATGTGACCTATTCGCAGAGTATAGAGGAGTGCACCTGGGCATGTGACCTATTCGCAGAGTATAGAGGAGTGCACCTGGGCATGTGACCTATTAGCAGAGTATAGTGGAGTGCACCTGGGCATGTGAGCTATTAGCAGAGTATAGGGGAGTGCACCTGGGCATGTGAGCTATTTGCAGAGTATAGCAGAGTGCACCTGGGCATGTGACCTATTAGCAGAGTATAGCATAGTGCACCTGGGCATGTGACCTATTAGCAGAGTATAGCAGAGTGCACCTGGGCATGTGACCTATTGGCAAAGTATAGCAGAGTGCACCTGGGCATGTGACCTATTAGCAGAGTATAGCTGAGTGCACCTGGGCATTTGACCTATTAGCAGAGTATAGAGGAGTGCACCTGGGCATGTGACCTATTAGCAGAGTATAGCGGAGTGCACCTGGGCATGTGACCTATTAGCAGAGTATAGCGGAGTGCACCTGGGCATGTGACCTATTAGCAGAGTATAGCGGAGTGCACCTGGGCATGTGACCTATTAGCAGAGTATAGCGGAGTGCACCTGGGCATGTGACCTATTAGCAGAGTATAGCGGAGTGCACCTGGGCATGTGACCTATTGGCAGATTATAGAGGAGTGCACCTGGGCATGTGACCTATTAGCAGAGTATAGTGGAGTGCACCTGGGCATGTGATCTATTAGCAGAGTATAGCGGAATACACCTGGCATGTGACCTATTAGCAGAGTATAGGGGAGTGCACCTGGGCATGTGACCTATTAGCAGAGTATAGAGGAGTGCACCTGGGCATGTGACCTATTAGCAGAGTATAGAGGAGTGCACCTGGGAATGTGACCTATTGGCAGAGTATAGAGGTGTGCACCTGGGCATGTGACCTATTGGCAGAGTACAGCGGAGTGCACCTGGGCATGTGACCTATTAGCAGAGTATAGGGGAGTGCACCTGGGCATGTGACCTATTGGCAGAGTATAGCGGAGTGCAGCTGGGCATGTGACCTATTAGCAGAGTATAGCGGAGTGCACCTGGGCATGTGACCTATTCGCAGAGTATAGAGGAGTGCACCTGGGCATGTGACCTATTCGCAGAGTATAGAGGAGTGCACCTGGGCATGTGACCTATTAGCAGAGTATAGTGGAGTGCACCTGGGCATGTGAGCTATTAGCAGAGTATAGGGGAGTGCACCTGGGCATGTGAGCTATTTGCAGAGTATAGCAGAGTGCACCTGGGCATGTGACCTATTAGCAGAGTATAGCATAGTGCACCTGGGCATGTGACCTATTAGCAGAGTATAGCAGAGTGCACCTGGGCATGTGACCTATTGGCAAAGTATAGCAGAGTGCACCTGGGCATGTGACCTATTAGCAGAGTATAGCTGAGTGCACCTGGGCATTTGACCTATTAGCAGAGTATAGAGGAGTGCACCTGGGCATGTGACCTATTAGCAGAGTATAGTGGAGTGCACCTGGGCATGTGACCTATAGGCAGAGTATAGCAGGGTGCACCTGGGCATGTGACCTATTAGCAGAGTATAGCAGAGTGCACCTGGGCTTGTGACCTATAGGCAGAGTATAGCATGGTGCACCTGGGCATGTGACCTATTAGCAGAGTATAGCAGAGTGCACCTGGGCTTGTGACCTATTGGCAGAGTATAGCAGGGTGCACCTGGGCATGTGACCTATTAGCAGAGTATAGCAGAGTGCACCTGGGCTTGTGACCTATAGGCAGAGTATAGCAGGGTGCACCTGGGCATGTGACCTATTAGCAGAGTATAGCAGAGTGCACCTGGGCTTGTGACCTATAGGCAGAGTATAGCAGAGTGCACCTGGGCATGTGACCTATTGGCAGAGTATAGCAGAGTGCACCTGGGCATGTGACCTATTAGCAGAGTATAGCAGAGTGCACCTGGGCATGTGACCTATAGGCAGAGTATAGCAGAGTGCACCTGGGCATGTGACCTATTAGCAGAGTATAGGGGAGTGCACCTGGGCATGTGACCTATTAGCAGAGTATAGCGGAGTGCACCTGGGCATGTGACCTATTAGCAGAGTATAGCGGAGTGCACCTGGGCATGTGACCTATTGGCAGAGTTTAGCAGAGTGCACCTGGGCATGTGACCTATTAGCAGAGTATAGCAGAGTGCACCTGGGCATGTGACCTATAGGCAGAGTATAGCAGAGTGCACCTGGGCATGTGACCTATTAGCAGAGTATAGGGGAGTGCACCTGGGCATGTGACCTATTAGCAGAGTATAGCAGAGTGCACCTGGGCATGTGACCTATTAGCAGAGTATAGCAGAGTGCACCTGGGCTTGTGACCTATAGGCAGAGTATAGCATGGTGCACCTGGGCATGTGACCTATTAGCAGAGTATAGCAGAGTGCACCTGGGCTTGTGACCTATTGGCAGAGTATAGCAGGGTGCACCTGGGCATGTGACCTATTAGCAGAGTATAGCAGAGTGCACCTGGGCTTGTGACCTATAGGCAGAGTATAGCATTGTGCACCTGGGCATGTGACCTATTAGCAGAGTATAGCAGAGTGCACCTGGGCTTGTGACCTATAGGCAGAGTATAGCAGAGTGCACCTGGGCATGTGACCTATTGGCAGAGTATAGCAGAGTGCACCTGGGCATGTGACCTATTAGCAGAGTATAGCAGAGTGCACCTGGGCATGTGACCTATAGGCAGAGTATAGCAGAGTGCACCTGGGCATGTGACCTATTAGCAGAGTATAGGGGAGTGCACCTGGGCATGTGACCTATTAGCAGAGTATAGCAGAGTGCACCTGGGCATGTGACTTATTAGCAGAGTATAGCAGAGTGCACCTGGGCATGTGACTTATTAGCAGAGTATAGCAGAGTGCACCTGGGCATGTGACTTATTAGCAGAGTATAGCAGAGTGCACCTGGGCATGTGACCTATTGGCAGAGTATAGCAGTGTGCACCTGGGCTTGTGACCTATAGGCAGAGTATAGCAGGGTGCGCTTGGGTATATGACTTATAGGCAGCTTATAGCAGAGTGCGCTTGTATGACTTATAGGCAGAGTATAGCACATACTTGCCAACTCTCCCTCATTGTCAGGGAGACTCCCTGAAATAGTAGCAGTCTCCCTCATTTCATCCTTACCCCCATTATGAAGCTGTTATATTAAAAAACAGAGATATATACATTAAAATGGGATCATTAGTGTCATTTCCTTGCATTGGTTATTATAAGGCACAATGATCCCTATGAATTTCTGATAAGTATTAGTGTGTTTTCATCAACAAACAGATCTTACTGACTGCTTTTGGGCTGGTTTACATTTGGATGTAAGTCAGGTTTAGGACACGCCCCTCAGATTTATCAGTACACGCCCATCACATGTATGACACGCCTCTCAGATTTATCAGTACACGCCCATCACATGTATGACACGCCCCTCAGATGTAGCAGTACATGCCTATCACATGTATGACACGCCTCTCAGTTGTAGCAGTACACGCTTATCACATGTATGACACACCTCTCAGATGTAGCAGTACACACCTATCACATGTATGGCACGCCTCTCATATGTAGCAGTACACACCTATCACATGTATGACACGCCCCTCAGATGTACCAGTACATGCCTATCACATGTATGACACACCTCTCAGATGTAGCAGTACACACCTATCACATGTATGACACGCCTCTCAGATGTAGCAGTACACACCTATCACATGTATGACACGCCTCTCAGATGTAGCAGTACACACCTATCACATGTATGACACGCCTCTCAGATGTAGCAGTGCACACCTATCACATGTATGACATGCCTCTCAGATGTAGCAGTACACACCTATCACATGTATGACATGCCTCTCGGATGTAGCAGTACACACCTATCACATGTATGACACGTCTCTCAGATGTAGCAGTACACACCTATCACATGTATGACACGCCTCTCAGATGTAGCAGTACACACCTATCACATGTATGACACGCCTCTCAGATGTAGCAGTACACACCTATCACATGTATGACATGCCTCTCAGATGTTGCAGTACACACTTATCACATGTATGACACGCCTCTCAGATGTAGCAGTACACACCTATCACATGTATGACACGCCTCTCAGATGTAGCAGTACACACCTATCACATGTATGACACGCCTCTCAGATGTAGCAGTACACGCCCCTCAGATGTATGATATGCCTCTCAGATGTAACAGTACACACCTATCATATGTATGACACGCCTCTCAGATGTAGCAGTACACACCTATCACATGTATGACACGCCTCTCAGAGGTAGCAGTACACACCTATCACATGTGTGACACGCCTCTCAGATGTAGCAGTACACACCTATCACATGTATTACAAGCCTCTCAGATGTAGCAGTAAACACCTATCACATGTATGACACGCCTCTCAGATGTAGCAGTACACACCTATCACATGTGTGACACGCCTCTCAGATGTAACAGTACACACCTATCACATGTATGACACGCCTCTCAGATGTAGCAGTACACACCTATCACATGTATGACACGCCTCTCAGATGTAGCAGTACACACCTATCACATGTGTGACACGCCTCTCAGATGTAGCAGTACACACCTATCACATGTGTGACACGCCTCTCAGATGTAGCAGTACACACCTATCACATGTATGACACGCCTCTCAGATGTAGCAGTACACACCTATCACATGTATGACACGCCTCTCAGATGTAGCAGTACACGCCTATCACATGTATGACACGCCTCTCAGATGTACCAGTACACACCTATCACATGTATGACACGCCTCTCAGATGTAGCAGTACACACCTATCACATGTATGACACGCCTCTCAGATGTAGCAGTACACACCTATCATATGTATGACACGCCTCTCAGATGTAGCAGTACACACCTATCATATGTATGACACGCCTCTCAGATGTAGCAGTACACACCTATCACATGTATGACACACCTCTCATATGTGGCAGTACACACCTATCACATGTATGACACGCCTCTCAGATGTAGCAGTACACACCTATCACATGTATGACACGCCTCTCAGATGTAGCAGTACACACCTATCACATGTATGACACGCCTCTCAGATGTAGCAGTACACACCCCTCAGATGTATGACACGCCTCTCAGATGTAGCAGTACACACCTGTCATATGTATGACACGCCTCAGATGTAGCAGTACACACCTATCTCATGTATGACACGCCTCTCAGATGTAGCAGTGCACACCTATCACATGTATGACATGCCTCTCAGATGTAGCAGTACACACCTATCACATGTATGACACGCCTCTCGGATGTAGCAGTACACACCTATCACATGTATGACACGCCTCTCAGATGAGGCAGTACACACCTATCACATGTATGACACGCCTCTCAGATGTAGCAGTACACACCTATCACATGTATGACAAGCCTCTCAGATGTAGCAGTACACACCTATCACATGTATGACACACCTCTCAGATGTAGCAGTACACACCTATCACATGTATGAAGCACCTCTCAGATGTAGCAGTACACATCTATCACATGTATGACACGCCTCTCAGATTAGCAGTACACGCCCCTCAGATGTATGACACGCCTCTCAGATGTAGCAGTACACACCTATCATATGTACGACACGCCTCTCAGATGTAGCAGTACACAGCTATCACATGTATGACACGCCTCTCAGATGTAGCAGTACACACCTATCACATGTATGACACGCCTCTCAGATGTAGCAGTACACACCTATCACATGTATGACATGCCTCTCAGATGTAGCAGTACACACCTATCACATGTATGACATGCCTCAGATGTTGCAGTACACACCTATCACATGTATGACACGCCTCTCAGATGTAGCAGTACACACCTATCACATGTATGACACGCCTCTCAGATGTAGCAGTACACGCCCCTCAGATGTATGACACGCCTCTCAGATGTAACAGTACACACCTATCATATGTATGACACGCCTCTCAGATGTAGCAGTACACACCTATCACATGTATGACACGCCTCTCAGATGTAGCAGTACACACCTATCACATGTATAACACGCCTCTCAGATGTAGCAGTACACACCTATCACATGTATGACAAGCCTCTCAGATGTAGCAGTACACACCTATCACATGTATGACACGCCTCTCAGATGTAGCAGTACACACCTATCACATGTATGAAACACCTCTCAGATGTAGCAGTACACATCTATCACATGTATGACACGCCTCTCAGATTAGCAGTACACGCCCCTCAGATGTATGACACGCCTCTCAGATGTAGCAGTACACACCTATCATATGTACGACACGCCTCTCAGATGTAGCAGTACACACCTATCACATGTATGACACGCCTCTCAGATGTAGCAGTACACACCTATCACATGTATGACACGCCTCTCAGATGTAGCAGTACACACCTATCACATGTATGACACGCCTCTCAGATGTAGCAGTACACGCCTATCACATGTATGACACGCCTCTCAGATGTAACAGTACACACCTATCATATGTATGACACGCCTCTCAGATGTAGCAGCACACACCTATCACATGTATGACACGCCTCTCAGATGTAGCAGTACACACCTATCACATGTGTGACACGCCTCTCAGATGTAGCAGTACACACCTATCACATGTGTGACAAGCCTCTCAGATGTAGCAGTACACACCTATCACATGTGTGACACGCCTCTCAGATGTAGCAGTATACACCTATCACATGTGTGACACGCCTCTCAGATGTAACAGTACACACCTATCATATGTATGACACGCCTCTCAGATGTAGCAGTACACACCTATCACATGTATGACACGCCTCTCAGATGTAGCATTACACACCTATCACATGTGTGACACGCCTCTCAGATGTAGCAGTACACACCTATCGCATGTATGACACGCCTCTCAGATGTAGCAGTACACACCTATCACATGTATGACACGCCTCTCAGATGTAGCAGTACACACCTATCACATGTATGACACGCCTCTCAGATGTAGCAGTACACGCCTATCACATGTATGACACGCCTCTCAGATGTAGCAGTACACACCTATCACATGTATGACACGCCTCTCAGATGTAGCAGTACACGCCCCTCAGATGTATGACACGCCTCTCAGATGTAACAGTACACACCTATCATATGTATGACACGCCTCTCAGATGTAGCAGTACACACCTATCACATGTATGACACGCCTCTCAGATGTAGCAGTACACACCTATCACATGTGTGACACGCCTCTCAGATGTAGCAGTACACGCCTATCACATGTATGACACGCCTCTCAGATGTAGCATTACACACCTATCACATGTATGACACGCCTCTCAGATGTAGCAGTACACACCTATCACATGTATGACACGCCTCTCAGATGTAGCAGTACACACCTATCACATGTATGACAAGCCTCTCAGATGTAGCAGTACACACCTATCACATGTATGACACGCCTCTCAGATGTAGCAGTATACACCTATCACATGTGTGACACGCCTCTCAGATGTAACAGTACACACCTATCAAATGTATGACACGCCTCTCAGATGTAGCAGTACACACCTATCACATGTATGACACGCCTCTCAGATGTAGCATTACACACCTATCACATGTGTGACACGCCTCTCAGATGTAGCAGTACACACCTATCGCATGTATGACACGCCTCTCAGATGTAGCAGTACACACCTATCACATGTATGACACGCCTCTCAGATGTAGCAGTACACACCTATCACATGTATGACACGCCTCTCAGATGTAGCAGTACACGCCTATCACATGTATGACACGCCTCTCAGATGTAACAGTACACACCTATCATATGTATGACACGCCTCTCAGATGTAGCAGTACACACCTATCACATGTATGACACGCCTCTCAGATGTAGCAGTACACACCTATCACATGTGTGACACGCCTCTCAGATGTAGCAGTACACACCTATCACATGTATGACAAGCCTCTCAGATGTAGCAGTACACACCTATCACATGTATGACACGCCTCTCAGATGTAGCATTACACACCTATCACATGTGTGACACGCCTCTCAGATGTAGCAGTACACACCTATCACATGTATGACACGCCTCTCAGATGTAGCATTACACACCTATCACATGTGTGACACGCCTCTCAGATGTAGCAGTACACACCTATCGCATGTATGACACGCCTCTCAGATGTAGCAGTACACACCTATCACATGTATGACACGCCTTTCAGATGTAGCAGTACACGCCTATCACATGTATGACACGCCTCTCAGATGTAGCAGTACACGCCTATCACATGTATGACACGCCTCTCAGATGTAGCAGTACACACCTATCACATGTATGACACGCCTCTCAGATGTAGCAGTACACGCCTATCACATGTATGACACGCCTCTCAGATGTAGCAGTACACGCCCACTTTACCACACGCTCATAGGTGCTGCTTACACACTCTCCCTGAAATGCTTTTTCAAAAGTAGGCAAGTATGGTTTTCAGGTTTATTTAACCAGGTAGAACAACAAGTTGGCATAGAGACACTGGGATGAACAGGTATAATAACAATGCTGGAGACTAAGGGTATTGCTGGGTTTTGTAGTGCACCTGGTGGCAGGCTGTTATATGCCCTGGTGGTTAGGGGCGCTATGCTCCTTAGTAATAGCTTGTGGTAATCTGTATGACTATTATGGCTGGGAGTCTTAGAGGGCACGTGCAGGTGCCTGGAACGCTGAGGAGAAGAGACGCACTCGGGTGCTTGTACAGTAAAGATGGTCGGCTCTGCTGCTATATGGATATGAGACAGCGCAGAACGTATGGCGCTGAGCTCTCTCTAATACAAATGTTATATTACTGCCACAGACTGCTTCACAGTTTCCAGTTACTCATGGACTTAATACAGTGATCAGACCTATTCTGCAGATCATGCTCCAGGTCTGTATCAACGACATACGTGTGCTCTACATAGCTACTGTCACCGTCATAGATGAATCAGGACACCTGTGAGACGGCACCTCAGACTTACATGACCCGCCAGCGGTGCTTATTATATAACTGGATGCTGTCTCAGAGATACCTCTCTCTCTTTCCACCATGACCCCTCCTCTCTCTCCCCCTCTTACTCCCATCTCTCTCTTTCCACCATGACCCCTCCTCTCTCTCCCCCTCTTACTCTCATCTCTCTCTTTCCACCATGACCCCTCCTCTCTCTCCCCCTCTTACTCCCATCTCTCTCTTTCCACCATGACCCCTCCTCTCTCTCCCCCTCTTACTCTCATCTCTCTCTTTCCACCATGACCCCTCCTCTCTCTTCCCCTCTTATTCCCATTTCTCTCTTTCCACCATGACCCCTCCTCTCTCTCCCCCTCTTACTCCCATCTCTCTTTCCACCATAACCCCTCTCCTCTCTCCCCCTCTTACTCCCATCTCTCTTTCCACCATGACCCCTCTTCTCTCTCCCCCTCTTACTCCCATCTCTCTCTTTCCACCATGATCCCTCCTCTCTCTCCCCCTCTTACTCCTATCTCTCTCTTTCCACCATGACCCCTCCTCTCTCTCCCCCGCTTACTCCCATCTCTCTTTCCACCATGACCCCTCCTCTCTCTCCCCCTCTTACTCCCATCTCTCTCTTTCCACCATGACCCCTCCTCTCTCTCCCCCTCTTGCTCCCATCTTTCACTTTCCACCATGACACCTCCTCTCTCTCCCCCTCTTACTCCCATCTCTCCCTTTCCACCATGACACCTCCTCTCTCTCCCCCTCTTACTCCCATCTCTCTTTCCACCATGGCCCCTCCTCTCTCTCCCCCTCTTACTCCCATCTCTCTCTTTCCACCATGACCCCTCCTCTTTCTCCCCCTCTTGCTCCCATCTCTCACTTTCCACCATGACACCTCCTCTTTCTCCCCCTCTTACTCCCATCTCTCTCTTTCCATCATGACCCCTCCTCTCTCTCCCCCTCTTACTCCCATATCTCTCTTTCCATCATGACCCCTCCTCTCTCTCCCCCTCTTACTCCCATATCTCTCTTTCCACCATGACCCCTCCTCTCTCTCCCTCTTACTCCCATCTCTCTCTTTCCACCATAACCCCTCCTCTCTCTCCCCCTCTTACTCCCATCTCTCTTTCCACCATGACCCCTCCTCTCTCTCCCCCTCTTACTCCCATATCTCTCTTTCCACCATGACCCCTCCTCTCTCTCCCTCTTACTCCCATCTCTCTTTCCACCATGACCCCTCTTCTCTCTCCCCCTCTTGCTCCCATCTCTCTTTCCACCATGACCCCTCCTCTCTCTCCCCCTCTTACTCCCATCTCTCTCTTTCCACCATGACCCCTCCTCTCTCTCCCCCTCTTACTCCCATCTCTCTCTTTCCACCATGACCCCTCCTATCTCTCCCCCTCTTACTCCCATCTCTCTCTTCCCCCTCATCTGTCTATGTGAGAGATGTACTGAGCAGTGTAAAGCATGGGGGGGAAGTTGCCCATAGAAACCAATCAGCTTCGAGGCAGCGTTTATTGAGCACATTCTATAAAATAGGAAGAAGCTGATTGGTCACTATGGGCTATATGTCTCCACCTCCTTACACTGCGCGATACATCTCAGCATATTTATATTATCTCTCTGTGGGGGAGATGAATCAAAGCTTAAGCTGGTGTGATATAAGCACTGGAGAAGTCTGGAATGGCTTCTATATTTGTCCCAGATTCCTGTCTTATGTATTTTAAAACCCCCAGGAGAAGTCTGTTAGGAAAGCAGACTAGTAGTGTCGGCTTCTGTGAAAAGCCAGATTGGGTCCTGGGGGTGTGGATGTGAGGAGAGCGAGGGCTCCATCCACAGGCCACTCCAGGTTTTGGGTCTTTCAGCTTGGTAGCAGGCTCATTAGGGCTTCCACCTGGAAATGGCTAATATAAGCTGGGTTTGTTTGTGGCTGAGTGTCTCATACCTGGGCGAGCTGGCAGTCTAGCTTGTTCAGAGACACTTGGTTAAAACCCTGTGAGTACTGTGCATGTGTTTTGTTGATGGTGAGGGCAATAGGCCCTACCATTGTTGTAGCAAGGGAATCTGCTGTGTAGTTAGTGCCCAGCCGGGCTAGAACTTATGTTTATGCTTTTGTTTATACTTTTGTGTGTGGCACAATAAAGACTGGCGCCAACCAGTTTGTACGAGATTCTCAGACTTGTCTCCTGTTTCTACGGGTGCTATGTGTAAAGAGGGAGTCCATCTACCCTCGGAGAGGGACCCCTATCCCAACTGTGTCACACTGGGTATACTCCAGATGATATATTGTCTATGGAACTGACAATATATTGATTACTGATCAGCGGGTGTGTGTACAGATGATAAGTCTGTGAGCCGGTCTGTCACTCGCATTGGCCTCGCAGCACAGTCGATGCACGATATAGATTCAGATATGCTGCACATCTTTCTTTGTATACAGGTGACGCACTGACCGCCATTACACTTGTTGCAGGGAACGCAAGTTATTGACATTTCAGCTGGGTGGGCAAATTCAAACGCCCGCCAAGTTCTGATGTCAGCGCAGACATATCGAGCGACCAATCAGCAATTATGTACAGCTTATCTGATCTCGTTTTGTATGATAACGGTGCTCCAGCCAATCAGCTCCTAACTGTCATCTGTTTAAAAAATGACAGTTGGGACGGAAGCTGATTGGCTGTTGCACCATTTATCATGTGCAACGAGTTTTCACTGGTTGTGGTTATAAAACTTGTTGATAAATGAGGCCCTTTACTGTATCTCTCCCCATGGTTTTATATATCTTCCCCAGTGCCGTGTGATGAGGTCAATGGCTGGGGAGGCATTGTCTTATTTAACACCCCCCTCCCTTTTTAACAGTAACCAGCACCAGGCTGAACCAGCCAGGGGGATAATGCCATAGCAGAGGGTACACTTAGTGTGGGGTCCCCCTGCCATCACATTAACCACCCCTATACTAGTCAGCCCAGGGCCAGAATTCTTTGGAAAGTGGGGATCCCATCATGAATTTCAAAAATGATGCTGAAGTGCCATTTTTGAAATTGGAACCGCTGCCAAACTCTGCAGGATGAAGCACTTGTATAGGTACCGCCTTACCCTTTTTTTTAAATGGGCTTTTACAGCCCCTGACATGGCCCCGCCCCCCACTTCAGCCGTTTTTCTTTTGCCAGCTGGAGGCAGCGCTCTCACTGCATCCCAACTGATTTTTACTGTAGAAATTATTAGAATAATGCAAAGCAGATATTTATGTCACAGAATCTGTGTTATAAATATGTTCTTTTTATTATTTTAATCATTATGACAGGTGAGGCTTTGCTTCCCTGCCTCCCCTGACTGCACGTCCCTGATCTTTCCCTGTATGTGGCCTGTGCACCCTGTGTGCCTTTCTCCTCTCCCCTATACTGTTATATTTGTCTGGCTGTGGGTAATGCTGTGATTATCGGGTGATTATCAGGAGTGACTGTGATGTCACGATGCGGTGGGATGTGATGAGTAAGTATGGGGATATAACAGTGTGTTATCTCTCTGTATGTGACCTGTGCACCCTGTGTGTCTTTCTCCTCTCCTCTATACAGTTATACATGTCTGGCTGTGGGTAATGCTGTGATTATTGGGTGATTATCAGGAGTGTCTGTGATGTCACCATGAGGTGGGATGTGATGAGTAAGTATGGGGATATTAAAGAGTGTTAACTCTCTGTATGTGGTCTGTGCACCTTTCTCCTCTCCTCTATACTGTTATACATGTCTGGCTGTGGATAATGCTGTGATTATCAGGAGTGTCTGTGATGTCACCATGAGGTGGGATGTGATGAGTAATTATGGGGATATTACAGTGTGTTATCTCCCTGTATGTGACCTGTGCACCCTGTGTGTCTGTCTCCTCACCTCTATACTGTTATACATGTCTGGCTGTGTATAATGCTGTGATTATTGGGTGATTATCAGGAATGACTGTGATGTCACCATGAGGTGGGATGTGATGAGTAAGTATGGGGATATTACAGTGTGTTATCTCTCTGTATGTGACCTGTGCACCCTGTGTGCCTTTCTCATCTCCTCTATACTGTTATACATGTCTGGCTGTGGGTAATGCTGTGATTATTGGGTGATTATCAGGAGTGACTGTGATGTCACCATGAGGTGGGATGTGATGAGTAAGTATGGGGATATTACAGAGTGTTATCTCCCTGTATGTAACCTGTGCACCCTGTGCACCTCTCTCCTCTCCTCTATACTGTTATACATGTCTGGCTGTGGGTAATGCCTTGATTATTGGGTGATTCTCAGGAGTGACTGTGATGTCACCATGAGGTGGGATGTTATAAGTAAATGTGGGAATATTATAGTGTTATCTCTCTATATGTGACCTGTGCACCCTGTGTGCCTTTCTCCTCTCCTCTATACTGTTATACATGTCTGGCTCTGGGTAATGCTGTGATTACTGGGTGATTATCAGGAGTGACTGTGATGTCACTATGAGGTGGGATGTAATGAGTAAGTATGGGGATATTACAGTGTGTTATCTCTCTGTATGTGGCCTGTGCACCCTGTGTGCCTTTCTCCTCTCCTCTATACTCTTATACATGTCTGGCTGTGGGTAATGCTGTGATTATTGGGTGATTATCAGGAGTGACTGTGATATCACCATGAGGTGGGATGTGATGAGTAAGTATGGGGATATTACAGTGTTATCTCTCTGTATGTGGCCTGTGCACCCTGTGTGCCTTTTTCCTCTCCTCTATACTGCTATACATGTCTGGCTGTGTATAATGCTGTGATTGTGTTATTGGGTGATTATCAGGAGTGACTGTGATGTCACCATGAAGTTGGATGTGATGAGTAAGTATGGGGATATTGTAGTGTTATCTCTCTGTATGTGGCCTGTGCACCCTGTGTGCCTTTCTCCTCTCCTCTATACTGTTATACATGTCTGGCTGTGGGTAATGCTGTGATTATTTGGTGATTATCAGGGGTGACTGTGATGTCACCATGAGGTGGGATGTAATGAGTAAGTATAGGCATATTACAGTGTGATATCACTCTGTATGTGGCCTATGAACCCTGTGTGCCTTTCTCCTCTCCTCTATACTGTTATACATGTCTGGCTGTGGGTAATGCTGTGATTATTGGGTGATAATCAGGAGTGACTGTTATGTCACCATGAGGTGGGATGTGATGAGTAAGTATGGGGATATTACAGAGTGTTATCTCTATGTATGTGAAATGTGCATCCTGTGTGCCTTTCTCCTCTCCACTATACTCTTATACATGTCTGGCTGTGGGTAATGCTTTGATAATTGGGTGAATATCAGGAGTGACTGTGATGTCACCATAAGGAGGGATGTTATAAGTAAATGTGGGGATATTATAGTGTAATATCTATATATATGATCTGTGCGCCCTGTGAGCCTTTCTCCTCTCCTCTATACTGTTATACATGTCTGGCTGTGGGTAATGCTGTGATTATTGGGTGATTATCAGGGGTGACTGTGATGTCACCATGAGGTGGGATGTAATGAGTAAGTATAGGGATATTACAGTGTGATATCACTCTGTATGTGGCCTATGAACCCTGTGTGCCTTTCTCCTCTCCTCTATACTGTTATACATGTCTGGCTGTGGTTAATGCTGTTATTATTGGGTGATAATCAGGAGTGACTGTGATGTCACCATGAGGTGGGATGTGATGAGTAGGTATGGGGATATTACAGAGTGTTATCTCTCTGTATGTGAAATGTGCATCCTGTGTGCCTTTCTCCTCTCCACTATACTCTTATACATGTCTGGCTGTGGGTAATGCTTTGATAATTGGGTGATTATCAGGAGTGACTGTGATGTCACCATAAGGTGGGATGTTATAAGTAAATGTGGGGATATTATAGTTTTGTATCTCTATATGTGACCTGTACACCCTGTGAGCCTTTCTCCTCTCCTCTATACTGTTATACATGTCTGGCTCTGGGTAATGCTGTGATTATCGGGTGATTATCAGGAGTGACTGTGATGTCACCATGAGGTGTGATGTGATGAGTAAGTTTGGGGGTATTACAGAGTGTTATCTCTCTGTATGTGGCCTGTGCACCCTGTGTGCTTTTCTCCTCTCCTCTATACTGTTATACATGTCTGGCTGTAGGTAATGCTGTGATTATTAGGTGATTATGAGGAGTGACTGTGATGTCAACCATAAGGTGGGATGTGATGAGTAAGTATGGGGATATTACAGAGTGTTATTGTTCTGTATATGACCTGTGCGCCCTGTGTGCCTTTCTCCTCTCCTCTATACTGTTATACATGTCTGGCTGTGGGTAATGCTTTGATAATTGGGTGATTATCAGGAGTGACTGTGATGTCACCATAAGGTGGGATGTTATAAGTAAATGTGGGGATATTATAGTGTTATATCTCTATATATGACCTGTGCGCCCTGTGAGCCTTTCTCCTCTCCTCTATACTGTTATACATGTCTGTCTCTGGGTATTGCTGTGATTATCGGGTGATTATCAGGAGTGACTGTGATGTCACCATGAGGTGGGATGTGATGAGTAAGTATAGGGATATTACAGAGTGTTATCTCCCTGTATGTGACCTGTGCACCCTGTTCACCTCTCTCCTCTCCTCTATACTGTTATACATGTCTGGTTTTGGGTAATGCTTTGATTATTGGGTGATTATCAGGAGTGACTGTGATGTCACCATAAGGTGGGATGTGATGAGTAAGTATCGGGATATTACAGAGTGTTATCTCCCTGTATGTGGCCTGTGCACCCTGTGTGCCTTTCTCCTCTCCTCTGTACTGTTATACATGTCTGGCTGTGGGTAATGCTGTGATTATCAGGTGATAAGGAGTGACTGTGATGTCACCATGAGGTGGGATGTGATAAGTAAGTATGGGGGTATTAGAGTGTGTTATCTCTCTGTATGTGACCTGTGCACCCTGTGTGCCTTTCTCCTCTCCTCTATACTGTTATACATGTCTGGCTGTGGGTAATGCTGTGATTATTGGGTGATTATCAGGAGTGACTGTGATGTCACCATGAGGTGGGATGTGATGAGTAAGTATGGGGATATTACAGTGTGTTATCTCTCTGTATGTGACCTGTGCACCCTGTGTGCCTTTCTCCTCTCCTCTATACTGTTATACATGTCTGGCTGTGGGTAATGCTGTGATTATTGGGTGATAATCAGGAGTGACTGTGATGTCACCATGAGGTGGGATGTGATGAGTAAGTATGGGGATATTACAGTGTTATCTCTATGTATGTGAAATGTGCATCCTGTGTGCCTTTCTCCTCTCCACTATACACTTATACATGTCTGGCTGTGGGTAATGCTATGATAATTGGGTGATTATCAGGAGTGACTGTGATGTCACCATGAGGTGGGATGTTATAAGTAAATGTGGGGATATTATAGTGTTATATCTCTATATATGACCTGTGCGCCCTGTGAGCCTTTCTCCTCTCCTCTATACTGTTATACATGTCTGGCTGTGGGTAATGCTGTGATTATTGGGTGATTATCAGGGGTGACTGTGATGTCACCATGAGGTGGGATGTAATGAGTAAGTATAGGGATATTACAGTGTGATATCACTCTGTATGTGGCCTATGAACCCTGTGTGCCTTTCTCCTCTCCTCTATACTGTTATACATGTCTGGCTGTGGGTAATGCTGTTATTATTGGGTGATAATCAGGAGTGACTGTGATGTCACCATGAGGTGGGATGTGATGAGTAAGTATGGGGATATTACAGAGTGTTATCTCTCTGTATGTGAAATGTGCATCCTGTGTGCCTTTCTACTCTCCACTATACTCTTATACATGTCTGACTGTGTATAATGCTGTGATTGTGTTATTGGGTGATTATCAGGAGTGACTGTGATGTCACCATAAGGTGGGATGTTATAAGTAAATGTGGGGATATTATAGTTTTATATCTCTATATGTGACCTGTACACCCTGTGAGCCTTTCTCCTCTCCTCTATACTGTTATACATGTCTGGCTCTGGGTAATGCTGTGATTATCGGGTGATTATCAGGAGTGACTGTGATGTCACCATTAGGTGGGATGTGATGAGTAAGTATGGGGGTATTACAGAGTGTTATCTCTCTATATGTGGCCTGTGCACCCTGTGTGCCTTTCTCCTCTCCTCTATACTGTTATACATGTCTGGCTGTAGGTAATGCTGTGATTATTAGGTGATTATGAGGAGTGACTGTGATGTCAACCATAAGGTGGGATGTGATGAGTAAGTATGGGGATATTACAGAGTGTTATCTCTCTGTATATGACCTGTGCGCCCTGTGTGCCTTTCTCCTCTCCTCTATACTGTTATACATGTCTGGCTGTGGGTAATGCTTTGATAATTGGGTGATTATCAGGAGTGACTGTGATGTCACCATAAGGTGGGATGTTATAAGTAAATGTGGGGATATTATAGTGTTATATCTCTATATATGACCTGTGCGCCCTATGAGCCTTTCTCCTCTCCTCTATACTATTATACATGTCTGGCTCTGGGTATTGCTGTGATCATCAGGTGATTATCAGGAGTGACTGTGATGTCACCATGAAGTGGGATGTGATGAGTAAGTATGGGGATATTACAGAGTGTTATCTCCCTGTATGTGACCTGTGCACCCTGTGCACCTCTCTCCTCTCCTCTATACTGTTATACATGTCTGTCTGTGGGTAATGCTGTGATTATTAGGTGATAAGGAGTGACTGTGATGTCACCATGAGGTGGGATGTGATGAGTAAGTATGGGGATATTACAGTGTGTTATCTCTCTGTATGTGACCTGTGCACCCTGTGTGCCTTTCTCCTCTCCTCTATACTGTTATACATGTCTGGCTGTGGGTAATGCTGTGATTATTGGGTGATTATCAGGAGTGACTGTGATGTCACCATGAGGTGGGATGTGATGAGTAAGTATGGGGATATTACAGTGTTATCTCTCTGTATGTGGCCTGTGCACCCAGTGTGCCTTTTTCCTCTCCTCTATACTGTTATACATGTCTGGCTGTGTATAATGCTGTGATTGTGTTATTGGGTGATTATCAGGAGTGACTGTGATGTCACCATGAGGTGGGATGTGATGAGTAAGTATGGGGATATTACAGTGTTATCTCTCTGTATGTGGCCTGTGCACCCTGTGTGCCTTTCTCCTCTCCTCTATACTGTTATACATGTCTGGCTGTGGGTAATGCTGTGATTATTGGGTGATTATCAGGAGTGACTGTGATGTCACCATGAGTTGGGATGTAATGAGTAAGTATAGGGATATTACAGTGTGATATCACTCTGTATGTGGCATATGAACCCTGTGTGCCTTTCTCCTCTCTTCTATACTGTTACACATTTCTGGCTGTGGGTAATGCTGTGATCATTGGGTGATAATCAGGAGTGACTGTGATGTCACCATGAGGTGGGATGTGATGAGTAAGTATGGGGATATTACAGAGTGTTATCTCTCTGTATGTGAAATTTGCATCCTGTGTGCCTTTCTCCTCTCCACTATACTCTTATACATGTCTGGATGTGGGTAATGCTTTGATAATTGGGTGATTATCAGGAGTGACTGTGATGTCACCATAAGGTGGGATGTTATAAGTAAATGTGGGGATATTATAGTTTTATATCTCTATATGTGACCTGTACACCCTGTGAGCCTTTCTCCTCTCCTCTATACTGTTATACATGTCTGGCTCTGGGTAATGCTGTGATTATCGGGTGATTATCAGGAGTGACTGTGATGTCACCATGAGGTGGGATGTGATGTGTAAGTATGGGGGTATTACAGAGTGTTATCTCTCTGTATGTGGCCTGTGCACCCTGTGTGCCTTTCTCCTCTCCTCTATACTGTTATACATGTCTGGCTGTAGGTAATGCTTTGATTATTAGGTGATTATGAGGAGTGACTGTGATGTCACCATAAGGTGGGATGTGATGAGTAAGTATGGGGATATTACAGAGTGTTATCTCTCTGTATATGACCTGTGCGCCCTGTGTGCCTTTCTCCTCTCCTCTATACTGTTATACATGTCTGGCTGTGGGTAATGCTTTGATAATTGGTTGATTATCAGGAGTGACTGTGAATTCACCATAAGGTGGGATGTTATAAGTAAATGTGGGGATATTGTAGTGTTATATCTCTATATATGACCTGTGCGCCCTGTGAGCCTTTCTCCTCTCCTCTATACTGTTATACATGTCTGGCTCTGGGTATTGCTGTGATTATCGGGTGATTATCAGGAGTGACTGTGATGTCACCATGAGGTGGGATGTGATGAGTAAGTATGGGGATATTACAGAGTGTTATCTCTCTGTATGTGACATGTGCACCCAGTCTGTCTTTCTCCTCTCCTCTATACTGTTATACATGTCTGGCTGTGGGTAATGCTATGATTATTGTGTGAATATCAGGAGTGACTGTGATGTCACCATAAGGTGGGATGTGATGAGTAAGTATCGGGATATTACAGAGTGTTATCTCCCTGTATGTGGCCTGTGCACCCTGTGTGCCTTTCTCCTCTCCTCTATACTGTTATACATGTCTGGCTGTGGGTAATGCTGTGATTATTAGGTGATCAGGAGTGACTGTGATGTCACCATGAGGTGGGATGTGATAAGTAAGTATGGGGTATTAGAGTGTGTTATCTCTCTGTATGTGACCTGTGCACCCTGTGTGCCTTTCTCCTCTCCTCTATACTGTTATACATGTCTGGCTGTGGGTAATGCTGTGATTATTGGGTGATTATCAGGAGTGACTGTGATGTCACCATGAGGTGGGATGTGATGAGTAAGTATGGGGGTATTACAGAGTGTTATCTCTCTGTATGTGGCCTGTGCACCCTGTGTGCCTTTCTCCTCTCCTCTATACTGTTATACATGTCTGGCTGTGGGTAATGCTGTGATTATTGGGTGATTATCAGGAGTGAGTGTGATGTCACCATGAGGTGGGATGTGATGAGTAAGTATGGGGATATTACAGTGTTATCTCTCTGTATGTGGCCTGTGCACCCTGTGTGCCTTTTTCCTCTCCTGTATACTGTTATACATGTCTGGCTGTATATAATGCTGTGATTGTGTTATTGGGTGATTATCAGGAGTGACTGTGATGTCACCATGAAGTTTGATGTGATGAGTAAGTATGGGGATATTGTAGTGTTATCTCTCTGTATGTGGCCTGTGCACCCTGTGTGCCTTTCTCCTCTCCTCTATTCTGTTATACATGTCTGGCTGTGGGTAATGCTGTGATTATCGGGTGATTATCAGGAGTGACTGTGATGTCACCATGAGGTGGGATGTGATGAGTAAGTATGGGGATATTACAGAGTGTTATCTCTCTGTATGTGACCTGTGCACCCGGTGTGTCTTTTGCCTCTCCTCTATACTGTTATACATGTCTGGCTGTGGGTTATGCTGTGATTATTGGGTGATTATCAGGAGTGACTGTGATGTCACCATGAGGTGGGATGTAATGAGTAAGTATAGGGATATTACAGTGTGATATCACTCTGTATGTGGCCTATGAGCCCTGTGTGCCTTTCTCCTCTCCTCTATACTGTTATACATGTCTGGCTGTGGGTAATGCTGTGATTATTGGGTGATAATCAGGAGTGACTGTGATGTCACCATGAGCTGGGATGTGATGAGTAAGTATGGGGAAATTACAGAGTGTTATCTCTCTGTATGTGAAATGTGCATCCTGTGTGCCTTTCTCCTCTCCACTATACTCTTATACATGTCTGGCTGTGGGTAATGCTTTGATAATTGGGTGATTATCTGGAGTGACTGTGATGTCACCATAAGGTGGGATGTTATAAGTAAATGTGGGGATATTATAGTTTTATATCTCTATATGTGACCTGTACACCCTTTGAGCCTTTCTCCTCTCCTCTATACTGTTATACATGTCTGGCTCTGGGTAATGCTGTGATTATCGGGTGATTATCAGGAGTGACTGTGATGTCACCATGAGCTGGGATGTGATGAGTAAGTATGGGGGTATTACAGAGTGTTATCTTTCTGTATGTGGCCTGTGCACCCTGTGTGCCTTTCTCCTCTCCTCTATACTGTTATACATGTCTGGCTGTAGGTAATGCTGTGATTATTAGGTGATTATGAGGAGTGACTGTGATGTCACCATAAGGTGGGATGTGATGAGTAAGTATGGGGATATTACAGAGTGTTATCTCTCTGTATATGACCTGTGCGCCCTGTGTGCCTTTCTCCTCTCCTCTATACTGTTATACATGTCTGGCTGTGGGTAATGCTTTGATAATTGGGTGATTTTCAGGAGTGACTGTGATGTCACCATAAGGTGGGATGTTATAAGTAAATGTGGGGATATTATAGTGTTATATCTCTATATATGACCTGTGCGCCCTGTGAGCCTTTCTCCTCTCCTCTATACTGTTATACATGTCTGGCTCTGGGTATTGCTTTGATTATCGGGTGATTATCAGGAGTGACTGTGATGTCACCATGAGGTGGGATGTGATGAGTAAGTATGGGGATATTACAGAGTGTTATCTCTCTGTATGTGACATGTGCACCCAGTCTGTCTTTCTCCTCTCCTCTATACTGTTATACATGTCTGGCTCTGGGTAATGCTATGATTATTGTGTGAATATCAGGAGTGACTGTGATGTCACCATGAGTTGGGATGTGATGAAAAAGTATGGGGATATTACAGTGTGTTATCTCTCTGTATATGGCCAGTGCACCCATTGTGTATTTCTCCTGTCATCTATACTGTTATACATGTCTGGTTTTGGGTAATGCTGTGATTATTGGGTGATTATCAGGAGTGACTGTGATGTCACCATAAGGTGGGATGTGATGAGTAAGTATCGGGATATTACAGAGTGTTATCTCCCTGTATGTGGCCTGTGCACCCTGTGTGCCTTTCTCCTCTCCTCTATACTGTTATACATTTCTGGCTGTGGGTAATGCTGTGATTATTAGGTGATCAGGAGTGACTGTGATGTCACCATGAGGTGGGATGTGATAAGTAAGTATGGGGGTATTAGAGTGTGTTATCTCTCTGTATGTGACCTGTGCACCCTGTGTGTCTTTCTCCTCTCCTCTATACTGTTATATATGTCTGGCTGTGGGTAATACTGTGATTATTGGGTGATTATCAGGAGTGACTGTGATGTCACCATGAGGTGGGATGTGATGAGTAAGTATGGGGATATTACAGTGTGTTATCTCTCTGTATGTGACCTGTGCACCCTGTGTGCCTTTCTCCTCTCCTCTATACTGTTATACATTTCTGGCTGTGGGTAATGCTGTGATTATTAGGTGATCAGGAGTGACTGTGATGTCACCATGAGGTGGGATGTGATAAGTAAGTATGGGGGTATTAGAGTGTGTTATCTCTCTGTATGTGACCTGTGCGCCCTGTGTGCCTTTCTCCTCTCCTCTATACTGTTATACATGTCTGGCTGTGGGTAATACTGTGATTATTGGGTGATTATCAGGAGTGACTGTGATTTCACCATGAGGTGGGATGTGATGAGTAAGTATGGGGATATTACAGTGTGTTATCTCTCTGAATGTGACCTGTGCACCCTGTGTGCCTTTCTCCTCTCCTCTATACTGTTATACATGTCTGGCTGTGGGTAATGCTGTGATTATTGGGTGATTATCAGGAGTGACTGTGATGTCACCATGAGGTGGGATGTGATGAGTAAGTATGGGGGTATTACAGAGTGTTATCTCTCTGTATGTGGTCTGTGCACCCTGTGTGCCTTTCTCCTCTCCTCTATACTGTTATACATGTCTGGCTGTGGGTAATGCTGTGATTATTGGGTGATTATCAGGAGTGAGTGTGATGTCACCATGAGGTGGGATGTGATGTAAGTATGGGGATATTACAGTGTTATCTCTCTGTATGTGGCCTGTGCACCCTGTGTGCCTTTTTCCTCTCCTCTATACTGTTATACATGTCTGGCTGTATATAATGCTGTGATTGTGTTATTGGGTGATTATCAGGAGTGACTGTGATGTCACCATGAAGTTGGATGTGATGAGTAAGTATGGGGATATTGTAGTGTTATCTCTCTGTATGTGACCTGTGCACCCGGTGTGTCTTTTGCCTCTCCTCTATACTGTTATACATGTCTGGCTGTGGGTTATGCTGTGATTATTGGGTGATTATCAGGAGTGACTGTGATGTCACCATGAGGTGGGATGTAATGAGTAAGTATAGGGATATTACAGTGTGATATCACTCTGTATGTGGCCTATGAACCCTGTGTGCCTTTCTCCTCTCCTCTATACTGTTATACATGTCTGGCTGTGGGTAATGCTGTGATTATTGGGTGATAATCAGGAGTGACTGTGATGTCACCATAAGGTGGGATGTTATAAGTAAATGTGGGGATATTATAGTTTTATATCTCTATATGTGACCTGTACACCCTGTGAGCCTTTCTCCTCTCCTCTATACTGTTATACATGTCTGGCTCTGGGTAATGCTGTGATTATCGGGTGATTATCAGGAGTGACTGTGATGTCACCATGAGCTGGGATGTGATGAGTAAGTATGGGGGTATTACAGAGTGTTATCTCTCTGTATGTGGCCTGTGCACCCTGTGTGCCTTTCTCCTCTCCTCTATACTGTTATACATGTCTGGCTGTAGGTAATGCTGTGATTATTAGGTGATTATGAGGAGTGACTGTGATGTCACCATAAGGTGGGATGTGATGAGTAAGTATGGGGATATTACAGAGTGTTATCTCTCTGTATATGACCTGTGTGCCCTGTGTGCCTTTCTCCTCTCCTCTATACTGTTATACATGTCTGGCTGTGGGTAATGCTTTGATAATTGGGTGATTATCAGGAGTGACTGTGATGTCACCATAAGGTGGGATGTTATAAGTAAATGTGGGGATATTATAGTGTTATATCTCTATATATGACCTGTGCGCCCTGTGAGCCTTTCTCCTCTCCTCTATTCTGTTATACATGTCTGGCTCTGGGTATTGCTTTGATTATCGGGTGATTATCAGGAGTGCCTGTGATGTCACCATGAGGTGGGATGTGATGAGTAAGTATGGGGATATTACAGAGTGTTATCTCTCTGTATGTGACATGTGCACCCAGTCTGTCTTTCTCCTCTCCTCTATACTGTTATACATGTCTGGCTGTGGGTAATGCTATGATTATTGTGTGAATATCAGGAGTGACTGTGATGTCACCATGAGTTGGGATGTGATGAAAAAGTATGGGGATATTACAGTGTGTTATCTCTCTGTATGTGGCCTGTGCACCCTGTGTGCCTTTCTCCTCTCCTCTATACTGTTATACATTTCTGGCTGTGGGTAATGCTGTGATTATTAGGTGATCAGGAGTGACTGTGATGTCACCATGAGGTGGGATGTGATAAGTAAGTATGGGGGTATTAGAGTGTGTTATCTCTCTGTATGTGACCTGTGCACCCTGTGTGCCTTTCTCCTCTCCTCTATACTGTTATACATGTCTGGCTGTGGGTAATGCTGTGATTATTGGGTGATTATCAGGAGTGACTGTGATGTCATCATGAGGTGGGATGTGATGAGTAAGTATGGGGATATTACAGTGTGGTATCTCTCTGTATGTGACCTGTGCACCCTGTGTGCCTTTCTCCTCTCCTCTATTCTGTTATACATGTCTGGCTGTGGGTAATGCTGTGATTATCGGGTTATTATCAGGAGTGACTGTGATGTCACCATGAGGTGGGATGTGATGAGTAAGTATGGGGATATTACAGAGTGTTATCTCTCTGTATGTGACCTGTGCACCCGGTGTGTCTTTTGCCTCTCCTCTATACTGTTATACATGTCTGGCTGTGGGTAATGCTGTGATTATTGGGTGATTATCAGGAGTGACTGTGATGTCACCATGAGGTGGGATGTAATGAGTAAGTATAGGGATATTACAGTGTGATATCACTCTGTATGTGGCCTATGAACCCTGTGTGCCTTTCTTCTCTCCTCTATACTGTTATACATGTCTGGCTGTGGGTAATGCTGTTATTATTGGGTGATTATCAGGAGTGATTGTGATGTCACCATGAGGTGGGATGTAATGAGTAAGTATAGGGATATTACAGTGTGATATCATTCTGTATGTGGCCTATGAACCCTGTGTGCCTTTCTCCTCTCCTCTATACTGTTATACATGTCTGGCTGTGGGTAATGCTGTGATTATTAGGTGATCAGGAGTGACTGTGATGTCACCATGAGGTGGGATGTGATAAGTAAGTATGGGGGTATTAGAGTGTGTTATCTCTCTGTATGTGACCTGTGCACCCTGTGTGCCTTTCTCCTCTCCTCTATACTGTTATACATGTCTGGCTGTGGGTAATGCTGTGATTATTGGGTGATTATCAGGAGTGACTGTGATGTCACCATGAGGTGGGATGAGATGAGTAAGTATGGGGATATTACAGTGTGTTATCTCTCTGTGTATGGCCTGTACACCCTGTGTGCCTTTCTCCTCTCCTCTATACTGTTATACATGGCTGGCTGTGGGTAATGCTGTGATAATTGGGTGATTATCAGGAGTGACTGTGATGTCACCTTGAGGTGGGATGTGATGAGTAAGTATGGGAATATTACAGAGTGTTATCTCTCTGTATGTGACATGTGCACCCAGTCTGTCTTTCTCCTCTCCTCTATACTGTTATACATGTCTGGCTGTGGGTAATGCTATGATTATTGTGTGAATATCAGGAGTGACTGGATGTCACCATGAGTTGGGATGTGATGAAAAAGTATGGGAATATTACAGTGTGTTATCTCTCTGTATGTGGCCAGTGCACCCATTGTGTATTTCTCCTGTCATCTATACTGTTATACATGTCTGGTTTTGGGTAATGCTGTGATTATTGGGTGATTATCAGGAGTGACTGTGATGTCACCATAAGGTGGGATGTGATGAGTAAGTATCGGGATATTACAGAGTGTTATCTCCCTGTATGTGGCCTGTGCACCCTGTGTGCCTTTCTCCTCTCCTCTATACTGTTATACATGTCTGGCTGTGGGTAATGCTGTGATTATTAGGTGATCAGGAGTGACTGTGATGTCACCATGAGGTGGGATGTGATAAGTAAGTATGGGGGTATTAGAGTGTGTTATCTCTCTGTATGTGACCTGTGCGCCCTGTGTGCCTTTCTCCTCTCCTCTATACTGTTATACATGTCTGGCTGTGGGTAATGCTGTGATTATTGGGTGATTATCAGGAGTGACTAAGATGTCACCATAAGGTGGGATGTGATGAGTAAGTATCGGGATATTACAGAGTGTTATCTCCCTGTATGTGGCCTGTGCACCCTGTGTGCCTTTCTCCTCTCCTCTATACTGTTATACATTTCTGGCTGTGGGTAATGCTGTGATTATTAGGTGATCAGGAGTGACTGTGATGTCACCATGAGGTGGGATGTGATAAGTAAGTATGGGGGTATTAGAGTGTGTTATCTCTCTGTATGTGACCTGTGCACCCTGTGTGCCTTTCTCCTCTCCTCTATACTGTTATACATGTCTGGCTGTTGGTAATACTGTGATTATTGGGTGATTATCAGGAGTGACTGTGATGTCACCATGAGGTGGGATGTGATGAGTAAGTATGGGGATATTACAGTGTGTTATCTCTCTGTATGTGACCTGTGCACCCTGTGTGCCTTTCTCCTCTCCTCTATACTGTTATACATTTCTGGCTGTGGGTAATGCTGTGATTATTAGGTGATCAGGAGTGACTGTGATGTCACCATGAGGTGGGATGTGATAAGTAAGTATGGGGGTATTAGAGTGTGTTATCTCTCTGTATGTGACCTGTGCGCCCTGTGTGCCTTTCTCCTCTCCTCTATACTGTTATACATGTCTGGCTGTGGGTAATACTGTGATTATTGGGTGATTATCAGGAGTGACTGTGATTTCACCATGAGGTGGGATGTGATGAGTAAGTATGGGGATATTACAGTGTGTTTTCTCTCTGAATGTGACCTGTGCACCCTGTGTGCCTTTCTCCTCTCCTCTATACTGTTATACATGTCTGGCTGTGGGTAATGCTGTGATTATTGGGTGATTATCAGGAGTGACTGTGATGTCACCATGAGGTGGGATGTGATGAGTAAGTATGGGGGTATTACAGAGTGTTATCTCTCTGTATGTGGTCTGTGCACCCTGTGTGCCTTTCTCCTCTCCTCTATACTGTTATACATGTCTGGCTGTGGGTAATGCTGTGATTATTGGGTGATTATCAGGAGTGAGTGTGATGTCACCATGAGGTGGGATGTGATGTAAGTATGGGGATATTACAGTGTTATCTCTCTGTATGTGGCCTGTGCACCCTGTGTGCCTTTTTCCTCTCCTCTATACTGTTATACATGTCTGGCTGTATATAATGCTGTGATTGTGTTATTGGGTGATTATCAGGAGTGACTGTGATGTCACCATGAAGTTGGATGTGATGAGTAAGTATGGGGATATTGTAGTGTTATCTCTCTGTATGTGACCTGTGCACCCGGTGTGTCTTTTGCCTCTCCTCTATACTGTTATACATGTCTGGCTGTGGGTTATGCTGTGATTATTGGGTGATTATCAGGAGTGACTGTGATGTCACCATGAGGTGGGATGTAATGAGTAAGTATAGGGATATTACAGTGTGATATCACTCTGTATGTGGCCTATGAACCCTGTGTGCCTTTCTCCTCTCCTCTATACTGTTATACATGTCTGGCTGTGGGTAATGCTGTGATTATTGGGTGATAATCAGGAGTGACTGTGATGTCACCATAAGGTGGGATGTTATAAGTAAATGTGGGGATATTATAGTTTTATATCTCTATATGTGACCTGTACACCCTGTGAGCCTTTCTCCTCTCCTCTATACTGTTATACATGTCTGGCTCTGGGTAATGCTGTGATTATCGGGTGATTATCAGGAGTGACTGTGATGTCACCATGAGCTGGGATGTGATGAGTAAGTATGGGGGTATTACAGAGTGTTATCTCTCTGTATGTGGCCTGTGCACCCTGTGTGCCTTTCTCCTCTCCTCTATACTGTTATACATGTCTGGCTGTAGGTAATGCTGTGATTATTAGGTGATTATGAGGAGTGACTGTGATGTCACCATAAGGTGGGATGTGATGAGTAAGTATGGGGATATTACAGAGTGTTATCTCTCTGTATATGACCTGTGTGCCCTGTGTGCCTTTCTCCTCTCCTCTATACTGTTATACATGTCTGGCTGTGGGTAATGCTTTGATAATTGGGTGATTATCAGGAGTGACTGTGATGTCACCATAAGGTGGGATGTTATAAGTAAATGTGGGGATATTATAGTGTTATATCTCTATATATGACCTGTGCGCCCTGTGAGCCTTTTTCCTCTCCTCTATACTGTTATACATGTCTGGCTCTGGGTATTGCTTTGATTATCGGGTGATTATCAGGAGTGCCTGTGATGTCACCATGAGGTGGGATGTGATGAGTAAGTATGGGGATATTACAGAGTGTTATCTCTCTGTATGTGACATGTGCACCCAGTCTGTCTTTCTCCTCTCCTCTATACTGTTATACATGTCTGGCTGTGGGTAATGCTATGATTATTGTGTGAATATCAGGAGTGACTGTGATGTCACCATGAGTTGGGATGTGATGAAAAAGTATGGGGATATTACAGTGTGTTATCTCTCTGTATGTGGCCTGTGCACCCTGTGTGCCTTTCTCCTCTCCTCTATGCTGTTATACATTTCTGGCTGTGGGTAATGCTGTGATTATTAGGTGATCAGGAGTGACTGTGATGTCACCATGAGGTGGGATGTGATAAGTAAGTATGGGGGTATTAGAGTGTGTTATCTCTCTGTATGTGACCTGTGCACCCGGTGTGTCTTTTGCCTCTCCTCTATACTGTTATACATGTCTGGCTGTGGGTAATGCTGTGATTATTGGGTGATTATCAGGAGTGACTGTGATGTCACCATGAGGTGGGATGTAATGAGTAAGTATAGGGATATTACAGTGTGATATCACTCTGTATGTGGCCTATGAACCCTGTGTGCCTTTCTTCTCTCCTCTATACTGTTATACATGTCTGGCTGTGGGTAATGCTGTGATTATTGGGTGATTATCAGGAGTGATTGTGATGTCACCATGAGGTGGGATGTAATGAGTAAGTATAGGGATATTACAGTGTGATATTATTCTGTATGTGGCCTATGAACCCTGTGTGCCTTTCTCCTCTCCTCTATACTGTTATACATGTCTGGCTGTGGGTAATGCTGTGATTATTAGGTGATCAGGAGTGACTGTGATGTCACCATGAGGTGGGATGTGATAAGTAAGTATGGGGGTATTAGAGTGTGTTATCTCTCTGTATGTGACCTGTGCACCCTGTGTGCCTTTCTCCTCTCCTCTATACTGTTATACATGTCTGGCTGTGGGTAATGCTGTGATTATTGGGTGATTATCAGGAGTGACTGTGATGTCACCATGAGGTGGGATGAGATGAGTAAGTATGGGGATATTACAGTGTGTTATCTCTCTGTGTATGGCCTGTACACCCTGTGTGCCTTTCTCCTCTCCTCTATACTGTTATACATGGCTGGCTGTGGGTAATGCTGTGATAATTGGGTGATTATCAGGAGTGACTGTGATGTCACCTTGAGGTGGGATGTGATGAGTAAGTATGGGAATATTACAGAGTGTTATCTCTCTGTATGTGACATGTGCACCCAGTCTGTCTTTCTCCTCTCCTCTATACTGTTATACATGTCTGGCTGTGGGTAATGCTATGATTATTGTGTGAATATCAGGAGTGACTGGATGTCACCATGAGTTGGGATGTGATGAAAAAGTATGGGAATATTACAGTGTGTTATCTCTCTGTATGTGGCCAGTGCACCCATTGTGTATTTCTCCTGTCATCTATACTGTTATACATGTCTGGTTTTGGGTAATGCTGTGATTATTGGGTGATTATCAGGAGTGACTGTGATGTCACCATAAGGTGGGATGTGATGAGTAAGTATCGGGATATTACAGAGTGTTATCTCCCTGTATGTGGCCTGTGCACCCTGTGTGCCTTTCTCCTCTCCTCTATACTGTTATACATGTCTGGCTGTGGGTAATGCTGTGATTATTAGGTGATCAGGAGTGACTGTGATGTCACCATGAGGTGGGATGTGATAAGTAAGTATGGGGGTATTAGAGTGTGTTATCTCTCTGTATGTGACCTGTGCGCCCTGTGTGCCTTTCTCCTCTCCTCTATACTGTTATACATGTCTGGCTGTGGGTAATGCTGTGATTATTGGGTGATTATCAGGAGTGACTGTGATGTCACCATGAGGTGGGATGAGATGAGTAAGTTAGGGGATATTACAGTGTGTTATCTCTCTGTGTATGGCCTGTACACCCTGTGTGCCTTTCTCCTCTCCTCTATACTGTTATACATGGCTGGCTGTGGGTAATGCTGTGATAATTGGGTGATTATCAGGAGTGACTGTGATGTCACTCCTGGTGGGATGTGATAAGTAAGTATGGGGATATTAGAGTTAACAAGTGTAACAGCAATATACAGAGTAAGCCAAGGGTTAACATCGGTAGCAGTAATGGCTTTGGCAGTGGTAATCCGGTCTCTCTAGCAGGAGCTATGTACTGCCCATTCACACATGTGCACAAGCCCGACTGTGACGTCATACTCATAGCGCGTCACGGTAGAGGAGGAAACAGCACAGGAGCACATTCCCCTCTAACAAGAATACCACCGAGGACCAGGCCTCGCTTTAACCATCAGCAGAAGGATATCAAGGAGGACTGCTGGATCCAGGATCTCCATATTTTATTGCTATGTCTTCTCTACATCTATAAGATGGTAGAGGGCTAATCTATAAACTGGTGGGGAGCTAATCTATAAACTGGTAGGGGGCTAATCTATAAACTGGTAGGGGGGCTAATCTATAACTTGTAGGGGTTAATCTATAAACTGGTAGGGGGGCTAATCTATAACTTGTAGGGGTTAATCTATAAACTGGTAGGGGCATAATCTTTAAACTGGCAGGACGCTAATCTATAAAATGATAGGGGGCTAATCTATATAAATGGTAGGGGCCTAATCTATAAAGTTGTAGGGGGCTAATCTATAAAATGGTAGGGGGCTAATCGGATCCATGAACGTCTGTATTTGTTTAATGATTTGTTATATTCCTGTTGATTTGAATGTATTGTAAGTTTTATTGTAAGTGTATATATAAATAGTATATTTATGTATTGGTCTGGCGGTACCTCATTATATGATTTATTATATTAGAGCGCCGGTCTCATTGCTGGGCGGAGTTTTCTGAGGTACATGGAGGAGGAGCCTTCATCCATTGGGAGCCAGTAACAGTACCTCTCTGTGCATGGCGCGGGTTCTGGGGGTGACAGAATAAAACAAAGCACGTTCCCTTGTGCTGGTGTATTATATGAACACCGGGGGGTTTACACTATGGCTGTTTCTCTTTGTATATTCATGTTAAATTTATGAAGCAATTAGGAAGATTGGGAACACACAGCGCTATTAGGTACATTACATGTTCTTACTAATTCAGGGCAGGTAACGTCACTAGGTGGTATGTATCATTGACAGCAGCGGTAGGTGAGCTGGTTTGTATGGGGTGCAGTTACATTTCGGTTCTTAGTAAAGTAACTTATTTATAGGTACATAATAATATAATATTGTTAGTAAGAGATTTCTAGTGGAAAATAATGGGAATACTGGACATTCGGGAGCCATATACCCAGCTTGTATATACCTTTTATTGGCTGAGGGGACTGGCAGCACCGTTACTGCCATCCTGCAGAGTAACTGGCCCCTCCGGTGATAAATGGGCACTTTCTTACCAGCTCTGATTTATACACAGCACAAAACTAAACTTGCTGGATGTGTGCAAATATGTATCAGATTTATGGATCCAATTACACAGCGGCTATCAGGCAGTGAGCAGAGGTTGGCACCGGGATGCAGGCCTGGGCTCCATCCCCCATCTGTGAAATACTGTCACATACCACGAGAGCTGCCTGTCCTCTGTGCCCCAGGTGCTACGCTCATTAGTATAGCATTAAATAATGGGGGTATAGACAGCAGGGTAGGCACAGGACAGCGCAGGCTGGTAGTATCGCAGTCAGACAGTACAGGGAGGCCAGTCTGATGGGGGCACAGAATGAATGATAGCTGAGGGTGCAGAATTCTAGGGGTGACTGATGGGGGGAAATGAAATATAGGAAACAAAAAATCAAATGATGAGAAATGGGGAGTACTGAGGAAGGAGGGGAGAGCACTGCCAGCAGGAGATCACAGGGTGGCTGAAGTAGCAGAGGATGAAGGGAGGCACAGGCAGGGGGCAGGGCAGGATGGTAGGTGGCGCAGGTAGGTAGGAGGACAGGATGGTGGGACGTGCAGGCAGGGAGCAGGGCAGGATGGTTGGAGGACAGGAAGGTAGGAGGGCAGGATGATGGAAGGTGCTTGCAGGTAGCAGGCAGTGATGTGCAGTCAGGTGAGGCAGAGCCTTTCCTGTCTTACTTAGGTTTAGAGTTTTGACTAGGATGGTGGGAGGTGCAGGCAGGTAGCAGTGCAGGATGGTGGGAGGTGCAGGCAGGGAGCAGGGCAGGATGGTGGGAGGTGCAGGCAGGTAGCAGGGCAGGATGGTGGGAGGTGCAGGCAGGGAGCAGAGCAGGATGGTGGGAGGTGCAGGTAGCAGGGCAGGATGGTGGGAGGTGCAGGCAGGGAGGAGGGCAGGATGGTGGGAGGTGCAGGGGAGTTAGCAGGGCAGAATGGTGGGAGGTGCAGGCAGGGCAGGATGGTGGGAGGTGCAGGCAGGGAGGAGGGCAGGATGGTGGGAGGTGCAGGCAGGGACCAGGGCAGGATGGTGGGAGGTGGAGGCAGGGAGGAGGGCAGGATGGTGGAAGGTGCAGGCAGGGAGCAGGGCAGGATGGTGGGAGGTGCATGAAGGGAGCAGGACAGGATGGTAAAAGGTGCAGGCAAGTAGCAGGGCAGGATGGTGGGAGGTGCAGGAAGATAGGAGGGCAGGATGGTGGGAGGTGCAGGCAGGCAGGTAGCAGGGCAGGATGGTGGGAGGTGCAGGAAGATAGGAGGGCAGGATGGTGGGAGGTGTAGGCAGGGAGGAGGGCAGGATGGTTGGAGGGCAGGAAGGTAGGAGGGCAGGATGGTGGGACATGCAGGCAGGGAGCAGGGCAGGATGGTTGGAGGGCAGGAAGGTAGGAAGGTGGAAGGTGCAGGCAGATAGGAGGGCAGGATGGTGGGAGGTGCAGGCAGGTAGCAGGGCAGGATGGTTGGAGGGCAGGAAGGTAGGAGGGCAGGATGGTGGGACATGCAGGCAGGGAGCAGGGCAGGATGGTTGGAGGGCAGGAAGGTAGGAGGGCAGGATGGTGGGACATGCAGGCAGGGAGCAGGGCAGGATGGTTGGAGGGCAGGAAGGCAGGATGGTGGAAGGTGCCTGCAAGTAGCAGGCAGTGATGTGCAGTCAGGTGAGGCAGGTTTAAACATGCTTGTCTTGTATGTGGGGGCCCTCATCCAGCCATCACCTGTATCCGTTCAACAGCGGGGCAGCCTCCCGGCCATCAGTCCGGGACAGCTGGTGCTAAGTAGAGCCGCAACCCCGGTTCACCTGGGTCCATTAAAGAGGTGGGTGGATATGTATCCTCAGAGAACACTGCGGCTATTTCCTCCTGGTGCGAGCGCTGCTCCAATTCCGGTGATAGCGTTTCACGTGTTTCTGGTTCTGGCATTGTCTCCTGTTAACCAGTTGAGTTCCCAGTGATCCAGTCAGCTTTGTTATACATGCCGTTTGTGTCATCTAGGCGGCATGGTCCGCATATTTTCTACCTGCCATTCGTGTCATCTTAGCGGCACGGTCTGCATACCAGCTCTCTGCCGTTTGTGTCATCCAGGCTGTGCTTAGCGCACCTCAGCGTCCAGAGTACGCAATCCTGTGTACTGCTGCTAGTGTCATCCCGGCTGCACTCAGAGCATCTCAGCGTCATCTAGCCAAGTTCACCAGCCCTCAAGGCAGCTACACAACCCAAAGGCTGCATCTTGTTCTTTGGCCCACAGGCTTGGCCCACAACTTGTCAAGTACTCCAGTCCTCAAGGCTATTGTGGGACTAACTTGCTCGGACATTTCCTCAGTTTCTAACAAATTCCTATGAAATTGTGTCATCTGGAGTATCAGTCATTTGACTCGGCTCTTTTGCTTGTTCGGGAGGCCGGGCCTGGGTCACTACTAGCCAAGATTGTTGTTGAGTCAGCTTTTCCGCTGACTCCCCCCTCATCCAGATTCATTCCGGTTTATGGGGTTTAGTTTACCAGATGGTTTCTACATAGACAAATGCTTGCCTATGGGCTGTTCGGTGTCATGCGCCTTTTTTCGAATGCTTCAGCACATTCTTACATTGGTGTTGTGGTGGGCACAGGGGAGGTTGGGGTAGCACACTACCTCGACAATTTCCTTTGCGTAGGGCCTGCAAATTTCCCCTGCTGAGCGTCTCTCCTTTTCTCGGTGCGGGTGTTGTTATGTTAGGGGTCCCAATTGTACACGATAAGACGAAGGGCCCTGCCACATGTATTTCTTTCCTGGGTATCGAGATTGATACTCAGGACCAGTGGCGTAACTAGGGTATTCGGAGCCCAGGGCAAGTTAAAAAATGGAGCCCCCTTCCTCATGTGTGCGCGCCTAAGGCACACGCCCCAACAAATGGGTGTGGTCACATACCACAAGGGGTGTGGCCACTGAAAAAGGGGCGTGTCAACATGACATACACCCCTTTCTCATCACTCTGGGAACATTCCTTTCCAAATGCACCTTAATGCCCCCTAGTAGTAGTGCCCCTCTTGCAATGCCCACTGTAGCAATGCCCCTTATGCAATGTCCCCAGTAGCAGTGCCGCAAGTAGCTTATGCCCTTTATACAGTGCCTCCACTAGTGCATCCTTATACTGTGCCCCCCTATGCAGTACCCCCAGTAGTGCACCCTTATACTGTGCCCCCCTATGCAGTGCCCCCAGTAGTGCACCCTTATACTGTGCCCCCCTATGCAGTACCCCCAGTAGTGCACCCTTATACTGTGCCCCCCTATGCAGTGCCCCCAGTAGTGCACCCTTATACTGTGCCCCCCTATGCAGTGCCCCCAGGAGTAGTTCCCCTTATGCAGGCCCCCAGTAGTGCCCCTTATACAGTACCCCCAGTAGTGATCCCCCCTCTGCAGTGCCTCTTATACAGTGCCCTCTGTAATGGTCCCCCCTATTCAGTGCCCCCAGTAGTGATACAGTGCCAGTAGTGCCCCTTACATAACACACACAGACATACATACACACACAAAACACTGACTTACCTGAGTCCCCGCACCTGCCACACCCACCGCCATCTGCTTCTCCGTCCTCCCGTTCATTCCCAACCCCTTCTGCAGAAGTCGGAAGGCGGAGCTAATGAGTGAGCTCCTCCCCGGCTCTGGCAGTGGGCGCAGCAGCCAATGAGAGTCTGTCTGACTCTCACTGGCCGCTGAAACACACACATCGCCGCTGGTTAGTAGGAGTGTACTACCCAGCGCCAGTGTGTGTGTAAATGTGTAGTGCGGACCACACTCAGGGCCCGATTCAGACCCACTCGCAAAGCTGCGTTCACCAGTAGCTGTCCAATTTTCACTATCTGCGCATGCATTGCACTGCGCATGCGCGAACCAGTCATAGCGATTGGGAAGCGATCGCACCAAGCACACAGATGCTCCGTAAACATGAGTGACAAGACGTGCCATTTGTGGGGGTGGCTGAAAGAAACGGGGGTGTGGTGTTGCAAACGCAGGCGTGCTTGAGCGTCACAATGCCGTTTCTAGGGCGTACATAATTAAGAGGTAACATCATAGTACACGTCACATGGCTGTTTAATATACAGCAGCACTCGTAGTGCTTGAGGTAGGATATGGTCAACCACAAGTGCTGCGTATGCATGCGATGGTTCTCGATGTTACCGATTGTCTTAAACATATGTTGCGAAGGGAAAGTGGGCATCTTATGACTGGCTGGTGGGCGTCTTTAATACTGCCCACGATTCCACACTAAGACATAGTGGACATATTAATGGCTTGCCATGCGATCGCAGGATTTGCATACTTGGAGCTGTGCGGCTGCGGGTGACTGCAGCTTTGTGAGGGGGTTTGAATCGGGCCCTCACCGCGGTCTGCACTACACTGGCTGACTAGTGTCGAAGTTGAATAATTGAGTGAGACAAGTTCAGTTTAAAATTTAATCGCAGCGACACCATCTTGTGAATGGCTGCAAGACTCCATTTTGGAAATTAGATCGCAAGGCACCATTTTGTGTGGTCAGCATTAATTCAAGTTATAACCCAGGAGCTAAGAACAGATGGCAATGTTTTTGTTTACCTACCAAGGGCAACGGGAAAAACCAGCTGTCTGAGTAGAAGTAAATAAGAAGAGACAATGGGTATTTTTACATACAAATTGGGAATCCCTGGATGCAGATAAAGTATAGTTGTGGCAATTGTAATATAATATCTACACAATTGGATTTGCCTGAATCCTAGACAAGATGGCTCCAAATCCCACAGTTTGAGGTGATAATACATATGCATTTCACACAAGAGTCTGTGAGAACAAAAGAGGTTTTGTTTTCCTTTGAACACACAACAGGTGGGGGCCTGCTGACAGAGGGCATGTAGAATTACAACCCTCAGCCATCCACACTGCTGGATGTTCACTTCGTGTATGAGAGATTATGCACTTAAATCTCACCCATTAATAACTAGCGTCCTTATACCAAACCCCGAATACCCACACACTACATATTCGCACACAAGGTTCCATTAGCATCAAATTGTATGATTCAAGTTGGTTAAGTTAGTTTAAATGCTAAGAAATAAAGATATTTGTTAACTAAGGAATTATACAAGATAAACATGTCATTCTTGGAGTTGTTCTGATGCATACTCTTTCCACAGTTTTCCGGTGCTATCGGTGAGGAGATCGCATTATGCATTCTCGAGTTATGGACCGCAGAACCTACAAGCAACCAAAATGTATATTTTAGATTCAACTGTTAGGATGCTAAAGGAGGCGTTACCAGAAAGACTCCGGCTGTTAGAGGCAGGGAAAGTCTATTTGAAACAAACTTGTTAAATGTGTCGTTACATATGCTTCTCCTCTGGGAACCAATGAGATCAGCAGGAAGTTCTCCCTTTGTCCTGCTTCAGTCTGGGGGGGAATAAATACACGTGTCCAAACACTGGTTTGCCAGTTCATGCTGAATTTTGGGTGAACTGAGGATATCTAGTCAGAAGTCTATCTCTGGGTCCAGAGGCGCAGCGTATGTATAACCGTACTTGGTCTGTATTATTTCCTTTTACGCCTAAATTATGTATGTATAGATTGCGTGTAACTGACTGTACTTTTACCTGAATAATACTTGTGCGTTGGAACCACAGATTCCACTCCTGTCTTTATTTGCGGTCATACTGCGTACGCAATTAGCGTTGTGTTTAGAGGTTTATAGGCAGGTTTTGTCTTAGAGGTTCTAGGCAGGTGAATCTTAAAGGTTTATAGGCAGGAATGTATTAAAAGGTTTATTTACAAATTTAACACTAGGAAGGACCTCCAGGACCTGTACCATGGTCGGCGGTGGGGCCCCCCCCTCTCATGCTGCTAGTGCTACGGCGCCCGGGGCACGAGCCCCGGCGGCCCTGCCCTAGTTACACCACTGCTCAGGACTGTTGCTGCCGGCTGAGAAGTTGCCTATTGATATGGCACTAGAATGTGTTATGTTGCCTCTTCACCTGAAGCAATCGCTTTTGGGCCTGCTTAATTTTGCCTGCAGAGTTATTCCGATGGGAGAATTTATTGCCGAAAATAGAGGGCTACCTGCGGAGTGGCATGCCCTGATTTTTTCATTCGTTTTCTGCTGAAATTAAGCGTGATTTTAGGACTTGGAAAGTTCTCCTTTAGCATTTTAATGGCGTGCTTATTTGGCGCTCCCCTGAGTGTAGCAATGCTCTAGTGCAACTCCTCACTGATGCTGCGGGGTCTACTGGTTTCGGCACTTACCTGGCTGGTTCTTGGTGCGCGGCACCTTGGTGGGCGGATTGGGTTATGGAAGGCCTTACAAAGAACATGTTGCTGCTTGAGCTCTTCCCCATTGTGGTGGCTTTGGAGAGTTGGAGGAAGCGCCTGAGTAATCGCAGGATAGTTTTTTGGTGCGACAACCTGGTCGTAGTGCAGGTGATTAAACATCATCTTCTTCTCTGCCGGTTGTTCATCTGTTATCTCGGCTTGTCCTGCTCTGCCTTAACCTGAATATTCGTTTTGTGGCAAGGCATGTGCCTGGAATTGATAATTCTATTCCCGATGTGCTGTCACATTTTCAATGTTCTCGGTTTCAATTCCTGGCCCCTCAAGCCATGGGCACTAGTGACTCCTGTCCTCCTTATGTTTGGCAGATCATCAGGCCGGCATGGAGGAGTTAGCGAAACAAGCCATAGCCCCGAAGACTTTACACTGCTACCAGGTGGGATGGCTTGAATGGGAGCAATTTCGTGCTTCCTCTGCCCAGTCCGGTCTTGTTATTGAGGTGGGCGTTTCTTGGCTGTGGGACAATGGATATTAGCGGGGGTAGCTTATTTCTCTGCCCTATACGGTAAGGTTGATACTTCAAAGAGCTTCCTTTTATCGAAGGCTTTGATGGGTTGGTCCAGGCTGTCTCCCTCGGCGGCGGATGTCAGGGGTCCGATAGACCTTCCACTTTTAGCATAGTTATTGCAGGCGGCTTCGGTAGTTTGTTCTTCTCAGTTTGAATCCTTATTGTTTAAACTGGAGTTTCGCCATGTCTTTTCATGGTGCGTTCCGTATTAGCGATCTAGTTGCTCCCTCCAAGCGAGTCGAGTCTCCTCTGCTGGCCACTGATGTTAAGGTGGAGAAGGATGTGATAGTTTGTCATCTGCAGCGTTCCAAGACTGACCAGACTTTTAAAGGGCGTTGGATCTTGCTTCGGTCATGCGCTGACTCAGTTTTTGCTCCGTTACCTTGGTGCATACCTTCCTGCCTGTCCGGCCGCTGGGGACGGGGGCATGGTTGATGCATGATGATGGGTCACCGGTTACCAAATACCAGTTTGGCCAGGTCTTGAAGCGCTGCTTGACGGCGGTCGGTTTGCCCCCAAGTGAGTTCAGCACTCATTCCTTTCGCATAGGAGCCAATACTGTTGTGGCTTCCTCAGGTCGCTGGGATTCGGAGATCCAATCTCTGGGTCGGTGGCGATCTCGGGCTTTCCGTCGATATATCCATCCGGGTTTGATAGTTTCTTCTTTTTTGGAGCTAACCGGAGGCCTAGCTACTCGCTGACATACTGCGGGAGTCCATGAGGAATTTTATTTTCCCCCAATTTTATTGGCATTTAATTCAATATATAATGGCGTTATTAATTAGTTTAATTAATGGTGGGCGTTTATGTTTTGCCTCAGGTCCGTTCTCCGTCTTGTTGGTCTTTGTTTGAATGTCTAGGTCAGTATGTTTTGCCAGCTTCATTCCTGACTTGTTTTTATTATTTTTCTAGGCATGGTGGAGTTACAACCATGTTGGATTTTGGGACATTCTTTTGTTTTTTGGGCATCTAAATTTGTTTTGGCTTCTGATTTGGAGTTATATCCTATGGCACCATTGGTTTGTTGGCTCGGATTTCGCGGCATGCACTGGCATGCTCTGATGGGCAGATTAATGGAAGCTTTGCAGAGATTTGGTAAACCCAGGGTGTTGGTGGTGCATCTCGGGGGCTATGACCTCGAGCACCAAACTGCTTTAGATCTGCCTTCAGTGATAATTAGAGACCTTCATTTTATTGCCGAGGCGCTTGAAAAATAGTGTGGTCGGATATTGTCCAGAGACGTGTTTGGAGGGGTGCTGTATCTGTGGTACGGGAGGAAGTTGCTAGGAGGAAAGTTAATGCGGTGGTGACGCGTTTTCTGGTAGCCAATGGTGGTTATATTGTGGAACACAATTTCATTAAATATAATACACAGACGTCCATCTTTACAGGGCCGATGGGGTCCATCTTAGTTCTGAAGGGCTTGCCATTTTTGTGGGGGATTTGTTTCATTGTTTAGTTGGCTTAGTTTAGGCGATTGGGATTATTTAGCTACTTTTGGTGGCGGCGCATCGGCTTTGGCCTCGCCATGGCGGTAAGGAACAGTTGGTGGCTGGTTAAGGGTTAGTTTAGGTTAGTGGGTGCACTCTCATTCAGGATGGGATAGATAGTACGCCAATTGTCCTGACCAGAACGTGGCTAAACAGCCTGAACGGGTGGGGTTCTATTATTGGGAGAGTTGAACACCAATGTTTGATTGTGCGGTTGATTGTATTTGACATTATTTGACATTATTTTAAAACGACAGCACTATTGTCTGTGTCGTTATTTATTATTGTTATGGTATTTTGGTTAATACGTTTAGTATAAGGAACATGGAGGACAATGCACGGAATACACTGCTAGTGAGTTTATTGTACAAGAGAGTCCGATGTTACCGATGAGGGAAAGCGGTAATGGGCGTCTCTATTCTGGCTGGGCGATTACAGACATGAGTATATTTTCGCAGCAGACCTGTGTGCACCTGTGAATTAGGCCCTGCCTGCCTGGACTCCTGCGACTAAAGGTTTAGTACTGGTCTCTCGCCATCTAGTGGATAACTTAGTAAATTACAGGCAACTTGATGGGTTTGATTCAGCAAGTCGGCCAATTGTTGTTTACTGCACATGCGTACGCATCACAGTGAGCGAGTGCGCAAACTAGCTATTGCGATCAGGACTGCTATGGCAGAGGCTACGCAGACCCCTTGCAGATTGATTGACAGGAAGCACCGTTTGTGGGTGGTGATGGGTGGGGTGGTAGGGGAAACACGTGTGCCACTGCGTTCGCACACCATTGCAGGAGCGTGCATAAAACATCCACTGCGATGCCTTACGCAGACCGAGGTCTCATAGCGTGCGTAACTGTTAGCAATTTGTCAGTAAGGTCAGAGCTTGCGCAAGAGTGCCTGAGGCTGTGATGATACTCTGTTTTACCGATGGTTTTTCTATTCTGCTGAGTGTGTCGGCTGTGTGTAATGTAAAGTGGGCGTTCTTATGTAGTGCTGAGTGTTACGGCCGTGTGTAATGTAAAGTGGGCGTTCTTATGTAGAGCTGAGTATTACGGCTGTGTGTAATGTAAAGAGGGCGTTCTTATGTAGTGCTGAGTGCTACGGCTGTGTGTAATGTAAAGTGGGCGTTGTTAGGTAGTGCTGAGAATTACGGCTGTGTGTAATGTAAAGTGGGCGTTCTTATGTAGTGCTGAGTATTACGGCTGTGTGTAATGTAAAGTGGGCGTTCTTATGTAGTGCTGAGTGTTACGGCTGTGTGTAAAGTAAAGTGGGCGTTCTTATGTAGTGCTGAGTGTTACGGCTGTGTGTAATGTAAAGTGGGCGTTTTTATGTAGTGCTGAGTGTTACGGCTGTGTGTAATGTAAAGTGGGCGTTCTTATGTAGTGCTGAGTATTACGGCTGTGTGTAATGTAAAGTGGGCGTTCTTATGTAGTGCTGAGTATTACGGCTGTGTGTAATGTAAAGTGGGCGTTCTTATGTAGTGCTGAGTGTTACGGTTGTGTGTAATGTAAAGTGGGCGTTCTTATGTAGTGCTGAGTGTTACGGCCGTGTGTAATGTAAACTGGGCGTTCTTATGTAGTGCTGAGTGTTATGGCCGTGTGTAATGTAAAGTGGGCGTTCTTATGTAGTGCTGAGTGTTACGGCCGTGTGTAATGTAAAGTGGGCGTCCTTATGTAGTGCTGAGTGTTACAGTCGTGTGTAATGTAAAGTGGGCGTTCTTATGTAGTGCTGAGTGTTATGGCTGTGTGTAATGTAAAGTGGGCATTCTTATGTAGTGCTGAGTGTTACGGCTGTGTGTAATGTAAAGAGGGCGTTCTTATGTAGAGCTGAGTGTTACGGCTGTGTGTAATGTAAAGTGGGCGTTCTTATGTAGTGCTGAGTGTTACGGCTGTGTGTAATGAAAAGTGGGCGATCTTATGTAGTGCTGAGTGTTACGGCCGTGTGTAATGTAAAGTGGGCGTTCTTATGTAGAGCTGAGTATTTCGGCTGTGTGTAATGTAAAGTGGGCATTCTTATGTAGAGCTGAGTATTACGGCCGTGTGTAATGTAAAGTGGGCTTTCTTATGTAGAGCTGAGTATTACGGCTGTGTGTAATGTAAAGAGGGCGTTCTTATGTAGTGCTAAGTATTATGGCCGTGTGTAATGTAAAATGGGCGTTCTTATGTAGTGCTGAGTGTTACGGCTGTGTGTATTGTACAGTGGGCGTTCTTATGTAGTGCTGAGTGTTACGGCCGTGTGTAATGTAAAGTGGGCGTTCTTATGTAGTGCTGAGTGTTACGGCTGTGTGTAATATAAAGTGGGCGTTCTTATGTAGTGCTGAGTGTTACGGCTGTGTGTAATGTAAAGTGGGCGTTCTTATGTAGTGCTAAGTATTACGGCCGTGTGTAATGTAAAATGGGCGTTCTTATGTAGTGCTGAGTATTACGGCTGTGTGTAATGCAAAGTGGGCATTTTTATGTAGTGCTGAGTGTTATAGCTGTGTGTAATGTAAAGTGGGCGTTCTTATGTAGTGCTGAGTGTTATGGCTGTGTGTAATGTAAAGTGGGCGTTCTTATGTAGTGCTGAGTGTTACGGCCGTGTGTAATGTAAAGTTGCCGTTTTTATGTAGTGCTGAGTGTTACAGCCGTGTGTAATGTAAAGTGGGCGTTCTTATGTAGTGCTGAGTGTTACGGCTGTGTGTAATGTAAAGTGGGCGTTCTTATGTAGTGCTGAGTGTTACGGCTGTGTGTAATGTAAAGTGGGCGTTCTTATGTAGTGCTGAGTGTTACGGCCGTGTGTAATGTAAAGTGGGCGTTCTTATGTAGTGCTGAGTGTTACGGCCGTGTGTAATGTAAAGTGGGCGTTCTTATGTAGTGCTGAGTGTTACGGTCGTGTGTAATGTAAAGTGGGCGTTCTTATGTAGTGCTGAGTGTTATGGCCGTGTGTAATGTAAAGTGGGCGTTCTTATGTAGTGCTGAGTGTTACAGCTGTGTGTAATGTAAAGAGGGCGTTCTTATGTAGTGCTGAGTGTTAAGGCTGTGTGTAATGTAAAGTGGGCGTTCTTATGTAGTGCTGAGTGTTACGGCTGTGTGTAATGTAAAGTGGGCGTTCTTATGTAGTGCTGAGTGTTACGGCCGTGTGTAATGTAAAGTGGGCATTCTTATGTAGAGCTGAGTATTACGGCTGTGTGTAATGTAAAGTGGGCATTCTTATGTAGAGCTGAATATTACGGCCGTGTGTAATGTAAAGTGGGCATTCTTATGTAGAGCTGAGTATTACGGCTGTGTGTTATGTAAAGAGGGCGTTCTTATGTAGTGCTGAGTGCTACGGCTGTGTGTAATGTAAAGTGGGCGTTCTTATGTAGTGCTGAGTGTTACGGCTGTGTGTAATGTAAAGTGGGCGTTCTTATGTAGTGCTGAGTATTACGGCTGTGTGAAATGTAAAGTGGGCGTTCTTATGTAGTGCTGAGTGTGTCCGCTGTGTGTAATGTAAAGTTGCCGTTTTTATGTAGTGCTGAGTGCTACGGCTGTGTGTAATGTAAAGTGGGCGTTCTTATGTAGTTCTGAGTGTTACGGCTGTGTGTAATGTAAAGTGGGCGTTCTTATGTAGTGCTGAGTGTTACGGCTGTGTGTAATGTAAAGTGGGCGTTCTTATGTAGTGCTAAGTATTACGGCCGTGTGTAATGTAAAATGGGCGTTCTTATGTAGTGCTGAGTATTACGGCTGTGTGTAATGTAAAGTGGGCCTTTTTATGTAGTGCTGAGTGTTACGGCTGTGTGTAATGTAAAGTGGGCGTTCTTATGTAGTGCTGAGTGTTACGGCCGTGTGTAATGTAAAGTGGGCATTCTTAGGTAGAGCTGAGTATTACGGCTGTGTGTAATGTAAAGTGGGCATTCTTATGTAGAGCTGAGTATTACGGCCGTGTGTAATGTAAAGTGGGCATTCTTATGTAGGGCTGAGTATTACGGCGGTGTGTAATGTAAAGTGGGCGTTCTTATGTAGTGCTGAGTATTACGGCCGTGTGTAATGTAAAATGGGCGTTCTTATGTAGTGCTGAGTTTTACGGCTGTGTGTAATGTAAAGTGGGCGTTTTTATGTAGTGCTGAGTGTTATGGCTGTGTGTAATGTAAAGTGTGCGTTCTTATGTAGTGCTGAGTGTTACGGCTGTGTGTAATGTAAAGTGGGCGTTCTTATGTAGTGCTGATTGTTACGGCTGTGTGTAATGTAAAGTGGGCGTTCTTATGTAGTGCTAAGTATTACGGCCGTGTGTAATGTAAAATGGGCGTTCTTATGTAGTGCTGAGTATTACGGCTGTGTGTAATGTAAAGTGGGCGTTCTTATGTAGTGCTGAGTGTTACGGTTGTGTGTAATGTAAAGTGGGCGTTCTTATGTAGTGCTGAGTGTTACGGCCGTGTGTAATGTAAACTGGGCGTTCTTATGTAGTGCTGAGTGTTATGGCCGTGTGTAATGTAAAGTGGGCGTTCTTATGTAGTGCTGAGTGTTACGGCCATGTGTAATGTAAAGTGGGCGTCCTTATGTAGTGCTGAGTGTTACAGTCGTGTGTAATGTAAAGTGGGCGTTCTTATGTAGTGCTGAGTGTTATGGCTGTGTGTAATGTAAAGTGGGCGTTCTTATGTAGTGCTGAGTGTTACGGCTGTGTGTAATGTAAAGAGGGCGTTCTTATGTAGAGCTGAGTGTTACGGCTGTGTGTAATGTAAAGTGGGCGTTCTTATGTAGTGCTGAGTGTTACGGCTGTGTGTAATGAAAAGTGGGCGATCTTATGTAGTGCTGAGTGTTACGGCCGTGTGTAATGTAAAGTGGGCGTTCTTATGTAGAGCTGAGTATTTCGGCTGTGTGTAATGTAAAGTGGGCATTCTTATGTAGAGCTGAGTATTACGGCCGTGTGTAATGTAAAGTGGGCTTTCTTATGTAGAGCTGAGTATTACGGCTGTGTGTAATGTAAAGAGGGCGTTCTTATGTAGTGCTAAGTATTATGGCCGTGTGTAATGTAAAATGGGCGTTCTTATGTAGTGCTGAGTGTTACGGCTGTGTGTATTGTACAGTGGGCGTTCTTATGTAGTGCTGAGTGTTACGGCCGTGTGTAATGTAAAGTGGGCGTTCTTATGTAGTGCTGAGTGTTACGGCTGTGTGTAATATAAAGTGGGCGTTCTTATGTAGTGCTGAGTGTTACGGCCGTGTGTAATGTAAAGTGGGCGTTCTTATGTAGTGCTGAGTGTTACGGCTGTGTGTAATGTAAAGTGGGCGTTCTTATGTAGTGCTGAGTGTTCCGGCTGTGTGTAATGTAAAGTGGGCGTTCTTATGTAGTGCTGAGTGTTACGGCTGTGTGTAATGTAAAGTGGGCGTTCTTATGTAGTGCTAAGTATTACGGCCGTGTGTAATGTAAAATGGGCGTTCTTATGTAGTGCTGAGTATTACGGCTGTGTGTAATGCAAAGTGGGCATTTTTATGTAGTGCTGAGTGTTATAGCTGTGTGTAATGTAAAGTGGGCGTTCTTATGTAGTGCTGAGTGTTATGGCTGTGTGGTATGTAATGTGGGCGTTCTTATGTAGTGCTGAGTGTTACGGCCGTGTGTAATGTAAAGTTGCCGTTTTTATGTAGTGCTGAGTGTTACAGCCGTGTGTAATGTAAAGTGGGCGTTCTTATGTAGTGCTGAGTGTTACGGCTGTGTGTAATGTAAAGTGGGCGTTCTTATGTAGTGCTGAGTGTTACGGCTGTGTGTAATGTAAAGTGGGCGTTCTTATGTAGTGGTGAGTGTTACGGCCGTGTGTAATGTAAAGTGGGCGTTCTTATGTAGTGCTGAGTGTTACGGCCGTGTGTAATGTAAAGTGGGCGTTCTTATGTAGTGCTGAGTGGTACGGTCGTGTGTAATGTAAAGTGGGCGTTCTTATGTAGTGCTGAGTGTTATGGCCATGTGTAATGTAAAGTGGGCGTTCTTATGTAGTGCTGAGTGTTACGGCTGTGTGTAATGTAAAGAGGGCGTTCTTATGTAGTGCTGAGTGTTAAGGCTGTGTGTAATGTAAAGTGGGCGTTCTTATGTAGTGCTGAGTGTTACGGCTGTGTGTAATGTAAAGTGGGCGTTCTTATGTAGTGCTGAGTGTTACGGCCGTGTGTAATGTAAAGTGGGCATTCTTATGTAGAGCTGAGTATTACGGCTGTGTGTAATGTAAAGTGGGCATTCTTATGTAGAGCTGAATATTACGGCCGTGTGTAATGTAAAGTGGGCATTCTTATGTAGAGCTGAGTATTACGGCTGTGTGTTATGTAAAGAGGGCGTTCTTATGTAGTGCTGAGTGCTACGGCTGTGTGTAATGTAAAGTGGGCGTTCTTATGTAGTGCTGAGTGTTACGGCTGTGTGTAATGTAAAGTGGGCGTTCTTATGTAGTGCTGAGTATTACGGCTGTGTGAAATGTAAAGTGGGCGTTCTTATGTAGTGCTGAGTGTGTCCGCTGTGTGTAATGTAAAGTTGCCGTTTTTATGTAGTGCTGAGTGCTACGGCTGTGTGTAATGTAAAGTGGGCGTTCTTATGTAGTGCTGAGTGTTACGGCTGTGTGTAATGTAAAGTGGGCGTTCTTATGTAGTGCTGAGTGTTACGGCTGTGTGTAATGTAAAGTGGGCGTTCTTATGTAGTGCTAAGTATTACGGCCGTGTGTAATGTAAAATGGGCGTTCTTATGTAGTGCTGAGTATTACGGCTGTGTGTAATGTAAAGTGGGCCTTTTTATGTAGTGCTGAGTGTTACGGCTGTGTGTAATGTAAAGTGGGCGTTCTTATGTAGTGCTGAGTGTTACGGCCGTGTGTAATGTAAAGTGGGCATTCTTAGGTAGAGCTGAGTATTACGGCTGTGTGTAATGTAAAGTGGGCATTCTTATGTAGAGCTGAGTATTACGGCCGTGTGTAATGTAAAGTGGGCATTCTTATGTAGGGCTGAGTATTACGGCGGTGTGTAATGTAAAGTGGGCGTTCTTATGTAGTGCTGAGTGTTACGGCTGTGTGTAATGTAAAGTGGGCGTTCTTATGTAGTGCTGAGTGTTACGGCCGTGTGTAATGTAAAGTGGGCGTTCTTATGTAGTGCTGAGTGTTACGGCCGTGTGTAATGTAAAGTGGGCGTTCTTATGTAGTGCTGAGTGGTACGGTCGTGTGTAATGTAAAGTGGGCGTTCTTATGTAGTGCTGAGTGTTATGGCCATGTGTAATGTAAAGTGGGCGTTCTTATGTAGTGCTGAGTGTTACGGCTGTGTGTAATGTAAAGAGGGCGTTCTTATGTAGTGCTGAGTGTTAAGGCTGTGTGTAATGTAAAGTGGGCGTTCTTATGTAGTGCTGAGTGTTACGGCTGTGTGTAATGTAAAGTGGGCGTTCTTATGTAGTGCTGAGTGTTACGGCCGTGTGTAATGTAAAGTGGGCATTCTTATGTAGAGCTGAGTATTACGGCTGTGTGTAATGTAAAGTGGGCATTCTTATGTAGAGCTGAATATTACGGCCGTGTGTAATGTAAAGTGGGCATTCTTATGTAGAGCTGAGTATTACGGCTGTGTGTTATGTAAAGAGGGCGTTCTTATGTAGTGCTGAGTGCTACGGCTGTGTGTAATGTAAAGTGGGCGTTCTTATGTAGTGCTGAGTGTTACGGCTGTGTGTAATGTAAAGTGGGCGTTCTTATGTAGTGCTGAGTATTACGGCTGTGTGAAATGTAAAGTGGGCGTTCTTATGTAGTGCTGAGTGTGTCCGCTGTGTGTAATGTAAAGTTGCCGTTTTTATGTAGTGCTGAGTGCTACGGCTGTGTGTAATGTAAAGTGGGCGTTCTTATGTAGTGCTGAGTGTTACGGCTGTGTGTAATGTAAAGTGGGCGTTCTTATGTAGTGCTGAGTGTTACGGCTGTGTGTAATGTAAAGTGGGCGTTCTTATGTAGTGCTAAGTATTACGGCCGTGTGTAATGTAAAATGGGCGTTCTTATGTAGTGCTGAGTATTACGGCTGTGTGTAATGTAAAGTGGGCCTTTTTATGTAGTGCTGAGTGTTACGGCTGTGTGTAATGTAAAGTGGGCGTTCTTATGTAGTGCTGAGTGTTACGGCCGTGTGTAATGTAAAGTGGGCATTCTTAGGTAGAGCTGAGTATTACGGCTGTGTGTAATGTAAAGTGGGCATTCTTATGTAGAGCTGAGTATTACGGCCGTGTGTAATGTAAAGTGGGCATTCTTATGTAGGGCTGAGTATTACGGCGGTGTGTAATGTAAAGTGGGCGTTCTTATGTAGTGCTGAGTATTACGGCCGTGTGTAATGTAAAATGGGCGTTCTTATGTAGTGCTGAGTTTTACGGCTGTGTGTAATGTAAAGTGGGCGTTTTTATGTAGTGCTGAGTGTTATGGCTGTGTGTAATGTAAAGTGTGCGTTCTTATGTAGTGCTGAGTGTTACGGCTGTGTGTAATGTAAAGTGGGCGTTCTTATGTAGTGCTGATTGTTACGGCTGTGTGTAATGTAAAGTGGGCGTTCTTATGTAGTGCTAAGTATTACGGCCGTGTGTAATGTAAAATGGGCGTTCTTATGTAGTGCTGAGTATTACGGCTGTGTGTAATGTAAAGTGGGCCTTTTTATGTAGTGCTGAGTGTTACGGCTGTGTGTAATGTAAAGTGGGCGTTCTTATGTAGTGCTGAGTGTTACGGCCGTGTGTAATGTAAAGTGGGCATTCTTAGGTAGAGCTGAGTATTACGGCTGTGTGTAATGTAAAGTGGGCATTCTTATGTAGAGCTGAGTATTACGGCCGTGTGTAATGTAAAGTGGGCATTTTTATGTAGGGCTGAGTATTACGGCGGTGTGTAATGTAAAGTGGGCGTTCTTATGTAGTGCTGAGTGTTACGGCTGTGTGTAATGTAAAGTTGCCGTTTTTATGTAGTGCTGAGTGTTACGGCCGTGTGTAATGTAAAGTGGGCGTTCTTATGTAGTGCTGAGTGTTACGGCAGTGTGTAATGTAAAGTGGGCGTTCTTATGTAGTGCTGAGTGTTACGGCTGTGTGTAATGTAAAGTGGGCGTTCTTATGTAGTGCTGAGTGTTACGGCCGTGTGTAATGTAAAGTGGGCGTTCTTATGTAGTGCTGAGTGTTACGGCCGTGTGTAATGTAAAGTGGGCGTTTCTATGTAGTGCTGAGTGTTACGGTCGTGTGTAATGTAAAGTGGGCGTTCTTATGTAGTGCTGAGTGTTATGGCCGTGTGTAATGTAAAGTGGGTGTTCTTATGTAGTGCTGAGTGTTACGGCTGTGTGTAATGTAAAGAGGGCGTTCTTATGTAGTGCTGAGTGTTACGGCTGTTTGTAATGTAAAGTGGGCGTTCTTATGTAGTGCTGAGTGTTACGGCTGTGTGTAATGTAAAGTGGGCGTTCTTATGTAGTGCAGAGTGTTTCGGCCGTGTGTAATGTAAAGTGGGCATTCTTATGTAGAGCTGAGTATTACGGCTGTGTGTAATGTAAAGTGGGCATTCTTATGTAGAGCTGAGTATTACGGCCGTGTGTAATGTAAAGTGGGCGTTCTTATGTAGAGCTGAGTATTACGGCTGTGTGTAATGTAAAGAGGGCGTTCTTATGTAGTGCTGAGTGTTACGGCTGTGTGTAATGTAAAGTGGGCGTTCTTATGTAGTGCTGAGTGTTACGGCTGTGTGTAATGTAAAGAGGGCGTTCTTATGTAGTGCTGAGTGTTACGGCTGTGTGTAATGTAAAGTGGGCGTTCTTATGTAGTGCTGAGTGTTACGGCTGTGTGTAATGTAAAGTGGGCGTTCTTATGTAGTGCAGAGTGTTTCGGCCGTGTGTAATGTAAAGTGGGCATTCTTATGTAGAGCTGAGTATTACGGCTGTGTGTAATGTAAAGTGGGCGTTCTTATGTAGTGCTGAGTGTGTCGGCTGTGTGTAATGTAAAGTTGCCGTTTTTATGTAGTGCTGAGTGCTACGGCTGTGTGTAATGTAAAGTGGGCGTTCTTATGTAGTGCTGAGTGTTACGGCCGTGTGTAATGTAAAGTGGGCGTTCTTATGTAGTGCTGAATGTTACGGCTGTGTGTAATGTAAAGTGGGCGTTCTTATGTAGTGCTGAGTATTACGGCCGTGTGTAATGTAAAATGGGCGTTCTTATGTAGTGCTGAGTTTTACGGCTGTGTTTAATGTAAAGTGGGCGTTTTTATGTAGTGCTGAGTGTTATGGCTGTGTGTAATGTAAAGTGTGCGTTCTTATGTAGTGCTGAGTGTTACGGCTGTGTGTAATGTAAAGTGGGCGTTCTTATGTAGTGCAGAGTGTTTCGGCCGTGTGTAATGTAAAGTGGGCATTCTTATGTAGAGCTGAGTATTACGGCTGTGTGTAATGTAAAGTGGGCGTTCTTATGTAGTGCTGAGTGTGTCGGCTGTGTGTAATGTAAAGTTGCCGTTTTTATGTAGTGCTGAGTGCTACGGCTGTGTGTAATGTAAAGTGGGCGTTCTTATGTAGTACTGAGTGTTACGGCCGTGTGTAATGTAAAGTGGGCGTTCTTATGTAGTGCTGAATGTTACGGCTGTGTGTAATGTAAAGTGGGCGTTCTTATGTAGTGCTGAGTATTACGGCCGTGTGTAATGTAAAATGGGCGTTCTCATGTAGTGCTGAGTTTTACGGCTGTGTGTAATGTAAAGTGGGCGTTTTTATGTAGTGCTGAGTGTTATGGCTGTGTGTAATGTAAAGTGGGCGTTCTTATGTAGTGCTGAATGTTACGGCTGTGTGTAATGTAAAGTGGGCGTTCTAATGTAGTGCTGAGTATTACGGCCGTGTGTAATGTAAAATGGGCGTTCTTATGTAGTGCTGAGTTTTACGGCTGTGTGTAATGTAAAGTGGGCGTTTTTATGTAGTGCTGAGTGTTATGGCTGTGTGTAATGTAAAGTGTGCGTTCTTATGTAGTGCTGAGTGTTCCGGCTGTGTGTAATGTAAAGTGGGCGTTCTTATGTAGTGCTGAGTGTTACGGCTGTGTGTAATGTAAAGTGGGCGTTCTTATGTAGTGCTAAGTATTACGGCCGTGTGTAATGTAAAATGGGCGTTCTTATGTAGTGCTGAGTATTACGGCTGTGTGTAATGCAAAGTGGGCATTTTTATGTAGTGCTGAGTGTTATAGCTGTGTGTAATGTAAAGTGGGCGTTCTTATGTAGTGCTGAGTGTTATGGCTGTGTGTAATGTAAAGTGGGCGTTCTTATGTAGTGCTGAGTGTTACGGCCGTGTGTAATGTAAAGTTGCCGTTTTTATGTAGTGCTGAGTGTTACAGCCGTGTGTAATGTAAAGTGGGCGTTCTTATGTAGTGCTGAGTGTTACGGCTGTGTGTAATGTAAAGTGGGCGTTCTTATGTAGTGCTGAGTGTTACGGCCGTGTGTAATGTAAAGTGGGCGTTCTTATGTAGTGCTGAGTTTTACGGCTGTGTGTAATGTAAAGTGGGCGTTTTTATGTAGTGCTGAGTGTTATGGCTGTGTGTAATGTAAAGTGTGCGTTCTTATGTAGTGCTGAGTGTTACGGCTGTGTGTAATGTAAAGTGGGCGTTCTTATGTAGTGCTGATTGTTACGGCTGTGTGTAATGTAAAGTGGGCGTTCTTATGTAGTGCTAAGTATTACGGCCGTGTGTAATGTAAAATGGGCGTTCTTATGTAGTGCTGAGTATTACGGCTGTGTGTAATGTAAAGTGGGCGTTCTTATGTAGTGCTGAGTGTTACGGTTGTGTGTAATGTAAAGTGGGCGTTCTTATGTAGTGCTGAGTGTTACGGCCGTGTGTAATGTAAACTGGGCGTTCTTATGTAGTGCTGAGTGTTATGGCCGTGTGTAATGTAAAGTGGGCGTTCTTATGTAGTGCTGAGTGTTACGGCCATGTGTAATGTAAAGTGGGCGTCCTTATGTAGTGCTGAGTGTTACAGTCGTGTGTAATGTAAAGTGGGCGTTCTTATGTAGTGCTGAGTGTTATGGCTGTGTGTAATGTAAAGTGGGCGTTCTTATGTAGTGCTGAGTGTTACGGCTGTGTGTAATGTAAAGAGGGCGTTCTTATGTAGAGCTGAGTGTTTCGGCTGTGTGTAATGTAAAGTGGGCGTTCTTATGTAGTGCTGAGTGTTACGGCTGTGTGTAATGAAAAGTGGGCGATCTTATGTAGTGCTGAGTGTTACGGCCGTGTGTAATGTAAAGTGGGCATTCTTATGTAGAGCTGAGTATTTCGGCTGTGTGTAATGTAAAGTGGGCATTCTTATGTAGAGCTGAGTATTACGGCCGTGTGTAATGTAAAGTGGGCTTTCTTATGTAGAGCTGAGTATTACGGCTGTGTGTAATGTAAAGAGGGCGTTCTTATGTAGTGCTAAGTATTATGGCCGTGTGTAATGTAAAATGGGCGTTCTTATGTAGTGCTGAGTGTTACGGCTGTGTGTATTGTACAGTGGGCGTTCTTATGTAGTGCTGAGTGTTACGGCCGTGTGTAATGTAAAGTGGGCGTTCTTATGTAGTGCTGAGTGTTACGGCTGTGTGTAATATAAAGTGGGCGTTCTTATGTAGTGCTGAGTGTTACGGCCGTGTGTAATGTAAAGTGGGCGTTCTTATGTAGTGCTGAGTGTTACGGCTGTGTGTAATGTAAAGTGGGCGTTCTTATGTAGTGCTGAGTGTTCCGGCTGTGTGTAATGTAAAGTGGGCGTTCTTATGTAGTGCTGAGTGTTACGGCTGTGTGTAATGTAAAGTGGGCGTTCTTATGTAGTGCTAAGTATTACGGCCGTGTGTAATGTAAAATGGGCGTTCTTATGTAGTGCTGAGTATTACGGCTGTGTGTAATGCAAAGTGGGCATTTTTATGTAGTGCTGAGTGTTATAGCTGTGTGTAATGTAAAGTGGGCGTTCTTATGTAGTGCTGAGTGTTATGGCTGTGTGTAATGTAAAGTGGGCGTTCTTATGTAGTGCTGAGTGTTACGGCCGTGTGTAATGTAAAGTTGCCGTTTTTATGTAGTGCTGAGTGTTACAGCCGTGTGTAATGTAAAGTGGGCGTTCTTATGTAGTGCTGAGTGTTACGGCTGTGTGTAATGTAAAGTGGGCGTTCTTATGTAGTGCTGAGTGTTACGGCTGTGTGTAATGTAAAGTGGGCGTTCTTATGTAGTGGTGAGTGTTACGGCCGTGTGTAATGTAAAGTGGGCGTTCTTATGTAGTGCTGAGTGTTACGGCCGTGTGTAATGTAAAGTGGGCGTTCTTATGTAGTGCTGAGTGGTACGGTCGTGTGTAATGTAAAGTGGGCGTTCTTATGTAGTGCTGAGTGTTATGGCCATGTGTAATGTAAAGTGGGCGTTCTTATGTAGTGCTGAGTGTTACGGCTGTGTGTAATGTAAAGAGGGCGTTCTTATGTAGTGCTGAGTGTTAAGGCTGTGTGTAATGTAAAGTGGGCGTTCTTATGTAGTGCTGAGTGTTACGGCTGTGTGTAATGTAAAGTGGGCGTTCTTATGTAGTGCTGAGTGTTACGGCCGTGTGTAATGTAAAGTGGGCATTCTTATGTAGAGCTGAGTATTACGGCTGTGTGTAATGTAAAGTGGGCATTCTTATGTAGAGCTGAATATTACGGCCGTGTGTAATGTAAAGTGGGCATTCTTATGTAGAGCTGAGTATTACGGCTGTGTGTTATGTAAAGAGGGCGTTCTTATGTAGTGCTGAGTGCTACGGCTGTGTGTAATGTAAAGTGGGCGTTCTTATGTAGTGCTGAGTGTTACGGCTGTGTGTAATGTAAAGTGGGCGTTCTTATGTAGTGCTGAGTATTACGGCTGTGTGAAATGTAAAGTGGGCGTTCTTATGTAGTGCTGAGTGTGTCCGCTGTGTGTAATGTAAAGTTGCCGTTTTTATGTAGTGCTGAGTGCTACGGCTGTGTGTAATGTAAAGTGGGCGTTCTTATGTAGTGCTGAGTGTTACGGCTGTGTGTAATGTAAAGTGGGCGTTCTTATGTAGTGCTGAGTGTTACGGCTGTGTGTAATGTAAAGTGGGCGTTCTTATGTAGTGCTAAGTATTACGGCCGTGTGTAATGTAAAATGGGCGTTCTTATGTAGTGCTGAGTATTACGGCTGTGTGTAATGTAAAGTGGGCCTTTTTATGTAGTGCTGAGTGTTACGGCTGTGTGTAATGTAAAGTGGGCGTTCTTATGTAGTGCTGAGTGTTACGGCCGTGTGTAATGTAAAGTGGGCATTCTTAGGTAGAGCTGAGTATTACGGCTGTGTGTAATGTAAAGTGGGCATTCTTATGTAGAGCTGAGTATTACGGCCGTGTGTAATGTAAAGTGGGCATTCTTATGTAGGGCTGAGTATTACGGCGGTGTGTAATGTAAAGTGGGCGTTCTTATGTAGTGCTGAGTGTTACGGCTGTGTGTAATGTAAAGTGGGCGTTCTTATGTAGTGCTGAGTGTTACGGCCGTGTGTAATGTAAAGTGGGCGTTCTTATGTAGTGCTGAGTGTTACGGCCGTGTGTAATGTAAAGTGGGCGTTCTTATGTAGTGCTGAGTGGTACGGTCGTGTGTAATGTAAAGTGGGCGTTCTTATGTAGTGCTGAGTGTTATGGCCATGTGTAATGTAAAGTGGGCGTTCTTATGTAGTGCTGAGTGTTACGGCTGTGTGTAATGTAAAGAGGGCGTTCTTATGTAGTGCTGAGTGTTAAGGCTGTGTGTAATGTAAAGTGGGCGTTCTTATGTAGTGCTGAGTGTTACGGCTGTGTGTAATGTAAAGTGGGCGTTCTTATGTAGTGCTGAGTGTTACGGCCGTGTGTAATGTAAAGTGGGCATTCTTATGTAGAGCTGAGTATTACGGCTGTGTGTAATGTAAAGTGGGCATTCTTATGTAGAGCTGAATATTACGGCCGTGTGTAATGTAAAGTGGGCATTCTTATGTAGAGCTGAGTATTACGGCTGTGTGTTATGTAAAGAGGGCGTTCTTATGTAGTGCTGAGTGCTACGGCTGTGTGTAATGTAAAGTGGGCGTTCTTATGTAGTGCTGAGTGTTACGGCTGTGTGTAATGTAAAGTGGGCGTTCTTATGTAGTGCTGAGTATTACGGCTGTGTGAAATGTAAAGTGGGCGTTCTTATGTAGTGCTGAGTGTGTCCGCTGTGTGTAATGTAAAGTTGCCGTTTTTATGTAGTGCTGAGTGCTACGGCTGTGTGTAATGTAAAGTGGGCGTTCTTATGTAGTGCTGAGTGTTACGGCTGTGTGTAATGTAAAGTGGGCGTTCTTATGTAGTGCTGAGTGTTACGGCTGTGTGTAATGTAAAGTGGGCGTTCTTATGTAGTGCTAAGTATTACGGCCGTGTGTAATGTAAAATGGGCGTTCTTATGTAGTGCTGAGTATTACGGCTGTGTGTAATGTAAAGTGGGCCTTTTTATGTAGTGCTGAGTGTTACGGCTGTGTGTAATGTAAAGTGGGCGTTCTTATGTAGTGCTGAGTGTTACGGCCGTGTGTAATGTAAAGTGGGCATTCTTAGGTAGAGCTGAGTATTACGGCTGTGTGTAATGTAAAGTGGGCATTCTTATGTAGAGCTGAGTATTACGGCCGTGTGTAATGTAAAGTGGGCATTCTTATGTAGGGCTGAGTATTACGGCGGTGTGTAATGTAAAGTGGGCGTTCTTATGTAGTGCTGAGTATTACGGCCGTGTGTAATGTAAAATGGGCGTTCTTATGTAGTGCTGAGTTTTACGGCTGTGTGTAATGTAAAGTGGGCGTTTTTATGTAGTGCTGAGTGTTATGGCTGTGTGTAATGTAAAGTGTGCGTTCTTATGTAGTGCTGAGTGTTACGGCTGTGTGTAATGTAAAGTGGGCGTTCTTATGTAGTGCTGATTGTTACGGCTGTGTGTAATGTAAAGTGGGCGTTCTTATGTAGTGCTAAGTATTACGGCCGTGTGTAATGTAAAATGGGCGTTCTTATGTAGTGCTGAGTATTACGGCTGTGTGTAATGTAAAGTGGGCCTTTTTATGTAGTGCTGAGTGTTACGGCTGTGTGTAATGTAAAGTGGGCGTTCTTATGTAGTGCTGAGTGTTACGGCCGTGTGTAATGTAAAGTGGGCATTCTTAGGTAGAGCTGAGTATTACGGCTGTGTGTAATGTAAAGTGGGCATTCTTATGTAGAGCTGAGTATTACGGCCGTGTGTAATGTAAAGTGGGCATTTTTATGTAGGGCTGAGTATTACGGCGGTGTGTAATGTAAAGTGGGCGTTCTTATGTAGTGCTGAGTGTTACGGCTGTGTGTAATGTAAAGTTGCCGTTTTTATGTAGTGCTGAGTGTTACGGCCGTGTGTAATGTAAAGTGGGCGTTCTTATGTAGTGCTGAGTGTTACGGCAGTGTGTAATGTAAAGTGGGCGTTCTTATGTAGTGCTGAGTGTTACGGCTGTGTGTAATGTAAAGTGGGCGTTCTTATGTAGTGCTGAGTGTTACGGCCGTGTGTAATGTAAAGTGGGCGTTCTTATGTAGTGCTGAGTGTTACGGCCGTGTGTAATGTAAAGTGGGCGTTTCTATGTAGTGCTGAGTGTTACGGTCGTGTGTAATGTAAAGTGGGCGTTCTTATGTAGTGCTGAGTGTTATGGCCGTGTGTAATGTAAAGTGGGTGTTCTTATGTAGTGCTGAGTGTTACGGCTGTGTGTAATGTAAAGAGGGCGTTCTTATGTAGTGCTGAGTGTTACGGCTGTTTGTAATGTAAAGTGGGCGTTCTTATGTAGTGCTGAGTGTTACGGCTGTGTGTAATGTAAAGTGGGCGTTCTTATGTAGTGCAGAGTGTTTCGGCCGTGTGTAATGTAAAGTGGGCATTCTTATGTAGAGCTGAGTATTACGGCTGTGTGTAATGTAAAGTGGGCATTCTTATGTAGAGCTGAGTATTACGGCCGTGTGTAATGTAAAGTGGGCGTTCTTATGTAGAGCTGAGTATTACGGCTGTGTGTAATGTAAAGAGGGCGTTCTTATGTAGTGCTGAGTGTTACGGCTGTGTGTAATGTAAAGTGGGCGTTCTTATGTAGTGCTGAGTGTTACGGCTGTGTGTAATGTAAAGAGGGCGTTCTTATGTAGTGCTGAGTGTTACGGCTGTGTGTAATGTAAAGTGGGCGTTCTTATGTAGTGCTGAGTGTTACGGCTGTGTGTAATGTAAAGTGGGCGTTCTTATGTAGTGCAGAGTGTTTCGGCCGTGTGTAATGTAAAGTGGGCATTCTTATGTAGAGCTGAGTATTACGGCTGTGTGTAATGTAAAGTGGGCGTTCTTATGTAGTGCTGAGTGTGTCGGCTGTGTGTAATGTAAAGTGGGCGTTTTTATGTAGTGCTGAGTGTTATGGCTGTGTGTAATGTAAAGTGTGCGTTCTTATGTAGTGCTGAGTGTTACGGCTGTGTGTAATGTAAAGTGGGCGTTCTTATGTAGTGCAGAGTGTTTCGGCCGTGTGTAATGTAAAGTGGGCATTCTTATGTAGAGCTGAGTATTACGGCTGTGTGTAATGTAAAGTGGGCGTTCTTATGTAGTGCTGAGTGTGTCGGCTGTGTGTAATGTAAAGTTGCCGTTTTTATGTAGTGCTGAGTGCTACGGCTGTGTGTAATGTAAAGTGGGCGTTCTTATGTAGTACTGAGTGTTACGGCCGTGTGTAATGTAAAGTGGGCGTTCTTATGTAGTGCTGAATGTTACGGCTGTGTGTAATGTAAAGTGGGCGTTCTTATGTAGTGCTGAGTATTACGGCCGTGTGTAATGTAAAATGGGCGTTCTCATGTAGTGCTGAGTTTTACGGCTGTGTGTAATGTAAAGTGGGCGTTTTTATGTAGTGCTGAGTGTTATGGCTGTGTGTAATGTAAAGTGGGCGTTCTTATGTAGTGCTGAATGTTACGGCTGTGTGTAATGTAAAGTGGGCGTTCTTATGTAGTGCTGAGTATTACGGCCGTGTGTAATGTAAAATGGGCGTTCTTATGTAGTGCTGAGTTTTACGGCTGTGTGTAATGTAAAGTGGGCGTTTTTATGTAGTGCTGAGTGTTATGGCTGTGTGTAATGTAAAGTGTGCGTTCTTATGTAGTGCTGAGTGTTACGGCTGTGTGTAATGTAAAGTGGGCGTTCTTATGTAGTGCAGAGTGTTTCGGCCGTGTGTAATGTAAAGTGGGCATTCTTATGTAGAGCTGAGTATTACGGCTGTGTGTAATGTAAAGTGGGCGTTCTTATGTAGTGCTGAGTGTGTCGGCTGTGTGTAATGTAAAGTTGCCGTTTTTATGTAGTGCTGAGTGCTACGGCTGTGTGTAATGTAAAGTGGGCGTTCTTATGTAGTACTGAGTGTTACGGCCGTGTGTAATGTAAAGTGGGCGTTCTTATGTAGTGCTGAATGTTACGGCTGTGTGTAATGTAAAGTGGGCGTTTTTATGTAGTGCTGAGTGTTACGGCTGTGTGTAATGTAAAGTGGGCGTTCTTATGTAGTGCTAAGTATTACGGCCGTGTGTAATGTAATTATGTAGTGCTGAGTATTACGGCTGTGTGTAATGTAAAGTGGGCCTTTTTATGTAGTGCTGAGTGTTACGGCTGTGTGTAATGTAAAGTGGGCGTTCTTATGTAGTGCTGAGTGTTACGGCCGTGTGTAATGTAAAGTGGGCATTCTTAGGTAGAGCTGAGTATTACGGCTATGTGTAATGTAAAGTGGGCATTCTTATGTAGAGCTGAGTATTACGGCCGTGTGTAATGTAAAGTGGGCATTTTTATGTAGGGCTGAGTATTACGGCGGTGTGTAATGTAAAGTGGGCGTTCTTATGTAGTGCTGAGTGTTACGGCTGTGTGTAATGTAAAGTGGGCGTTCTTATGTAGTGCTGAATGTGACGGCTGTGTGTAATGTAAAGTGGGCGTTCTTATGTAGTGCTGAGTGTTACGGCTGTGTGTAATGTAAAGTGGGCGTTCTTATGTAGTGCTGAGTGTTACGGCCGTGTGTAATGTAAAGTGGGCGTTCTTATGTAGTGCTTAGTGTTACGGCTGTGTGTAATGTAAAGGGGGTGTTCTTATGTAGTGCCGAGTGTTACGGCTGTGTGTAATGTAAAGTGGGCGTTCTTATGTAGTGCTGAGTGTTACGGCTGTGTGTAATATAAAGTGGGCGTTCTTATGTAGTGCTGAGTGTTACGGCCGTGTGTAATGTAAAGTGAGCGTTTTTATGTAGTGCTGAGTGTTACGGCTGTGTGTAATGTAAAGTGGGCGTTCTTATGTAGTGCTGAGAGTTCCGGCCGTGTGTAATGTAAAGTGAGCATTCTTATGTAGTGCTGAGTGTTTCGGCCGTGTGTAATATAAAGTGGGCGTTCTTATATAGTGCTGAGTGTTACGGCCGTGTGTAATGTAATGTAGGCGTTCTTATGTAGTGCTGAGTGTTACGGCTGTGTGTAATGTAAAGTGGGCGTTCTTATGTAGTGCTGAGTGTTACGGCTGTGTGTAATGTAAAGTGGGCGTTCTTATGTAGTGCTGAGTGTTACGGCTGTGTGTAATATAAAGTGGGCGTTCTTATGTAGGGCTGAGTATTACGGCGGTGTGTATTGTAAAGTGGGCGTTCTTATGTAGTGCTGAGTGTTACGGCTGTGTGTAATGTAAAGTGGGCGTTCTTATGTAGTGCTGAATGTTACGGCTGTGTGTAATGTAAAGTGGGCCTTTTTATGTAGTGCTGAGTGTTACGGCTGTGTGTAATGTAAAGTGGGCGTTCTTATGTAGTGCTGAGTGTTACGGCCGTGTGTAATGTAAAGTGGGCATTCTTATGTAGAGCTGAGTATTACGGCCGTGTGTAATGTAAAGTGGGCATTCTTATGTAGGGCTGAGTATTACGGCGGTGTGTAATGTAAAGTGGGTGTTCTTATGTAGTGCTGAGTGTTACGGCTGTGTGTAATGTAAAGTGGGCGTTCTTATGTAGTGCTGAATGTTACGGCTGTGTGTAATGTAAAGTGGGCGTTCTTATGTAGTGCTGAGTGTTACGGCTGTGTGTAATGTAAAGTGGGCGTTCTTATGTAGTGCTGAGTGTTACGGCCGTGTGTAATGTAAAGTGAGCGTTCTTATGTAGTGCTGAGTGTTATGGCCGTGTGTAATGTAAAGTGGGCGTTCTTATGTAGTGCTGAGTGTTACGGCCGTGTGTAATGTAAAGTGGGCGTTCTTATGTAGTGCTTAGTGTTACGGCTGTGTGTAATGTAAATGGGGCGTTCTTATGTAGTGCTGAGTGTTACGGCTGTGTGTAATGTAAAGTGGGCGTTCTTATGTAGTGCTGAGTGTTACGGCTGTGTGTAATATAAAGTGGGCGTTCTTATGTAGTGCTGAGTGTTACGGCCGTGTGTAATGTAAAGTGAGCGTTTTTATGTAGTGCTGAGTGTTACGGCTGTGTGTAATGTAAAGTGGGCGTTCTTATGTAGTGCTGAGTGTTACGTCCGTGTGTAATGTAAAGTGAGCGTTCTTATGTAGTGCTGAGTGTTACGGCCGTGTGTAATATAAAGTGGGCGTTCTTATGTAGTGCTGAGTGTTACGGCCGTGTGTAATGTAATGTGGGCGTTCTTATGTAGTGCTGAGTGTTACGGCTGTGTGTAATGTAAAGTGGGCGTTCTTATGTAGTGCTGAGTGTTACGGCTGTGTGTAATGTAAAGTGTGCATTCTTATGTAGTGCTGAGTGTTACGGCTGTGTGTAATATAAAGTGGGCGTTCTTATGTAGTGCTGAGTGTTACGGCCGTGTGTAATGTAAAGTGGGCGTTCTTATGTAGTGCTGAGTGTTACGGCCGTGTGTAATGTAAAGTGGGCGTTCTTATGTAGTGCTTAGTGTTACGGCTGTGTGTAATGTAAAGTGGGCGTTCTTATGTAGTGCTGAGTGTTATGGCCGTGTGTAATGTAAAGTGGGCGTTCTTATGTAGTGCTGAGTGTTATAGCTGTGTGTAATGTAAAGTGGGCGTTCTTATGTAGTGCTGAGTGTTACGGCTGTGTGTAATGTAAAGTGGGCGTTCTTATGTAGTGCTGAATGTGACGGCTGTGTGTAATGTAAAGTGGGCGTTCTTATGTAGTGCTGAGTGTTACGGCTGTGTGTAATGTAAAGTGGGCGTTCTTATGTAGTGCTGAGTGTTACGGCCGTGTGTAATGTAAAGTGGGCGTTCTTATGTAGTGCTTAGTGTTACGGCTGTGTGTAATGTAAAGGGGGTGTTCTTATGTAGTGCCGAGTGTTACGGCTGTGTGTAATGTAAAGTGGGCGTTCTTATGTAGTGCTGAGTGTTACGGCTGTGTGTAATATAAAGTGGGCGTTCTTATGTAGTGCTGAGTGTTACGGCCGTGTGTAATGTAAAGTGAGCGTTTTTATGTAGTGCTGAGTGTTACGGCTGTGTGTAATGTAAAGTGGGCGTTCTTATGTAGTGCTGAGAGTTACGGCCGTGTGTAATGTAAAGTGAGCGTTCTTATGTAGTGCTGAGTGTTTCGGCCGTGTGTAATATAAAGTGGGCGTTCTTATGTAGTGCTGAGTGTTACGGCCGTGTGTAATGTAATGTGGGCGTTCTTATGTAGTGCTGAGTGTTACGGCTGTGTGTAATGTAAAGTGGGCGTTCTTATGTAGTGCTGAGTGTTACGGCTGTGTGTAATGTAAAGTGGGCGTTCTTATGTAGTGCTGAGTGTTACGGCTGTGTGTAATATAAAGTGGGCGTTCTTATGTAGGGCTGAGTATTACGGCGGTGTGTATTGTAAAGTGGGCGTTCTTATGTAGTGCTGAGTGTTACGGCTGTGTGTAATGTAAAGTGGGCGTTCTTATGTAGTGCTGAATGTTACGGCTGTGTGTAATGTAAAGTGGGCCTTTTTATGTAGTGCTGAGTGTTACGGCTGTGTGTAATGTAAAGTGGGCGTTCTTATGTAGTGCTGAGTGTTACGGCCGTGTGTAATGTAAAGTGGGCATTCTTATGTAGAGCTGAGTATTACGGCCGTGTGTAATGTAAAGTGGGCATTCTTATGTAGGGCTGAGTATTACGGCGGTGTGTAATGTAAAGTGGGCGTTCTTATGTAGTGCTGAGTGTTACGGCTGTGTGTAATGTAAAGTGGGCGTTCTTATGTAGTGCTGAATGTTACGGCTGTGTGTAATGTAAAGTGGGCGTTCTTATGTAGTGCTGAGTGTTACGGCTGTGTGTAATGTAAAGTGGGCGTTCTTATGTAGTGCTGAGTGTTACGGCCGTGTGTAATGTAAAGTGAGCGTTCTTATGTAGTGCTGAGTGTTATGGCCGTGTGTAATGTAAAGTGGGCGTTCTTATGTAGTGCTGAGTGTTACGGCCGTGTGTAATGTAAAGTGGGCGTTCTTATGTAGTGCTTAGTGTTACGGCTGTGTGTAATGTAAATGGGGCGTTCTTATGTAGTGCTGAGTGTTACGGCTGTGTGTAATGTAAAGTGGGCGTTCTTATGTAGTGCTGAGTGTTACGGCTGTGTGTAATATAAAGTGGGCGTTCTTATGTAGTGCTGAGTGTTACGGCCGTGTGTAATGTAAAGTGAGCGTTTTTATGTAGTGCTGAGTGTTACGGCTGCGTGTAATGTAAAGTGGGCGTTCTTATGTAGTGCTGAGTGTTACCTCCGTGTGTAATGTAAAGTGAGCGTTCTTATGTAGTGCTGAGTGTTACGGCCGTGTGTAATATAAAGTGGGCGTTCTTATGTAGTGCTGAGTGTTACGGCCGTGTGTAATGTAATGTGGGCGTTCTTATGTAGTGCTGAGTGTTACGGCTGTGTGTAATGTAAAGTGGGCGTTCTTATGTAGTGCTGAGTGTTACGGCTGTGTGTAATGTAAAGTGTGCATTCTTATGTAGTGCTGAGTGTTACGGCTGTGTGTAATATAAAGTGGGCTTTCTTATGTAGTGCTGAGTGTTACGGCCGTGTGTAATGTAAAGTGGGCGTTCTTATGTAGTGCTGAGTGTTACGGCCGTGTGTAATGTAAAGTGGGCGTTCTTATGTAGTGCTTAGTGTTACGGCTGTGTGAAATGTAAAGTGGGCGTTCTTATGTAGTGCTGAGTGTTATGGCCGTGTGTAATGTAAAGTGGGCGTTCTTATGTAGTGCTGAGTGTTATAGCTGTGTGTAATGTAAAGTGGGCGTTCTTATGTAGTGCTGAGTGTTACGGCCGTGTGTAATGTAAAGTGGGTATTCTTATGTAGTGCTTAGTGTTACGGCTGTGTGTAATGTAAATGGGGCGTTCTTATGTAGTGCTGAGTGTTACGGCTGTGTGTAATGTAAAGTGGGCGTTCTTATGTAGTGCTGAGTGTTACGGCTGTGTGTAATATAAAGTGGGCGTTCTTATGTAGTGCTGAGTGTTACGGCCGTGTGTAATGTAAAGTGAGCGTTTTTATGTAGTGCTGAGTGTTACGGCTGTGTGTAATGTAAAGTGGGCGTTCTTATGTAGTGCTGAGTGTTACGGCCGTGTGTAATGTAAAGTGAGCGTTCTTATGTAGTGCTGAGTGTTACGGCCGTGTGTAATATAAAGTGGGCGTTCTTATGTAGTGCTGAGTGTTACGGCCGTGTGTAATGTAATGTGGGCGTTCTTATGTAGTGCTGAGTGTTACGGCTGTGTGTAATGTAAAGTGGGCGTTCTTATGTAGTGCTAAGTATTACGGCCGTGTGTAAAGTAAAATGGGCGTTCTTATGTAGTGCTGAGTATTACGGCTGTGTGTAATGTAAAGTGGGCGTTCTTATGTAGTGCTGAGTGTTACGGCTGTATGTAATGTAAAGTGGGCGTTCTTATGTAGTGCTGAGTATTACGGCTGTGTGTAATGTAAAGTGGGCGTTCTTATGTAGTGCTGAGTGTGTCGGCTGTGTGTAATGTAAAGTTGCCGTTTTTATGTAGTGCTGAGTGCTACGGCTGTGTGTAATGTAAAGTGGGCGTTCTTATGTAGTGCTGAGTGTTACGGCCGTGTGTAATGTAAAGTGGGCTTTCTTATGTAGTGCTGAATGTTACGGCTGTGTGTAATGTAAAGTGGGCGTTCTTATGTAGTGCTGAGTATTACGGCCTTGTGTAATGTAAAATGGGCGTTCTTATGTAGTGCTGAGTGTTACGGCTGTGTGTAATGTAAAGTGGGCGTTCTTATGTAGTGCTGAGTGTTACGGCTGTGTGTAATGTAAAGTGGGCGTTCTTATGTAGTGCTTAGTATTACGGCCGTGTGTAATGTAAAAAGGGCGTTCTTATGTAGTGCTGAGTATTACGGCTGTGTGTAATGTAAAGTGGGCGTTTTTATGTAGTGCTGAGTGTTATAGCTGTGTGTAATGTAAAGTGGGCGTTCTTATGTAGTGCTGAGTGTTATGGCTGTGTGTAATGTAAAGTGGGCGTTCTTATGTAGTGCTGAGTGTTACGGCCGTGTGTAATGTAATGTTGCCATTTTTATGTAGTGCTGAGTGTTACGGCCGTGTGTAATGTAAAGTGGGCGTTCTTATGTAGTGCTGAGTGTTACGGCTGTGGGTAAAGTAAAGTGGGCGTTCTTATGTAGTGCTGAGTGTTACGGCTGTGTGTAATGTAAAGTGGGCGTTCTTATGTAGTGCTGAGTGTGTCGGCTGTGTGTAATGTAAAGTTGCCGTTTTTATGTAGTGCTGAGTGCTACGGCTGTGTGTAATGTAAAGTGGGCGTTCTTATGTAGTGCTGAGTGTTACGGCCGTGTGTAATGTAAAGTGGGCGTTCTTATGTAGTGCTGAATGTTACGGCTGTGTGTAATGTAAAGTGGGCGTTCTTATGTAGTGCTGAGTATTACGGCCGTGTCTAATGGAAAATGGGCGTTCTTATGTAGTGCTGAGTATTACGGCTGTGTGTAATGTAAAGTGGGCGTTTTTATGTAGTGCTGAGTGTTATGGCTGTGTGTAATGTAAAGTGGGCGTTCTTATGTAGTGCTGAGTGTTACGGCTGTGTGTAATGTAAAGTGGGCGTTCTTATGTAGTGCTGAGTGTTACGGCTGTGTGTAATGTAAAGTGGGCGTTCTTATGTAGTGCTAAGTATTACGGCCGTGTGTAATGTAAAATGGGCGTTCTTATGTAGTGCTGAGTATTACGGCTGTGTGTAATGTAAAGTGGGCCTTTTTATGTAGTGCTGAGTGTTACGGCTGTGTGTAATGTAAAGTGGGCGTTCTTATGTAGTGCTGAGTGTTACGGCCGTGTGTAATGTAAAGTGGGCATTCTTAGGTAGAGCTGAGTATTACGGCTGTGTGTAATGTAAAGTGGGCATTCTTATGTAGAGCTGAGTATTACGGCCGTGTGTAATGTAAAGTGGGCATTCTTATGTAGGGCTGAGTATTACGGCGGTGTGTAATGTAAAGTGGGCGTTCTTATGTAGTGCTGAGTGTTACGGCTGTGTGTAATGTAAAGTGGGCGTTCTTATGTAGTGCTGAATGTTACGGCTGTGTGTAATGTAAAGTGGGCGTTCTTATGTAGTGCTGAGTGTTACGGCCGTGTGTAATGTAAAGTGGGCGTTCTTATGTAGTGCTTAGTGTTACGGCTGTGTGTAATGTAAAGTGGGCATTCTTATGTAGTGCTGAGTGTTACGGCTGTGTGTAATATATAGTGTGCGTTCTTATGTAGTGATGAGTGTTACGGCTGTGTGTAATATAAAGTGGGCGTTCTTATGTAGTGCTGAGTGTTACGGCCGTGTGTAATGTAAAGTGGGCGTTCTTATGTAGTGCTGAGTGTTACGGCCATGTGTAATGTAAAGTGGGTGTTCTTATGTAGTGCTGAGTGTTACGGCTGTGTGTAATGTAAAGTGGGCGTTCTTATGTAGTGCTAAGTATTACGGCCGTGTGTAAAGTAAAATGGGCGTTCTTATGTAGTGCTGAGTATTACGGCTGTGTGTAATGTAAAGTGGGTGTTTTTATGTAGTGCTGAGTGTTATAGCTGTGTGTAATGTAAAGTGGGCGTTCTTATGTAGTGCTGAGTGTTACGGCCGTGTGTAATGTAAAGTGGGTATTCTTATGTAGAGCTGAGTATTACGGCTGTGTGTAATGTAAAGTGGGCGTTCTTATGTAGTGCTGAGTGTTACGGCTGTATGTAATGTAAAGTGGGCGTTCTTATGTAGTGCTGAGTATTACGGCTGTGTGTAATGTAAAGTGGGCGTTCTTATGTAGTGCTGAGTGTGTCGGCTGTGTGTAATGTAAAGTGGCCGTTTTTATGTAGTGCTGAGTGCTACGGCTGTGTGTAATGTAAAGTGGGCGTTCTTATGTAGTGCTGAGTGTTACGGCCGTGTGTAATGTAAAGTGGGCGTTCTTATGTAGTGCTGAATGTTACGGCTGTGTGTAATGTAAAGTGGGCGTTCTTATGTAGTGCTGAGTATTACGGCCTTGTGTAATGTAAAATGGGCGTTCTTATGTAGTGCTGAGTGTTACGGCTGTGTGTAATGTAAAGTGGGCGTTCTTATGTAGTGCTGAGTGTTACGGCTGTGTGTAATGTAAAGTGGGCGTTCTTATGTAGTGCTTAGTATTACGGCCGTGTGTAATGTAAAATGGGCGTTCTTATGTAGTGCTGAGTATTACGGCTGTGTGTAATGTAAAGTGGGCGTTTTTATGTAGTGCTGAGTGTTATAGCTGTGTGTAATGTAAAGTGGGCGTTCTTATGTAGTGCTGAGTGTTACGGCCGTGTGTAATGTAATGTTGCCATTTTTATGTAGTGCTGAGTGTTACGGCCGTGTGTAATGTAAAGTGGGCGTTCTTATGTAGTGCTGAGTGTTACGGCTGTGGGTAAAGTAAAGTGGGCGTTCTTATGTAGTGCTGAGTGTTACGGCTGTGTGTAATGTAAAGTGGGCGTTCTTATGTAGTGCTGAGTGTGTCGGCTGTGTGTAATGTAAAGTTGCCGTTTTTATGTAGTGCTGAGTGCTACGGCTGTGTGTAATGTAAAGTGGGCATTCTTATGTAGTGCTGAGTGTTACGGCCGTGTGTAATGTAAAGTGGGCGTTCTTATGTAGTGCTGAATGTTACGGCTGTGTGTAATGTAAAGTGGGCGTTCTTATGTAGTGCTGAGTATTACGGCCGTGTGTAATGGAAAATGGGCGTTCTTATGTAGTGCTGAGTATTACGGCTGTGTGTAATGTAAAGTGGGCGTTTTTATGTAGTGCTGAGTGTTATGGCTGTGTGTAATGTAAAGTGGGCGTTCTTATGTAGTGCTGAGTGTTACGGCTGTGTGTAATGTAAAGTGGGCGTTCTTATGTAGTGCTGAGTGTTACGGCTGTGTGTAATGTAAAGTGGGCGTTCTTATGTAGTGCTAAGTATTACGGCCGTGTGTAATGTAAAATGGGCGTTCTTATGTAGTGCTGAGTATTACGGCTGTGTGTAATGTAAAGTGGGCCTTTTTATGTAGTGCTGAGTGTTACGGCTGTGTGTAATGTAAAGTGGGCGTTCTTATGTAGTGCTGAGTGTTACGGCCGTGTGTAATGTAAAGTGGGCATTCTTAGGTAGAGCTGAGTATTACGGCTGTGTGTAATGTAAAGTGGGCATTCTTATGTAGAGCTGAGTATTACGGCCGTGTGTAATGTAAAGTGGGCATTCTTATGTAGGGCTGAGTATTACGGCGGTGTGTAATGTAAAGTGGGCGTTCTTATGTAGTGCTGAGTGTTACGGCTGTGTGTAATGTAAAGTGGGCGTTCTTATGTAGTGCTGAATGTTACGGCTGTGTGTAATGTAAAGTGGGCGTTCTTATGTAGTGCTGAGTGTTACGGCCGTGTGTAATGTAAAGTGGGCGTTCTTATGTAGTGCTTAGTGTTACGGCTGTGTGTAATATAAAGTGGGCGTTCTTATGTAGTGCTGAGTGTTACGGCCGTGTGTAATGTAAAGTGGGCGTTCTTATGTAGTTCTGAGTGTTACGGCTGTGTGTAATGTAAAGTGGGCGTTCTTATGTAGTGCTGAATGTTACGGCTGTGTGTAATGTAAAGTGGGCGTTCTTATGTAGTGCTGAGTGTTACGGCCGTGTGTAATGTAAAGTGGGCGTTCTTATGTAGTGCTGAGTGTTACGGCCGTGTGTAATGTAAAGTGGGCGTTCTTATGTAGTGCTGAGTGTTACGGCCGTGTGTAATGTAAAGTGGGCGTTTCTATGTAGTGCTGAGTGTTATGGTCGTGTGTAATGTAAAGTGGGCATTCTTATGTAGTGCTGAGTGTTATGGCCGTGTGTAATGTAAAGTGGGCGTTCTTATGTAGTGCTGAGTGTTACGGCTGTGTGTAATGTAAAGAGGGCGTTCTTATGTAGTTCTGAGTGTTACGGCTGTGTGTAATGTAAAGTGGGCGTTCTTATGTAGTGCTGAGTGTTACGGCTGTGTGTAATGTAAAGTGGGCGTTCTTATGTAGTGCAGAGTGTTTCGGCCGTGTGTAATGTAAAGTGGGCATTCTTATGTAGAGCTGAGTATTACGGCTGTGTGTAATGTAAAGTGGGCATTCTTATTTAGAGCTGAGTATTACGGCCGTGTGTAATGTAAAGTGGGCGTTCTTATGTAGAGCTGAGTATTACGGCTGTGTGTAATGTAAGTGGGCGTTCTTATGTAGTGCTGAGTGTTACGGCTGTGTGTAATGTAAAGTGGGCGTTCTTATGTAGTGCTGAGTATTACGGCTGTGTGTAATGTAAAGTGGGCGTTCTTATGTAGTGCTGAGTGTGTCGGCTGTGTGTAATGTAAAGTTGCCGTTTTTATGTAGTGCTGAGTGCTACGGCTGTGTGTAATGTAAAGTGGGCGTTCTTATGTAGTGCTGAGTGTTACGGCCGTGTGTAATGTAAAGTGGGCGTTCTTATGTAGTGCTGAATGTTACGGCTGTGTGTAATGTAAAGTGGGCGTTCTTATGTAGTGCTGAGTATTACGGCCGTGTGTAATGTAAAATGGGCGTTCTTATGTAGTGCTGAGTTTTACGGCTGTGTGTAATGTAAAGTGGGCGTTTTTATGTAGTGCTGAGTGTTATGGCTGTGTGTAATGTAAAGTGTGCGTTCTTATGTAGTGCTGAGTGTTACGGCTGTGTGTAATGTAAAGTGGGCGTTCTTATGTAGTGCTGAGTGTTACGGCTGTGTGTAATGTAAAGTGGGCATTCTTATGTAGTGCTAAGTATTACGGCCGTGTGTAATGTAAAATGGGCGTTCTTATGTAGTGCTGAGTATTACGGCTGTGTGTAATGTAAAGTGGGCCTTTTTATGTAGTGCTGAGTGTTACGGCTGTGTGTAATGTAAAGTGGGCGTTCTTATGTAGTGCTGAGTGTTACGGCTGTGTGTAATATAAAGTGGGCGTTCTTATGTAGTGCTGAGTCTTACGGCTGTGTGTAATGTAAAGTGGGCCTTTTTATGTAGTGCTGAGTGTTACGGCTGTGTGTAATGTAAAGTGGGCGTTCTTATGTAGTGCTGAGTGTTACGGCCGTGTGTAATGTAAAGTGGGCATTCTTAGGTAGAGCTGAGTATTACGGCTGTGTGTAATGTAAAGTGGGCATTCTTATGTAGAGCTGAGTATTACGGCCGTGTGTAATGTAAAGTGGGCATTCTTATGTAGGGCTGAGTATTACGGCGGTGTGTAATGTAAAGTGGGCGTTCTTATGTAGTGCTGAGTGTTACGGCTGTGTGTAATGTAAAGTGGGCGTTCTTATGTAGTGCTGAATGTTACGGCCGTGTGTAATGTAAAGTGGGTATTCTTATGTAGTGCTTAGTGTTACGGCTGTGTGTAATGTAAATGGGGCGTTCTTATGTAGTGCTGAGTGTTACGGCTGTGTGTAATGTAAAGTGGGCGTTCTTATGTAGTGCTGAGTGTTACGGCTGTGTGTAATATAAAGTGGGCGTTCTTATGTAGTGCTGAGTGTTACGGCCGTGTGTAATGTAAAGTGAGCGTTTTTATGTAGTGCTGAGTGTTACGGCTGTGTGTAATGTAAAGTGGGCGTTCTTATGTAGTGCTGAGTGTTACGGCCGTGTGTAATGTAAAGTGAGCGTTCTTATGTAGTGCTGAGTGTTACGGCCGTGTGTAATATAAAGTGGGCGTTCTTATGTAGTGCTGAGTGTTACGGCCGTGTGTAATGTAATGTGGGCGTTCTTATGTAGTGCTGAGTGTTACGGCTGTGTGTAATGTAAAGTGGGCGTTCTTATGTAGTGCTAAGTATTACGGCCGTGTGTAAAGTAAAATGGGCGTTCTTATGTAGTGCTGAGTATTACGGCTGTGTGTAATGTAAAGTGGGCGTTCTTATGTAGTGCTGAGTGTTACGGCTGTATGTAATGTAAAGTGGGCGTTCTTATGTAGTGCTGAGTATTACGGCTGTGTGTAATGTAAAGTGGGCGTTCTTATGTAGTGCTGAGTGTGTCGGCTGTGTGTAATGTAAAGTTGCCGTTTTTATGTAGTGCTGAGTGCTACGGCTGTGTGTAATGTAAAGTGGGCGTTCTTATGTAGTGCTGAGTGTTACGGCCGTGTGTAATGTAAAGTGGGCTTTCTTATGTAGTGCTGAATGTTACGGCTGTGTGTAATGTAAAGTGGGCGTTCTTATGTAGTGCTGAGTATTACGGCCTTGTGTAATGTAAAATGGGCGTTCTTATGTAGTGCTGAGTGTTACGGCTGTGTGTAATGTAAAGTGGGCGTTCTTATGTAGTGCTGAGTGTTACGGCTGTGTGTAATGTAAAGTGGGCGTTCTTATGTAGTGCTTAGTATTACGGCCGTGTGTAATGTAAAAAGGGCGTTCTTATGTAGTGCTGAGTATTACGGCTGTGTGTAATGTAAAGTGGGCGTTTTTATGTAGTGCTGAGTGTTATAGCTGTGTGTAATGTAAAGTGGGCGTTCTTATGTAGTGCTGAGTGTTATGGCTGTGTGTAATGTAAAGTGGGCGTTCTTATGTAGTGCTGAGTGTTACGGCCGTGTGTAATGTAATGTTGCCATTTTTATGTAGTGCTGAGTGTTACGGCCGTGTGTAATGTAAAGTGGGCGTTCTTATGTAGTGCTGAGTGTTACGGCTGTGGGTAAAGTAAAGTGGGCGTTCTTATGTAGTGCTGAGTGTTACGGCTGTGTGTAATGTAAAGTGGGCGTTCTTATGTAGTGCTGAGTGTGTCGGCTGTGTGTAATGTAAAGTTGCCGTTTTTATGTAGTGCTGAGTGCTACGGCTGTGTGTAATGTAAAGTGGGCGTTCTTATGTAGTGCTGAGTGTTACGGCCGTGTGTAATGTAAAGTGGGCGTTCTTATGTAGTGCTGAATGTTACGGCTGTGTGTAATGTAAAGTGGGCGTTCTTATGTAGTGCTGAGTATTACGGCCGTGTCTAATGGAAAATGGGCGTTCTTCTGTAGTGCTGAGTATTACGGCTGTGTGTAATGTAAAGTGGGCGTTTTTATGTAGTGCTGAGTGTTATGGCTGTGTGTAATGTAAAGTGGGCGTTCTTATGTAGTGCTGAGTGTTACGGCTGTGTGTAATGTAAAGTGGGCGTTCTTATGTAGTGCTGAGTGTTACGGCTGTGTGTAATGTAAAGTGGGCGTTCTTATGTAGTGCTAAGTATTACGGCCGTGTGTAATGTAAAATGGGCGTTCTTATGTAGTGCTGAGTATTACGGCTGTGTGTAATGTAAAGTGGGCCTTTTTATGTAGTGCTGAGTGTTACGGCTGTGTGTAATGTAAAGTGGGCGTTCTTATGTAGTGCTGAGTGTTACGGCCGTGTGTAATGTAAAGTGGGCATTCTTAGGTAGAGCTGAGTATTACGGCTGTGTGTAATGTAAAGTGGGCATTCTTATGTAGAGCTGAGTATTACGGCCGTGTGTAATGTAAAGTGGGCATTCTTATGTAGGGCTGAGTATTACGGCGGTGTGTAATGTAAAGTGGGCGTTCTTATGTAGTGCTGAGTGTTACGGCTGTGTGTAATGTAAAGTGGGCGTTCTTATGTAGTGCTGAATGTTACGGCTGTGTGTAATGTAAAGTGGGCGTTCTTATGTAGTGCTGAGTGTTACGGCCGTGTGTAATGTAAAGTGGGCGTTCTTATGTAGTGCTTAGTGTTACGGCTGTGTGTAATGTAAAGTGGGCATTCTTATGTAGTGCTGAGTGTTACGGCTGTGTGTAATATATAGTGTGCGTTCTTATGTAGTGATGAGTGTTACGGCTGTGTGTAATATAAAGTGGGCGTTCTTATGTAGTGCTGAGTGTTACGGCCGTGTGTAATGTAAAGTGGGCGTTCTTATGTAGTGCTGAGTGTTACGGCCATGTGTAATGTAAAGTGGGTGTTCTTATGTAGTGCTGAGTGTTACGGCTGTGTGTAATGTAAAGTGGGCGTTCTTATGTAGTGCTAAGTATTACGGCCGTGTGTAAAGTAAAATGGGCGTTCTTATGTAGTGCTGAGTATTACGGCTGTGTGTAATGTAAAGTGGGTGTTTTTATGTAGTGCTGAGTGTTATAGCTGTGTGTAATGTAAAGTGGGCGTTCTTATGTAGTGCTGAGTGTTACGGCCGTGTGTAATGTAAAGTGGGTATTCTTATGTAGAGCTGAGTATTACGGCTGTGTGTAATGTAAAGTGGGCGTTCTTATGTAGTGCTGAGTGTTACGGCTGTATGTAATGTAAAGTGGGCGTTCTTATGTAGTGCTGAGTATTACGGCTGTGTGTAATGTAAAGTGGGCGTTCTTATGTAGTGCTGAGTGTGTCGGCTGTGTGTAATGTAAAGTGGCCGTTTTTATGTAGTGCTGAGTGCTACGGCTGTGTGTAATGTAAAGTGGGCGTTCTTATGTAGTGCTGAGTGTTACGGCCGTGTGTAATGTAAAGTGGGCGTTCTTATGTAGTGCTGAATGTTACGGCTGTGTGTAATGTAAAGTGGGCGTTCTTATGTAGTGCTGAGTATTACGGCCTTGTGTAATGTAAAATGGGCGTTCTTATGTAGTGCTGAGTGTTACGGCTGTGTGTAATGTAAAGTGGGCGTTCTTATGTAGTGCTGAGTGTTACGGCTGTGTGTAATGTAAAGTGGGCGTTCTTATGTAGTGCTTAGTATTACGGCCGTGTGTAATGTAAAATGGGCGTTCTTATGTAGTGCTGAGTATTACGGCTGTGTGTAATGTAAAGTGGGCGTTTTTATGTAGTGCTGAGTGTTATAGCTGTGTGTAATGTAAAGTGGGCGTTCTTATGTAGTGCTGAGTGTTACGGCCGTGTGTAATGTAATGTTGCCATTTTTATGTAGTGCTGAGTGTTACGGCCGTGTGTAATGTAAAGTGGGCGTTCTTATGTAGTGCTGAGTGTTACGGCTGTGGGTAAAGTAAAGTGGGCGTTCTTATGTAGTGCTGAGTGTTACGGCTGTGTGTAATGTAAAGTGGGCGTTCTTATGTAGTGCTGAGTGTGTCGGCTGTGTGTAATGTAAAGTTGCCGTTTTTATGTAGTGCTGAGTGCTACGGCTGTGTGTAATGTAAAGTGGGCATTCTTATGTAGTGCTGAGTGTTACGGCCGTGTGTAATGTAAAGTGGGCGTTCTTATGTAGTGCTGAATGTTACGGCTGTGTGTAATGTAAAGTGGGCGTTCTTATGTAGTGCTGAGTATTACGGCCGTGTGTAATGGAAAATGGGCGTTCTTATGTAGTGCTGAGTATTACGGCTGTGTGTAATGTAAAGTGGGCGTTTTTATGTAGTGCTGAGTGTTATGGCTGTGTGTAATGTAAAGTGGGCGTTCTTATGTAGTGCTGAGTGTTACGGCTGTGTGTAATGTAAAGTGGGCGTTCTTATGTAGTGCTGAGTGTTACGGCTGTGTGTAATGTAAAGTGGGCGTTCTTATGTAGTGCTAAGTATTACGGCCGTGTGTAATGTAAAATGGGCGTTCTTATGTAGTGCTGAGTATTACGGCTGTGTGTAATGTAAAGTGGGCCTTTTTATGTAGTGCTGAGTGTTACGGCTGTGTGTAATGTAAAGTGGGCGTTCTTATGTAGTGCTGAGTGTTACGGCCGTGTGTAATGTAAAGTGGGCATTCTTAGGTAGAGCTGAGTATTACGGCTGTGTGTAATGTAAAGTGGGCATTCTTATGTAGAGCTGAGTATTACGGCCGTGTGTAATGTAAAGTGGGCATTCTTATGTAGGGCTGAGTATTACGGCGGTGTGTAATGTAAAGTGGGCGTTCTTATGTAGTGCTGAGTGTTACGGCTGTGTGTAATGTAAAGTGGGCGTTCTTATGTAGTGCTGAATGTTACGGCTGTGTGTAATGTAAAGTGGGCGTTCTTATGTAGTGCTGAGTGTTACGGCCGTGTGTAATGTAAAGTGGGCGTTCTTATGTAGTGCTTAGTGTTACGGCTGTGTGTAATATAAAGTGGGCGTTCTTATGTAGTGCTGAGTGTTACGGCCGTGTGTAATGTAAAGTGGGCGTTCTTATGTAGTGCTGAGTGTTACGGCTGTGTGTAATGTAAAGTGGGCGTTCTTATGTAGTGCTGAATGTTACGGCTGTGTGTAATGTAAAGTGGGCGTTCTTATGTAGTGCTGAGTGTTACGGCCGTGTGTAATGTAAAGTGGGCGTTCTTATGTAGTGCTGAGTGTTACGGCCGTGTGTAATGTAAAGTGGGCGTTCTTATGTAGTGCTGAGTGTTACGGCCGTGTGTAATGTAAAGTGGGCGTTTCTATGTAGTGCTGAGTGTTATGGTCGTGTGTAATGTAAAGTGGGCATTCTTATGTAGTGCTGAGTGTTATGGCCGTGTGTAATGTAAAGTGGGCGTTCTTATGTAGTGCTGAGTGTTACGGCTGTGTGTAATGTAAAGAGGGCGTTCTTATGTAGTTCTGAGTGTTACGGCTGTGTGTAATGTAAAGTGGGCGTTCTTATGTAGTGCTGAGTGTTACGGCTGTGTGTAATGTAAAGTGGGCGTTCTTATGTAGTGCAGAGTGTTTCGGCCGTGTGTAATGTAAAGTGGGCATTCTTATGTAGAGCTGAGTATTACGGCTGTGTGTAATGTAAAGTGGGCATTCTTATTTAGAGCTGAGTATTACGGCCGTGTGTAATGTAAAGTGGGCGTTCTTATGTAGAGCTGAGTATTACGGCTGTGTGTAATGTAAGTGGGCGTTCTTATGTAGTGCTGAGTGTTACGGCTGTGTGTAATGTAAAGTGGGCGTTCTTATGTAGTGCTGAGTATTACGGCTGTGTGTAATGTAAAGTGGGCGTTCTTATGTAGTGCTGAGTGTGTCGGCTGTGTGTAATGTAAAGTTGCCGTTTTTATGTAGTGCTGAGTGCTACGGCTGTGTGTAATGTAAAGTGGGCGTTCTTATGTAGTGCTGAGTGTTACGGCCGTGTGTAATGTAAAGTGGGCGTTCTTATGTAGTGCTGAATGTTACGGCTGTGTGTAATGTAAAGTGGGCGTTCTTATGTAGTGCTGAGTATTACGGCCGTGTGTAATGTAAAATGGGCGTTCTTATGTAGTGCTGAGTTTTACGGCTGTGTGTAATGTAAAGTGGGCGTTTTTATGTAGTGCTGAGTGTTATGGCTGTGTGTAATGTAAAGTGTGCGTTCTTATGTAGTGCTGAGTGTTACGGCTGTGTGTAATGTAAAGTGGGCGTTCTTATGTAGTGCTGAGTGTTACGGCTGTGTGTAATGTAAAGTGGGCATTCTTATGTAGTGCTAAGTATTACGGCCGTGTGTAATGTAAAATGGGCGTTCTTATGTAGTGCTGAGTATTACGGCTGTGTGTAATGTAAAGTGGGCCTTTTTATGTAGTGCTGAGTGTTACGGCTGTGTGTAATGTAAAGTGGGCGTTCTTATGTAGTGCTGAGTGTTACGGCTGTGTGTAATATAAAGTGGGCGTTCTTATGTAGTGCTGAGTCTTACGGCTGTGTGTAATGTAAAGTGGGCCTTTTTATGTAGTGCTGAGTGTTACGGCTGTGTGTAATGTAAAGTGGGCGTTCTTATGTAGTGCTGAGTGTTACGGCCGTGTGTAATGTAAAGTGGGCATTCTTAGGTAGAGCTGAGTATTACGGCTGTGTGTAATGTAAAGTGGGCATTCTTATGTAGAGCTGAGTATTACGGCCGTGTGTAATGTAAAGTGGGCATTCTTATGTAGGGCTGAGTATTACGGCGGTGTGTAATGTAAAGTGGGCGTTCTTATGTAGTGCTGAGTGTTACGGCTGTGTGTAATGTAAAGTGGGCGTTCTTATGTAGTGCTGAATGTTACGGCTGTGTGTAATGTAAAGTGGGCGTTCTTATGTAGTGCTGAGTGTTACGGCCGTGTGTAATGTAAAGTGGGCGTTCTTATGTAGTGCTTAGTGTTACGGCTGTGTGTAATATAAAGTGGGCGTTCTTATGTAGTGCTGAGTGTTACGGCCGTGTGTAATGTAAAGTGGGCGTTCTTATGTAGTGCTGAGTGTTACGGCTGTGTGTAATGTAAAGTGGGCGTTCTTATGTAGTGCTGAATGTTACGGCTGTGTGTAATGTAAAGTGGGCGTTCTTATGTAGTGCTGAGTGTTACGGCCGTGTGTAATGTAAAGTGGGCGTTCTTATGTAGTGCTGAGTGTTACGGCCGTGTGTAATGTAAAGTGGGCGTTCTTATGTAGTGCTGAGTGTTACGGCCGTGTGTAATGTAAAGTGGGCGTTTCTATGTAGTGCTGAGTGTTATGGTCGTGTGTAATGTAAAGTGGGCGTTCTTATGTAGTGCTGAGTGTTATGGCCGTGTGTAATGTAAAGTGGGCGTTCTTATGTAGTGCTGAGTGTTACGGCTGTGTGTAATGTAAAGAGGGCGTTCTTATGTAGTGCTGAGTGTTACGGCTGTGTGTAATGTAAAGTGGGCGTTCTTATGTAGTGCTGAGTGTTACGGCTGTGTGTAATGTAAAGTGGGCGTTCTTATGTAGTGCAGAGTGTTTCGGCCGTGTGTAATGTAAATTGGGCATTCTTATGTAGAGCTGAGTATTACGGCTGTGTGTAATGTAAAGTGGGCATTCTTATGTAGAGCTGAGTATTACGGCCGTGTGTAATGTAAAGTGGGCGTTCTTATGTAGAGCTGAGTATTACGGCTGTGTGTAATGTAAAGTGGGCGTTCTTATGTAGTGCTGAGTGTTACGGCTGTGTGTAATGTAAAGTGGGCGTTCTTATGTAGTGCTGAGAATTACGGCTGTGTGTAATGTAAAGTGGGCGTTCTTATGTAGTGCTGAGTGTGTCGGCTGTGTGTAATGTAAAGTTGCCGTTTTTATGTAGTGCTGAGTGCTACGGCTGTGTGTAATGTAAAGTGGGCGTTCTTATGTAGTGCAGAGTGTTACGGCCGTGTGTAATGTAAAGTGGGCGTTCTTATGTAGTGCTGAATGTTACGGCTGTGTGTAATGTAAAGTGGGCGTTCTTATGTAGTGCTGAGTATTACGGCCGTGTGTAATGTAAAATGGGCGTTCTTATGTAGTGCTGAGTTTTACGGCTGTGTGTAATGTAAAGTGGGCGTTTTTATGTAGTGCTGAGTGTTATGGCTGTGTGTAATGTAAAGTGTGCGTTCTTATGTAGTGCTGAGTGTTACGGCTGTGTGTAATGTAAAGTGGGCGTTCTTATGTAGTGCTGAGTGTTACGGCTGTGTGTAATGTAAAGTGGGCATTCTTATGTAGTGCTAAGTATTATGGCCGTGTGTAATGTAAAATGGGCGTTCTTATGTAGTGCTGAGTATTACGGCTGTGTGTAATGTAAAGTGGGCCTTTTTATGTAGTGCTGAGTGTTACGGCTGTGTGTAATGTAAAGTGGGCGTTCTTATGTAGTGCTGAGTGTTACGGCCGTGTGTAATGTAAAGTGGGCATTCTTAGGTAGAGCTGAGTATTACGGCTGTGTGTAATGTAAAGTGGGCATTCTTATGTAGAGCTGAGTATTACGGCCGTGTGTAATGTAAAGTGGGAATTTTTATGTAGGGCTGAGTATTACGGCGGTGTGTAATGTAAAGTGGGCGTTCTTATGTAGTGCTGAGTGTTACGGCTGTGTGTAATGTAAAGTTGCCGTTTTTATGTAGTGCTGAGTGTTACGGCCATGTGTAATGTAAAGTGGGCGTTCTTATGTAGTGCTGAGTGTTACGGCTGTGTGTAATGTAAAGTGGGCGTTCTTATGTAGTTCTGAGTGTTACGGCTGTGTGTAATGTAAAGTGGGCGTTCTTATGTAGTGCTGAGTGTTACGGCCGTGTGTAATGTAAAGTGGGCGTTCTTATGTAGTGCTGAGTGTTACGGCCGTGTGTAATGTAAAGTGGGCGTTTCTATGTAGTGCTGAGTGTTACGGTCGTGTGTAATGTAAAGTGGGCATTCTTATGTAGTGCTGAGTGTTATGGCCGTGTGTCATGTAAAGTGGGCGTTCTTATGTAGTGCTGAGTGTTACGGCTGTGTGTAATGTAAAGAGGGCGTTCTTATGTAGTGCTGAGTGTTACGGCTGTGTGTAATGTAAAGTGGGCGTTCTTATGTAGTGCTGAGTGTTACGGCTGTGTGTAATGTAAAGTGGGCGTTCTTATGTAGTGCAGAGTGTTTCGGCCGTGTGTAATGTAAAGTGGGCATTCTTATGTAGAGCTGAGTATTACGGCTGTGTGTAATGTAAAGTGGGCATTCTTATGTAGAGCTGAGTATTACGGCCGTGTGTAATGTAAAGTGGGCGTTCTTATGTAGAGCTGAGTATTACGGCTGTGTGTAATGTAAAGAGGGCGTTCTTATGTAGTGCTGAGTGCTACGGCTGTGTGTAATGTAAAGTGGGCGTTCTTATGTAGTGCTGAGTGTTACGGCTGTGTGTAATGTAAAGTGGGCTTTCTTATGTAGTGCTGAGTATTACGGCTGTGTGTAATGTAAAGTGGGCGTTCTTATGTAGTGCTGAGTGTGTCGGCTGTGTGTAATGTAAAGTTGCCGTTTTTATGTAGTGCTGAGTGCTACGGCTGTGTGTAATGTAAAGTGGGCGTTCTTATGTAGTGCTGAGTGTTACGGCCGTGTGTAATGTAAAGTGGGCGTTCTTATGTAGTGCTGAATGTTACGGCTGTGTGTAATGTAAAGTGGGCGTTCTTATGTAGTGCTGAGTATTACGGCCGTGTGTAATGTAAAATGGGCGTTCTTATGTAGTGCTGAGTTTTACGGCTGTGTGTAATGTAAAGTGGGCGTTTTTATGTAGTGCTGAGTGTTATGGCAGTGTGTAATGTAAAGTGTGCGTTCTTATGTAGTGCTGAGTGTTACGGCTGTGTGTAATGTAAAGTGGGCGTTCTTATGTAGTGCTGAGTGTTACGGCTGTGTGTAATGTAAAGTGGGCGTTCTTATGTAGTGCTAAGTATTACGGCCGTGTGAAATGTAAAATGGGCGTTCTTATGTAGTGCTGAGTATTACGGCTGTGTGTAATGTAAAGTGGGCCTTTTTATGTAGTGCTGAGTGTTACGGCTGTGTGTAATGTAAAGTTGGCGTTCTTATGTAGTGCTGAGTGTTACGGCCGTGTGTAATGTAAAGTGGGCATTCTTAGGTAGAGCTGAGTATTACGGCTGTGTGTAATGTAAAGTGGGCATTCTTATGTAGAGCTGAGTATTACGGCCGTGTGTAATGTAAAGTGGGCATTTTTATGTAGGGCTGAGTATTACGGCGGTGTGTAATGTAAAGTGGGCGTTCTTATGTAGTGCTGAGTGTTACGGCTGTGTGTAATGTAAAGTGGGCGTTCTTATGTAGTGCTGAATGTTACGGCTGTGTGTAATGTAAAGTGGGCGTTCTTATGTAGTGCTGAGTGTTACGGCTGTGTGTAATGTAAAGTGGGTGTTCTTATGTAGTGCTGAGTGTTACGGCCGTGTGTAATGTAAAGTGGGCGTTCTTATGTAGTGCTTAGTGTTACGGCTGTGTGTAATGTAAAGGGGGCGTTCTTATGTAGTGCTGAGTGTTACGGCTGTGTGTAATGTAAAGTGGGCGTTCTTATGTAGTGCTGAGTGTTACGGCTGTGTGTAATATAAAGTGGGCGTTCTTATGTAGTGCTGAGTGTTACGGCCGTGTGTAATGTAAAGTGAGCGTTTTTATGTAGTGCTGAGTGTTACGGCTGTGTGTAATGTAAAGTGGGCGTTCTTATGTAGTGCTGAGTGTTACGGCCGTGTGTAATGTAAAGTGAGCGTTCTTATGTAGTGCTGAGTGTTACGGCCGTGTGTAATATAAAGTGGGCGTTCTTATGTAGTGCTGAGTGTTATGGCCGTGTGTAATGTAATGTGGGCGTTCTTATGTAGTGCTGAGTGTTACGGCTGTGTGTAATGTAAAGTGGGCGTTCTTATGTAGTGCTGAGTGTTACGGCTGTGTGTAATGTAAAGTGGGCGTTCTTATGTGGTGGTGAGTGTTACGGCTGTGTGTAATGTAAAGTGGGCGTTCTTATGTGGTGCTGAGTGTTACGGCTGTGTGTAATGTAAAGTGGGCGTTCTTATGTAGTGCTGAATGTTACGGCTGTGTGTAATGTAAAGTGGGCGTTCTTATGTAGTGCTGAGTGTTACGGCCGTGTGTAATGTAAAGTGGGCGTTCTTATGTAGTGCTGAGTGTTACGGCCGTGTGTAATGTAAAGTGGGCGTTCTTATGTAGTGCTGAGTGTTACGGCCGTGTGTAATGTAAAGTGGGCGTTTCTATGTAGTGCTGAGTGTTATGGTCGTGTGTAATGTAAAGTGGGCATTCTTATGTAGTGCTGAGTGTTATGGCCGTGTGTAATGTAAAGTGGGCGTTCTTATGTAGTGCTGAGTGTTACGGCTGTGTGTAATGTAAAGAGGGCGTTCTTATGTAGTTCTGAGTGTTACGGCTGTGTGTAATGTAAAGTGGGCGTTCTTATGTAGTGCTGAGTGTTACGGCTGTGTGTAATGTAAAGTGGGCGTTCTTATGTAGTGCAGAGTGTTTCGGCCGTGTGTAATGTAAAGTGGGCATTCTTATGTAGAGCTGAGTATTACGGCTGTGTGTAATGTAAAGTGGGCATTCTTATGTAGAGCTGAGTATTACGGCCGTGTGTAATGTAAAGTGGGCGTTCTTATGTAGAGCTGAGTATTACGGCTGTGTGTAATGTAAGTGGGCGTTCTTATGTAGTGCTGAGTGTTACGGCTGTGTGTAATGTAAAGTGGGCGTTCTTATGTAGTGCTGAGTATTACGGCTGTGTGTAATGTAAAGTGGGCGTTCTTATGTAGTGCTGAGTGTGTCGGCTGTGTGTAATGTAAAGTTGCCGTTTTTATGTAGTGCTGAGTGCTACGGCTGTGTGTAATGTAAAGTGGGCGTTCTTATGTAGTGCTGAGTGTTACGGCCGTGTGTAATGTAAAGTGGGCGTTCTTATGTAGTGCTGAATGTTACGGCTGTGTGTAATGTAAAGTGGGCGTTCTTATGTAGTGCTGAGTATTACGGCCGTGTGTAATGTAAAATGGGCGTTCTTATGTAGTGCTGAGTTTTACGGCTGTGTGTAATGTAAAGTGGGCGTTTTTATGTAGTGCTGAGTGTTATGGCTGTGTGTAATGTAAAGTGTGCGTTCTTATGTAGTGCTGAGTGTTACGGCTGTGTGTAATGTAAAGTGGGCGTTCTTATGTAGTGCTGAGTGTTACGGCTGTGTGTAATGTAAAGTGGGCATTCTTATGTAGTGCTAAGTATTACGGCCGTGTGTAATGTAAAATGGGCGTTCTTATGTAGTGCTGAGTATTACGGCTGTGTGTAATGTAAAGTGGGCCTTTTTATGTAGTGCTGAGTGTTACGGCTGTGTGTAATGTAAAGTGGGCGTTCTTATGTAGTGCTGAGTGTTACGGCTGTGTGTAATATAAAGTGGGCGTTCTTATGTAGTGCTGAGTCTTACGGCTGTGTGTAATGTAAAGTGGGCCTTTTTATGTAGTGCTGAGTGTTACGGCTGTGTGTAATGTAAAGTGGGCGTTCTTATGTAGTGCTGAGTGTTACGGCCGTGTGTAATGTAAAGTGGGCATTCTTAGGTAGAGCTGAGTATTACGGCTGTGTGTAATGTAAAGTGGGCATTCTTATGTAGAGCTGAGTATTACGGCCGTGTGTAATGTAAAGTGGGCATTCTTATGTAGGGCTGAGTATTACGGCGGTGTGTAATGTAAAGTGGGCGTTCTTATGTAGTGCTGAGTGTTACGGCTGTGTGTAATGTAAAGTGGGCGTTCTTATGTAGTGCTGAATGTTACGGCTGTGTGTAATGTAAAGTGGGCGTTCTTATGTAGTGCTGAGTGTTACGGCCGTGTGTAATGTAAAGTGGGCGTTCTTATGTAGTGCTTAGTGTTACGGCTGTGTGTAATATAAAGTGGGCGTTCTTATGTAGTGCTGAGTGTTACGGCCGTGTGTAATGTAAAGTGGGCGTTCTTATGTAGTGCTGAGTGTTACGGCTGTGTGTAATGTAAAGTGGGCGTTCTTATGTAGTGCTGAATGTTACGGCTGTGTGTAATGTAAAGTGGGCGTTCTTATGTAGTGCTGAGTGTTACGGCCGTGTGTAATGTAAAGTGGGCGTTCTTATGTAGTGCTGAGTGTTACGGCCGTGTGTAATGTAAAGTGGGCGTTCTTATGTAGTGCTGAGTGTTACGGCCGTGTGTAATGTAAAGTGGGCGTTTCTATGTAGTGCTGAGTGTTATGGTCGTGTGTAATGTAAAGTGGGCGTTCTTATGTAGTGCTGAGTGTTATGGCCGTGTGTAATGTAAAGTGGGCGTTCTTATGTAGTGCTGAGTGTTACGGCTGTGTGTAATGTAAAGAGGGCGTTCTTATGTAGTGCTGAGTGTTACGGCTGTGTGTAATGTAAAGTGGGCGTTCTTATGTAGTGCTGAGTGTTACGGCTGTGTGTAATGTAAAGTGGGCGTTCTTATGTAGTGCAGAGTGTTTCGGCCGTGTGTAATGTAAATTGGGCATTCTTATGTAGAGCTGAGTATTACGGCTGTGTGTAATGTAAAGTGGGCATTCTTATGTAGAGCTGAGTATTACGGCCGTGTGTAATGTAAAGTGGGCGTTCTTATGTAGAGCTGAGTATTACGGCTGTGTGTAATGTAAAGTGGGCGTTCTTATGTAGTGCTGAGTGTTACGGCTGTGTGTAATGTAAAGTGGGCGTTCTTATGTAGTGCTGAGAATTACGGCTGTGTGTAATGTAAAGTGGGCGTTCTTATGTAGTGCTGAGTGTGTCGGCTGTGTGTAATGTAAAGTTGCCGTTTTTATGTAGTGCTGAGTGCTACGGCTGTGTGTAATGTAAAGTGGGCGTTCTTATGTAGTGCAGAGTGTTACGGCCGTGTGTAATGTAAAGTGGGCGTTCTTATGTAGTGCTGAATGTTACGGCTGTGTGTAATGTAAAGTGGGCGTTCTTATGTAGTGCTGAGTATTACGGCCGTGTGTAATGTAAAATGGGCGTTCTTATGTAGTGCTGAGTTTTACGGCTGTGTGTAATGTAAAGTGGGCGTTTTTATGTAGTGCTGAGTGTTATGGCTGTGTGTAATGTAAAGTGTGCGTTCTTATGTAGTGCTGAGTGTTACGGCTGTGTGTAATGTAAAGTGGGCGTTCTTATGTAGTGCTGAGTGTTACGGCTGTGTGTAATGTAAAGTGGGCATTCTTATGTAGTGCTAAGTATTATGGCCGTGTGTAATGTAAAATGGGCGTTCTTATGTAGTGCTGAGTATTACGGCTGTGTGTAATGTAAAGTGGGCCTTTTTATGTAGTGCTGAGTGTTACGGCTGTGTGTAATGTAAAGTGGGCGTTCTTATGTAGTGCTGAGTGTTACGGCCGTGTGTAATGTAAAGTGGGCATTCTTAGGTAGAGCTGAGTATTACGGCTGTGTGTAATGTAAAGTGGGCATTCTTATGTAGAGCTGAGTATTACGGCCGTGTGTAATGTAAAGTGGGAATTTTTATGTAGGGCTGAGTATTACGGCGGTGTGTAATGTAAAGTGGGCGTTCTTATGTAGTGCTGAGTGTTACGGCTGTGTGTAATGTAAAGTTGCCGTTTTTATGTAGTGCTGAGTGTTACGGCCATGTGTAATGTAAAGTGGGCGTTCTTATGTAGTGCTGAGTGTTACGGCTGTGTGTAATGTAAAGTGGGCGTTCTTATGTAGTTCTGAGTGTTACGGCTGTGTGTAATGTAAAGTGGGCGTTCTTATGTAGTGCTGAGTGTTACGGCCGTGTGTAATGTAAAGTGGGCGTTCTTATGTAGTGCTGAGTGTTACGGCCGTGTGTAATGTAAAGTGGGCGTTTCTATGTAGTGCTGAGTGTTACGGTCGTGTGTAATGTAAAGTGGGCGTTCTTATGTAGTGCTGAGTGTTATGGCCGTGTGTCATGTAAAGTGGGCGTTCTTATGTAGTGCTGAGTGTTACGGCTGTGTGTAATGTAAAGAGGGCGTTCTTATGTAGTGCTGAGTGTTACGGCTGTGTGTAATGTAAAGTGGGCGTTCTTATGTAGTGCTGAGTGTTACGGCTGTGTGTAATGTAAAGTGGGCGTTCTTATGTAGTGCAGAGTGTTTCGGCCGTGTGTAATGTAAAGTGGGCATTCTTATGTAGAGCTGAGTATTACGGCTGTGTGTAATGTAAAGTGGGCATTCTTATGTAGAGCTGAGTATTACGGCCGTGTGTAATGTAAAGTGGGCGTTCTTATGTAGAGCTGAGTATTACGGCTGTGTGTAATGTAAAGAGGGCGTTCTTATGTAGTGCTGAGTGCTACGGCTGTGTGTAATGTAAAGTGGGCGTTCTTATGTAGTGCTGAGTGTTACGGCTGTGTGTAATGTAAAGTGGGCTTTCTTATGTAGTGCTGAGTATTACGGCTGTGTGTAATGTAAAGTGGGCGTTCTTATGTAGTGCTGAGTGTGTCGGCTGTGTGTAATGTAAAGTTGCCGTTTTTATGTAGTGCTGAGTGCTACGGCTGTGTGTAATGTAAAGTGGGCGTTCTTATGTAGTGCTGAGTGTTACGGCCGTGTGTAATGTAAAGTGGGCGTTCTTATGTAGTGCTGAATGTTACGGCTGTGTGTAATGTAAAGTGGGCGTTCTTATGTAGTGCTGAGTATTACGGCCGTGTGTAATGTAAAATGGGCGTTCTTATGTAGTGCTGAGTTTTACGGCTGTGTGTAATGTAAAGTGGGCGTTTTTATGTAGTGCTGAGTGTTATGGCAGTGTGTAATGTAAAGTGTGCGTTCTTATGTAGTGCTGAGTGTTACGGCTGTGTGTAATGTAAAGTGGGCGTTCTTATGTAGTGCTGAGTGTTACGGCTGTGTGTAATGTAAAGTGGGCGTTCTTATGTAGTGCTAAGTATTACGGCCGTGTGAAATGTAAAATGGGCGTTCTTATGTAGTGCTGAGTATTACGGCTGTGTGTAATGTAAAGTGGGCCTTTTTATGTAGTGCTGAGTGTTACGGCTGTGTGTAATGTAAAGTTGGCGTTCTTATGTAGTGCTGAGTGTTACGGCCGTGTGTAATGTAAAGTGGGCATTCTTAGGTAGAGCTGAGTATTACGGCTGTGTGTAATGTAAAGTGGGCATTCTTATGTAGAGCTGAGTATTACGGCCGTGTGTAATGTAAAGTGGGCATTTTTATGTAGGGCTGAGTATTACGGCGGTGTGTAATGTAAAGTGGGCGTTCTTATGTAGTGCTGAGTGTTACGGCTGTGTGTAATGTAAAGTGGGCGTTCTTATGTAGTGCTGAATGTTACGGCTGTGTGTAATGTAAAGTGGGCGTTCTTATGTAGTGCTGAGTGTTACAGCTGTGTGTAATGTAAAGTGGGTGTTCTTATGTAGTGCTGAGTGTTACGGCCGTGTGTAATGTAAAGTGGGCGTTCTTATGTAGTGCTTAGTGTTACGGCTGTGTGTAATGTAAAGGGGGCGTTCTTATGTAGTGCTGAGTGTTACGGCTGTGTGTAATGTAAAGTGGGCGTTCTTATGTAGTGCTGAGTGTTACGGCTGTGTGTAATATAAAGTGGGCGTTCTTATGTAGTGCTGAGTGTTACGGCCGTGTGTAATGTAAAGTGAGCGTTTTTATGTAGTGCTGAGTGTTACGGCTGTGTGTAATGTAAAGTGGGCGTTCTTATGTAGTGCTGAGTGTTACGGCCGTGTGTAATGTAAAGTGAGCGTTCTTATGTAGTGCTGAGTGTTACGGCCGTGTGTAATATAAAGTGGGCGTTCTTATGTAGTGCTGAGTGTTATGGCCGTGTGTAATGTAATGTGGGCGTTCTTATGTAGTGCTGAGTGTTACGGCTGTGTGTAATGTAAAGTGGGCGTTCTTATGTAGTGCTGAGTGTTACGGCTGTGTGTAATGTAAAGTGGGCGTTCTTATGTGGTGCTGAGTGTTACGGCTGTGTGTAATATAAAGTGGGTGTTCTTATGTAGGGCTGAGTATTACGGCGGTGTGTAATGTAAAGTGGGCGTTCTTATGTAGTGCTGAGTGTTACGGCTGTGTGTAATGTAAAGTGGGCGTTCTTATGTAGTGCTGAATGTTACGGCTGTGTGTAATGTAAAGTGGGCCTTTTTATGTAGTGCTGAGTGTTACGGCTGTGTGTAATGTAAAGTGGGCGTTCTTATGTAGTGCTGAGTGTTACGGCCGTGTGTAATGTAAAGTGGGCATTCTTATGTAGAGCTGAGTATTACGGCCGTGTGTAATGTAAAGTGGGCATTCTATGTAGGGCTGAGTATTACGGCGGTGTGTAATGTAAAGTGGGCGTTCTTATGTAGTGCTGAGTGTTACGGCTGTGTGTAATGTAAAGTGGGCGTTCTTATGTAGGGCTGAGTATTACGGCGGTGTGTAATGTAAAGTGGGCATTCTTATGTAGTGCTGAGTGTTACGGCTGTGTGTAATGTAAAGTGGGCGTTCTTATGTAGTGCTGAATGTTACGGCTGTGTGTAATGTAAAGTGGGCGTTCTTATGTAGTGCTGAGTGTTACGGCTGTGTGTAATGTAAAGTGGGCGTTCTTATGTAGTGCTGAGTGTTACGGCCGTGTGTAATGTAAAGTGAGCGTTCTTATGTAGTGCTGAGTGTTATGGCCGTGTGTAATGTAAAGTGGGCGTTCTTATGTAGTGCTGAGTGTTATGGCCGTGTGTAATGTAAAGTGGGCGTTCTTATGTAGTGCTTAGTGTTACGGCTGTGTGTAATGTAAATGGGGCGTTCTTATGTAGTGCTGAGTGTTACGGCTGTGTGTAATGTAAAGTGGGCGTTCTTATGTAGTGCTGAGTGTTACGGCTGTGTGTAATATAAAGTGGGCGTTCTTATGTAGTGCTGAGTGTTACGGCCATGTGTAATGTAAAGTGAGCGTTTTTATGTAGTGCTGAGTGTTACGGCTGTGTGTAATGTAAAGTGGGCGTTCTTATGTAGTGCTGAGTGTTACGGCCGTGTGTAATATAAAGTGGGCGTTCTTATGTAGTGCTGAGTGTTACGGCCGTGTGTAATGTAATGTGGGCGTTCTTATGTAGTGCTGAGTGTTATGGCTGTGTGTAATGTAAAGTGGGCGTTCTTATGTAGTGCTGAGTGTTGCGGCTGTGTGTAATGTAAAGTGTGCGTTCTTATGTAGTGCTGAGTGTTACGGCTGTGTGTAATATAAAGTGGGCGTTCTTATGTAGTGCTGAGTGTTACGGCCGTGTGTAATGTAAAGTGGGCGTTCTTATGTAGTGCTGAGTGTTACGGCCGTGTGTAATGTAAAGTGGGCGTTCTTATGTAGTGCTTAGTGTTACGGCTGTGTGTAATGTAAAGTGGGCGTTCTTATGTAGTGCTGAGTGTTATGGCCGTGTGTAATGTAAAGTGGGCGTTCTTATGTAGTGCTGAGTGTTAAGGCCGTGTGTAATGTAAAGTGGGCGTTCTTATGTAGTGCTGAGTGTTACGGCTGTGTGTAATGTAAAGTGGGCGTTCTTATGTAGTGCTGAGTGTTACGGCTGTGTGTAATGTAAAGTGGGCGTTCTTATGTAGCGCTGAGTGTTACGGCTGTGTGTAATGTAAAGTGGGCGTTCTTATGTAGTGCTAAGTATTACGGCCGTGTGTAAAGTAAAATGGGCGTTCTTATGTAGTGCTGAGAATTACGGCTGTGTGTAATGTAAAGTGGGTGTTTTTATGTAGTGCTGAGTGTTATAGCTGTGTGTAATGTAAAGTGGGCGTTCTTATGTAGTGCTGAGTGTTACGGCCGTGTGTAATGTAAAGTGGGTATTCTTATGTAGAGCTGAGTATTACGGCTGTGTGTAATGTAAAGTGGGCGTTCTTATGTAGTGCTGAGTGTTACCGCTGTGTGTAATGTAAAGTGGGCGTTCTTATGTAGTGCTGAGTATTACGGCTGTGTGTAATGTAAAGTGGGCGTTCTTATGTAGTGCTGAGTGTGTCGGCTGTGTGTAATGTAAAGTTGCCGTTTTTATGTAGTGCTGAGTGCTACGGCTGTGTGTAATGTAAAGTGGGCGTTCTTATGTAGTGCTGAGTGTTTAGCCGTGTGTAATGTAAAGTGGGCGTTCTTATGTAGTGCTGAATGTTACGGCTGTGTGTAATGTAAAGTGGGCGTTCTTATGTAGTGCTGAGTATTACGGCCGTGTGTAATGTAAAATGGGCGTTCTTATGTAGTGCTGAGTGTTACGGCTGTGTGTAATGTAAAGTGGGAGTTCTTATGTAGAGTTGAGTGTTACGGCTGTGTGTAATGTAAAGTGGGCGTTCTTATGTAGTGCTAAGTATTACGGCCGTGTGTAATGTAAAATGGGCGTTCTTATGTAGTGCTGAGTATTACGGCTGTGTGTAATGTAAAGTGGGCGTTTTTATGTAGTGCTGAGTGTTATAGCTGTGTGTAATGTAAAGTGGGCGTTCTTATGTAGTGCTGAGTGTTATGGCTGTGTGTAATGTAAAGTGGGCGTTCTTATGTAGTGCTGAGTGTTACGGCCGTGTGTAATGTAATGTTGCCATTTTTATGTAGTGCTGAGTGTTACGGCCGTGTGTAATGTAAAGTGGGCGTTCTTATGTAGTGCTGAGTGTTACGGCTGTGTGTAAAGTAAAGTGGGCATTCTTATGTAGTGCTGAGTGTTACGGCTGTGTGTAATGTAAAGTGGGCGTTCTTATGTAGTGCTGAGTGTTACGGCTGTGTGTAATGTAAAGTGGGCGTTCTTATGTAGTGCTGAGTGTTACGGCCATGTGTAATGTAAAGTGGGCGTTCTTATGTAGTGCTGAGTGTTACGGCTGTGTGTAATGTAAAGTGGGCGTTCTTATGTAGTGCTGAGTGTTACGGCTGTGTGTAATGTAAAGTTGGCGTTCTTATGTAGTGCTGAGTGTTACGGGTGTGTTTAATGTAAAGTGGGCGTTCTTATGTAGTGATGAGTGTGTCGGCCGTGTATAATGTAAAGTGGACGTTCTTATGTAGTGCTGAGTGTTACGGCTGTGTGTAATGTAAAGTGGGCGTTCTTATGTAGTGCTGAGTGTTACGGCTGTGTGTAATGTAAAGTGGGCGTTCTTATGTAGTGCTGAGTGTTACGGCTGTGTGTAATGTAAAGTGGGCGTTCTTATGTAGTGCTGAGTGTTACGGCCGTTTGTAATGTAAATTGTGCGTTCTTATGTAGTGCTGAGTGTTACGGCCGTGTGTAAAGTAAAGTGGGCGTTCTTATGTAGTGCTGAGTGTTACGGCCGTGTGTAATGTAAAGTTGGCGTTCTTATGTAGTGCTGAGTGTTACGGCTGTGTGTAATGTAAAGTGGGCGTTCTTATGTAGTGCTGAGTGTTACGGCTGTGTGTAATGTAAAGTGGGCGTTCTTATGTAGTGCTGAGTGTTACGGCTGTGTGTAATGTAAAGTGGGCGTTCTTATGTAGTGCTGAGTGTTACGGCCGTGTGTAATGTAAAGTTGCCGTTTTTATGTAGTGCTGAGTGTTACGGCCGTGTGTAATGTAAAGTGGGCGTTCTTATATAGTGCTGAGTGTTACGGCTGTGTGTAATGTAAAGTGGGCGTTCTTATGTAGTGCTGAGTGTTACGGCTGTGTGTAATGTAAAGTGGGCGTTCTTATGTAGTGCTGAGTGTTACGGCCGTGTGTAATGTAAAGTGGGCGTTCTTATGTAGTGCTGAGTGTTACGGCCGTGTGTAATGTAAAGTGGGCGTTCTTATGTAGTGCTGAGTGTTACGGTCGTGTGTAATGTAAAGTGGGCGTTCTTATGTAGTGCTGAGTGTTATGGCTGTGTGTAATGTAAAGTGGGCGTTCTTATGTAGTGCTGAGTGTTACGGCCGTGTGTAATGTAAAGTTGCCATTTTTATGTAGTGCTGAGTGTTACGGCCGTGTGTAATGTAAAGTGGGCGTTCTTAAGTAGTGCTGAGTGTTACGGCTGTGTGTAATGTAAAGTGGGCGTTCTTATGTAGTGCTGAGTGTTACGGCTGTGTGTAATGTAAAGTGGGCGTTCTTATGTAGTGCTGAGTGTTACGGCCGTGTGTAATGTAAAGTGGGTATTCTTATGTAGAGCTGAGTATTACGGCTGTGTGTAATGTAAAGTGGGCATTCTTATGTAGAGCTGAGTATTACGGCCGTGTGTAATGTAAAGTGGGCATTCTTATGTAGAGCTGAGTATTACTGCTGTGTGTAATGTAATGAGGGCGTTCTTATGTAGTGCTGAGTGCTACAGCTGTGTGTAATGTAAAGTGGGCGTTCTTATGTAGTGCTGAGTGTTACGGCTGTGTGTAATGTAAAGTGGGCGTTCTTATGTAGTGCTGAGTATTACGGCTGTGTGTAATGTAAAGTGGGCGTTCTTATGTAGTGCTGAGTGTGTCGGCTGTGTGTAATGTAAAGTTGCCGTTTTTATGTAGTGCTGAGTGCTACGGCTGTGTGTAATGTAAAGTGGGCGTTCTTATGTAGTGCTGAGTGTTACGGCCGTGTGTAATGTAAAGTGGGCGTTCTTATGTAGTGCTGAATGTTACGGCTGTGTGTAATGTAAAGTGGGCGTTCTTATGTAGTGCTGAGTATTACGGCCGTGTGTAATGTAAAATGGGCGTTCTTATGTAGTGCTGAGTGTTACGGCTGTGTGTAATGTAAAGTGGGCGTTCTTATGTAGTGCTGAGTATTACGGCTGTGTGTAATGTAAAGTGGGCGTTCTTATGTAGTGCTGAGTGTGTCGGCTGTGTGTAATGTAAAGTTGCCATTTTTATGTAGTGCTGAGTGCTACGGCTGTGTGTAATGTAAAGTGGGCGTTCTTATGTAGTGCTGAGTGTTACGGCCGTGTGTAATGTAAAGTGGGCGTTCTTATGTAGTGCTGAGTGTTACGGTCGTGTGTAATGTAAAGTGGGCGTTCTTATGTAGTGCTGAGTGTTATGGCTGTGTGTAATGTAAAGTGGGCGTTCTTATGTAGTGCTGAGTGTTACGGCCGTGTGTAATGTAAAGTTGCCATTTTTATGTAGTGCTGAGTGTTACGGCCGTGTGTAATGTAAAGTGGGCATTCTTATGTAGAGCTGAGTATTACTGCTGTGTGTAATGTAATGAGGGCGTTCTTATGTAGTGCTGAGTGCTACAGCTGTGTGTAATGTAAAGTGGGCGTTCTTATGTAGTGCTGAGTATTACGGCCGTGTGTAATGTAAAATGGGCGTTCTTATGTAGTGCTGAGTGTTACGGCTGTGTGTAATGTAAAGTGGGCGTTCTTATGTAGTGCTGAGTGTTACGGCTGTGTGTAATGTAAAGTGGGCGTTCTTATGTAGTGCTAAGTATTACGGCCGTGTGTAATGTAAAATGGGCGTTCTTATGTAGTGCTGAGTATTACGGCCGTGTGTAATGTAAAGTGGGCGTTTTTATGTAGTGCTGAGTGTTATAGCTGTGTGTAATGTAAAGTGGGCGTTCTTATGTAGTGCTGAGTGTTATTGCTGTGTGTAATGTAAAGTGGGCGTTCTTATGTAGTGCTGAGTGTTACGGCCGTGTGTAATGTAAAGTTGCCATTTTTATGTAGTGCTGAGTGTTACGGCCGTGTGTAATGTAAAATGGGCGTTCTTATGTAGTGCTGAGTGTTACGGCTGTGTGTAAAGTAAAGTGGGCGTTCTTATGTAGTGCTGAGTGTTACGGCTGTGTGTAATGTAAAGTGGGCGTTCTTATGTAGTGCTGAGTGTTACGGCTGTGTGTAATGTAAAGTGGGCGTTCTTATGTAGTGCTGAGTGTTACGGCCATGTGTAATGTAAAGTGGGCGTTCTTATGTAGTGCTGAGTGTTACGGCTCTGTGTAATGTAAAGTGGGCGTTCTTATGTAGTGCTGAGTGTTACGGCTGTGTGTAATGTAAAGTGGGCATTCTTATGTAGTGCTGAGTGTTACGGCCGTGTGTAATGTAAAGTTGGCGTTCTTATGTAGTGCTGAGTGTTACGGGTGTGTTTAATGTAAAGTGGGCGTTCTTATGTAGTGATGAGTGTGTCGGCCGTGTATAATGTAAAGTGGATGTTCTTATGTAGTGCTGAGTGTTACAGCTGTGTGTAATGTAAAGTGGGCGTTCTTATGTAGTGCTGAGTGTTACGGCTGTGTGTAATGTAAAGTGGGCGTTCTTATGTAGTGCTGAGTGTTACGGCTGTGTGTAATGTAAAGTGGGCGTTCTTATGTAGTGCTGAGTGTTACGGCCGTGTGTAATGTAAATTGTGCGTTCTTATGTAGTGCTGAGTGTTACGGCCGTGTGTAAAGTAAAGTGGGCGTTCTTATGTAGTGCTGAGTGTTACGGCCATGTGTAATGTAAAGTGGGCGTTCTTATGTAGTGCTGAGTGTTACGGCTGTGTGTAATGTAAAGTGGGCGTTCTTATGTAGTGCTGAGTGTTACGGCTGTGTGTAATGTAAAGTGGGCGTTCTTATGTAGTGCTGAGTGTTACGGCTGTGTGTAATGTAAAGTGGGCGTTCTTATGTAGTGCTGAGTGTTACGGCTGTGTGTAATGTAAAGTGGGCGTTCTTATGTAGTGCTGAGTGTTACGGCTGTGTGTAATGTAAAGTGGGCGTTCTTATGTAGTGCTGAGTGTTACGGCTGTGTGTAATGTAAAATGGGCGTTCTTATGTAGTGCTGAGTGTTATGGCTGTGTGTAATGTAAAGTGGCCGTTCTTATGTAGTGCTGAGTGTTACGGCTGTGTGTAATGTAAAGTGGGCGTTCTTATGTAGTGCTGAGTGTTACGGCTGTGTGTAATGTAAAGTGGGCGTTCTTATGTAGTGCTGAGTGTTACGGCCGTGTGCAATGTAAAGTGGGCGTTCTTATGTAGTGCTGAGTGTTACGGCTGTGTGCAATGTAAAGTGGGCGTTCTTATGTAGTGCTGAGTATTATGGCTGTGTGTAATGTAAAGTGGGCGTTCTTATGTGGTGCTGAGTGTTACGGCTGTGTGTAATGTAAATAGGGCGTTCTTATGTAGTGCTGAGTGTTAAGGCTGTGTGTAATGTAAAGTGGGCGTTCTTATGTAGTGCTGAGTGTTACGGCTGTGTGTAATGTAAAGTGGGCGTTCTTATGTAGTGCTGAGTGTTACGGCCGTGTGTAATGTAAAGTGGGCGTTCTTAAGTAGTGCTGATTGTTATGGCTGTGTGTAATGTAAAGTGGGCGTTCTTATGTAGTGCTGAGTGTTACGGCCTTGTGTAATGTAAAGTGGGCGTTCTTATGTAGAGCTGAGTATTACGGCTGTGTGTAATGTAAAGTGGGCGTTCTTATGTAGTGCTGATTGTTACGGCAGTGTGTAATGTAAAGTGGGCGTTCTTATGTAGTGCTAAGTATTACGGCCGTGTGTAATGTAAAATGGGCGTTCTTATGTAGTGCTGAGTATTACGGCTGTGTGTAATGTAAAGTGGGCGTTTTTATGTAGTGCTGAGTGTTATAGCTGTGTGTAATGTAAAGTGGGAGTTCTTATGTAGTGCTGAGTGTTATGGCTGTGTGTAATGTAAAGTGGGCGTTCTTATGTAGTGCTGAGTGTTACGGCCGTGTGTAATGTAAAGTTGCCGTTTTTATGTAGTGCTGAGTGTTACGGCCGTGTGTAATGTAAAGTGGGCGTTCTTATGTAGTGCTGAGTGTTACGGCTGTGTGTAATGTAAAGTGGGTGTTCTTATGTAGTGCTGAGTGTTACGGCTGTGTGTAATGTAAAGTGGGCGTTCTTATGTAGTGCTGAGTGTTATGGCCGTGTGTAATGTAAAGTGGGCGTTCTTATGTAGTGCTGAGTGTTACGGCCGTGTGTAATGTAAAGTGGGCGTTCTTATGTAGTGCTGAGTGTTACGGTCGTGTGTAATGTAAAGTGGGCGTTCTTATGTAGTGCTGAGTGTTATGGCTGTGTGTAATGTAAAGTGGGCGTTCTTATGTAGTGCTGAGTGTTACGGCCGTGTGTAATGTAAAGTTGCCATTTTTATGTAGTGTTGAGTGTTACGGCCGTGTGTAATGTAAAGTGGGCGTTCTTAAGTAGTGCTGATTGTTACGGCTGTGTGTAAAGTAAAGTGGGCGTTCTTATGTAGTGCTGAGTGTTACGGCTGTGTGTAATGTAAAGTGGGCGTTCTTATGTAGTGCTGAGTGTTACGGCTGTGTGTAATGTAAAGTGGGCGTTCTTATGTAGTGCTGAGTGTTACGGCCGTGTGTAATGTAAAGTGGGTATTCTTATGTAGAGCTGAGTATTACGGCTGTGTGTAATGTAAAGTGGGCGTTCTTATGTAGTGCTGAGTGTTACGGCTGTGTGTAATGTAAAGTGGGCGTTCTTATGTAGTGCTGAGTATTACGGCTGTGTGTAATGTAAAGTGGGCGTTCTTATGTAGTGCTGAGTGTGTCGGTAGTGTGTAATGTAAAGTTGCCGTTTTTATGTAGTGCTGAGTGCTACGGCTGTGTGTAATGTAAAGTGGGCGTTCTTATGTAGTGCTGAGTGTTACGGCCGTGTGTAATGTAAAGTGGGCGTTCTTATGTAGTGCTGAATGTTACGGCTGTGTGTAATGTAAAGTGGGCGTTCTTATGTAGTGCTGAGTATTACGGCCGTGTGTAATGTAAAATGGGCGTTCTTATGTAGTGCTGAGTGTTACGGCTGTGTGTAATGTAAAGTGGGCGTTCTTATGTAGTGCTGAGTGTTACGGCTGTGTGTAATGTAAAGTGGGCGTTCTTATGTAGTGCTAAGTTTTACGGCCGTGTGTAATGTGAAATGGGCGTTCTTATGTAGTGCTGAGTATTACGGCCGTGTGTAATGTAAAGTGGGCGTTTTTATGTAGTGCTGAGTGTTATTGCTGTGTGTAATGTAAAGTGGGCGTTCTTATGTAGTGCTGAGTGTTACGGCCGTGTGTAATGTAAAGTTGCCATTTTTATGTAGTGCTGAGTGTTACGGCCGTGTGTAATGTAAAATGGGCGTTCTTATGTAGTGCTGAGTGTTACGGCTGTGTGTAAAGTAAAGTGGGCGTTCTTATGTAGTGCTGAGTGTTACGGCTGTGTGTAATGTAAAGTGGGCGTTCTTATGTAGTGCTGAGTGTTACGGCTGTGTGTAATGTAAAGTGGGCGTTCTTATGTAGTGCTGAGTGTTACGGCCATGTGTAATGTAAAGTGGGCGTTCTTATGTAGTGCTGAGTGTTACGGCCATGTGTAATGTAAAGTGGGCGTTCTTATGTAGTGCTGAGTGTTACGGCTCTGTGTAATGTAAAGTGGGCGTTCTTATGTAGTGCTGAGTGTTACGGCTGTGTGTAATGTAAAGTGGGCGTTCTTATGTAGTGCTGAGTGTTACGGGTGTGTTTAATGTAAAATGGGCGTTCTTATGTAGTGATGAGTGTGTCGGCCGTGTATAATGTAAAGTGGATGTTCTTATGTAGTGCTGAGTGTTACGGCTGTGTGTAATGTAAAGTGGGCGTTCTTATGTAGTGCTGAGTGTTACGGCTGTGTGTAATGTAAAGTGGGCGTTCTTATGTAGTGCTGAGTGTTACGGCTGTGTGTAATGTAAAGTGGGCGTTCTTATGTAGTGCTGAGTGTTACGGCCGTGTGTAATGTAAATTGTGCGTTCTTATGTAGTGCTGAGTGTTACGGCCGTGTGTAAAGTAAAGTGGGCGTTCTTATGTAGTGCTGAGTGTTACGGCCATGTGTAATGTAAAGTGGGCGTTCTTATGTAGTGCTGAGTGTTACGGCTGTGTGTAATGTAAAGTGGGCGTTCTTATGTAGTGCTGAGTGTTACGGCTGTGTGTAATGTAAAGTGGGCGTTCTTATGTAGTGCTGAGTGTTACGGCTGTGTGTAATGTAAAGTGGGCGTTCTTATGTAGTGCTGAGTGTTACGGCTGTGTGTAATGTAAAGTGGGCGTTCTTATGTAGTGCTGAGTGTTACGGCTGTGTGTAATGTAAAGTGGGCGTTCTTATGTAGTGCTGAGTGTTACGGCTGTGTGTAATGTAAAATGGGCGTTCTTATGTAGTGCTGAGTGTTATGGCTGTGTGTAATGTAAAGTGGCCGTTCTTATGTAGTGCTGAGTGTTACGGCTGTGTGTAATGTAAAGTGGGCGTTCTTATGTAGTGCTGAGTGTTACGGCTGTGTGTAATGTAAAGTGGGCGTTCTTATGTAGTGCTGAGTGTTACGGCTGTGTGTAATGTAAAGTGGGCGTTCTTATGTAGTGCTGAGTGTTACGGCCATGTGTAATGTAAAGTGGGCGTTCTTATGTAGTGCTGAGTGTTACGGCTCTGTGTAATGTAAAGTGGGCGTTCTTATGTAGTGCTGAGTGTTACGGCTGTGTGTAATGTAAAGTGGGCGTTCTTATGTAGTGCTGAGTGTTACTGCCGTGTGTAATGTAAAGTTGGCGTTCTTATGTAGTGCTGAGTGTTACGGGTGTGTTTAATGTAAAGTGGGCGTTCTTATGTAGTGATGAGTGTGTCGGCCGTGTATAATGTAAAGTGGATGTTCTTATGTAGTGCTGAGTGTTACAGCTGTGTGTAATGTAAAGTGGGCGTTCTTATGTAGTGCTGAGTGTTACGGCTGTGTGTAATGTAAAGTGGGCGTTCTTATGTAGTGCTGAGTGTTACGGCTGTGTGTAATGTAAAGTGGGCGTTCTTATGTAGTGCTGAGTGTTACGGCCGTGTGTAATGTAAATTGTGCGTTCTTATGTAGTGCTGAGTGTTACGGCCGTGTGTAAAGTAAAGTGGGCGTTCTTATGTAGTGCTGAGTGTTACGGCCATGTGTAATGTAAAGTGGGCGTTCTTATGTAGTGCTGAGTGTTACGGCTGTGTGTAATGTAAAGTGGGCATTCTTATGTAGTGCTGAGTGTTACGGCTGTGTGTAATGTAAAGTGGGCGTTCTTATGTAGTGCTGAGTGTTACGGCTGTGTGTAATGTAAAGTGGGCGTTCTTATGTAGTGCTGAGTGTTACGGCTGTGTGTAATGTAAAGTGGGCGTTCTTATGTAGTGCTGAGTGTTACGGCTGTGTGTAATGTAAAGTGGGCGTTCTTATGTAGTGCTGAGTGTTACGGCTGTGTGTAATGTAAAATGGGCGTTCTTATGTAGTGCTGAGTGTTATGGCTGTGTGTAATGTAAAGTGGCCGTTCTTATGTAGTGCTGAGTGTTACGGCTGTGTGTAATGTAAAGTGGGCGTTCTTATGTAGTGCTGAGTGTTACGGCTGTGTGTAATGTAAAGTGGGCGTTCTTATGTAGTGCTGAGTGTTATGGCCGTGTGCAATGTAAAGTGGGTGTTCTTATGTAGTGCTGAGTGTTACGGCTGTGTGCAATGTAAAGTGGGCGTTCTTATGTAGTGCTGAGTATTATGGCTGTGTGTAATGTAAAGTGGGCGTTCTTATGTGGTGCTGAGTGTTACGGCTGTGTGTAATGTAAATAGGGCGTTCTTATGTAGTGCTGAGTGTTAAGGCTGTGTGTAATGTAAAGTGGGCGTTCTTATGTAGTGCTGAGTGTTACGGCTGTGTGTAATGTAAAGTGGGCGTTCTTATGTAGTGCTGAGTGTTACGGCCGTGTGTAATGTAAAGTGGGCGTTCTTAAGTAGTGCTGATTGTTATGGCTGTGTGTAATGTAAAGTGGGCGTTCTTATGTAGTGCTGAGTGTTACGGCCGTGTGTAATGTAAAGTGGGCGTTATTATGTAGAGCTGAGTATTACGGCTGTGTGTAATGTAAAGAGGGCGTTCTTATGTAGTGCTGAGTGCTACGGCTGTGTGTAATGTAAAGTGGGCGTTCTTATGTAGTGCTGAGTGTTACGGCTGTGTGCAATGTAAAGTGGGCGTTCTTATGTAGTGCTGAGTATTACGGCTGTGTGTAATGTAAAGTGGGCGTTCTTATGTAGTGCTGATTGTTACGGCAGTGTGTAATGTAAAGTGGGCGTTCTTATGTAGTGCTAAGTATTACGGCCGTGTGTAATGTAAAATGGGCGTTCTTATGTAGTGCTGAGTATTACGGCTGTGTGTAATGTAAAGTGGGCGTTTTTATGTAGTGCTGAGTGTTATAGCTGTGTGTAATGTAAAGTGGGAGTTCTTATGTAGTGCTGAGTGTTATGGCTGTGTGTAATGTAAAGTGGGCGTTCTTATGTAGTGCTGAGTGTTACGGCCGTGTGTAATGTAAAGTTGCCGTTTTTATGTAGTGCTGAGTGTTACGGCCGTGTGTAATGTAAAGTGGGCGTTCTTATGTAGTGCTGAGTGTTACGGCTGTGTGTAATGTAAAGTGGGTGTTCTTATGTAGTGCTGAGTGTTACGGCTGTGTGTAATGTAAAGTGGGCGTTCTTATGTAGTGCTGAGTGTTATGGCCGTGTGTAATGTAAAGTGGGCGTTCTTATGTAGTGCTGAGTGTTACGGCCGTGTGTAATGTAAAGTGGGCGTTCTTATGTAGTGCTGAGTGTTACGGTCGTGTGTAATGTAAAGTGGGCGTTCTTATGTAGTGCTGAGTGTTATGGCTGTGTGTAATGTAAAGTGGGCGTTCTTATGTAGTGCTGAGTGTTACGGCCGTGTGTAATGTAAAGTTGCCATTTTTATGTAGTGCTGAGTGTTACGGCCGTGTGTAATGTAAAGTGGGCGTTCTTAAGTAGTGCTGATTGTTACGGCTGTGTGTAAAGTAAAGTGGGCGTTCTTATGTAGTGCTGAGTGTTACGGCTGTGTGTAATGTAAAGTGGGCGTTCTTATGTAGTGCTGAGTGTTACGGCTGTGTGTAATGTAAAGTGGGCGTTCTTATGTAGTGCTGAGTGTTACGGCCGTGTGTAATGTAAAGTGGGTATTCTTATGTAGAGCTGAGTATTACGGCTGTGTGTAATGTAAAGTGGGCGTTCTTATGTAGTGCTGAGTGTTACGGCTGTGTGTAATGTAAAGTGGGCGTTCTTATGTAGTGCTGAGTATTACGGCTGTGTGTAATGTAAAGTGGGCGTTCTTATGTAGTGCTGAGTGTGTCGGAAGTGTGTAATGTAAAGTTGCCGTTTTTATGTAGTGCTGAGTGCTACGGCTGTGTGTAATGTAAAGTGGGCGTTCTTATGTAGTGCTGAGTGTTACGGCCGTGTGTAATGTAAAGTGGGCGTTCTTATGTAGTGCTGAATGTTACGGCTGTGTGTAATGTAAAGTGGGCGTTCTTATGTAGTGCTGAGTATTACGGCCGTGTGTAATGTAAAATGGGCGTTCTTATGTAGTGCTGAGTGTTACGGCTGTGTGTAATGTAAAGTGGGCGTTCTTATGTAGTGCTGAGTGTTACGGCTGTGTGTAATGTAAAGTGGGCGTTCTTATGTAGTGCTAAGTATTACGGCCGTGTGTAATGTAAAATGGGCGTTCTTATGTAGTGCTGAGTATTACGGCCGTGTGTAATGTAAAGTGGGCGTTTTTATGTAGTGCTGAGTGTTATTGCTGTGTGTAATGTAAAGTGGGCGTTCTTATGTAGTGCTGAGTGTTACGGCCGTGTGTAATGTAAAGTTGCCATTTTTATGTAGTGCTGAGTGTTACGGCCGTGTGTAATGTAAAATGGGCGTTCTTATGTAGTGCTGAGTGTTACGGCTGTGTGTAAAGTAAAGTGGGCGTTCTTATGTAGTGCTGAGTGTTACGGCTGTGTGTAATGTAAAGTGGGCGTTCTTATGTAGTGCTGAGTGTTACGGCTGTGTGTAATGTAAAGTGGGCGTTCTTATGTAGTGCTGAGTGTTACGGCCATGTGTAATGTAAAGTGGGCGTTCTTATGTAGTGCTGAGTGTTACGGCCATGTGTAATGTAAAGTGGGCGTTCTTATGTAGTGCTGAGTGTTACGGCTCTGTGTAATGTAAAGTGGGCGTTCTTATGTAGTGCTGAGTGTTACGGCTGTGTGTAATGTAAAGTGGGCGTTCTTATGTAGTGCTGAGTGTTACGGCCGTGTGTAATGTAAAGTTGGCGTTCTTATGTAGTGCTGAGTGTTACGGGTGTGTTTATTGTAAAATGGGCGTTCTTATGTAGTGATGAGTGTGTCGGCCGTGTATAATGTAAAGTGGATGTTCTTATGTAGTGCTGAGTGTTACGGCTGTGTGTAATGTAAAGTGGGCGTTCTTATGTAGTGCTGAGTGTTACGGCTGTGTGTAATGTAAAGTGGGCGTTCTTATGTAGTGCTGAGTGTTACGGCTGTGTGTAATGTAAAGTGGGCGTTCTTATGTAGTGCTGAGTGTCACGGCCGTGTGTAATGTAAATTGTGCGTTCTTATGTAGTGCTGAGTGTTACGGCCGTGTGTAAAGTAAAGTGGGCGTTCTTATGTAGTGCTGAGTGTTACGGCCATGTGTAATGTAAAGTGGGCGTTCTTATGTAGTGCTGAGTGTTACGGCTGTGTGTAATGTAAAGTGGGCGTTCTTATGTAGTGCTGAGTGTTACGGCTGTGTGTAATGTAAAGTGGGCGTTCTTATGTAGTGCTGAGTGTTACGGCTGTGTGTAATGTAAAGTGGGCGTTCTTATGTAGTGCTGAGTGTTACGGCTGTGTGTAATGTAAAGTGGGCGTTCTTATGTAGTGCTGAGTGTTACGGCTGTGTGTAATGTAAAGTGGGCGTTCTTATGTAGTGCTGAGTGTTACGGCTGTGTGTAATGTAAAATGGGCGTTCTTATGTAGTGCTGAGTGTTATGGCTGTGTGTAATGTAAAGTGGCCATTCTTATGTAGTGCTGAGTGTTACGGCTGTGTGTAATGTAAAGTGGGCGTTCTTATGTAGTGCTGAGTGTTACGGCTGTGTGTAATGTAAAGTGGGCGTTCTTATGTAGTGCTGAGTGTTACGGCCGTGTGCAATGTAAAGTGGGCGTTCTTATGTAGTGCTGAGTGTTACGGCTGTGTGCAATGTAAAGTGGGCGTTCTTATGTAGTGCTGAGTATAATGGCTGTGTGTAATGTAAAGTGGGCGTTCTTATGTGGTGCTGAGTGTTACGGCTGTGTGTAATGTAAATAGGGCGTTCTTATGTAGTGCTGAGTGTTAAGGCTGTGTGTAATGTAAAGTGGGCGTTCTTATGTAGTGCTGAGTGTTACGGCTGTGTGTAATGTAAAGTGGGTGTTCTTATGTAGTGCTGAGTGTTACGGCCGTGTGTAATGTAAAGTGGGCGTTCTTAAGTAGTGCTGATTGTTATGGCTGTGTGTAATGTAAAGTGGGCGTTCTTATGTAGTGCTGAGTGTTACGGCTGTGTGTAATGTAAAGTGGGCGTTCTTATGTAGAGCTGAGTATTACGGCTGTGTGTAATGTAAAGAGGGCGTTCTTATGTAGTGCTGAGTGCTACGGCTGTGTGTAATGTAAAGTGGGCGTTCTTATGTAGTGCTGAGTGTTACGGCTGTGTGCAATGTAAAGTGGGCGTTCTTATGTAGTGCTGAGTATTACGGCTGTGTGTAATGTAAAGTGGGCGTTCTTATGTAGTGCTGAGTGTTACGGCAGTGTGTAATGTAAAGTGGGCGTTCTTATGTAGTGCTAAGTATTACGGCCGTGTGTAATGTAAAATGGGCGTTCTTATGTAGTGCTGAGTATTACGGCTGTGTGTAATGTAAAGTGGGCGTTTTTATGTAGTGCTGAGTGTTATAGCTGTGTGTAATGTAAAGTGGGAGTTCTTATGTAGTGCTGAGTGTTATGGCTGTGTGTAATGTAAAGTGGGCGTTCTTATGTAGTGCTGAGTGTTACGGCCGTGTGTAATGTAAAGTTGCCGTTTTTATGTAGTGCTGAGTGTTACGGCCGTGTGTAATGTAAAGTGGGCGTTCTTATGTAGTGCTGAGTGTTACAGCTGTGTGTAATGTAAAGTGGGTGTTCTTATGTAGTGCTGAGTGTTACGGCCATGTGTAATGTAAAGTGGGCGTTCTTATGTAGTGCTGAGTGTTACGGCTGTGTGTAATGTAAAGTGGGCGTTCTTATGTAGTGCTGAGTGTTACGGCTGTGTGTAATGTAAAGTGGGCGTTCTTATGTAGTGCTGAGTGTTACGGCTGTGTGTAATGTAAAGTGGGCGTTCTTATGTAGTGCTGAGTGTTACGGCTGTGTGTAATGTAAAGTGGGCGTTCTTATGTAGTGCTGAGTGTTACGGCTGTGTGTAATGTAAAGTGGGCGTTCTTATGTAGTGCTGAGTGTTACGGCTGTGTGTAATGTAAAATGGGCGTTCTTATGTAGTGCTGAGTGTTATGGCTGTGTGTAATGTAAAGTGTCCGTTCTTATGTAGTGCTGAGTGTTACGGCTGTGTGTAATGTAAAGTGGGCGTTCTTATGTAGTGCTGAGAGTTACGGCTGTGTGTAATGTAAAGTGGGCGTTCTTATGTAGTGCTGAGTGTTACGGCCGTGTGCAATGTAAAGTGGGCGTTCTTATGTAGTGCTGAGTGTTACGGCTGTGTGCAATGTAAAGTGGGCGTTCTTATGTAGTGCTGAGTATTATGGCTGTGTGTAATGTAAAGTGGGCGTTCTTATGTGGTGCTGAGTGTTACGGCTGTGTGTAATGTAAATAGGGCGTTCTTATGTAGTGCTGAGTGTTAAGGCTGTGTGTAATGTAAAGTGGGCGTTCTTATGTAGTGCTGAGTGTTACGGCTGTGTGTAATGTAAAGTGGGCGTTCTTATGTAGTGCTGAGTGTTACGGCCGTGTGTAATGTAAAGTGGGCGTTCTTAAGTAGTGCTGATTGTTATGGCTGTGTGTAATGTAAAGTGGGCGTTCTTATGTAGTGCTGAGTGTTACGGCCGTGTGTAATGTAAAGTGGGCGTTCTTATGTAGAGCTGAGTATTACGGCTGTGTGTAATGTAAAGAGGGCGTTCTTATGTAGTGCTGAGTGCTACGGCTGTGTGTAATGTAAAGTGGGCGTTCTTATTTAGTGCTGAGTGTTACGGCTGTGTGCAATGTAAAGTGGGCGTTCTTATGTAGTGCTGAGTATTACGGCTGTGTGTAATGTAAAGTGGGCGTTCTTATGTAGTGCTGAGTGTTACGGCAGTGTGTAATGTAAAGTGGGCGTTCTTATGTAGTGCTAAGTATTACGGCCGTGTGTAATGTAAAATGGGCGTTCTTATGTAGTGCTGAGTATTACGGCTGTGTGTAATGTAAAGTAGGCGTTTTTATGTAGTGCTGAGTGTTATAGCTATGTGTAATGTAAAGTGGGAGTTCTTATGTAGTGCTGAGTGTTATGGCTGTGTGTAATGTAAAGTGGGCATTCTTATGTAGTGCTGAGTGTTACGGCCGTGTGTAATGTAAACTTGCCGTTTTTATGTAGTGCTGAGTGTTACGGCCGTGTGTAATGTAAAGTGGGCGTTCTTATGTAGTGCTGAGTGTTACGGCTGTGTGTAATGTAAAGTGGGTGTTCTTATGTAGTGCTGAGTGTTACGGCTGTGTGTAATGTAAAGTGGGCGTTCTTATGTAGTGCTGAGTGTTACGGCCGTGTGTAATGTAAAGTGGGCGTTCTTATGTAGTGCTGAGTGTTACGGCCGTGTGTAATGTAAAGTGGGCGTTCTTATGTAGTGCTGAGTGTTACGGTCGTGTGTAATGTAAAGTGGGCGTTCTTATGTAGTGCTGAGTGTTATGGCTGTGTGTAATGTAAAGTGGGCGTTCTTATGTAGTGCTGAGTGTTACGGCCGTGTGTAATGTAAAGTTGCCATTTTTATGTAGTGCTGAGTGTTACGGCCGTGTGTAATGTAAAGTGGGCGTTCTTAAGTAGTGCTGATTGTTACGGCTGTGTGTAAAGTAAATTGGGCGTTCTTATGTAGTGCTGAGTGTTACGGCTGTGTGTAATGTAAAGTGGGCGTTCTTATGTAGTGCTGAGTGTTACGGCTGTGTGTAATGTAAAGTGGGCGTTCTTATGTAGTGCTGAGTGTTACGGCCGTGTGTAATGTAAAGTGGGTATTCTTATGTAGAGCTGAGTATTACGGCTGTGTGTAATGTAAAGTGGGCGTTCTTATGTAGTGCTGAGTGTTACGGCTGTGTGTAATGTAAAGTGGGCGTTCTTATGTAGTGCTGAGTATTACGGCTGTGTGTAATGTAAAGTGGGCGTTCTTATGTAGTGCTGAGTGTGTCGGTAGTGTTTAATGTAAAGTTGCCGTTTTTATGTAGTGCTGAGTGCTACGGCTGTGTGTAATGTAAAGTGGGCGTTCTTATGTAGTGCTGAGTGTTACGGCCGTGTGTAATGTAAAGTGGGCGTTCTTATGTAGTGCTGAATGTTACGGCTGTGTGTAATGTAAAGTGGGCGTTCTTATGTAGTGCTGAGTATTACGGCCGTGTGTAATGTAAAATGGGCGTTCTTATGTAGTGCTGAGTGTTACGGCTGTGTGTAATGTAAAGTGGGCGTTCTTATGTAGTGCTGAGTGTTACGGCTGTGTGTAATGTAAAGTGGGCGTTTTTATGTAGTGCTGAGTGTTATAGCTGTGTGTAATGTAAAGTGGGCGTTCTTATGTAGTGCTGAGTGTTATGGCTGTGTGTAATGTAAAGTAGGCGTTCTTATGTAGTGCTGAGTGTTACGGCCGTGTGTAATGTAATGTTGCCATTTTTATGTAGTGCTGAGTGTTACGGCCGTGTGTAATGTAAAGTGGGCGTTCTTATGTAGTGCTGAGTGTTACGGCTGTGTGTAAAGTAAAGTGGGCGTTCTTATGTAGTGCTGAGTGTTACGGCTGTGTGTAATGTAAAGTGGGCGTTCTTATGTAGTGCTGAGTGTTACGGCTGTGTGTAATGTAAAGTGGGCGTTCTTATGTAGTGCTGAGTGTTACGGCCATGTGTAATGTAAAGTGGGCGTTCTTATGTAGTGCTGAGAGTTACGGCTCTGTGTAATGTAAAGTGGGCGTTCTTATGTAGTGCTGAGTGTTACGGCTGTGTGTAATGTAAAGTTGGCGTTCTTATGTAGTGCTGAGTGTTACGGGTGTGTTTAATGTAAAGTGGGCGTTCTTATGTAGTGATGAGTGTGTCGGCCGTGTATAATGTAAAGTGGACGTTCTTATGTAGTGCTGAGTGTTACGGCTGTGTGTAATGTAAAGTGGGCGTTCTTATGTAGTGCTGAGTGTTACGGCTGTGTGTAATGTAAAGTGGGCGTTCTTATGTAGTGCTGAGTGTTACGGCTGTGTGTAATGTAAAGTGGGCTTTCTAATGTAGTGCTGAGTGTTACGGCCGTGTGTAATGTAAATTGTGCGTTCTTATGTAGTGCTGAGTGTTACGGCCGTGTGTAAAGTAAAGTGGGCGTTCTTATGTAGTGCTGAGTGTTACGGCCGTGTGTAATGTAAAGTGGGCGTTCTTATGTAGTGCTGAGTGTTACGGCTGTGTGTAATGTAAAGTGGGCGTTCTTATGTAGTGCTGAGTGTTACGGCTGTGTGTAATGTAAAGTGGGCGTTCTTATGTAGTGCTGAGTGATACGGCTGTGTGTAATGTAAAGTGGGCGTTCTTATGTAGTGCTGAGTGTTACGGCTGTGTATAATGTAAAGTGGGCGTTCTTATGTAGTGCTGAGTGTTACGGCTGTGTGTAATGTAAAGTGGGCGTTCTTATGTAGTGCTGAGTGTTACGGCTGTGTGTAATGTAAAGTGGGCGTTCTTATGTAGTGCTGAGTGTTATGGCTGTGTGTAATGTAAAGTGGCCGTTCTTATGTAGTGCTGAGTGTTACGGCTGTGTGTAATGTAAAGTGGGCGTTCTTATGTAGTGCTGAGTGTTACGGCTGTGTGTAATGTAAAGTGGGCGTTTTTATGTAGTGCTGAGTGTTACGGCCGTGTGCAATGTAAAGTGGGCGTTCTTATGTAGTGCTGAGTGTTACGGCTGTGTGCAATGTAAAGTGGGCGTTCTTATGTAGTGCTGAGTATTATGGCTGTGTGTAATGTAAAGTGGGCGATCTTATGTGGTGCTGAGTGTTACGGCTGTGTGTAATGTAAATAGGGCGTTCTTATGTAGTGCTGAGTGTTAAGGCTGTGTGTAATGTAAAGTGGGCGTTCTTATGTAGTGCTGAGTGTTACGGCTGTGTGTAATGTAAAGTGGACGTTCTTATGTAGTGCTGAGTGTTACGGCCGTGTGTAATGTAAAGTGGGCGTTCTTAAGTAGTGCTGATTGTTATGGCTGTGTGTAATGTAAAGTGGGCGTTCTTATGTAGTGCTGAGTGTTACGGCCATGTGTAATGTAAAGTGAGCGTTCTTATGTAGAGCTGAGTATTACGGCTGTGTGTAATGTAAAGAGGGCGATCTTATGTAGTGCTGAGTGCTACGGCTGTGTGTAATGTAAAGTGGGCGTTCTTATGTAGTGCTGAGTATTACGGCTGTGTGTAATGTAAAGTGGGCGTTCTTATGTAGTGCTGAGTGTTACGACTGTGTGTAAAGTAAAGTGGGCGTTCTTATGTAGTGCTGAGTGTTACGGCTGTGTGTAATGTAAAGTGGGCGTTTTTATGTAGTGCTGAGTGTTACGGCTGTGTGTAATGTAAAGTGGGCGTTCTTATGTAGTGCTTAGTGTTACGGCTGTGTGTAATGTAAGGTGGGCGTTCTTATGTAGTGCTGAGTGTTACGGCTGTGTGTAATGTAAAGTGAGTGTTCTTATGTAGTGCTGAGTGTTACGGCTGTGTGTAATGTAAAGTGAGTGTTCTTATTTAGTGCTGAATATTACGGCTGTGTGTAATGTAAAGTGGGCGTTCTTATGTAGTGCTGAGTGTTACGGCTGTGTGTAATGTAAAGTGGGCGTTCTTATGTAGTGCTGAGTATTACGGCTGTGTGTAATGTAAAGTGGGCGTTCTTATGTAGTGCTGAGTGTTACGGCTGTTTGTAATGTAATGTGAGCGTTCTTTTGTAGTGCTGAGTGCTACGGCTGTGTGTAATGTAAAGTGGGCATTCTTATGTAGTGCTGAGTGTTACGGCTGTGTGTAATGTAAAGTGGGAGTTCTTATGTAGTGCTGAGTGTTACGGCCGTGTGTAATGTAAAGTGGGCGTTCTTATGTAGTGCATGTAAAGTGGGCGTTTTTATGTAGTGCTGAGTGTTACGGCCGTGTGTTATGTAAAGTGGGCGTTCTTATGTAGTGCTGAGTGTTACGGCTGTGTGTAAAGTAAAGTAGGCGTTCTTATGTAGTGCTGAGTGTTACAGCTGTGTGTAATGTAAAGTGGGCGTTCTTATGTAGTGCTGAGTGTTACGGCTGTGTGTAATGTAAAGTGGGCGTTCTTATGTAGTGCTGAGTGTTACGGCCATGTGTAATGTAAAGTGGGCGTTCTTATGTAGTGCTGAGTGTTACGGCTGTGTGTAATGTAAAGTGGGCGTTCTTATGTAGTGCTGAGTGTTACGGCTGTGTGTAATGTAAAGTGGGCGTTCTTATGTAGTGCTGAGTGTTACGGCTGTGTGTAATGTAAAGTGGGCGTTCTTATGTAGTGCTGAGTGTTACGGCTGTGTGTAATGTAAAGTGGGCGTTCTTATGTAGTGCTAAGTATTACGGCCGTGTGTAATGTAAAATGGGCGTTCTTATGTAGTGCTGAGTATTACGGCTGTGTGTAATGTAAAGTGGGCGTTTTTATGTAGTGCTGAGTGTTATAGCTGTGTGTAATGTAAAGTGGGAGTTCTTATGTAGTGCTGAGTGTTATGGCTGTATGTAATGTAAAGTGGGCGTTCTTATGTAGTGCTGAGTGTTACGGCCGTGTGTAATGTAAAGTTGCCGTTTTTATGTAGTGCTGAGTGTTACGGCCGTGTGTAATGTAAAGTGGGCATTCTTATGTAGTGCTGAGTGTTACGGCTGTGTGTAATGTAAAGTGGGCGTTCTTATGTAGTGCTGAGTGGTACGGCCGTGTGTAATGTAAAGTGGGCGTTCTTATGTAGTGCTGAGTGTTACGGCCGTGTGTAATGTAAAGTGGGCGTTCTTATGTAGTGCTGAGTGTTACGGCCGTGTGTAATGTAAAGTGGGCGTTCTTATGTAGTGCTGAGTGTTACGGTCGTGTGTAATGTAAAGTGGGCGTTCTTATGTAGTGCTGAGTGTTATGGCTGTGTGTAATGTAAAGTGGGCGTTCTTATGTAGTGCTGAGTATTACGGCCGTGTGTAATGTAAAGTTGCCATTTTTATGTAGTGCTGAGTGTTACGGCCGTGTGTAATGTAAAGTGGGCGTTCTTAAGTAGTGCTGAGTGTTACGGCTGTGTGTAAAGTAAAGTGGGCGTTCTTATGTAGTGCTGAGCGTTACGGCTGTGTGTAATGTAAAGTGGGCGTTCTTATGTAGTGCTGAGTGTTACGGCTGTGTGTAATGTAAAGTGGGCGTTCTTATGTAGTGCTGAGTGTTACGGCCGTGTGTAATGTAAAGTGGGTTTTCTTATGTAGAGCTGAGTATTACGGCTGTGTGTAATGTAAAGTGGGCATTCTTATGTAGAGCTGAGTATTACGGCCGTGTGTAATGTAAAGTGGGCATTCTTATGTAGAGCTGAGTATTACTGCTGTGTGTAATGTAAAGAAGGCGTTCTTATGTAGTGCTGAGTGCTACGGCTGTGTGTAATGTAAAGTGGGCATTCTTATGTAGTGCTGAGTGTTACGGCTGTGTGTAATGTAAAGTGGGCGTTCTTATGTAGTGCTGAGTATTACGGCTGTGTGTAATGTAAAGTGGGCGTTCTTATGTAGTGCTGAGTGTGTCGGCTGTGTGTAATGTAAAGTTGACGTTTTTATGTAGTGCTGAGTGCTACGGCTGTGTGTAATGTAAAGTGGGCGTTCTTATGTAGTGCTGAGTGTTACGGCCGTGTGTAATGTAAAGTGGGCGTTCTTATGTAGTGCTGAATGTTACGGCTGTGTGTAATGTAAAATGGGCGTTCTTATGTAGTGCTGAGTGTTATGGCTGTGTGTAATGTAAAGTGGCCGTTCTTATGTAGTGCTGAGTGTTACGGCTGTGTGTAATGTAAAGTGGGCGTTCTTATGTAGTGCTGAGTGTTACGGCTGTGTCTAATGTAAAGTGGGCGTTCTTATGTAGTGCTGAGTGTTACGGCCGTGTGCAATGTAAAGTGGGCGTTCTTATGTAGTGCTGAGTGTTACGGCTGTGTGCAATGTAAAGTGGGCGTTCTTATGTAGTGCTGAGTATTATGGCTGTGTGTAATGTAAAGTGGGCGTTCTTATGTGGTGCTGAGTGTTACGGCTGTGTGTAATGTAAATAGGGCGTTCTTATGTAGTGCTGAGTGTTAAGGCTGTGTGTAATGTAAAGTGGGCGTTCTTATGTAGTGCCGAGTGTTACGGCTGTGTGTAATGTAAAGTGGGCGTTCTTATGTAGTGCTGAGTGTTACGGCCGTGTGTAATGTAAAGTGGGCGTTCTTAAGTAGTGCTGATTGTTATGGCTGTGTGTAATGTAAAGTGGGCGTTCTTATGTAGTGCTGAGTGTTACGGCCGTGTGTAATGTAAAGTGGGCGTTCTTATGTAGAGCTGAGTATTACGGCTGTGTGTAATGTAAAGAGGGCGTTCTTATGTAGTGCTGAGTGCTACGGCTGTGTGTAATGTAAAGTGGGCGTTCTTATGTAGTGCTGAGTGTTACGGCTGTGTGCAATGTAAAGTGGGCGTTCTTATGTAGTGCTGAGTATTACAGCTGTGTGTAATGTAAAGTGGGCGTTCTTATGTAGTGCTGAGTGTTACGGCAGTGTGTAATGTAAAGTGGGCGTTCTTATGTAGTGCTAAGTATTACGGCCGTGTGTAATGTAAAATGGGCGTTCTTATGTAGTGCTGAGTGTTACGGCTGTGTGTAATGTAAAGTGGGCGTTTTTATGTAGTGCTGAGTGTTACGGCTGTGTGTAATGTAAAGTGGGCGTTCTTATGTAGTGCTTAGTGTTACGGCTGTGTGTAATGTAAGGTGGGCGTTCTTATGTAGTGCTGAGTGTTACGGCTGTGTGTAATGTAAAGTGAGTGTTCTTATGTAGTGCTGAGTGTTCCGGCTGTGTGTAATGTAAAGTGAGTGTTCTTATTTAGTGCTGAATATTACGGCTGTGTGTAATGTAAAGTGGGCGTTCTTATGTAGTGCTGAGTGTTACGGCTGTGTGTAATGTAAAGTGGGCGTTCTTATGTAGTGCTGAGTATTACGGCTGTGTGTAATGTAAAGTGGGCGTTCTTATGTAGTGCTGAGTGTTACGGCTGTTTGTAATGTAATGTGAGCGTTCTTTTGTAGTGCTGAGTGCTTCGGCTGTGTGTAATGTAAAGTGGGCATTCTTATGTAGTGCTGAGTGTTACGGCTGTGTGTAATGTAAAGTGGGAGTTCTTATGTAGTGCTGAGTGTTACGGCCGTGTGTAATGTAAAGTGGGCGTTCTTATGTAGTGCATGTAAAGTGGGCGTTTTTATGTAGTGCTGAGTGTTACGGCCGTGTGTTATGTAAAGTGGGCGTTCTTATGTAGTGCTGAGTGTTACGGCTGTGTGTAAAGTAAAGTAGGCGTTCTTATGTAGTGCTGAGTGTTACGGCTGTGTGTAATGTAAAGTGGGCGTTCTTATGTAGTGCTGAGTGTTACTGCTGTGTGTAATGTAAAGTGGGCGTTCTTATGTAGTGCTGAGTGTTACGGCCATGTGTAATGTAAAGTGGGCGTTCTTATGTAGTGCTGAGTGTTACGGCTGTGTGTAATGTAAAGTGGGCGTTCTTATGTAGTGCTGAGTGTTACGGCTGTGTGTAATGTAAAGTGGGCGTTCTTATGTAGTGCTGAGTGTTACGGCTGTGTGTAATGTAAAGTGGGCGTTCTTATGTAGTGCTGAGTGTTACGGCTGTGTGTAATGTAAAGTGGGCGTTCTTATGTAGTGCTAAGTGTTACGGCCGTGTGTAATGTAAAATGGGCGTTCTTATGTAGTGCTGAGTATTACGGCTGTGTGTAATGTAAAGTGGGCGTTTTTATGTAGTGCTGAGTGTTATAGCTGTGTGTAATGTAAAGTGGGAGTTCTTATGTAGTGCTGAGTGTTATGGCTGTATGTAATGTAAAGTGGGCGTTCTTATGTAGTGCTGAGTGTTACGGCCGTGTGTAATGTAAAGTTGCCGTTTTTATGTAGTGCTGAGTGTTACGGCCGTGTGTAATGTAAAGTGGGCATTCTTATGTAGTGCTGAGTGTTACGGCTGTGTGTAATGTAAAGTGGGCGTTCTTATGTAGTGCTGAGTGGTACGGCCGTGTGTAATGTAAAGTGGGCGTTCTTATGTAGTGCTGAGTGTTACGGCCATGTGTAATGTAAAGTGGGCGTTCTTATGTAGTGCTGAGTGTTACGGCCGTGTGTAATGTAAAGTGGGCGTTCTTATGTAGTGCTGAGTGTTACGGTCGTGTGTAATGTAAAGTGGGCGTTCTTATGTAGTGCTGAGTGTTATGGCTGTGTGTAATGTAAAGTGGGCGTTCTTATGTAGTGCTGAGTGTTACGGCCGTGTGTAATGTAAAGTTGCCATTTTTATGTAGTGCTGAGTGTTACGGCCGTGTGTAATGTAAAGTGGGCGTTCTTAAGTAGTGCTGAGTGTTACGGCTATGTGTAAAGTAAAGTGGGCGTTCTTATGTAGTGCTGAGCGTTAAGGCTGTGTGTAATGTAAAGTGGGCGTTCTTATGTAGTGCTGAGTGTTACGGCTGTGTGTAATGTAAAGTGGGCGTTCTTATGTAGTGCTGAGTGTTACGGCCGTGTGTAATGTAAAGTGGGTTTTCTTATGTAGAGCTGAGTATTACGGCTGTGTGTAATGTAAAGTGGGCATTCTTATGTAGAGCTGAGTATTACGGCCGTGTGTAATGTAAAGTGGGCATTCTTATGTAGAGCTGAGTATTACTGCTGTGTGTAATGTAAAGAAGGCGTTCTTATGTAGTGCTGAGTGCTACGGCTGTGTGTAATGTAAAGTGGGCGTTCTTATGTAGTGCTGAGTGTTACGGCTGTGTGTAATGTAAAGTGGGCGTTCTTATGTAGTGCTGAGTATTACGGCTGTGTGTAATGTAAAGTGGGCGTTCTTATGTAGTGCTGAGTGTGTCGGCTGTGTGTAATGTAAAGTTGACGTTTTTATGTAGTGCTGAGTGCTACGGCTGTGTGTAATGTAAAGTGGGCGTTCTTATGTAGTGCTGAGTGTTACGGCCGTGTGTAATGTAAAGTGGGCGTTCTTATGTAGTGCTGAATGTTACGGCTGTGTGTAATGTAAAATGGGCGTTCTTATGTAGTGCTGAGTGTTATGGCTGTGTGTAATGTAAAGTGGCCGTTCTTATGTAGTGCTGAGTGTTACGGCTGTGTGTAATGTAAAGTGGGCGTTCTTATGTAGTGCTGAGTGTTACGGCTGTGTGTAATGTAAAGTGGGCGTTCTTATGTAGTGCTGAGTGTTACGGCCGTGTGCAATGTAAAGTGGGCGTTCTTATGTAGTGCTGAGTGTTACGGCTGTGTGCAATGTAAAGTGGGCGTTCTTATGTAGTGCTGAGTATTATGGCTGTGTGTAATGTAAAGTGGGCGTTCTTATGTGGTGCTGAGTGTTACGGCTGTGTGTAATGTAAATAGGGCGTTCTTATGTAGTGCTGAGTGTTAAGGCTGTGTGTAATGTAAAGTGGGCGTTCTTATGTAGTGCCGAGTGTTACGGCTGTGTGTAATGTAAAGTGGGCGTTCTTATGTAGTGCTGAGTGTTACGGCCGTGTGTAATGTAAAGTGGGCGTTCTTAAGTAGTGCTGATTGTTATGGCTGTGTGTAATGTAAAGTGGGCGTTCTTATGTAGTGCTGAGTGTTACGGCCGTGTGTAATGTAAAGTGGGCGTTCTTATGTAGAGCTGAGTATTACGGCTGTGTGTAATGTAAAGAGGGCGTTCTTATGTAGTGCTGAGTGCTACGGCTGTGTGTAATGTAAAGTGGGCGTTCTTATGTAGTGCTGAGTGTTACGGCTGTGTGCAATGTAAAGTGGGCGTTCTTATGTAGTGCTGAGTATTACGGCTGTGTGTAATGTAAAGTGGGCGTTCTTATGTAGTGCTGAGTGTTACGGCAGTGTGTAATGTAAAGTGGGCGTTCTTATGTAGTGCTAAGTATTACGGCCGTGTGTAATGTAAAATGGGCGTTCTTATGTAGTGCTGAGTATTACGGCTGTGTGTAATGTAAAGTGGGCGTTTTTATGTAGTGCTGAGTGTTATAGCTGTGTGTAATGTAAAGTGGGAGTTCTTATGTAGTGCTGAGTGTTATGGCTGTGTGTAATGTAAAGTGGGCGTTCTTATGTAGTGCTGAGTGTTACGGCCGTGTGTAATGTAAAGTTGTCGTTTTTATGTAGTGCTGAGTATTACGGCCGTGTGTAATGTAAAGTGGGCGTTCTTATGTAGTGCTGAGTGTTACGGCTGTGTGTAATGTAAAGTGGGTGTTCTTATGTAGTGCTGAGTGTTACGGCTGTGTGTAATGTAAAGTGGGCGTTCTTATGTAGTGCTGAGTGTTACGGCCGTGTGTAATGTAAAGTGGGCGTTCTTATGTAGTGCTGAGTGTTACGGCCGTGTGTAATGTAAAGTGGGCGTTCTTATGTAGTGCTGAGTGTTACGGTCGTGTGTAATGTAAAGTGGGCGTTCTTATGTAGTGCTGAGTGTTATGGCTGTGTGTAATGTAAAGTGGGCGTTCTTATGTAGTGCTGAGTGTTACGGCCGTGTGTAATGTAAAGTTGCCATTTTTATGTAGTGCTGAGTGTTACGGCCGTGTGTAATGTAAAGTGGGCGTTCTTAAGTAGTGCTGATTGTTACGGCTGTGTGTAAAGTAAAGTGGGCGTTCTTATGTAGTGCTGAGTGTTACGGCTGTGTGTAATGTAAAGTGGGCGTTCTTATGTAGTGCTGAGTGTTACGGCTGTGTGTAATGTAAAGTGGGCGTTCTTATGTAGTGCTGAGTGTTACGGCCGTGTGTAATGTAAAGTGGGTATTCTTATGTAGAGCTGAGTATTACGGCTGTGTGTAATGTAAAGTGGGCGTTCTTATGTAGTGCTGAGTGTTACGGCTGTGTGTAATGTAAGGTGGGCGTTCTTATGTAGTGCTGAGTATTACGGCTGTGTGTAATGTAAAGTGGGCGTTCTTATGTAGTGCTGAGTGTTACGGCTGTGTGTAATGTAAAGTGGGCGTTCTTATGTAGTGCTGAGTGTTACGGCTGTGTGTAATGTAAAGTGGGCGTTCTTATGTAGTGCTGAGTGTTACGGCTGTGTGTAATGTAAAGTGGGCGTTCTTATGTAGTGCTGAGTGTTACGGCCGTGTGTAATGTAAATTGTGCGTTCTTATGTAGTGCTGAGTGTTACGGCCGTGTGTAAAGTAAAGTGGGCGTTCTTATGTAGTGCTGAGTGTTACGGCCATGTGTAATGTAAAGTGGGCGTTCTTATGTAGTGCTGAGTGTTACGGCTGTGTGTAATGTAAAGTGGGCGTTCTTATGTAGTGCTGAGTGTTACGGCTGTGTGTAATGTAAAGTGGGCGTTCTTATGTAGTGCTGAGTGTTACGGCTGTGTGTAATGTAAAGTGGGCGTTCTTATGTAGTGCTGAGTGTTACGGCTGTGTGTAATGTAAAGTGGGCGTTCTTATGTAGTGCTGAGTGTTACGGCTGTGTGTAATGTAAAGTGGGCGTTCTTATGTAGTGCTGAGTGTTACGGCTGTGTGTAATGTAAAGTGGGCGTTCTTATGTAGTGCTGAGTGTTACGGCCGTGTGTAATGTAAATTGTGCGTTCTTATGTAGTGCTGAGTGTTACGGCCGTGTGTAAAGTAAATTGGGCGTTCTTATGTAGTGCTGAGTGTTACGGCCACGTGTAATGTAAAGTGGGCGTTCTTATGTAGTGCTGAGTGTTACGGCTGTGTGTAATGTAAAGTGGGCGTTCTTATGTAGTGCTGAGTGTTACGGCTGTGTGTAATGTAAAGTGGGCATTCTTATGTAGTGCTGAGTGTTACGGCTGTGTGTAATGTAAAGTGGGCGTTCTTATGTAGTGCTGAGTGTTACGGCTGTGTGTAATGTAAAGTGGGCGTTCTTATGTAGTGCTGAGTGTTACGGCCGTGTGTAATGTAAAGTGGGCGTTCTTATGTAGTGCTGAGTGTTACGGCTGTGTGTAATGTAAAATGGGCGTTCTTATGTAGTGCTGAGTGTTATGGCTGTGTGTAATGTAAAGTGGCCGTTCTTATGTAGTGCTGAGTGTTACGGCTGTGTGTAATGTAAAGTGGGCGTTCTTATGTAGTGCTGAGTGTTACGGCTGTGTGTAATGTAAAGTGGGCGTTCTTATGTAGTGCTGAGTGTTACGGCCGTGTGCAATGTAAAGTGGGCGTTCTTATGTAGTGCTGAGTGTTACGGCTGTGTGCAATGTAAAGTGGGCGTTCTTATGTAGTGCTGAGTATTATGGCTGTGTGTAATGTAAAGTGGGCGTTCTTATGTGGTGCTGAGTGTTACGGCTGTGTGTAATGTAAATAGGGCGTTCTTATGTAGTGCTGAGTGTTAAGGCTGTGTGTAATGTAAAGTGGGCGTTCTTATGTAGTGCCGAGTGTTACGGCTGTGTGTAATGTAAAGTGGGCGTTCTTATGTAGTGCTGAGTGTTACGGCCGTGTGTAATGTAAAGTGGGCGTTCTTAAGTAGTGCTGATTGTTATGGCTGTGTGTAATGTAAAGTGGGCGTTCTTATGTAGTGCTGAGTGTTACGGCCGTGTGTAATGTAAAGTGGGCGTTCTTATGTAGAGCTGAGTATTACGGCTGTGTGTAATGTAAAGAGGGCGTTCTTATGTAGTGCTGAGTGCTACGGCTGTGTGTAATGTAAAGTGGGCGTTCTTATGTAGTGCTGAGTGTTACGGCTGTGTGCAATGTAAAGTGGGCGTTCTTATGTAGTGCTGAGTATTACAGCTGTGTGTAATGTAAAGTGGGCGTTCTTATGTAGTGCTGAGTGTTACGGCAGTGTGTAATGTAAAGTGGGCGTTCTTATGTAGTGCTAAGTATTACGGCCGTGTGTAATGTAAAATGGGCGTTCTTATGTAGTGCTGAGTGTTACGGCTGTGTGTAATGTAAAGTGGGCGTTTTTATGTAGTGCTGAGTGTTACGGCTGTGTGTAATGTAAAGTGGGCGTTCTTATGTAGTGCTTAGTGTTACGGCTGTGTGTAATGTAAGGTGGGCGTTCTTATGTAGTGCTGAGTGTTACGGCTGTGTGTAATGTAAAGTGAGTGTTCTTATGTAGTGCTGAGTGTTCCGGCTGTGTGTAATGTAAAGTGAGTGTTCTTATTTAGTGCTGAATATTACGGCTGTGTGTAATGTAAAGTGGGCGTTCTTATGTAGTGCTGAGTGTTACGGCTGTGTGTAATGTAAAGTGGGCGTTCTTATGTAGTGCTGAGTATTACGGCTGTGTGTAATGTAAAGTGGGCGTTCTTATGTAGTGCTGAGTGTTACGGCTGTTTGTAATGTAATGTGAGCGTTCTTTTGTAGTGCTGAGTGCTTCGGCTGTGTGTAATGTAAAGTGGGCATTCTTATGTAGTGCTGAGTGTTACGGCTGTGTGTAATGTAAAGTGGGAGTTCTTATGTAGTGCTGAGTGTTACGGCCGTGTGTAATGTAAAGTGGGCGTTCTTATGTAGTGCATGTAAAGTGGGCGTTTTTATGTAGTGCTGAGTGTTACGGCCGTGTGTTATGTAAAGTGGGCGTTCTTATGTAGTGCTGAGTGTTACGGCTGTGTGTAAAGTAAAGTAGGCGTTCTTATGTAGTGCTGAGTGTTACGGCTGTGTGTAATGTAAAGTGGGCGTTCTTATGTAGTGCTGAGTGTTACTGCTGTGTGTAATGTAAAGTGGGCGTTCTTATGTAGTGCTGAGTGTTACGGCCATGTGTAATGTAAAGTGGGCGTTCTTATGTAGTGCTGAGTGTTACGGCTGTGTGTAATGTAAAGTGGGCGTTCTTATGTAGTGCTGAGTGTTACGGCTGTGTGTAATGTAAAGTGGGCGTTCTTATGTAGTGCTGAGTGTTACGGCTGTGTGTAATGTAAAGTGGGCGTTCTTATGTAGTGCTGAGTGTTACGGCTGTGTGTAATGTAAAGTGGGCGTTCTTATGTAGTGCTAAGTATTACGGCCGTGTGTAATGTAAAATGGGCGTTCTTATGTAGTGCTGAGTATTACGGCTGTGTGTAATGTAAAGTGGGCGTTTTTATGTAGTGCTGAGTGTTATAGCTGTGTGTAATGTAAAGTGGGAGTTCTTATGTAGTGCTGAGTGTTATGGCTGTATGTAATGTAAAGTGGGCGTTCTTATGTAGTGCTGAGTGTTACGGCCGTGTGTAATGTAAAGTTGCCGTTTTTATGTAGTGCTGAGTGTTACGGCCGTGTGTAATGTAAAGTGGGCATTCTTATGTAGTGCTGAGTGTTACGGCTGTGTGTAATGTAAAGTGGGCGTTCTTATGTAGTGCTGAGTGGTACGGCCGTGTGTAATGTAAAGTGGGCGTTCTTATGTAGTGCTGAGTGTTACGGCCATGTGTAATGTAAAGTGGGCGTTCTTATGTAGTGCTGAGTGTTACGGCCGTGTGTAATGTAAAGTGGGCGTTCTTATGTAGTGCTGAGTGTTACGGTCGTGTGTAATGTAAAGTGGGCGTTCTTATGTAGTGCTGAGTGTTATGGCTGTGTGTAATGTAAAGTGGGCGTTCTTATGTAGTGCTGAGTGTTACGGCCGTGTGTAATGTAAAGTTGCCATTTTTATGTAGTGCTGAGTGTTACGGCCGTGTGTAATGTAAAGTGGGCGTTCTTAAGTAGTGCTGAGTGTTACGGCTATGTGTAAAGTAAAGTGGGCGTTCTTATGTAGTGCTGAGCGTTAAGGCTGTGTGTAATGTAAAGTGGGCGTTCTTATGTAGTGCTGAGTGTTACGGCTGTGTGTAATGTAAAGTGGGCGTTCTTATGTAGTGCTGAGTGTTACGGCCGTGTGTAATGTAAAGTGGGTTTTCTTATGTAGAGCTGAGTATTACGGCTGTGTGTAATGTAAAGTGGGCATTCTTATGTAGAGCTGAGTATTACGGCCGTGTGTAATGTAAAGTGGGCATTCTTATGTAGAGCTGAGTATTACTGCTGTGTGTAATGTAAAGAAGGCGTTCTTATGTAGTGCTGAGTGCTACGGCTGTGTGTAATGTAAAGTGGGCGTTCTTATGTAGTGCTGAGTGTTACGGCTGTGTGTAATGTAAAGTGGGCGTTCTTATGTAGTGCTGAGTATTACGGCTGTGTGTAATGTAAAGTGGGCGTTCTTATGTAGTGCTGAGTGTGTCGGCTGTGTGTAATGTAAAGTTGACGTTTTTATGTAGTGCTGAGTGCTACGGCTGTGTGTAATGTAAAGTGGGCGTTCTTATGTAGTGCTGAGTGTTACGGCCGTGTGTAATGTAAAGTGGGCGTTCTTATGTAGTGCTGAATGTTACGGCTGTGTGTAATGTAAAATGGGCGTTCTTATGTAGTGCTGAGTGTTATGGCTGTGTGTAATGTAAAGTGGCCGTTCTTATGTAGTGCTGAGTGTTACGGCTGTGTGTAATGTAAAGTGGGCGTTCTTATGTAGTGCTGAGTGTTACGGCTGTGTGTAATGTAAAGTGGGCGTTCTTATGTAGTGCTGAGTGTTACGGCCGTGTGCAATGTAAAGTGGGCGTTCTTATGTAGTGCTGAGTGTTACGGCTGTGTGCAATGTAAAGTGGGCGTTCTTATGTAGTGCTGAGTATTATGGCTGTGTGTAATGTAAAGTGGGCGTTCTTATGTGGTGCTGAGTGTTACGGCTGTGTGTAATGTAAATAGGGCGTTCTTATGTAGTGCTGAGTGTTAAGGCTGTGTGTAATGTAAAGTGGGCGTTCTTATGTAGTGCCGAGTGTTACGGCTGTGTGTAATGTAAAGTGGGCGTTCTTATGTAGTGCTGAGTGTTACGGCCGTGTGTAATGTAAAGTGGGCGTTCTTAAGTAGTGCTGATTGTTATGGCTGTGTGTAATGTAAAGTGGGCGTTCTTATGTAGTGCTGAGTGTTACGGCCGTGTGTAATGTAAAGTGGGCGTTCTTATGTAGAGCTGAGTATTACGGCTGTGTGTAATGTAAAGAGGGCGTTCTTATGTAGTGCTGAGTGCTACGGCTGTGTGTAATGTAAAGTGGGCGTTCTTATGTAGTGCTGAGTGTTACGGCTGTGTGCAATGTAAAGTGGGCGTTCTTATGTAGTGCTGAGTATTACGGCTGTGTGTAATGTAAAGTGGGCGTTCTTATGTAGTGCTGAGTGTTACGGCAGTGTGTAATGTAAAGTGGGCGTTCTTATGTAGTGCTAAGTATTACGGCCGTGTGTAATGTAAAATGGGCGTTCTTATGTAGTGCTGAGTATTACGGCTGTGTGTAATGTAAAGTGGGCGTTTTTATGTAGTGCTGAGTGTTATAGCTGTGTGTAATGTAAAGTGGGAGTTCTTATGTAGTGCTGAGTGTTATGGCTGTGTGTAATGTAAAGTGGGCGTTCTTATGTAGTGCTGAGTGTTACGGCCGTGTGTAATGTAAAGTTGTCGTTTTTATGTAGTGCTGAGTATTACGGCCGTGTGTAATGTAAAGTGGGCGTTCTTATGTAGTGCTGAGTGTTACGGCTGTGTGTAATGTAAAGTGGGTGTTCTTATGTAGTGCTGAGTGTTACGGCTGTGTGTAATGTAAAGTGGGCGTTCTTATGTAGTGCTGAGTGTTACGGCCGTGTGTAATGTAAAGTGGGCGTTCTTATGTAGTGCTGAGTGTTACGGCCGTGTGTAATGTAAAGTGGGCGTTCTTATGTAGTGCTGAGTGTTACGGTCGTGTGTAATGTAAAGTGGGCGTTCTTATGTAGTGCTGAGTGTTATGGCTGTGTGTAATGTAAAGTGGGCGTTCTTATGTAGTGCTGAGTGTTACGGCCGTGTGTAATGTAAAGTTGCCATTTTTATGTAGTGCTGAGTGTTACGGCCGTGTGTAATGTAAAGTGGGCGTTCTTAAGTAGTGCTGATTGTTACGGCTGTGTGTAAAGTAAAGTGGGCGTTCTTATGTAGTGCTGAGTGTTACGGCTGTGTGTAATGTAAAGTGGGCGTTCTTATGTAGTGCTGAGTGTTACGGCTGTGTGTAATGTAAAGTGGGCGTTCTTATGTAGTGCTGAGTGTTACGGCCGTGTGTAATGTAAAGTGGGTATTCTTATGTAGAGCTGAGTATTACGGCTGTGTGTAATGTAAAGTGGGCGTTCTTATGTAGTGCTGAGTGTTACGGCTGTGTGTAATGTAAGGTGGGCGTTCTTATGTAGTGCTGAGTATTACGGCTGTGTGTAATGTAAAGTGGGCGTTCTTATGTAGTGCTGAGTGTTACGGCTGTGTGTAATGTAAAGTGGGCGTTCTTATGTAGTGCTGAGTGTTACGGCTGTGTGTAATGTAAAGTGGGCGTTCTTATGTAGTGCTGAGTGTTACGGCTGTGTGTAATGTAAAGTGGGCGTTCTTATGTAGTGCTGAGTGTTACGGCCGTGTGTAATGTAAATTGTGCGTTCTTATGTAGTGCTGAGTGTTACGGCCGTGTGTAAAGTAAAGTGGGCGTTCTTATGTAGTGCTGAGTGTTACGGCCATGTGTAATGTAAAGTGGGCGTTCTTATGTAGTGCTGAGTGTTACGGCTGTGTGTAATGTAAAGTGGGCGTTCTTATGTAGTGCTGAGTGTTACGGCTGTGTGTAATGTAAAGTGGGCGTTCTTATGTAGTGCTGAGTGTTACGGCTGTGTGTAATGTAAAGTGGGCGTTCTTATGTAGTGCTGAGTGTTACGGCTGTGTGTAATGTAAAGTGGGCGTTCTTATGTAGTGCTGAGTGTTACGGCTGTGTGTAATGTAAAGTGGGCGTTCTTATGTAGTGCTGAGTGTTACGGCTGTGTGTAATGTAAAGTGGGCGTTCTTATGTAGTGCTGAGTGTTACGGCCGTGTGTAATGTAAATTGTGCTTTCTTATGTAGTGCTGAGTGTTACGGCCGTGTGTAAAGTAAATTGGGCGTTCTTATGTAGTGCTGAGTGTTACGGCCACGTGTAATGTAAAGTGGGCGTTCTTATGTAGTGCTGAGTGTTACGGCTGTGTGTAATGTAAAGTGGGCGTTCTTATGTAGTGCTGAGTGTTACGGCTGTGTGTAATGTAAAGTGGGCATTCTTATGTAGTGCTGAGTGTTACGGCTGTGTGTAATGTAAAGTGGGCGTTCTTATGTAGTGCTGAGTGTTACGGCTGTGTGTAATGTAAAGTGGGCGTTCTTATGTAGTGCTGAGTGTTACGGCTGTGTGTAATGTAAAGTGGGCGTTCTTATGTAGTGCTGAGTGTTACGGCTGTGTGTAATGTAAAATGGGCGTTCTTATGTAGTGCTGAGTGTTATGGCTGTGTGTAATGTAAAGTGGCCGTTCTTATGTAGTGCTGAGTGTTACGGCTGTGTGTAATGTAAAGTGGGCGTTCTTATGTAGTGCTGAGTGTTACGGCTGTGTGTAATGTAAAGTGGGCGTTCTTATGTAGTGCTGAGTGTTACGGCCGTGTGCAATGTAAAGTGGGCGTTCTTATGTAGTGCTGAGTGTTACGGCTGTGTGCAATGTAAAGTGGGCGTTCTTATGTAGTGCTGAGTATTATGGCTGTGTGTAATGTAAAGTGGGCGTTCTTATGTGGTGCTGAGTGTTATGGCTGTGTGTAATGTAAATAGGGCGTTCTTATGTAGTGCTGAGTGTTAAGGCTGTGTGTAATGTAAAGTGGGCGTTCTTATGTAGTGCTGAGTGTTACGGCTGTGTGTAATGTAAAGTGGGCGTTCTTATGTAGTGCTGAGTGTTACAGCCGTGTGTAATGTAAAGTGGGTGTTCTTAAGTAGTGCTGATTGTTATGGCTGTGTGTAATGTAAAGTGGGCGTTCTTATGTAGTGCTGAGTGTTACGGCTGTGTGTAATGTAAAGTGGGCGTTCTTATGTAGAGCTGAGTATTACGGCTGTGTGTAATGTAAAGAGGGCGTTCTTATGTAGTTCTGAGTGCTACGGCTGTGTGTAATGTAAAGTGGGCGTTCTTATGTAGTGCTGAGTGTTACGGCTGTGTGCAATGTAAAGTGGGCGTTCTTATGTAGTGCTGAGTATTACGGCTGTGTGTAATGTAAAGTGGGCGTTCTTATGTAGTGCTGAGTGTTACCGCAGTGTGTAATGTAAAGTGGGCATTCTTATGTAGTGCTAAGTATTACGGCCGTGTGTAATGTAAAATGGGCGTTCTTATGTAGTGCTGAGTATTACGGCTGTGTGTAATGTAAAGTGGGCGTTTTTATGTAGTGCTGAGTGTTATAGCTGTGTGTAATGTAAAGTGGGAGTTCTTATGTAGTGCTGAGTGTTATGGCTGTGTGTAATGTAAAGTGGGCGTTCTTATGTAGTGCTGAGTGTTACGGCCGTGTGTAATGTAAAGTTGCCGTTTTTATGTAGTGCTGAGTGTTACGGCCGTGTGTAATGTAAAGTGGGCGTTCTTATGTAGTGCTGAGTGTTACGGCTGTGTGTAATGTAAAGTGGGTGTTCTTATGTAGTGCTGAGTGTTACGGCTGTGTGTAATGTAAAGTGGGCGTTCTTATGTAGTGCTGAGTGTTACGGCCGTGTGTAATGTAAAGTGGGCGTTCTTATGTAGTGCTGAGTGTTACGGCCGTGTGTAATGTAAAGTGGGCGTTCTTATGTAGTGCTGAGTGTTACGGTCGTGTGTAATGTAAAGTGGGCGTTCTTATGTAGTGCTGAGTGTTATGGCTGTGTGTAATGTAAAGTGGGCGTTCTTATGTAGTGCTGAGTGTTACGGCCGTGTGTAATGTAAAGTTGCCATTTTTATGTAGTGCTGAGTGTTACGGCCGTGTGTAATGTAAAGTGGGCGTTCTTAAGTAGTGCTGATTGTTACGGCTGTGTGTAAAGTAAAGTGGGCGTTCTTATGTAGTGCTGAATGTTACGGCTGTGTGTAATGTAAAGTGGGCGTTCTTATGTAGTGCTGAGTGTTACGGCTGTGTGTAATGTAAAGTGGGCGTTCTTATGTAGTGCTGAGTGTTACGGCCGTGTGTAATGTAAAGTGGGTATTCTTATGTAGAGCTGAGTATTACGGCTGTGTGTAATGTAAAGTGGGCGTTCTTATGTAGTGCTGAGTGTTACGGCTGTGTGTAATGTAAAGTGGGCGTTCTTATGTAGTGCTGAGTATTACGGCTGTGTGTAATGTAAAGTGGGCGTTCTTATGTAGTGCTGAGTGTGTCGGTAGTGTGTAATGTAAAGTTGCCGTTTTTATGTAGTGCTGAGTGCTACGGCTGTGTGTAATGTAAAGTGGGCGTTCTTATGTAGTGCTGAGTGTTACGGCCGTGTGTAATGTAAAGTGGGCGTTCTTATGTAGAGCTGAATGTTACGGCTGTGTGTAATGTAAAGTGGGCGTTCTTATGTAGTGCTGAGTATTACGGCCGTGTGTAATATAAAATGGGCGTTCTTATGTAGTGCTGAGTGTTACGGCTGTGTGTAATGTAAAGTGGGCGTTCTTATGTAGTGCTGAGTGTTACGGCTGTGTGTAATGTAAAGTGGGCGTTCTTATGTAGTGCTAAGTATTACGGCCGTGTGTAATGTAAAATGGGCGTTCTTATGTAGTGCTGAGTATTACGGCTGTGTGTAATGTAAAGTGGGTGTTTTTATGTAGTGCTGAGTGTTATAGCTGTGTGTAATGTAAAGTGGGCGTTCTTATGTAGTGCTGAGTGTTATGGCTGTGTGTAATGTAAAGTGGGCGTTCTTATGTAGTGCTGAGTGTTACGGCCGTGTGTAATGTAATGTTGCCATTTTTATGTAGTGCTGAGTGTTACGGCCGTGTGTAATGTAAAGTGGGCGTTCTTATGTAGTGCTGAGTGTTACGGCTGTGTGTAAAGTAAAGTGGGCGTTCTTATGTAGTGCTGAGTGTTACGGCTGTGTGTAATGTAAAGTGGGCGTTCTTATGTAGTGCTGAGTGTTACGGCTGTGTGTAATGTAAAGTGGGCGTTCTTATGTAGTGCTGAGTGTTACGGCCATGTGTAATGTAAAGTGGGCGTTCTTATGTAGTGCTGAGAGTTACGGCTCTGTGTAATGTAAAGTGGGCGTTCTTATGTAGTGCTGAGTGTTACGGCTGTGTGTAATGTAAAGTTGGCGTTCTTATGTAGTGCTGAGTGTTACGGGTGTGTTTAATGTAAAGTGGGCGTTCTTATGTAGTGATGAGTGTGTCGGCCGTGTATAATGTAAAGTGGACGTTCTTATGTAGTGCTGAGTGTTACGGCTGTGTGTAATGTAAAGTGGGCATTCTTATGTAGTGCTGAGTGTTACGGCCGTGTGTAATGTAAAGTGGGCTTTCTAATGTAGTGCTGAGTGTTACGGCCGTGTGTAATGTAAAGTGGGCTTTCTAATGTAGTGCTGAGTGTTACGGCCGTGTGTAATGTAAATTGTGCGTTCTTATGTAGTGCTGAGTGTTACGGCCGTGTGTAAAGTAAAGTGGGCGTTCTTATGTAGTGCTGAGTGTAACGGCCGTGTGTAATGTAAAGTGGGCGTTCTTATGTAGTGCTGAGTGTTACGGCTGTGTGTAATGTAAAGTGGGCGTTCTTATGTAGTGCTGAGTGTTACGGCTGTGTGTAATGTATAGTGGGCGTTCTTATGTAGTGCTGAGTGTTACGGCTGTGTGTAATGTAAAGTGGGCGTTCTTATGTAGTGCTGAGTGTTACGGCTGTGTGTAATGTAAAGTGGGCGTTCTTATGTAGTGCTGAGTGTTACGGCTGTGTGTAATGTAAAGTGGGCGTTCTTATGTAGTGCTGAGTGTTACGGCTGTGTGTAATGTAAAGTGGGCGTTCTTATGTAGTGCTGAGTGTTACGGCTGTGTGTAATGTAAAATGGGCATTCTTATGTAGTGCTGAGTGTTATGGCTGTGTGTAATGTAAAGTGGCCGTTCTTATGTAGTGCTGAGTGTTACGGCTGTGTGTAATGTAAAGTGGGCGTTCTTATGTAGTGCTGAGTGTTACGGCAGTGTGTAATGTAAAGTGGGCGTTTTTATGTAGTGCTGAGTGTTACGGCCGTGTGCAATGTAAAGTGGGCGTTCTTATGTAGTGCTGAGTGTTACGGCTGTGTGCAATGTAAAGTGGGCGTTCTTATGTAGTGCTGAGTATTATGGCTGTGTGTAATGTAAAGTGGGCGATCTTATGTGGTGCTGAGTGTTACGGCTGTGTGTAATGTAAATAGGGCGTTCTTATGTAGTGCTGAGTGTTAAGGCTGTGTGTAATGTAAAGTGGGCGTTCTTATGTAGTGCTGAGTGTTACGGCTGTGTGTAATGTAAAGTGGACGTTCTTATGTAGTGCTGAGTGTTACGGCCGTGTGTAATGTAAAGTGGGCGTTCTTAAGTAGTGCTGATTGTTATGGCTGTGTGTAATGTAAAGTGGGCGTTCTTATGTAGTGCTGAGTGTTACGGCCATGTGTAATGTAAAGTGGGCGTTCTTATGTAGTGCTGAGTATTACGGCTGTGTGTAATGTAAAGTGGGCGTTCTTATGTAGTGCTGAGTGTTACGGCTGTTTGTAATGTAATGTGAGCGTTCTTTTGTAGTGCTGAGTGCTACGGCTGTGTGTAATGTAAAGTGGGCATTCTTATGTAGTGCTGAGTGTTACGGCCATGTGTAATGTAAAGTGGGCGTTCTTATGTAGTGCTGAGTGTTACGGCTGTGTGTAATGTAAAGTGGGCGTTCTTATGTAGTGCTGAGTGTTACGGCTGTGTGTAATGTAAAGTGGGCGTTCTTATGTAGTGCTGAGTGTTACGGCTGTGTGTAATGTAAAGTGGGCGTTCTTATGTAGTGCTGAGTGTTACGGCTGTGTGTAATGTAAAGTGGGCGTTCTTATGTAGTGCTGAGTGTTACGGCTGTGTGTAATGTAAAGTGGGCGTTCTTATGTAGTGCTAAGTATTACGGCCGTGTGTAATGTAAAATGGGCGTTCTTATGTAGTGCTGAGTATTACGGCTGTGTGTAATGTAAAGTGGGCGTTCTTATGTAGTGCTGAGTGTTACGGCTGTGTGTAATGTAAAGTGGGCGTTCTTATGTAGTGCTGAGTGTTACGGCTGTGTGTAATGTAAAGTGGGCGTTCTTATGTAGTGCTGAGTGTTACGGCTGTGTGTAATGTAAAGTGGGCGTTCTTATGTAGTGCTGAGTGTTATGGCTGTGTGTAATGTAAAGTGGGCGTTCTTATGTAGTGCTGAGTGTTACGGCTGTGTGTAATGTAAAGTGGGCGTTCTTATGTAGTGCTGAGTGTTACGGCCGTGTGTAATGTAAATTGTGCGTTCTTATGTAGTGCTGAGTGTTACGGCCGTGTGTAAAGTAAAGTGGGCGTTCTTATGTAGTGCTGAGTGTTACGGCCATGTGTAATGTAAAGTGGGCGTTCTTATGTAGTGCTGAGTGTTACGGCTGTGTGTAATGTAAAGTGGGCGTTCTTATGTAGTGCTGAGTGTTACGACTGTGTGTAATGTAAAGTGGGCGTTCTTATGTAGTGCTGAGTGTTACGGCTGTGTGTAATGTAAAGTGGGCGTTCTTATGTAGTGCTGAGTGTTACGGCTGTGTGTAATGTAAAGTGGGCGTTCTTATGTAGTGCTGAGTGTTACGGCTGTGTGTAATGTAAAGTGGGCGTTCTTATGTAGTGCTGAGTGTTACGGCTGTGTGTAATGTAAAATGGGCGTTCTTATGTAGTGCTGAGTGTTATGGCTGTGTGTAATGTAAAGTGGCCGTTCTTATGTAGTGCTGAGTGTTACGGCTGTGTGTAATGTAAAGTGGGCGTTCTTATGTAGTGCTGAGTGTTACGGCTGTGTGTAATGTAAAGTGGGCATTCTTATGTAGTGCTGAGTGTTACGGCCGTGTGCAATGTAAAGTGGGCGTTCTTATGTAGTGCTGAGTGTTACGGCTGTGTGCAATGTAAAGTGGGCGTTCTTATGTAGTGCTGAGTATTATGGCTGTGTGTAATGTAAAGTGGGCGTTCTTATGTGGTGCTGAGTGTTACGGCTGTGTGTAATGTAAATAGGGCGTTCTTATGTAGTGCTGAGTGTTAAGGCTGTGTGTAATGTAAAGTGGGTGTTCTTATGTAGTGCTAAGTATTACGGCCGTGTGTAATGTAAAGTGGGCGTTTTTATGTAGTGCTGAGTGTTATAGCTGTGTGTAATGTAAAGTGGGAGTTCTTATGTATTGCTGAGTGTTATGGCTGTGTGTAATGTAAAGTGGGCGTTCTTATGTAGTGCTGAGTGTTACGGCCGTGTGTAATGTAAAGTTGCCGTTTTTATGTAGTGCTGAGTGTTACGGCCGTGTGTAATGTAAAGTGGGCGTTCTTATGTAGTGCTGAGTGTTACGGCTGTGTGTAATGTAAAGTGGGTGTTCTTATGTAGTGCTGAGTGTTACGGCTGTGTGTAATGTAAAGTGGGCGTTCTTATGTAGTGCTGAGTGTTACGGCCGTGTGTAATGTAAAGTGGGCGTTCTTATGTAGTGCTGAGTGTTACGGCCGTGTGTAATGTAAAGTGGGCGTTCTTATGTAGTGCTGAGTGTTACGGTCGTGTGTAATGTAAAGTGGGCGTTCTTATGTAGTGCTGAGTGTTATGGCTGTGTGTAATGTAAAGTGGGCGTTCTTATGTAGTGCTGAGTGTTACGGCCGTGTGTAATGTAAAGTTGCCATTTTTATGTAGTGCTGAGTGTTACGGCCGTGTGTAATGTAAAGTGGGCGTTCTTAAGTAGTGCTGATTGTTACGGCTGTGTGTAAAGTAAAGTGGGCGTTCTTATGTAGTGCTGAGTGTTACGGCTGTGTGTAATGTAAAGTGGGCGTTCTTATGTAGTGCTGAGTGTTACGGCTGTGTGTAATGTAAAGTGGGCGTTCTTATGTAGTGCTGAGTGTTACGGCCGTGTGTAATGTAAAGTGGGTATTCTTATGTAGAGCTGAGTATTACGGCTGTGTGTAATGTAAAGTGGGCGTTCTTATGTAGTGCTGAGTGTTACGGCTGTGTGTAATGTAAGGTGGGCGTTCTTATGTAGTGCTGAGTATTACGGCTGTGTGTAATGTAAAGTGGGCGTTCTTATGTAGTGCTGAGTGTTACGGCTGTGTGTAATGTAAAGTGGGCGTTCTTATGTAGTGCTGAGTGTTACGGCTGTGTGTAATGTAAAGTGGGCGTTCTTATGTAGTGCTGAGTGTTACGGCTGTGTGTAATGTAAAGTGGGCGTTCTTATGTAGTGCTGAGTGTTACGGCTGTGTGTAATGTAAAGTGGGCGTTCTTATGTAGTGCTGAGTGTTACGGCCGTGTGTAATGTAAATTGTGCGTTCTTATGTAGTGCTGAGTGTTACGGCCGTGTGTAAAGTAAATTGGGCGTTCTTATGTAGTGCTGAGTGTTACGGCCACGTGTAATGTAAAGTGGGCGTTCTTATGTAGTGCTGAGTGTTACGGCTGTGTGTAATGTAAAGTGGGCGTTCTTATGTAGTGCTGAGTGTTACGGCTGTGTGTAATGTAAAGTGGGCATTCTTATGTAGTGCTGAGTGTTACGGCTGTGTGTAATGTAAAGTGGGCGTTCTTATGTAGTGCTGAGTGTTACGGCTGTGTGTAATGTAAAGTGGGCGTTCTTATGTAGTGCTGAGTGTTACGGCTGTGTGTAATGTAAAGTGGGCGTTCTTATGTAGTGCTGAGTGTTACGGCTGTGTGTAATGTAAAATGGGCGTTCTTATGTAGTGCTGAGTGTTATGGCTGTGTGTAATGTAAAGTGGCCGTTCTTATGTAGTGCTGAGTGTTACGGCTGTGTGTAATGTAAAGTGGGCGTTCTTATGTAGTGCTGAGTGTTACGGCTGTGTGTAATGTAAAGTGGGCGTTCTTATGTAGTGCTGAGTGTTACGGCCGTGTGCAATGTAAAGTGGGCGTTCTTATGTAGTGCTGAGTGTTACGGCTGTGTGCAATGTAAAGTGGGCGTTCTTATGTAGTGCTGAGTATTATGGCTGTGTGTAATGTAAAGTGGGCGTTCTTATGTGGTGCTGAGTGTTATGGCTGTGTGTAATGTAAATAGGGCGTTCTTATGTAGTGCTGAGTGTTAAGGCTGTGTGTAATGTAAAGTGGGCGTTCTTATGTAGTGCTGAGTGTTACGGCTGTGTGTAATGTAAAGTGGGCGTTCTTATGTAGTGCTGAGTGTTACAGCCGTGTGTAATGTAAAGTGGGTGTTCTTAAGTAGTGCTGATTGTTATGGCTGTGTGTAATGTAAAGTGGGCGTTCTTATGTAGTGCTGAGTGTTACGGCTGTGTGTAATGTAAAGTGGGCGTTCTTATGTAGAGCTGAGTATTACGGCTGTGTGTAATGTAAAGAGGGCGTTCTTATGTAGTTCTGAGTGCTACGGCTGTGTGTAATGTAAAGTGGGCGTTCTTATGTAGTGCTGAGTGTTACGGCTGTGTGCAATGTAAAGTGGGCGTTCTTATGTAGTGCTGAGTATTACGGCTGTGTGTAATGTAAAGTGGGCGTTCTTATGTAGTGCTGAGTGTTACCGCAGTGTGTAATGTAAAGTGGGCATTCTTATGTAGTGCTAAGTATTACGGCCGTGTGTAATGTAAAATGGGCGTTCTTATGTAGTGCTGAGTATTACGGCTGTGTGTAATGTAAAGTGGGCGTTTTTATGTAGTGCTGAGTGTTATAGCTGTGTGTAATGTAAAGTGGGAGTTCTTATGTAGTGCTGAGTGTTATGGCTGTGTGTAATGTAAAGTGGGCGTTCTTATGTAGTGCTGAGTGTTACGGCCGTGTGTAATGTAAAGTTGCCGTTTTTATGTAGTGCTGAGTGTTACGGCCGTGTGTAATGTAAAGTGGGCGTTCTTATGTAGTGCTGAGTGTTACGGCTGTGTGTAATGTAAAGTGGGTGTTCTTATGTAGTGCTGAGTGTTACGGCTGTGTGTAATGTAAAGTGGGCGTTCTTATGTAGTGCTGAGTGTTACGGCCGTGTGTAATGTAAAGTGGGCGTTCTTATGTAGTGCTGAGTGTTACGGCCGTGTGTAATGTAAAGTGGGCGTTCTTATGTAGTGCTGAGTGTTACGGTCGTGTGTAATGTAAAGTGGGCGTTCTTATGTAGTGCTGAGTGTTATGGCTGTGTGTAATGTAAAGTGGGCGTTCTTATGTAGTGCTGAGTGTTACGGCCGTGTGTAATGTAAAGTTGCCATTTTTATGTAGTGCTGAGTGTTACGGCCGTGTGTAATGTAAAGTGGGCGTTCTTAAGTAGTGCTGATTGTTACGGCTGTGTGTAAAGTAAAGTGGGCGTTCTTATGTAGTGCTGAATGTTACGGCTGTGTGTAATGTAAAGTGGGCGTTCTTATGTAGTGCTGAGTGTTACGGCTGTGTGTAATGTAAAGTGGGCGTTCTTATGTAGTGCTGAGTGTTACGGCCGTGTGTAATGTAAAGTGGGTATTCTTATGTAGAGCTGAGTATTACGGCTGTGTGTAATGTAAAGTGGGCGTTCTTATGTAGTGCTGAGTGTTACGGCTGTGTGTAATGTAAAGTGGGCGTTCTTATGTAGTGCTGAGTATTACGGCTGTGTGTAATGTAAAGTGGGCGTTCTTATGTAGTGCTGAGTGTGTCGGTAGTGTGTAATGTAAAGTTGCCGTTTTTATGTAGTGCTGAGTGCTACGGCTGTGTGTAATGTAAAGTGGGCGTTCTTATGTAGTGCTGAGTGTTACGGCCGTGTGTAATGTAAAGTGGGCGTTCTTATGTAGTGCTGAATGTTACGGCTGTGTGTAATGTAAAGTGGGCGTTCTTATGTAGTGCTGAGTATTACGGCCGTGTGTAATATAAAATGGGCGTTCTTATGTAGTGCTGAGTGTTACGGCTGTGTGTAATGTAAAGTGGGCGTTCTTATGTAGTGCTGAGTGTTACGGCTGTGTGTAATGTAAAGTGGGCGTTCTTATGTAGTGCTAAGTATTACGGCCGTGTGTAATGTAAAATGGGCGTTCTTATGTAGTGCTGAGTATTACGGCTGTGTGTAATGTAAAGTGGGTGTTTTTATGTAGTGCTGAGTTGTATAGCTGTGTGTAATGTAAAGTGGGCGTTCTTATGTAGTGCTGAGTGTTATGGCTGTGTGTAATGTAAAGTGGGCGTTCTTATGTAGTGCTGAGTGTTACGGCCGTGTGTAATGTAATGTTGCCATTTTTATGTAGTGCTGAGTGTTACGGCCGTGTGTAATGTAAAGTGGGCGTTCTTATGTAGTGCTGAGTGTTACGGCTGTGTGTAAAGTAAAGTGGGCGTTCTTATGTAGTGCTGAGTGTTACGGCTGTGTGTAATGTAAAGTGGGCGTTCTTATGTAGTGCTGAGTGTTACGGCTGTGTGTAATGTAAAGTGGGCGTTCTTATGTAGTGCTGAGTGTTACGGCCATGTGTAATGTAAAGTGGGCGTTCTTATGTAGTGCTGAGAGTTACGGCTCTGTGTAATGTAAAGTGGGCGTTCTTATGTAGTGCTGAGTGTTACGGCTGTGTGTAATGTAAAGTTGGCGTTCTTATGTAGTGCTGAGTGTTACGGGTGTGTTTAATGTAAAGTGGGCGTTCTTATGTAGTGATGAGTGTGTCGGCCGTGTATAATGTAAAGTGGACGTTCTTATGTAGTGCTGAGTGTTACGGCTGTGTGTAATGTAAAGTGGGCATTCTTATGTAGTGCTGAGTGTTACGGCCGTGTGTAATGTAAAGTGGGCGTTCTTATGTAGTGCTGAGTGTTACGGCTGTGTGTAATGTAAAGTGGGCGTTCTTATGTAGTGCTGAGTGTTACGGCTGTGTGTAATGTAAAGTGGGCGTTCTTATGTAGTGCTGAGTGTTACGGCTGTGTGTAATGTAAAGTGGGCGTTCTTATGTAGTGCTGAGTGTTACGGCTGTGTGTAATGTAAAGTGGGCGTTCTTATGTAGTGCTGAGTGTTACGGCTGTGTGTAATGTAAAGTGGGCGTTCTTATGTAGTGCTGAGTGTTACGGCTGTGTGTAATGTAAAGTGGGCGTTCTTATGTAGTGCTGAGTGTTACGGCTGTGTGTAATGTAAAATGGGCATTCTTATGTAGTGCTGAGTGTTATGGCTGTGTGTAATGTAAAGTGGCCGTTCTTATGTAGTGCTGAGTGTTACGGCTGTGTGTAATGTAAAGTGGGCGTTCTTATGTAGTGCTGAGTGTTACGGCAGTGTGTAATGTAAAGTGGGCGTTTTTATGTAGTGCTGAGTGTTACGGCCGTGTGCAATGTAAAGTGGGCGTTCTTATGTAGTGCTGAGTGTTACGGCTGTGTGCAATGTAAAGTGGGCGTTCTTATGTAGTGCTGAGTATTATGGCTGTGTGTAATGTAAAGTGGGCGATCTTATGTGGTGCTGAGTGTTACGGCTGTGTGTAATGTAAATAGGGCGTTCTTATGTAGTGCTGAGTGTTAAGGCTGTGTGTAATGTAAAGTGGGCGTTCTTATGTAGTGCTGAGTGTTACGGCTGTGTGTAATGTAAAGTGGACGTTCTTATGTAGTGCTGAGTGTTACGGCCGTGTGTAATGTAAAGTGGGCGTTCTTAAGTAGTGCTGATTGTTATGGCTGTGTGTAATGTAAAGTGGGCGTTCTTATGTAGTGCTGAGTGTTACGGCCATGTGTAATGTAAAGTGGGCGTTCTTATGTAGTGCTGAGTATTACGGCTGTGTGTAATGTAAAGTGGGCGTTCTTATGTAGTGCTGAGTGTTACGGCTGTTTGTAATGTAATGTGAGCGTTCTTTTGTAGTGCTGAGTGCTACGGCTGTGTGTAATGTAAAGTGGGCATTCTTATGTAGTGCTGAGTGTTACGGCCATGTGTAATGTAAAGTGGGCGTTCTTATGTAGTGCTGAGTGTTACGGCTGTGTGTAATGTAAAGTGGGCGTTCTTATGTAGTGCTGAGTGTTACGGCTGTGTGTAATGTAAAGTGGGCGTTCTTATGTAGTGCTGAGTGTTACGGCTGTGTGTAATGTAAAGTGGGCGTTCTTATGTAGTGCTGAGTGTTACGGCTGTGTGTAATGTAAAGTGGGCGTTCTTATGTAGTGCTGAGTGTTACGGCTGTGTGTAATGTAAAGTGGGCGTTCTTATGTAGTGCTAAGTATTACGGCCGTGTGTAATGTAAAATGGGCGTTCTTATGTAGTGCTGAGTATTACGGCTGTGTGTAATGTAAAGTGGGCGTTCTTATGTAGTGCTGAGTGTTACGGCTGTGTGTAATGTAAAGTGGGCGTTCTTATGTAGTGCTGAGTGTTACGGCTGTGTGTAATGTAAAGTGGGCGTTCTTATGTAGTGCTGAGTGTTACGGCTGTGTGTAATGTAAAGTGGGCGTTCTTATGTAGTGCTGAGTGTTACGGCTGTGTGTAATGTAAAGTGGGCGTTCTTATGTAGTGCTGAGTGTTACGGCTGTGTGTAATGTAAAGTGGGCGTTCTTATGTAGTGCTGAGTGTTACGGCCGTGTGTAATGTAAATTGTGCGTTCTTATGTAGTGCTGAGTGTTACGGCCGTGTGTAAAGTAAAGTGGGCGTTCTTATGTAGTGCTGAGTGTTACGGCCATGTGTAATGTAAAGTGGGCGTTCTTATGTAGTGCTGAGTGTTACGGCTGTGTGTAATGTAAAGTGGGCGTTCTTATGTAGTGCTGAGTGTTATGGCTGTGTGTAATGTAAAGTGGGCGTTCTTATGTAGTGCTGAGTGTTACGGCTGTGTGTAATGTAAAGTGGGCGTTCTTATGTAGTGCTGAGTGTTACGGCTGTGTGTAATGTAAAGTGGGCGTTCTTATGTAGTGCTGAGTGTTACGGCTGTGTGTAATGTAAAGTGGGCGTTCTTATGTAGTGCTGAGTGTTACGGCTGTGTGTAATGTAAAATGGGCGTTCTTATGTAGTGCTGAGTGTTATGGCTGTGTGTAATGTAAAGTGGCCGTTCTTATGTAGTGCTGAGTGTTACGGCTGTGTGTAATGTAAAGTGGGCGTTCTTATGTAGTGCTGAGTGTTACGGCTGTGTGTAATGTAAAGTGGGCATTCTTATGTAGTGCTGAGTGTTACGGCCGTGTGCAATGTAAAGTGGGCGTTCTTATGTAGTGCTGAGTGTTACGGCTGTGTGCAATGTAAAGTGGGCGTTCTTATGTAGTGCTGAGTATTATGGCTGTGTGTAATGTAAAGTGGGCGTTCTTATGTGGTGCTGAGTGTTACGGCTGTGTGTAATGTAAATAGGGCGTTCTTATGTAGTGCTGAGTGTTAAGGCTGTGTGTAATGTAAAGTGGGTGTTCTTATGTAGTGCTAAGTATTACGGCCGTGTGTAATGTAAAGTGGGCGTTTTTATGTAGTGCTGAGTGTTATAGCTGTGTGTAATGTAAAGTGGGAGTTCTTATGTATTGCTGAGTGTTATGGCTGTGTGTAATGTAAAGTGGGCGTTCTTATGTAGTGCTGAGTGTTACGGCCGTGTGTAATGTAAAGTTGCCGTTTTTATGTAGTGCTGAGTGTTACGGCCGTGTGTAATGTAAAGTGGGCGTTCTTATGTAGTGCTGAGTGTTACGGCTGTGTGTAATGTAAAGTGGGTGTTCTTATGTAGTGCTGAGTGTTACGGCTGTGTGTAATGTAAAGTGGGCGTTCTTATGTAGTGCTGAGTGTTACGGCCGTGTGTAATGTAAAGTGGGCGTTCTTATGTAGTGCTGAGTGTTACGGCCGTGTGTAATGTAAAGTGGGCGTTCTTATGTAGTGCTGAGTGTTACGGTCGTGTGTAATGTAAAGTGGGCGTTCTTATGTAGTGCTGAGTGTTATGGCTGTGTGTAATGTAAAGTGGGCGTTCTTATGTAGTGCTGAGTGTTACGGCCGTGTGTAATGTAAAGTTGCCATTTTTATGTAGTGCTGAGTGTTACGGCCGTGTGTAATGTAAAGTGGGCGTTCTTAAGTAGTGCTGATTGTTACGGCTGTGTGTAAAGTAAAGTGGGCGTTCTTATGTAGTGCTGAGTGTTACGGCTGTGTGTAATGTAAAGTGGGCGTTCTTATGTAGTGCTGAGTGTTACGGCTGTGTGTAATGTAAAGTGGGCGTTCTTATGTAGTGCTGAGTGTTACGGCCGTGTGTAATGTAAAGTGGGTATTCTTATGTAGAGCTGAGTATTACGGCTGTGTGTAATGTAAAGTGGGCGTTCTTATGTAGTGCTGAGTGTTACGGCTGTGTGTAATGTAAAGTGGACGTTCTTATGTAGTGCTGAGTATTACGGCTGTGTGTAATGTAAAGTGGGCGTTCTTATGTAGTGCTGAGTGTGTCGGTAGTGTGTAATGTAAAGTTGCCGTTTTTATGTAGTGCTGAGTGCTACGGCTGTGTGTAATGTAAAGTGGGCGTTCTTATGTAGTGCTGAGTGTTACGGCCGTGTGTAATGTAAAGTGGGCGTTCTTATGTAGTGCTGAATGTTACGGCTGTGTGTAATGTAAAGTGGGCGTTCTTATGTAGTGCTGAGTATTACGGCCGTGTGTAATGTAAAATGGGCATTCTTATGTAGTGCTGAGTGTTACGGCTGTGTGTAATGTAAAGTGGGCGTTCTTATGTAGTGCTGGGTGTTACGGCTGTGTGTAATGTAAAGTGGGCGTTCTTATGTAGTGCTAAGTATTACGGCCGTGTGTAATGTAAAATGGGCGTTCTTATGTAGTGCTGAGTATTACGGCTGTGTGTAATGTAAAGTGGGCGTTTTTATGTAGTGCTGAGTGTTATAGCTGTGTGTAATGTAAAGTGGGCGTTCTTATGTAGTGCTGAGTGTTATGGCTGTGTGTAATGTAAAGTGGGCGTTCTTATGTAGTGCTGAGTGTTACGGCCGTGTGTAATGTAATGTTGCCATTTTTATGTAGTGCTGAGTGTTACGGCCGTGTGTAATGTAAAGTGGGCGTTCTTATGTAGTGCTGAGTGTTACGGCTGTGTGTAAAGTAAAGTGGGCGTTCTTATGTAGTGCTGAGTGTTACGGCTGTGTGTAATGTAAAGTGGGCGTTCTTATGTAGTGCTGAGTGTTACGGCTGTGTGTAATGTAAAGTGGGCGTTCTTATGTAGTGCTGAGTGTTACGGCTCTGTGTAATGTAAATTGGGCGTTCTTATGTAGTGCTGAGTGTTACGGCTGTGTGTAATGTAAAGTTGGCGTTCTTATGTAGTGCTGAGTGTTACGGGTGTGTGTAATGTAAAGTGGGCGTTCTTATGTAGTGATGAGTGTGTCGGCCGTGTATAATGTAAAGTGGACGTTCTTATGTAGTGCTGAGTGTTACGGCTGTGTGTAATGTAAAGTGGGCGTTCTTATGTAGTGCTGAGTGTTATGGCTGTGTGTAATGTAAAGTGGGCGTTCTTATGTAGTGCTGAGTGTTACGGCTGTGTGTAATGTAAAGTGGGCTTTCTAATGTAGTGCTGAGTGTTACGGCCGTGTGTAATGTAAATTGTGCGTTCTTATGTAGTGCTGAGTGTTACGGCCGTGTGTAAAGTAAAGTGGGCGTTCTTATGTAGTGCTGAGTGTTACGGCCGTGTGTAATGTAAAGTGGGCGTTCTTATGTAGTGCTGAGTGTTACGGCTGTGTGTAATGTAAAGTGGGCGTTCTTATGTAGTGCTGAGTGTTACGGCTGTGTGTAATGTAAAGTGTGCGTTCTTATGTAGTGCTGAGTGTTACGGCTGTGTGTAATGTAAAGTGGGCATTCTTATGTAGTGCTGAGTGTTACGGCCGTGTGCAATGTAAAGTGGGCGTTCTTATGTAGTGCTGAGTGTTACGGCTGTGTGCAATGTAAAGTGGGCGTTCTTATGTAGTGCTGAGTATTATGGCTGTGTGTAATGTAAAGTGGGCGTTCTTATGTGGTGCTGAGTGTTACGGCTGTGTGTAATGTAAATAGGGCGTTCTTATGTAGTGCTGAGTGTTAAGGCTGTGTGTAATGTAAAGTGGGTGTTCTTATGTAGTGCTAAGTATTACGGCCGTGTGTAATGTAAAGTGGGCGTTTTTATGTAGTGCTGAGTGTTATAGCTGTGTGTAATGTAAAGTGGGAGTTCTTATGTATTGCTGAGTGTTATGGCTGTGTGTAATGTAAAGTGGGCGTTCTTATGTAGTGCTGAGTGTTACGGCCGTGTGTAATGTAAAGTTGCCGTTTTTATGTAGTGCTGAGTGTTACGGCCGTGTGTAATGTAAAGTGGGCGTTCTTATGTAGTGCTGAGTGTTACGGCTGTGTGTAATGTAAAGTGGGTGTTCTTATGTAGTGCTGAGTGTTACGGCTGTGTGTAATGTAAAGTGGGCGTTCTTATGTAGTGCTGAGTGTTACGGCCGTGTGTAATGTAAAGTGGGCGTTCTTATGTAGTGCTGAGTGTTACGGCCGTGTGTAATGTAAAGTGGGCGTTCTTATGTAGTGCTGAGTGTTACGGTCGTGTGTAATGTAAAGTGGGCATTCTTATGTAGTGCTGAGTGTTATGGCTGTGTGTAATGTAAAGTGGGCGTTCTTATGTAGTGCTGAGTGTTACGGCCGTGTGTAATGTAAAGTTGCCATTTTTATGTAGTGCTGAGTGTTACGGCCGTGTGTAATGTAAAGTGGGCGTTCTTAAGTAGTGCTGATTGTTACGGCTGTGTGTAAAGTAAAGTGGGCGTTCTTATGTAGTGCTGAGTGTTACGGCTGTGTGTAATGTAAAGTGGGCGTTCTTATGTAGTGCTGAGTGTTACGGCTGTGTGTAATGTAAAGTGGGCGTTCTTATGTAGTGCTGAGTGTTACGGCCGTGTGTAATGTAAAGTGGGTATTCTTATGTAGAGCTGAGTATTACGGCTGTGTGTAATGTAAAGTGGGCGTTCTTATGTAGTGCTGAGTGTTACGGCTGTGTGTAATGTAAAGTGGGCGTTCTTATGTAGTGCTGAGTATTACGGCTGTGTGTAATGTAAAGTGGGCGTTCTTATGTAGTGCTGAGTGTGTCGGTAGTGTGTAATGTAAAGTTGCCGTTTTTATGTAGTGCTGAGTGCTACGGCTGTGTGTAATGTAAAGTGGGCGTTCTTATGTAGTGCTGAGTGTTACGGCCGTGTGTAATGTAAAGTGGGCGTTCTTATGTAGTGCTGAATGTTACGGCTGTGTGTAATGTAAAGTGGGCGTTCTTATGTAGTGCTGAGTATTACGGCCGTGTGTAATGTAAAATGGGCATTCTTATGTAGTGCTGAGTGTTACGGCTGTGTGTAATGTAAAGTGGGCGTTCTTATGTAGTGCTGGGTGTTACGGCTGTGTGTAATGTAAAGTGGGCGTTCTTATGTAGTGCTAAGTATTACGGCCGTGTGTAATGTAAAATGGGCGTTCTTATGTAGTGCTGAGTATTACGGCTGTGTGTAATGTAAAGTGGGCGTTTTTATGTAGTGCTGAGTGTTATAGCTGTGTGTAATGTAAAGTGGGCGTTCTTATGTAGTGCTGAGTGTTATGGCTGTGTGTAATGTAAAGTGGGCGTTCTTATGTAGTGCTGAGTGTTACGGCCGTGTGTAATGTAATGTTGCCATTTTTATGTAGTGCTGAGTGTTACGGCCGTGTGTAATGTAAAGTGGGCGTTCTTATGTAGTGCTGAGTGTTACGGCTGTGTGTAAAGTAAAGTGGGCGTTCTTATGTAGTGCTGAGTGTTACGGCTGTGTGTAATGTAAAGTGGGCGTTCTTATGTAGTGCTGAGTGTTACGGCTGTGTGTAATGTAAAGTGGGCGTTCTTATGTAGTGCTGAGTGTTACGGCTCTGTGTAATGTAAATTGGGCGTTCTTATGTAGTGCTGAGTGTTACGGCTGTGTGTAATGTAAAGTTGGCGTTCTTATGTAGTGCTGAGTGTTACGGGTGTGTGTAATGTAAAGTGGGCGTTCTTATGTAGTGATGAGTGTGTCGGCCGTGTATAATGTAAAGTGGACGTTCTTATGTAGTGCTGAGTGTTACGGCTGTGTGTAATGTAAAGTGGGCGTTCTTATGTAGTGCTGAGTGTTATGGCTGTGTGTAATGTAAAGTGGGCGTTCTTATGTAGTGCTGAGTGTTACGGCTGTGTGTAATGTAAAGTGGGCTTTCTAATGTAGTGCTGAGTGTTACGGCCGTGTGTAATGTAAATTGTGCGTTCTTATGTAGTGCTGAGTGTTACGGCCGTGTGTAAAGTAAAGTGGGCGTTCTTATGTAGTGCTGAGTGTTACGGCCGTGTGTAATGTAAAGTGGGCGTTCTTATGTAGTGCTGAGTGTTACGGCTGTGTGTAATGTAAAGTGGGCGTTCTTATGTAGTGCTGAGTGTTACGGCTGTGTGTAATGTAAAGTGTGCGTTCTTATGTAGTGCTGAGTGTTACGGCTGTGTGTAATGTAAAGTGGGCGTTCTTATGTAGTGCTGAGTGTTACGGCTGTGTGTAATGTAAAGTGGGCGTTCTTATGTAGTGCTGAGTGTTACGGCTGTGTGTAATGTAAAGTGGGCGTTCTTATGTAGTGCTGAGTGTTACGGCTGTGTGTAATGTAAAGTGGGCGTTCTTATGTAGTGCTGAGTGTTACGGCTGTGTGTAATGTAAAATGGGCGTTCTTATGTAGTGCTGAGTGTTATGGCTGTGTGTAATGTAAAGTGGCTGTTCTTATGTAGTGCTGAGTGTTACGGCTGTGTGTAATGTAAAGTGGGCGTTCTTATGTAGTGCTGAGTGTTACGGCTGTGTGTAATGTAAAGTGGGCGTTTTTATGTAGTGCTGAGTGTTACGGCCGTGTGCAATGTAAAGTGGGCGTTCTTATGTAGTGCTGAGTGTTACGGCTGTGTGCAATGTAAAGTGGGCGATCTTATGTGGTGCTGAGTGTTACGGCTGTGTGTAATGTAAATAGGGCGTTCTTATGTAGTGCTGAGTGTTAAGGCTGTGTGTAATGTAAAGTGGGCGTTCTTATGTAGTGCTGAGTGTTACGGCTGTGTGTAATGTAAAGTGGACGTTCTTATGTAGTGCTGAGTGTTACGGCCGTGTGTAATGTAAAGTGGGCGTTCTTAAGTAGTGCTGATTGTTATGGCTGTGTGTAATGTAAAGTGGGCGTTCTTATGTAGTGCTGAGTGTTACGGCCATGTGTAATGTAAAGTGAGCGTTCTTATGTAGAGCTGAGTATTACGGCTGTGTGTAATGTAAAGAGGGCGATCTTATGTAGTGCTGAGTGCTACGGCTGTGTGTAATGTAAAGTGGGCGTTCTTATGTAGTGCTGAGTGTTACGGCTGTGTGTAATGTAAAGTGGGCGTTCTTATGTAGTGCTGAGTATTACGGCTGTGTGTAATGTAAAGTGGGCGTTCTTATGTAGTGCTGAGTGTTACGGCTGTGTGTAAAGTAAAGTGGGCGTTCTTATGTAGTGCTGAGTGTTACGGCTGTGTGTAATGTAAAGTGGTCGTTTTTATGTAGTGCTGAGTGTTACGGCTGTGTGTAATGTAAAGTGGGCGTTCTTATGTAGTGCTTAGTGTTACGGCTGTGTGTAATGTAAAGTGGGCGTTCTTATGTAGTGCTGAGTGTTACGGCTGTGTGTAATGTAAAGTGAGTGTTCTTATGTAGTGCTGAGTGTTACGGCTGTGTGTAATGTAAAGTGAGTGTTCTTATTAAGTCTGAGTATTACGGCTGTGTGTAATGTAAAGTGGGCGTTCTTATGTAGTGCTGAGTGTTACGGCTGTGTGTAATGTAAAGTGGGCGTTCTTATGTAGTGCTGAGTGTTACGGCCGTGTGTAATGTAAAGTGGGTATTCTTATGTAGAGCTGAGTATTACGGCTGTGTGTAATGTAAAGTGGGCGTTCTTATGTAGTGCTGAGTGTTACGGCTGTGTGTAATGTAAAGTGGGCGTTCTTATGTAGTGCTGAGTATTACGGCTGTGTGTAATGTAAAGTGGGCGTTCTTATGTAGTGCTGAGTGTGTCGGTAGTGTGTAATGTAAAGTTGCCGTTTTTATGTAGTGCTGAGTGCTACGGCTGTGTGTAATGTAAAGTGGGCGTTCTTATGTAGTGCTGAGTGTTACGGCCGTGTGTAATGTAAAGTGGGCGTTCTTATGTAGTGCTGAATGTTACGGCTGTGTGTAATGTAAAGTGGGCGTTCTTATGTAGTGCTGAGTATTACGGCCGTGTGTAATGTAAAATGGGCGTTCTTATGTAGTGCTGAGTGTTACGGCTGTGTGTAATGTAAAGTGGGCGTTCTTATGTAGTGCTGGGTGTTACGGCTGTGTGTAATGTAAAGTGGGCGTTTTTATGTAGTGCTAAGTATTACGGCCGTGTGTAATGTAAAATGGGCGTTCTTATGTAGTGCTGAGTATTACGGCTGTGTGTAATGTAAAGTGGGCGTTTTTATGTAGTGCTGAGTGTTATAGCTGTGTGTAATGTAAAGTGGGCGTTCTTATGTAGTGCTGAGTGTTATGGCTGTGTGTAATGTAAAGTGGGCGTTCTTATGTAGTGCTGAGTGTTACGGCCGTGTGTAATGTAATGTTGCCATTTTTATGTAGTGCTGAGTGTTACGGCCGTGTGTAATGTAAAGTGGGCGTTCTTATGTAGTGCTGAGTGTTACGGCTGTGTGTAAAGTAAAGTGGGCGTTCTTATGTAGTGCTGAGTGTTACGGCTGTGTGTAATGTAAAGTGGGCGTTCTTATGTAGTGCTGAGTGTTACGGCTGTGTGTAATGTAAAGTGGGCGTTCTTATGTAGTGCTGAGTGTTACGGCCATGTGTAATGTAAAGTGGGCGTTCTTATGTAGTGCTGAGTGTTACGGCTCTGTGTAATGTAAAGTGGGCGTTCTTATGTAGTGCTGAGTGTTACGGCTGTGTGTAATGTAAAGTTGGCGTTCTTATGTAGTGCTGAGTGTTACGGGTGTGTTTAATGTAAAGTGGGCGTTCTTATGTAGTGATGAGTGTGTCGGCCGTGTATAATGTAAAGTGGACGTTCTTATGTAGTGCTGAGTGTTACGGCTGTGTGTAATGTAAAGTGGGCGTTCTTATGTAGTGCTGAGTGTTACGGCTGTGTGTAATGTAAAGTGGGCGTTCTTATGTAGTGCTGAGTGTTACGGCTGTGTGTAATGTAAAGTGGGCTTTCTAATGTTTTGCTGAGTGTTACGGCCGTGTGTAATGTAAATTGTGCGTTCTTATGTAGTGCTGAGTGTTACGGCCGTGTGTAAAGTAAAGTGGGCATTCTTATGTAGTGCTGAGTGTTACGGCCGTGTGTAATGTAAAGTAGGCGTTCTTATGTAGTGCTGAGTGTTACGGCTGTGTGTAATGTAAAGTGGGCGTTCTTATGTAGTGCTGAGTGTTACGGCTGTGTGTAATGTAAAGTGGGCGTTCTTATGTAGTGCTGAGTGTTAAGGCTGTGTGTAATGTAAAGTGGGCGTTCTTATGTAGTGCTGAGTGTTACGGCTGTGTGTAATGTAAAGTGGGCGTTCTTATGTAGTGCTGAGTGTTACGGCTGTGTGTAATGTAAAGTGGGCGTTCTTATGTAGTGCTGAGTGTTACGGCTGTGTGTAATGTAAAGTGGGCGTTCTTATGTAGTGCTGAGTGTTACGGCTGTGTGTAATGTAAAATGGGCGTTCTTATGTAGTGCTGAGTGTTATGGCTGTGTGTAATGTAAAGTGGCCGTTCTTATGTAGTGCTGAGTGTTACGGCTGTGTGTAATGTAAAGTGGGCGTTCTTATGTAGTGCTGAGTGTTACGGCTGTGTGTAATGTAAAGTGGGCGTTTTTATGTAGTGCTGAGTGTTACGGCCGTGTGCAATGTAAAGTGGGCGTTCTTATGTAGTGCTGAGTGTTAAGGCTGTGTGCAATGTAAAGTGGGCGTTCTTATGTAGTGCTGAGTATTATGGCTGTGTGTAATGTAAAGTGGGCGATCTTATGTGGTGCTGAGTGTTACGGCTGTGTGTAATGTAAATAGGGCGTTCTTATGTAGTGCTGAGTGTTAAGGCTGTGTGTAATGTAAAGTGGGCGTTCTTATGTAGTGCTGAGTGTTACGGCTGTGTGTAATGTAAAGTGGACGTTCTTATGTAGTGCTGAGTGTTACGGCCGTGTGTAATGTAAAGTGGGCGTTCTTAAGTAGTGCTGATTGTTATGGCTGTGTGTAATGTAAAGTGGGCGTTCTTATGTAGTGCTGAGTGTTACGGCCATGTGTAATGTAAAGTGAGCGTTCTTATGTAGAGCTGAGTATTACGGCTGTGTGTAATGTAAAGAGGGCGATCTTATGTAGTGCTGAGTGCTACGGCTGTGTGTAATGTAAAGTGGGCGTTCTTATGTAGTGCTGAGTGTTACGGCTGTGTGTAATGTAAAGTGGGCGTTCTTATGTAGTGCTGAGTATTACGGCTGTGTGTAATGTAAAGTGGGCGTTCTTATGTAGTGCTGAGTGTTACGGCTGTGTGTAAAGTAAAGTGGGCGTTCTTATGTAGTGCTGAGTGTTACGGCTGTGTGTAATGTAAAGTGGGCGTTTTTATGTAGTGCTGAGTGTTACGGCTGTGTGTAATGTAAAGTGGGCGTTCTTATGTAGTGCTTAGTGTTACGGCTGTGTGTAATGTAAGGTGGGCGTTCTTATGTAGTGCTGAGTGTTACGGCTGTGTGTAATGTAAAGTGAGTGTTCTTATGTAGTGCTGAGTGTTACGGCTGTGTGTAATGTAAAGTGAGTGTTCTTATTTAGTGCTGAGTATTACGGCTGTGTGTAATGTAAAGTTGGCGTTCTTATGTAGTGCTGAGTGTTACGGCTGTGTGTAATGTAAAGTGGGCGTTCTTATGTAGTGCTGAGTATTACGGCTGTGTGTAATGTAAAGTGGGCGTTCTTATGTAGTGCTGAGTGTTACGGCTGTTTGTAATGTAATGTGAGCGTTCTTTTGTAGTGCTGAGTGCTACGGCTGTGTGTAATGTAAAGTGGGCATTCTTATGTAGTGCTGAGTGTTACGGCTGTGTGTAATGTAAAGTGGGAGTTCTTATGTAGTGCTGAGTGTTACGGCCGTGTGTAATGTAAAGTGGGCGTTCTTATGTAGTGCATGTAAAGTGGGCGTTTTTATGTAGTGCTGAGCGGTACGGCCGTGTGTTATGTAAAGTGGGCGTTCTTATGTAGTGCTGAGTGTTACGGCTGTGTGTAAAGTAAAGTGGGCGTTCTTATGTAGTGCTGAGTGTTACGGCTGTGTGTAATGTAAAGTGGGCGTTCTTATGTAGTGCTGAGTGTTACGGCTGTGTGTAATGTAAAGTGGGCGTTCTTATGTAGTGCTGAGTGTTACGGCCATGTGTAATGTAAAGTGGGCGTTCTTATGTAGTGCTGAGTGTTACGGCTGTGTGTAATGTAAAGTGGGCGTTCTTATGTAGTGCTGAGTGTTACGGCTGTGTTTAATGTAAAGTGGGCGTTCTTATGTAGTGCTGAGTGTTACGGCTGTGTGTAATGTAAAGTGGGCGTTCTTATGTAGTGCTGAGTGTTATGGCTGTGTGTAATGTAAAGTGGGCGTTCTTATGTAGTGCTAAGTATTACGGCCGTGTGTAATGTAAAATGGGCGTTCTTATGTAGTGCTGAGTATTACGGCTGTGTGTAATGTAAAGTGGGCGTTTTTATGTAGTGCTGAGTGTTATAGCTGTGTGTAAGGTAAAGTGGGAGTTCTTATGTAGTGCTGAGTGTTATGGCTGTGTGTAATGTAAAGTGGGCGTTCTTATGTAGTGCTGAGTGTTACGGCCGTGTGTAATGTAAAGTTGCCGTTTTTATGTAGTGCTGAGTGTTACGGCCGTGTGTAATGTAAAGTGGGCATTCTTATGTAGTGCTGAGTGTTACGGCTGTGTGTAATGTAAAGTGGGCGTTCTTATGTAGTGCTGAGTGGTACGGCTGTGTGTAATGTAAAGTGGGCGTTCTTATGTAGTGCTGAGTGTTACGGCCGTGTGTAATGTAAAGTGGGCGTTCTTATGTAGTGCTGAGTGTTACGGTCGTGTGTAATGTAAAGTGGGCGTTCTTATGTAGTGCTGAGTGTTATGGCTGTGTGTAATGTAAAGTGGGCGTTCTTATGTAGTGCTGAGTGTTACGGCCGTGTGTAATGTAAAGTTGCCATTTTTATGTAGTGCTGAGTGTTACGGCCGTGTGTAATGTAAAGTGGGCATTCTTAAGTAGTGCTGAGTGTTACGGCTGTGTGTAAAGTAAAGTGGGCGTTCTTATGTAGTGCTGAGCGTTACGGCTGTGTGTAATGTAAAGTGGGCGTTCTTATGTAGTGCTGAGTGTTACGGCTGTGTGTAATGTAAAGTGGGCGTTCTTATGTAGTGCTGAGTGTTACGGCCGTGTGTAATGTAAAGTGGGTATTCTTATGTAGAGCTGAGTATTACGGCTGTGTGTAATGTAAAGTGGGCATTCTTATGTAGAGCTGAGTATTACGGCCGTGTGTAATGTAAAGTGGGCATTCTTATGTAGAGCTGAGTATTACTGCTGTGTGTAATGTATAGAAGGCGTTCTTATGTAGTGCTGAGTGCTACGGCTGTGTGTAATGTAAAGTGGGCGTTCTTATGTAGTGCTGAGTGTTACGGCTGTGTGTAATGTAAAGTGGGCATTCTTATGTAGTGCTGAGTATTACGGCTGTGTGTAATGTAAAGTGGGCGTTCTTATGTAGTGCTGAGTGTGTCGGCTGTGTGTAATGTAAAGTTGACGTTTTTATGTAGTGCTGAGTGCTACGGCTGTGTGTAATGTAAAGTGGGTGTTCTTATGTAGTGCTGAGTGTTACGGCCGTGTGTAATGTAAAGTGGGCGTTCTTATGTAGTGCTGAATGTTACGGCTGTGTGTAATGTAAAGTGGGCGTTCTTATGTAGTGCTGAGTATTACGGCCGTGTGTAATGTAAAATGGGCGTTCTTATGTAGTGCTGAGTGTTACGGCTGTGTGTAATGTAAGGTGGGCGTTCTTATGTAGTGCTGAGTGTTACGGCTGTGTGTAATGTAAAGTGGGCGTTCTTATGTAGTGCTAAGTATTACGGCCGTGTGTAATGTAAAATGGGCGTTCTTATGTAGTGCTGAGTATTACAGCTGTGTGTAATGTAAAGTGGGCGTTTTTATGTAGTGCTGAGTGTTATAGCTGTGTGTAATGTAAAGTGGGCGTTCTTATGTAGTGCTGAGTGTTATGGCTGTGTGTAATGTAAAGTGGGCGTTCTTATGTAGTGCTGAGTGTTACGGCCGTGTGTAATGTAAAGTTACCATTTTTATGTAGTGCTGAGTGTTACGGCCGTGTGTAATGTAAAGTGGGCGTTCTTATGTAGTGCTGAGTGTTACGGCTGTGTGTAATGTAAAGTGGGCGTTCTTATGTAGTGCTGAGTGTTACGGCTGTGTGTAATGTAAAGTGGGCGTTCTTATGTAGTGCTGAGTGTTACGGCCGTGTGTAATGTAAAGTGGGCGTTCTTATGTAGTGCTGAGTGTTACGGCTCTGTGTAATGTAAAGTGGGCGTTCTTATGTAGTGCTGAGTGTTACGGCTGTGTGTAATGTAAAGTTGGCGTTCTTATGTAGTGCTGAGTGTTACGGGTGTGTTTAATGTAAAGTGGGCGTTCTTATGTAGTGATGAGTGTGTCGGCCGTGTATAATGTAAAGTGGACGTTCTTATGTAGTGCTGAGTGTTACGGCTGTGTGTAATGTAAAGTGGGCGTTCTTATGTAGTGCTGAGTGTTACGGCTGTGTGTAATGTAAAGTGGGCGTTCTTATGTAGTGCTGAGTGTTACGGCTGTGTGTAATGTAAAGTGGGCTTTCTAATGTAGTGCTGAGTGTTACGGCCGTGTGTAATGTAAATTGTGCGTTCTTATGTAGTGCTGAGTGTTACGGCCGTGTGTAAAGTAAAGTGGGCGTTCTTATGTAGTGCTGAGTGTTACGGCCGTGTGTAATGTAAAGTGGGCGTTCTTATGTAGTGCTGAGTGTTACGGCTGTGTGTAATGTAAAGTGGGCGTTCTTATGTAGTGCTGAGTGTTACGGCTGTGTGTAATGTAAAGTGGGCGTTCTTATGTAGTGCTGAGTGTTACGGCTGTGTGTAATGTAAAGTGGGCGTTCTTATGTAGTGCTGAGTGTTACGGCTGTGTGTAATGTAAAGTGGGCATTCTTATGTAGTGCTGAGTGTTACGGCTGTGTGTAATGTAAAGTGGGCGTTCTTATGTAGTGCTGAGTGTTACGGCTGTGTGTAATGTAAAGTGGGCGTTCTTATGTAGTGCTGAGTGTTACGGCTGTGTGTAATGTAAAATGGGCGTTCTTATGTAGTGCTGAGTGTTATGGCTGTGTGTAATGTAAAGTGGCCGTTCTTATGTAGTGCTGAGTGTTACGGCTGTGTGTAATGTAAAGTGGGCGTTCTTATGTAGTGCTGAGTGTTACGGCTGTGTGTAATGTAAAGTGGGCGTTTTTATGTAGTGCTGAGTGTTACGGCCGTGTGCAATGTAAAGTGGGCGTTCTTATGTAGTGCTGAGTGTTACGGCTGTGTGCAATGTAAAGTGGGCGTTCTTATGTAGTGCTGAGTATTATGGTTGTGTGTATTGTAAAGTGGGCGATCTTATGTGGTGCTGAGTGTTACGGCTGTGTGTAATGTAAATAGGGCGTTCTTATGTAGTGCTGAGTGTTAAGGCTGTGTGTAATGTAAAGTGGGCGTTCTTATGTAGTGCTGAGTGTTACGGCTGTGTGTAATGTAAAGTGGACGTTCTTATGTAGTGCTGAGTGTTACGGCCGTGTGTAATGTAAAGTGGGCGTTCTTAAGTAGTGCTGATTGTTATGGCTGTGTGTAATGTAAAGTGGGCGTTCTTATGTAGTGCTGAGTGTTACGGCCATGTGTAATGTAAAGTGAGAGTTCTTATGTAGAGCTGAGTATTACGGCTGTGTGTAATGTAAAGAGGGCGATCTTATGTAGTGCTGAGTGCTACGGCTGTGTGTAATGTAAAGTGGGCGTTCTTATGTAGTGCTGAGTGTTACGGCTGTGTGTAATGTAAAGTGGGCGTTCTTATGTAGTGCTGAGTATTACGGCTGTGTGTAATGTAAAGTGGGCATTCTTATGTAGTGCTGAGTGTTACGGCTGTGTGTAAAGTAAAGTGGGCGTTCTTATGTAGTGCTGAGTGTTACGGCTGTGTGTAATGTAAAGTGGGCGTTTTTATGTAGTGCTGAGTGTTACGGCTGTGTGTAATGTAAAGTGGGCGTTCTTATGTAGTGCTTAGTGTTACGGCTGTGTGTAATGTAAGGTGGGCGTTCTTATGTAGTGCTGAGTGTTACGGCTGTGTGTAATGTAAAGTGAGTGTTCTTATGTAGTGCTGAGTGTTACGGCTGTGTGTAATGTAAAGTGAGTGTTCTTATTTAGTGCTGAGTATTACGGCTGTGTGTAATGTAAAGTGGGCGTTCTTATGTAGTGCTGAGTGTTACGGCTGTGTGTAATGTAAAGTGGGCGTTCTTATGTAGTGCTGAGTATTACGGCTGTGTGTAATGTAAAGTGGGCGTTCTTATGTAGTGCTGAGTGTTACGGCTGTTTGTAATGTAATGTGAGCGTTCTTTTGTAGTGCTGAGTGCTACGGCTGTGTGTAATGTAAAGTGGGCATTCTTATGTAGTGCTGAGTGTTACGGCTGTGTGTAATGTAAAGTGGGAGTTCTTATGTAGTGCTGAGTGTTACGGCCGTGTGTAATGTAAAGTGGGCGTTCTTATGTAGTGCATGTAAAGTGGGCGTTTTTATGTAGTGCTGAGTGTTACGGCCGTGTGTTATGTAAAGTGGGTGTTCTTATGTAGTGCTGAGTGTTACGGCTGTGTGTAAAGTAAAGTGGGCGTTCTTATGTAGTGCTGAGTGTTACGGCTGTGTGTAATGTAAAGTGGGCGTTCTTATGTAGTGCTGAGTGTTACGGCTGTGTGTAATGTAAAGTGGGCGTTCTTATGTAGTGCTGAGTGTTACGGCCATGTGTAATGTAAAGTGGGCGTTCTTATGTAGTGCTGAGTGTTACGGCTGTGTGTAATGTAAAGTGGGCGTTCTTATGTAGTGCTGAGTGTTACGGCTGTGTGTAATGTAAAGTGGGCGTTCTTATGTAGTGCTGAGTGTTACGGCTGTGTGTAATGTAAAGTGGGCGTTCTTATGTAGTGCTGAGTGTTATGGCTGTGTGTAATGTAAAGTGGGAGTTCTTATGTAGTGCTAAGTATTACGGCCGTGTGTAATGTAAAATGGGCGTTCTTATGTAGTGCTGAGTATTACGGCTGTGTGTAATGTAAAGTGGGCGTTTTTATGTAGTGCTGAGTGTTATAGCTGTGTGTAATGTAAAGTGGGAGTTCTTATGTAGTGCTGAGTGTTATGGCTGTGTGTAATGTAAAGTGGGCGTTCTTATGTAGTGCTGAGTGTTACGGCCGTGTGTAATGTAAAGTTGCCGTTTTTATGTAGTGCTGAGTGTTACGGCCGTGTGTAATGTAAAGTGGGCATTCTTATGTAGTGCTGAGTGTTACGGCTGTGTGTAATGTAAAGTGGGCGTTCTTATGTAGTGCTGAGTGGTACGGCTGTGTGTATTGTAAAGTGGGCGTTCTTATGTAGTGCTGAGTGTTACGGCCGTGTGTAATGTAAAGTGGGCGTTCTTATGTAGTGCTGAGTGTTACGGCCGTGTGTAATGTAAAGTGGGCGTTCTTATGTAGTGCTGAGTGTTACGGTCGTGTGTAATGTAAAGTGGGCGTTCTTATGTAGTGCTGAGTGTTATGGCTGTGTTTAATGTAAAGTGGGCGTTCTTATGTAGTGCTGAGTGTTACGGCCGTGTGTAATGTAAAGTTGCCATTTTTATGTAGTGTTGAGTGTTACCGCCGTGTGTAATGTAAAGTGGGCGTTCTTAAGTAGTGCTGAGTGTTACGGCTGTGTGTAAAGTAAAGTGGGCGTTCTTATGTAGTGCTGAGCGTTACGGCTGTGTGTAATGTAAAGTGGGCGTTCTTATGTAGTGCTGAGTGTTACGGCTGTGTGTAATGTAAAGTGGGCGTTCTTATGTAGTGCTGAGTGTTACGGCCGTGTGTAATGTAAAGTGGGTATTCTTATGTAGAGCTGAGTATTACGGCTGTGTGTAATGTAAAGTGGGCATTCTTATGTAGAGCTGAGTATTACGGCCGTGTGTAATGTAAAGTGGGCATTCTTATGTAGAGCTGAGTATTACTGCTGTGTGTAATGTAAAGAAGGCGTTCTTATGTAGTGCTGAGTGCTACGGCTGTGTGTAATGTAAAGTGGGCGTTCTTATGTAGTGCTGAGTGTTACGGCTGTGTGTAATGTAAAGTGGGCGTTCTTATGTAGTGCTGAGTATTACGGCTGTGTGTAATGTAAAGTGGGCGTTCTTATGTAGTGCTGAGTGTGTCGGCTGTGTGTAATGTAAAGTTGATGTTTTTATGTAGTGCTGAGTGCTACGGCTGTGTGTAATGTAAAGTGGGCGTTCTTATGTAGTGCTGAGTGTTACGGCCGTGTGTAATGTAAAGTGGGCGTTCTTATGTAGTGCTGAATGTTACGGCTGTGTGTAATGTAAAGTGGGCGTTCTTATGTAGTGCTGAGTATTACGGCCGTGTGTAATGTAAAATGGGCGTTCTTATGTAGTGCTGAGTGTTACGGCTGTGTGTAATGTAAAGTGGGCGTTCTTATGTAGTGCTGAGTGTTACGGCTGTGTGTAATGTAAAGTGGGCGTTCTTATGTAGTGCTAAGTATTACGGCCGTGTGTAATGTAAAATGGGCGTTCTTATGTAGTGCTGAGTATTACGGCTGTGTGTAATGTAAAGTGGGCGTTTTTATGTAGTGCTGAGTGTTATAGCTGTGTGTAATGTAAAGTGGGCATTCTTATGTAGTGCTGAGTGTTATGGCTGTGTGTAATGTAAAGTGGGCGTTCTTATGTAGTGCTGAGTGTTACGGCCGTGTGTAATGTAAAGTTGCCATTTTTATGTAGTGCTGAGTGTTACGGCCGTGTGTAATGTAAAGTGGGCGTTCTTATGTAGTGCTGAGTGTTACGGCTGTGTGTAAAGTAAAGTGGGCGTTCTTATGTAGTGCTGAGTGTTATGGCTGTGTGTAATGTAAAGTGGGCGTTCTTATGTAGTGCTGAGTGTTACGGCTGTGTGTAATGTAAAGTGGGCGTTCTTATGTAGTGCTGAGTGTTACGGCCGTGTGTAATGTAAATTGTGCGTTCTTATGTAGTGCTGAGTGTTACGGCCGTGTGTAAAGTAAAGTGGGCGTTCTTATGTAGTGCTGAGTGTTACGGCCGTGTGTAATGTAAAGTGGGCGTTCTTATGTAGTGCTGAGTGTTACGGCTGTGTGTAATGTAAAGTGGGCGTTCTTATGTAGTGCTGAGTGTTACGGCTGTGTGTAATGTAAAGTGGGCGTTCTTATGTAGTGCTGAGTGTTACGGCTGTGTGTAATGTAAAGTGGGCGTTCTTATGTAGTGCTGAGTGTTACGGCTGTGTGTAATGTAAAGTGGGCGTTCTTATGTAGTGCTGAGTGTTACGGCTGTGTGTAATGTAAAGTGGGCGTTCTTATGTAGTGCTGAGTGTTACGGCTGTGTGTAATGTAAAGTGGGCGTTCTTATGTAGTGCTGAGTGTTATGGCTGTGTGTAATGTAAAGTGGGCGTTCTTATGTAGTGCTGAGTGTTACGGCTGTGTGTAATGTAAAGTGGGCGTTCTTATGTAGTGCTGAGTGTTACGGCTGTGTGTAATGTAAAGTGGGCGTTCTTATGTAGTGCTGAGTGTTACGGCCGTGTGCAATGTAAAGTGGGCGTTCTTATGTAGTGCTGAGTGTTACGGCTGTGTGCAATGTAAAGTGGGCGTTCTTATGTAGTGCTGAGTATTATGGCTGTGTGTAATGTAAAGTGGGCGTTCTTATGTAGTGCTGAGTGTTACGGCTGTGTGTAATGTAAAGTGGGCGTTCTTATGTAGTGCTGAGTGTTACGGCTGTGTGTAATGTAAAGTGGGCGTTCTTATGTAGTGCTGAGTGTTACGGCTGTGTGTAATGTAAAGTGGGCGTTCTTATGTAGTGCTGAGTGTTATGGCTGTGTGTAATGTAAAGTGGGCATTCTTATGTAGTGCTGAGTGTTACGGCTGTGTGTAATGTAAAGTGGGCGTTCTTATGTAGTGCTGAGTGTTACGGCTGTGTGTAATGTAAAGTGGGCGTTCTTATGTAGTGCTGAGTGTTACGGCTGTGTGTAATGTAAAGTGGGCGTTCTTATGTAGTGCTGAGTGTTACGGCCATGTGTAATGTAAAGTGGGCGTTCTTATGTAGTGCTGAGTGTTACGGCTGTGTGTAATGTAAAGTGGGCGTTCTTATGTAGTGCTGAGTGTTACGGCTGTGTGTAATGTAAAGTGGGCGTTCTTATGTAGTGCTGAGTGTTACGGCTGTGTGTAATGTAAAGTGGGCGTTCTTATGTAGTGCTGAGTGTTACGGCTGTGTGTAATGTAAAGTGGGCGTTCTTATGTAGTGCTAAGTATTACGGCCGTGTGTAATGTAAAATGGGCGTTCTTATGTAGTGCTGAGTATTACGGCTGTGTGTAATGTAAAGTGGGCGTTTTTATGTAGTGCTGAGTGTTATAGCTGTGTGTAATGTAAAGTGGGAGTTCTTATGTAGTGCTGAGTGTTATGGCTGTGTGTAATGTAAAGTGGGCGTTCTTATGTAGTGCTGAGTGTTACGGCCGTGTGTAATGTAAAGTTGCCGTTTTTATGTAGTGCTGAGTGTTACGGCCGTGTGTAATGTAAAGTGGGCATTCTTATGTAGTGCTGAGTGTTACGGCTGTGTGTAATGTAAAGTGGGCGTTCTTATGTAGTGCTGAGTGTTACGGCCGTGTGTAATGTAAAGTGGGCGTTCTTATGTAGTGCTGAGTGTTACGGCCATGTGTAATGTAAAGTGGGTGTTCTTATGTAGTGCTGAGTGTTACGGTCGTGTGTAATGTAAAGTGGGCGTTCTTATGTAGTGCTGAGTGTTATGGCTGTGTGTAATGTAAAGTGGGCGTTCTTATGTAGTGCTGAGTGTTACGGCCGTGTGTAATGTAAAGTTGCCATTTTTATGTAGTGCTGAGTGTTACGGCCGTGTGTAATGTAAAGTGGGCGTTCTTAAGTAGTGCTGAGTGTTACGGCTGTGTGTAAAGTAAAGTGGGCGTTCTTATGTAGTGCTGAGCGTTACGGCTGTGTGTAATGTAAAGTGGGCGTTCTTATGTAGTGCTGAGTGTTACGGCTGTGTGTAATGTAAAGTGGGCGTTCTTATGTAGTGCTGAGTGTTACGGCCGTGTGTAATGTAAAGTGGGTATTCTTATGTAGAGCTGAGTATTACGGCTGTGTGTAATGTAAAGTGGGCATTCTTATGTAGAGCTGAGTATTACGGCCGTGTGTAATGTAAAGTGGGCATTCTTATGTAGAACTGAGTATTACTGCTGTGTGTAATGTAAAGTGGGCGTTCTTATGTAGTGCTGAGTGTTACGGCCGTGTGTAATGTAAAGTGGGCGTTCTTATGTAGTGCTGAGTATTACGGCCGTGTGTAATGTAAAATGGGCGTTCTTATGTAGTGCTGAGTGTTACGGCTGTGTGTAATGTAAAGTGGGCGTTCTTATGTAGTGCTGAGTGTTACGGCTGTGTGTAATGTAAAGTGGGCGTTCTTATGTAGTGCTAAGTATTACGGCCGTGTGTAATGTAAAATGGGCGTTCTTATGTAGTGCTGATTGTTACGGCTGTGTGTAATGTAAAGTGGGCGTTCTTATGTAGTGCTGAGTGTTACGGCTGTGTGTAATGTAAAGTGGGCGTTCTTATGTAGTGCTGAGTGTTATGGCTGTGTGTAATGTAAAGTGGGCGTTCTTATGTAGTGCTGAGTGTTACGGCTGTGTGTAATGTAAAGTGGGCGTTCTTATGTAGTGCTGAGTGTTACGGCTGTGTGTAATGTAAAGTGGGCGTTCTTATGTAGTGCTGAGTGTTACGGCCGTGTGCAATGTAAAGTGGGCGTTCTTATGTAGTGCTGAGTGTTATGGCTGTGTGCAATGTAAAGTGGGCGTTCTTATGTAGTGCTGAGTGTTACGGCTGTGTGTAATGTAAAGTGGGCGTTCTTATGTAGTGCTGAGTGTTACGGCTGTGTGCAATGTAAAGTGGGCATTCTTATGTAGTGCTGAGTATTATGGCTGTGTGTAATGTAAAGTGGGCGTTCTTATGTGGTGCTGAGTGTTACGGCTGTGTGTAATGTAAATAGGGCGTTCTTATGTAGTGCTGAGTGTTAAGGCTGTGTGTAATGTAAAGTGGGCGTTCTTATGTAGTGCTGAGTGTTACGGCTGTGTGTAATGTAAAGTGGACGTTCTTATGTAGTGCTGAGTGTTACGGCCGTGTGTAATGTAAAGTGGGCGTTCTTAAGTAGTGCTGATTGTTATGGCTGTGTGTAATGTAAAGTGGGCGTTCTTATGTAGTGCTGAGTGTTACGGCCATGTGTAATGTAAAGTGGGCGTTCTTATGTAGAGATGAGTATTACGGCTGTGTGTAATGTAAAGAGGGCGATCTTATGTAGTGCTGAGTGCTACGGCTGTGTGTAATGTAAAGTGGGCGTTCTTATGTAGTGCTGAGTGTTACGGCTGTGTGTAATGTAAAGTGGGCGTTTTTATGTAGTGCTGAGTATTACGGCTGTGTGTAATGTAAAGTGGGCGTTCTTATGTAGTGCTGAGTGTTACGGCTGTGTGTAAAGTAAAGTGGGCGTTCTTATGTAGTGCTGAGTGTTACGGCTGTGTGTAATGTAAAGTGGGCGTTTTTATGTAGTGCTGAGTGTTACGGCTGTGTGTAATGTAAAGTGGGCGTTCTTATGTAGTGCTTAGTGTTACGGCTGTGTGTAATGTAAGGTGGGCGTTCTTATGTAGTGCTGAGTGTTACGGCTGTGTGTAATGTAAAGTGATTGTTCTTATGTAGTGCTGAGTGTTACGGCTGTGTGTAATGTAAAGTGAGTGTTCTTATTTAGTGCTGAGTATTACGGCTGTGTGTAATGTAAAGTGGGCGTTCTTATGTAGTGCTTAGTGTTACGGCTGTGTGTAATGTAAAGTGGGCGTTCTTATGTAGTGCTGAGTATTACGGCTGTGTGTAATGTAAAGTGGGCGTTCTTATGTAGTGCTGAGTGTTACGGCTGTTTGTAATGTAATGTGAGCGTTCTTTTGTAGTGCTGAGTGCTACGGCTGTGTGTAATGTAAAGTGGGCATTCTTATGTAGTGCTGAGTGTTACGGCTGTGTGTAATGTAAAGTGGGAGTTCTTATGTAGTGCTGAGAGTTACGGCCGTGTGTAATGTAAAGTGGGCGTTCTTATGTAGTGCATGTAAAGTGGGCGTTTTTATGTAGTGCTGAGTGTTACGGCCGTGTGTAATGTAAAGTGGGCGTTCTTATGTAGTGCTGAGTGTTACGGCTGTGTGTAAAGTAAAGTGGGCGTTCTTATGTAGTGCTGAGTGTTACGGCTGTGTGTAATGTAAAGTGGGCGTTCTTATGTAGTGCTGAGTGTTACGGCTGTGTGTAATGTAAAGTGGGCGTTCTTATGTAGTGCTGAGTGTTACGGCCATGTGTAATGTAAAGTGGGCGTTATTATGTAGTGCTGAGTGTTACGGCTCTGTGTAATGTAAAGTGGGCGTTCTTATGTAGTGCTGAGTGTTACGGCTGTGTGTAATGTAAAGTGGGCGTTCTTATGTAGTGCTGAGTGTTACGGCCGTGTGTAATGTAAAGTTGGCGTTCTTATGTAGTGCTGAGTGTTACGGGTGTGTTTAATGTAAAGTGGGCGTTCTTATGTAGTGATGAGTTTGTCGGCCATGTATAATGTAAAGTGGACGTTCTTATGTAGTGCTGAGTGTTACGGCTGTGTGTAATGTAAAGTGGGCGTTTTTATGTAGTGCTGAGTGTTACGGCTGTGTGTAATGTAAAGTGGGCGTTCTTATGTAGTGCTTAGTGTTACGGCTGTGTGTAATGTAAGGTGGGCGTTCTTATGTAGTGCTGAGTGTTACGGCTGTGTGTAATGTAAAGTGAGTGTTCTTATGTAGTGCTGAGTGTTACGGCTGTGTGTAATGTAAAGTGAGTGTTCTTATTTAGTGCTGAGTATTACGGCTGTGTGTAATGTAAAGTGGGCGTTCTTATGTAGTGCTGAGTGTTACGGCTGTGTGTAATGTAAAGTGGGCGTTCTTATGTAGTGCTGAGTATTACGGCTGTGTGTAATGTAAAGTGGGCGTTCTTATGTAGTGCTGAGTGTTACGGCTGTTTGTAATGTAATGTGAGCGTTCTTTTGTAGTGCTGAGTGCTACGGCTGTGTGTAATGTAAAGTGGGCATTCTTATGTAGTGCTGAGTGTTACGGCTGTGTGTAATGTAAAGTGGGAGTTCTTATGTAGTGCTGAGTGTTACGGCCGTGTGTAATGTAAAGTGGGCGTTCTTATGTATTGCATGTAAAGTGGGCGTTTTTATGTAGTGCTGAGTGTTACGGCCGTGTGTTATGTAAAGTGGGCGTTCTTATGTAGTGCTGAGTGTTACGGCTGTGTGTAAAGTAAAGTGGGCGTTCTTATGTAGTGCTGAGTGTTACGGCTGTGTGTAATGTAAAGTGGACGTTTTTATGTAGTGCTGAGTGTTACGGCTGTGTGTAATGTAAAGTGGGCGTTCTTATGTAGTGCTGAGTGTTACGGCCATGTTTAATGTAAAGTGGGCGTTCTTATGTAGTGCTGAGTGTTACGGCTGTGTGTAATGTAAAGTGGGCGTTCTTATGTAGTGCTGAGTGTTACGGCTGTGTGTAATGTAAAGTGGGCGTTCTTATGTAGTGCTGAGTGTTACGGCTGTGTGTAATGTAAAGTGGGCGTTCTTATGTAGTGCTGAGTGTTACGGCTGTGTGTAATGTAAAGTGGGCGTTCTTATGTAGTGCTAAGTATTACGGCCGTGTGTAATGTAAAATGGGCGTTCTTATGTAGTGCTGAGTATTACGGCTGTGTGTAATGTAAAGTGGGCGTTTTTATGTAGTGCTGAGTGTTATAGCTGTGTGTAATGTAAAGTGGGAGTTCTTATGTAGTGCTGAGTGTTATGGCTGTGTGTAATGTAAAGTGGGCGTTCTTATGTAGTGCTGAGTGTTACGGCCGTGTGTAATGTAAAGTTGCCATTTTTATGTAGTGCTGAGTGTTACGGCCGTGTGTAATGTAAAGTGGGCGTTTTTATGTAGTGCTGAGTGTTACGGCCGTGTGTAATGTAAAGTGGGCGTTCTTATGTAGTGCTGAGTGTTACGGCTGTGTGTAAAGTAAAGTGGGCGTTCTTATGTAGTGCTGAGTGTTATGGCTGTGTGTAATGTAAAGTGGGCATTCTTATGTAGTGCTGAGTGTTACGGCTGTGTGTAATGTAAAGTGGGCGTTCTTATGTAGTGCTGAGTGTTACGGCCGTGTGTAATGTAAATTGTGCGTTCTTATGTAGTGCTGAGTGTTACGGCCGTGTGTAAAGTAAAGTGGGCGTTCTTATGTAGTGCTGAGTGTTACGGCCGTGTGTAATGTAAAGTGGGCGTTCTTATGTAGTGCTGAGTGTTACGGCTGTGTGTAATGTAAAGTGGGCGTTCTTATGTAGTGCTGAGTGTTACGGCTGTGTGTAATGTAAAGTGGGCGTTCTTATGTAGTGCTGAGTGTTACGGCTGTGTGTAATGTAAAGTGGGCGTTCTTATGTAGTGCTGAGTGTTACGGCTGTGTGTAATGTAAAGTGGGCGTTCTTATGTAGTGCTGAGTGTTACGGCTGTGTGTAATGTAAAGTGGGCGTTCTTATGTAGTGCTGAGTGTTACGGCTGTGTGTAATGTAAAGTGGGCGTTCTTATGTAGTGCTGAGTGTTATGGCTGTGTGTAATGTAAAGTGGGCGTTCTTATGTAGTGCTGAGTGTTACGGCTGTGTGTAATGTAAAGTGGGCGTTCTTATGTAGTGCTGAGTGTTACGGCTGTGTGTAATGTAAAGTGGGCGTTCTTATGTAGTGCTGAGTGTTACGGCCGTGTGCAATGTAAAGTGGGCGTTCTTATGTAGTGCTGAGTGTTACGGCTGTGTGCAATGTAAAGTGGGCGTTCTTATGTAGTGCTGAGTATTATGGCTGTGTGTAATGTAAAGTGGGCGTTCTTATGTAGTGCTGAGTGTTACGGCTGTGTGTAATGTAAAGTGGGCGTTCTTATGTAGTGCTGAGTGTTACGGCTGTGTGTAATGTAAAGTGGGCGTTCTTATGTAGTGCTGAGTGTTACGGCTGTGTGTAATGTAAAGTGGGCGTTCTTATGTAGTGCTGAGTGTTATGGCTGTGTGTAATGTAAAGTGGGCGTTCTTATGTAGTGCTGAGTGTTACGGCTGTGTGTAATGTAAAGTGGGCGTTCTTATGTAGTGCTGAGTGTTACGGCTGTGTGTAATGTAAAGTGGGCGTTCTTATGTAGTGCTGAGTGTTACGGCTGTGTGTAATGTAAAGTGGGCGTTCTTATGTAGTGCTGAGTGTTACGGCCATGTGTAATGTAAAGTGGGCGTTCTTATGTAGTGCTGAGTGTTACGGCTGTGTGTAATGTAAAGTGGGCGTTCTTATGTAGTGCTGAGTGTTACGGCTGTGTGTAATGTAAAGTGGGCGTTCTTATGTAGTGCTGAGTGTTACGGCTGTGTGTAATGTAAAGTGGGCGTTCTTATGTAGTGCTGAGTGTTACGGCTGTGTGTAATGTAAAGTGGGCGTTCTTATGTAGTGCTAAGTATTACGGCCGTGTGTAATGTAAAATGGGCGTTCTTATGTAGTGCTGAGTATTACGGCTGTGTGTAATGTAAAGTGGGCGTTTTTATGTAGTGCTGAGTGTTATATCTGTGTGTAATGTAAAGTGGGAGTTCTTATGTAGTGCTGAGTGTTATGGCTGTGTGTAATGTAAAGTGGGCGTTCTTATGTAGTGCTGAGTGTTACGGCCGTGTGTAATGTAAAGTTGCCGTTTTTATGTAGTGCTGAGTGTTACGGCCGTGTGTAATGTAAAGTGGGCATTCTTATGTAGTGCTGAGTGTTACGGCTGTGTGTAATGTAAAGTGGGCGTTCTTATGTAGTGCTGAGTGTTACGGCCGTGTGTAATGTAAAGTGGGCGTTCTTATGTAGTGCTGAGTGTTACGGCCGTGTGTAATGTAAAGTGGGTGTTCTTATGTAGTGCTGAGTGTTACGGTCGTGTGTAATGTAAAGTGGGCGTTCTTATGTAGTGCTGAGTGTTATGGCTGTGTGTAATGTAAAGTGGGCGTTCTTATGTAGTGCTGAGTGTTACGGCCGTGTGTAATGTAAAGTTGCCATTTTTATGTAGTGCTGAGTGTTACGGCCGTGTGTAATGTAAAGTGGGCGTTCTTAAGTAGTGCTGAGTGTTACGGCTGTGTGTAAAGTAAAGTTGGCGTTCTTATGTAGTGCTGAGCGTTACGGCTGTGTGTAATGTAAAGTGGGCGTTCTTATGTAGTGCTGAGTGTTACGGCTGTGTGTAATGTAAAGTGGGCGTTCTTATGTAGTGCTGAGTGTTACGGCCGTGTGTAATGTAAAGTGGGTATTCTTATGTAGAGCTGAGTATTACGGCTGTGTGTAATGTAAAGTGGGCATTCTTATGTAGAGCTGAGTATTACGGCCGTGTGTAATGTAAAGTGGGCATTCTTATGTAGAACTGAGTATTACTGCTGTGTGTAATGTAAAGTGGGCGTTCTTATGTAGTGCTGAGTGTTACGGCCGTGTGTAATGTAAAGTGGGCGTTCTTATGTAGTGCTGAGTATTACGGCCGTGTGTAATGTAAAATGGGCGTTCTTATGTAGTGCTGAGTGTTACGGCTGTGTGTAATGTAAAGTGGGCGTTCTTATGTAGTGCTGAGTGTTACGGCTGTGTGTAATGTAAAGTGGGCGTTCTTATGTAGTGCTAAGTATTACGGCCGTGTGTAATGTAAAATGGGCGTTCTTATGTAGTGCTGATTGTTACGGCTGTGTGTAATGTAAAGTGGGCGTTCTTATGTAGTGCTGAGTGTTACGGCTGTGTGTAATGTAAAGTGGGCGTTCTTATGTAGTGCTGAGTGTTATGGCTGTGTGTAATGTAAAGTGGGCGTTCTTATGTAGTGCTGAGTGTTACGGCTGTGTGTAATGTAAAGTGGGCGTTCTTATGTAGTGCTGAGTGTTACGGCTGTGTGCAATGTAAAGTGGGCGTTCTTATGTAGTGCTGAGTATTATGGCTGTGTGTAATGTAAAGTGGGCGTTCTTATGTGGTGCTGAGTGTTACGGCTGTGTGTAATGTAAATAGGGCGTTCTTATGTAGTGCTGAGTGTTAAGGCTGTGTGTAATGTAAAGTGGACGTTCTTATGTAGTGCTGAGTGTTACGGCCGTGTGTAATGTAAAGTGGGCGTTCTTAAGTAGTGCTGATTGTTATGGCTGTGTGTAATGTAAAGTGGGCGTTCTTATGTAGTGCTGAGTGTTACGGCCATGTGTAATGTAAAGTGGGCGTTCTTATGTAGAGATGAGTATTACGGCTGTGTGTAATGTAAAGAGGGCGATCTTATGTAGTGCTGAGTGCTACGGCTGTGTGTAATGTAAAGTGGGCGTTCTTATGTAGTGCTGAGTGTTACGGCTGTGTGTAATGTAAAGTGGGCGTTTTTATGTAGTGCTGAGTATTACGGCTGTGTGTAATGTAAAGTGGGCGTTCTTATGTAGTGCTGAGTGTTACGGCTGTGTGTAAAGTAAAGTGGGCGTTCTTATGTAGTGCTGAGTGTTACGGCTGTGTGTAATGTAAAGTGGGCGTTTTTATGTAGTGCTGAGTGTTACGGCTGTGTGTAATGTAAAGTGGGCGTTCTTATGTAGTGCTTAGTGTTACGGCTGTGTGTAATGTAAGGTGGGCGTTCTTATGTAGTGCTGAGTGTTACGGCTGTGTGTAATGTAAAGTGATTGTTCTTATGTAGTGCTGAGTGTTACGGCTGTGTGTAATGTAAAGTGAGTGTTCTTATTTAGTGCTGAGTATTACGGCTGTGTGTAATGTAAAGTGGGCGTTCTTATGTAGTGCTTAGTGTTACGGCTGTGTGTAATGTAAAGTGGGCGTTCTTATGTAGTGCTGAGTATTACGGCTGTGTGTAATGTAAAGTGGGCGTTCTTATGTAGTGCTGAGTGTTACGGCTGTTTGTAATGTAATGTGAGCGTTCTTTTGTAGTGCTGAGTGCTACGGCTGTGTGTAATGTAAAGTGGGCATTCTTATGTAGTGCTGAGTGTTACGGCTGTGTGTAATGTAAAGTGGGAGTTCTTATGTAGTGCTGAGAGTTACGGCCGTGTGTAATGTAAAGTGGGCGTTCTTATGTAGTGCATGTAAAGTGGGCGTTTTTATGTAGTGCTGAGTGTTACGGCCGTGTGTAATGTAAAGTGGGCGTTCTTATGTAGTGCTGAGTGTTACGGCTGTGTGTAAAGTAAAGTGGGCGTTCTTATGTAGTGCTGAGTGTTACGGCTGTGTGTAATGTAAAGTGGGCGTTCTTATGTAGTGCTGAGTGTTACGGCTGTGTGTAATGTAAAGTGGGCGTTCTTATGTAGTGCTGAGTGTTACGGCCATGTGTAATGTAAAGTGGGCGTTATTATGTAGTGCTGAGTGTTACGGCTCTGTGTAATGTAAAGTGGGCGTTCTTATGTAGTGCTGAGTGTTACGGCTGTGTGTAATGTAAAGTGGGCGTTCTTATGTAGTGCTGAGTGTTACGGCCGTGTGTAATGTAAAGTTGGCGTTCTTATGTAGTGCTGAGTGTTACGGGTGTGTTTAATGTAAAGTGGGCGTTCTTATGTAGTGATGAGTTTGTCGGCCATGTATAATGTAAAGTGGACGTTCTTATGTAGTGCTGAGTGTTACGGCTGTGTGTAATGTAAAGTGGGCGTTTTTATGTAGTGCTGAGTGTTACGGCTGTGTGTAATGTAAAGTGGGCGTTCTTATGTAGTGCTTAGTGTTACGGCTGTGTGTAATGTAAGGTGGGCGTTCTTATGTAGTGCTGAGTGTTACGGCTGTGTGTAATGTAAAGTGAGTGTTCTTATGTAGTGCTGAGTGTTACGGCTGTGTGTAATGTAAAGTGAGTGTTCTTATTTAGTGCTGAGTATTACGGCTGTGTGTAATGTAAAGTGGGCGTTCTTATGTAGTGCTGAGTGTTACGGCTGTGTGTAATGTAAAGTGGGCGTTCTTATGTAGTGCTGAGTATTACGGCTGTGTGTAATGTAAAGTGGGCGTTCTTATGTAGTGCTGAGTGTTACGGCTGTTTGTAATGTAATGTGAGCGTTCTTTTGTAGTGCTGAGTGCTACGGCTGTGTGTAATGTAAAGTGGGCATTCTTATGTAGTGCTGAGTGTTACGGCTGTGTGTAATGTAAAGTGGGAGTTCTTATGTAGTGCTGAGTGTTACGGCCGTGTGTAATGTAAAGTGGGCGTTCTTATGTATTGCATGTAAAGTGGGCGTTTTTATGTAGTGCTGAGTGTTACGGCCGTGTGTTATGTAAAGTGGGCGTTCTTATGTAGTGCTGAGTGTTACGGCTGTGTGTAAAGTAAAGTGGGCGTTCTTATGTAGTGCTGAGTGTTACGGCTGTGTGTAATGTAAAGTGGACGTTCTTATGTAGTGCTGAGTGTTACGGCTGTGTGTAATGTAAAGTGGGCGTTCTTATGTAGTGCTGAGTGTTACGGCCATGTTTAATGTAAAGTGGGCGTTCTTATGTAGTGCTGAGTGTTACGGCTGTGTGTAATGTAAAGTGGGCGTTCTTATGTAGTGCTGAGTGTTACGGCTGTGTGTAATGTAAAGTGGGCGTTCTTATGTAGTGCTGAGTGTTACGGCTGTGTGTAATGTAAAGTGGGCGTTCTTATGTAGTGCTGAGTGTTACGGCTGTGTGTAATGTAAAGTGGGCGTTCTTATGTAGTGCTAAGTATTACAGCCGTGTGTAATGTAAAATGGGCGTTCTTATGTAGTGCTGAGTATTACGGCTGTGTGTAATGTAAAGTGGGCGTTTTTATGTAGTGCTGAGTGTTATAGCTGTGTGTAATGTAAAGTGGGAGTTCTTATGTAGTGCTGAGTGTTATGGCTGTGTGTAATGTAAAGTGGGCGTTCTTATGTAGTGCTGAGTGTTACGGCCGTGTGTAATGTAAAGTTGCCGTTTTTATGTAGTGCTGAGTGTTACGGCCATGTGTAATGTAAAGTGGGCGTTCTTATGTAGTGCTGAGTGTTACGGCTGTGTGTAATGTAAAGTGGGCGTTCTTATGTAGTGCTGAGTGGTACGGCTGTGTGTAATGTAAAGTGGGCGTTCTTATGTAGTGCTGAGTGTTACGGCCGTGTGTAATGTAAAGTGGGCGTTCTTATGTAGTGCTGAGTGTTACGGCCGTGTGTAATGTAAAGTGGGCGTTCTTATGTAGTGCTGAGTGTGTCGGCTGTGTGTAATGTAAAGTTGACGTTTTTATGTAGTGCTGAGTGCTACGGCTGTGTGTAATGTAAAGTGGGCGTTCTTATGTAGTGCTGAGTGTTACGGCCGTGTGTAATGTAAAGTGGGCGTTCTTATGTAGTGCTGAATGTTACGGCTGTGTGTAATGTAAAGTGGGCGTTCTTATGTAGTGCTGAGTATTACGGCCGTGTGTAATGTAAAATGGGCATTCTTATGTAGTGCTGAGTGTTACGGCTGTGTGTAATGTAAAGTGGGCGTTCTTATGTAGTGCTGAGTGTTACGGCTGTGTGTAATGTAAAGTGGGCGTTCTTATGTAGTGCTAAGTATTACGGCCGTGTGTAATGTAAAATGGGCGTTCTTATGTAGTGCTGAGTATTACGGCTGTGTGTAATGTAAAGTGGGCGTTTTTATGTAGTGCTGAGTGTTATAGCTGTGTGTAATGTAAAGTGGGCGTTCTTATGTAGTGCTGAGTGTTATGGCTGTGTGTAATGTAAAGTGGGCGTTCTTATGTAGTGCTGAGTGTTACGGCCGTGTGTAATGTAAAGTTGCCATTTTTATGTAGTGCTGAGTGTTACGGCCGTGTGTAATGTAAATTGTGCGTTCTTATGTAGTGCTGAGTGTTACGGCCGTGTGTAAAGTAAAGTGGGCGTTCTTATTTAGTGCTGAGTGTTACGGCTGTGTGTAATGTAAAGTGGGCGTTCTTATGTAGTGCTGAGTGTTACGGCTGTGTGTAATGTAAAGTGGACGTTCTTATGTAGTGCTGAGTGTTACGGCTGTGTGTAATGTAAAGTGGGCGTTCTTATGTAGTGCTGATTGTTACGGCTGTGTGTAATGTAAAGTGGGCGTTCTTATGTAGTGCTGAGTGTTACGGCTGTGTGTAATGTAAAGTGGGCGTTCTTATGTAGTGCTGAGTGTTATGGCTGTGTGTAATGTAAAGTGGGCGTTCTTATGTAGTGCTGAGTGTTACGGCTGTGTGTAATGTAAAGTGGGCGTTCTTATGTAGTGCTGAGTGTTACGGCTGTGTGTAATGTAAAGTGGGCGTTCTTATGTAGTGCTGAGTGTTACGGCCGTGTGCAATGTAAAGTGGGCGTTCTTATGTAGTGCTGAGTGTTACGGCTGTGTGCAATGTAAAGTGGGCGTTCTTATGTAGTGCTGAGTATTATGGCTGTGTGTAATGTAAAGTGGGCGTTCTTATGTGGTGCTGAGTGTTACGGCTGTGTGTAATGTAAATAGGGCGTTCTTATGTAGTGCTGAGTGTTAAGGCTGTGTGTAATGTAAAGTGGGCGTTCTTATGTAGTGCTGAGTGTTACGGCTGTGTGTAATGTAAAGTGGATGTTCTTATGTAGTGCTGAGTGTTACGGCCGTGTGTAATGTAAAGTGGGCGTTCTTAAGTAGTGCTGATTGTTATGGCTGTGTGTAATGTAAAGTGGGCGTTCTTATGTAGTGCTGAGTGTTACGGCCATGTGTAATGTAAAGTGGGCATTCTTATGTAGAGCTGAGTATTACGGCTGTGTGTAATGTAAAGAGGGCGATCTTATGTAGTGCTGAGTGCTATGGCTGTGTGTAATGTAAAGTGGGCGTTCTTATGTAGTGCTGAGTGTTACGGCTGTGTGTAATGTAAAGTGGGCGTTTTTATGTAGTGCTGAGTATTACGGCTGTGTGTAATGTAAAGTGGGCGTTCTTATGTAGTGCTGAGTGTTACGGCTGTGTGTAAAGTAAAGTGGGCGTTCTTATGTAGTGCTGAGTGTTACGGCTGTGTGTAATGTAAAGTGGGCGTTTTTATGTAGTGCTGAGTGTTACGGCTGTGTGTAATGTAAAGTGGGCGTTCTTATGTAGTGCTTAGTGTTACGGCTGTGTGTAATGTAAGGTGGGCGTTCTTATGTAGTGCTGAGTGTTACGGCTGTGTGTAATGTAAAGTGATTGTTCTTATGTAGTGCTGAGTGTTACGGCTGTGTGTAATGTAAAGTGAGTGTTCTTATTTAGTGCTGAGTATTACGGCTGTGTGTAATGTAAAGTGGGCGTTCTTATGTAGTGCTTAGTATTACGGCTGTGTGTAATGTAAAGTGGGCGTTCTTATGTAGTGCTGAGTATTACGGCTGTGTGTAATGTAAAGTGGGCGTTCTTATGTAGTGCTGAGTGTTACGGCTGTTTGTAATGTAATGTGAGCGTTCTTTTGTAGTGCTGAGTGCTACGGCTGTGTGTAATGTAAAGTGGGCATTCTTATGTAGTGCTGAGTGTTACGGCTGTGTGTAATGTAAAGTGGGAGTTCTTATGTAGTGCTGAGAGTTACGGCCGTGTGTAATGTAAAGTGGGCTTTCTTATGTAGTGCATGTAAAGTGGGCGTTTTTATGTAGTGCTGAGTGTTACGGCCGTGTGTAATGTAAAGTGGGCGTTCTTATGTAGTGCTGAGTGTTACGGCTGTGTGTAAAGTAAAGTGGGTGTTCTTATGTAGTGCTGAGTGTTACGGCTGTGTGTAATGTAAAGTGGGCGTTCTTATGTAGTGCTGAGTGTTACGGCTGTGTGTAATGTAAAGTGGGCGTTCTTATGTAGTGCTGAGTGTTACGGCCATGTGTAATGTAAAGTGGGCGTTATTATGTAGTGCTGAGTGTTACGGCTCTGTGTAATGTAAAGTGGGCGTTCTTATGTAGTGCTGAGTGTTACGGCTGTGTGTAATGTAAAGTGGGCGTTCTTATGTAGTGCTGAGTGTTACGGCCGTGTGTAATGTAATGTTGGCGTTCTTATGTAGTGCTGAGTGTTACGGGTGTGTTTAATGTAAAGTGGGCGTTCTTATGTAGTGATGAGTTTGTCGGCCATGTATAATGTAAAGTGGACGTTCTTATGTAGTGCTGAGTGTTACGGCTGTGTGTAATGTAAAGTGGGCGTTTTTATGTAGTGCTGAGTGTTACGGCTGTGTGTAATGTAAAGTGGGCGTTCTTATGTAGTGCTTAGTGTTACGGCTGTGTGTAATGTAAGGTGGGCGTTCTTATGTAGTGCTGAGTGTTACGGCTGTGTGTAATGTAAAGTGAGTGTTCTTATGTAGTGCTGAGTGTTACGGCTGTGTGTAATGTAAAGTGAGTGTTCTTATTTAGTGCTGAGTATTACGGCTGTGTGTAATGTAAAGTGGGCGTTCTTATGTAGTGCTGAGTGTTACGGCTGTGTGTAATGTAAAGTGGGCGTTCTTATGTAGTGCTGAGTATTACGGCTGTGTGTAATGTAAAGTGGGCGTTCTTATGTAGTGCTGAGTGTTACGGCTGTTTGTAATGTAATGTGAGCGTTCTTTTGTAGTGCTGAGTGCTACGGCTGTGTGTAATGTAAAGTGGGCATTCTTATGTAGTGCTGAGTGTTACGGCTGTGTGTAATGTAAAGTGGGAGTTCTTATGTAGTGCTGAGTGTTACGGCCGTGTGTAATGTAAAGTGGGCGTTCTTATGTATTGCATGTAAAGTGGGCGTTTTTATGTAGTGCTGAGTGTTACGGCCGTGTGTTATGTAAAGTGGGCGTTCTTATCTAGTGCTGAGTGTTACGGCTGTGTGTAAAGTAAAGTGGGCGTTCTTATGTAGTGCTGAGTGTTACGGCTGTGTGTAATGTAAAGTGGGCGTTCTTATGTAGTGCTGAGTGTTACGGCTGTGTGTAATGTAAAGTGGGCGTTCTTATGTAGTGCTGAGTGTTACGGCCATGTTTAATGTAAAGTGGGCGTTCTTATGTAGTGCTGAGTGTTACGGCTGTGTGTAATGTAAAGTGGGCGTTCTTATGTAGTGCTGAGTGTTACGGCTGTGTGTAATGTAAAGTGGGCGTTCTTATGTAGTGCTGAGTGTTACGGCTGTGTGTAATGTAAAGTGGGCGTTCTTATGTAGTGCTGAGTGTTACGGCTGTGTGTAATGTAAAGTGGGCGTTCTTATGTAGTGCTAAGTATTACGGCCGTGTGTAATGTAAAATGGGCGTTCTTATGTAGTGCTGAGTATTACGGCTGTGTGTAATGTAAAGTGGGCGTTTTTATGTAGTGCTGAGTGTTATAGCTGTGTGTAATGTAAAGTGGGAGTTCTTATGTAGTGCTGAGTGTTATGGCTGTGTGTAATGTAAAGTGGGCGTTCTTATGTAGTGCTGAGTGTTACGGCCGTGTGTAATTTAAAGTTGCCGTTTTTATGTAGTGCTGAGTGTTACGGCCGTGTGTAATGTAAAGTGGGCCTTCTTATGTAGTGCTGAGTGTTACGGCTGTGTGTAATGTAAAGTGGGCGTTCTTATGTAGTGCTGAGTGGTATGGCTGTGTGTAATGTAAAGTGGGCGTTCTTATGTAGTGCTGAGTGTTACGGCCGTGTGTAATGTAAAGTGGGCGTTCTTATGTAGTGCTGAGTGTTACGGCCGTGTGTAATGTAAAGTGGGCGTTCTTATGTAGTGCTGAGTGTTACGGTCGTGTGTAATGTAAAGTGGGCGTTCTTATGTAGTGCTGAGTGTTATGGCTGTGTGTAATGTAAAGTGGGCGTTCTTATGTAGTGCTGAGTGTTACGGCCGTGTGTAATGTAAAGTTGCCATTTTTATGTAGTGCTGAGTGTTACGGCCATGTGTAATGTAAAGTGGGCATTCTTAAGTAGTGCTGAGTGTTACGGCTGTGTGTAAAGTAAAGTGGGCGTTCTTATGTAGTGCTGAGTGTTACGGCTGTGTGTAATGTAAAGTGGGCGTTCTTATGTAATGCTGAGTGTTACGGCTGTGTGTAATGTAAAGTGGGCGTTCTTATGTAGTGCTGAGTGTTACGGCCGTGTGTAATGTAAAGTGGGTATTCTTATGTAGAGCTGAGTATTACGGCTGTGTGTAATGTAAAGTGGGCATTCTTATGTAGAGCTGAGTATTACGGTCGTGTGTAATGTAAAGTGGGCATTCTTATGTAGAGCTGAGTATTACTGCTGTGTGTAATGTAAAGAGGGCGTTCTTATGTAGTGCTGAGTGCTACGGCTGTGTGTAATGTAAAGTGGGCGTTCTTATGTAGTGCTGAGTGTTACGGCTGTGTGTAATGTAAAGTGGGCGTTCTTATGTAGTGCTGAGTATTACGGCTGTGTGTAATGTAAAGTGGGCGTTCTTCTGTAGTGCTGAGTGTGTCGGCTGTGTGTAATGTAAAGTTGCCGTTTTTATGTAGTGCTGAGTGCTACGGCTGTGTGTAATGTAAAGTGGGCATTCTTATGTAGTGCTGAGTGTTACGGCTGTGTGTAATGTAAAGTGGGCGTTCTTATGTAGTGCTGAATGTTACGGCTGTGTGTAATGTAAAGTGGGCGTTCTTATGTAGTGCTGAGTATTACGGCCGTGTGTAATGTAAAATGGGCGTTCTTATGTAGTGCTGAGTGTTACGGCTGTGTGTAATGTAAAGTGGGCGTTCTTATGTAGTGCTGAGTGTTACGGCTGTGTGTAATGTAAAGTGGGCGTTCTTATGTAGTGCTAAGTATTACGGCCGTGTGTAATGTAAAATGGGCGTTCTTATGTAGTGCTGAGTATTACGGCTGTGTGTAATGTAAAGTGGGCGTTTTTATGTAGTGCTGAGTGTTATAGCTGTGTGTAATGTAAAGTGGGCGTTCTTATGTAGTGCTGAGTGTTATGGGTGTGTGTAATGTAAAGTGGGCGTTCTTATGTAGTGCTGAGTGTTACGGCCGTGTGTAATGTAAAGTTGCCATTTTTATGTAGTGCTGAGTGTTACGGCCGTGTGTAATGTAAAGTGGGCGTTCTTATGTAGTGCTGAGTGTTACGGCTGTGTGTAAAGTAAAGTGGGCGTTCTTATGTAGTGCTGAGTGTTATGGCTGTGTGTAATGTAAAGTGGGCGTTCTTATGTAGTGCTGAGTGTTACGGCTGTGTGTAATGTAAAGTGGGAGTTCTTATGTAGTGCTGAGTGTTACGGCCGTGTGTAATGTAAATTGTGCGTTCTTATGTAGTGCTGAGTGTTACGGCCGTGTGTAAAGTAAAGTGGGCGTTCTTATGTAGTGCTGAGTGTTACGGCCGTGTGTAATGTAAAGTGGGCGTTCTTATGTAGTGCTGAGTGTGTCGGCTGTGTGTAATGTAAAGTGGGCGTTCTTATGTAGTGCTGAGTGTTACGGCTGTGTGTAATGTAAAGTGGGCGTTCTTATGTAGTGCTGAGTGTTACGGCTGTGTGTAATGTAAAGTGGGCGTTCTTATGTAGTGCTGAGTGTTACGGCTGTGTGTAATGTAAAGTGGGCGTTCTTATGTACTGCTGAGTGTTACGGCTGTGTGTAATGTAAAGTGGGCGTTCTTATGTAGTGCTGAGTGTTATGGCTGTGTGTAATGTAAAGTGGCCGTTCTTATGTAGTGCTGAGTGTTACGGCTGTGTGTAATGTAAAGTGGGCGTTCTTATGTAGTGCTGAGTGTTACGGCTGTGTGTAATGTAAAGTGGGCGTTCTTATGTAGTGCTGAGTGTTCCGGCCGTGTGCAATGTAAAGTGGGCGTTCTTATGTAGTGCTGAGTGTTACGGCTGTGTGCAATGTAAAGTGGGCGTTCTTATGTAGTGCTGAGTATTATGGCTGTGTGTAATGTAAAGTGGGCGTTCTTATGTGGTGCTGAGTGTTACGGCTGTGTGTAATGTATATAGGGCGTTCTTATGTAGTGCTGAGTGTTAAGGCTGTGTGTAATGTAAAGTGGGCGTTCTTATGTAGTGCTGAGTGTTACGGCTGTGTGTAATGTAAAGTGGACGTTCTTATGTAGTGCTGAGTGTTACGGCCATGTGTAATGTAAAGTGGGCGTTCTTAAGTAGTGCTGATTGTTATGGCTGTGTGTAATGTAAAGTGGGCGTTCTTATGTAGTGCTGAGTGTTACGGCCATGTGTAATGTAAAGTGGGCGTTCTTATGTAGAGCTGAGTATTACGGCTGTGTGTAATGTAAAGAGGGCGATCTTATGTAGTGCTGAGTGCTACGGCTGTGTGTAATGTAAAGTGGGCGTTCTTATGTAGTGCTGAGTGTTACGGCTGTGTGTAATGTAAAGTGGGCGTTCTTATGTAGTGCTGAGTATTACGGCTGTGTGTAATGTAAAGTGGGCGTTCTTATGTAGTGCTGAGTGTTACGGCTGTGTGTAAAGTAAAGTGGGCGTTCTTATGTAGTGCTGAGTGCTACGGCTGTGTGTAATGTAAAGTGGGCGTTTTTATGTAGTGCTGAGTGTTACGGCTGTGTGTAATGTAAGGTGGGCGTTCTTATGTAGTGCTGAGTGTTACGGCTGTGTGTAATGTAAAGTGAGTGTTTTTATGTAGTGCTTAGTGTTACGGCTGTGTGTAATGTAAAGTGGGCGTTCTTATGTAGTGCTGAGTATTACGGCTGTGTGTAATGTAAAGTGGGCGTTCTTATGTAGTGCTGAGTGTTACGGCTGTTTGTAATGTAATGTGAGCGTTCTTTTGTAGTGCTGAGTGCTACGGCTGTGTGTAATGTAAAGTGGGCATTCTTATGTAGTGCTGAGTGTTACGGCTGTGTGTAATGTAAAGTGGGAGTTCTTATGTAGTGCTGAGAGTTACGGCCGTGTGTAATGTAAAGTGGGCGTTCTTATGTAGTGCATGTAAAGTGGGCATTTTTATGTAGTGCTGAGTGTTACGGCCGTGTGTAATGTAAAGTGGGCGTTCTTATGTAGTGCTGAGTGTTACGGCTGTGTGTAAAGTAAAGTGGGCGTTCTTATGTAGTGCTGAGTGTTACGGCTGTGTGTAATGTAAAGTGGGCGTTCTTATGTAGTGCTGAGTGTTACGGCTGTGTGTAATGTAAAGTGGGCGTTCTTATGTAGTGCTGAGTGTTACGGCCATGTGTAATGTAAAGTGGGCGTTCTTATGTAGTGCTGAGTGTTATGGCTCTGTGTAATGTAAAGTGGGCGTTCTTATGTAGTGCTGAGTGTTACGGCCGTGTGTAATGTAAAGTTGGCGTTCTTATGTAGTGCTGAGTGTTACGGGTGTGTTTAATGTAAAGTGGGCGTTCTTATGTAGTGATGAGTTTGTCGGCCGTGTATAATGTAAAGTGGACGTTCTTATGTAGTGCTGAGTGTTACGGCTGTGTGTAATGTAAAGTGGGCGTTCTTATGTAGTGCTGAGTGTTACGGCTGTGTGTAATGTAAAGTGGGCGTTCTTATGTAGTGCTGAGTGTTACGGCTGTGTGTAAGGTAAAGTGGGCATTCTTATGTAGTGCTGAGTGTTACGGCCGTGTGTAATGTAAAGTGGGCGTTCTTATGTAGTGCTGAGTGCTACGGCCGTGTGTAATGTAAAGTGGGCGTTCTTATGTAGTGCTGAGTGTTACGGTCGTGTGTAATGTAAAGTGGGCGTTCTTATGTAGTGCTGAGTGTTACGGCCGTGTGTAATGTAAAGTGGGCGTTCTTATGTAGTGCTGAGTGTTACGGCTGTGTGTAATGTAAAGTGGGCATTCCTATGTAGTGCTGAGTGTTACGGCTGTGTGTAATGTAAAGTGGGCGTTCTTATGTAGTGCTGAGTGTTACGGCTGTGTGTAATGTAAAATGGGCGTTCTTATGTAGTGCTGAGTGTTACGGCCGTGTGTAATGCAAAGTGGGCGTTCTTATGTAGTGCTGAGTGTTACGGCCGTGTGTAATGTAAAGTGGGCGTTCTTATGTAGTGCTGAGTGTTACGGTCGTGTGTAATGTAAAGTGGGCGTTCTTATGTAGTGCTGAGTGTTATGGCTGTGTGTAATGTAAAGTGGGCGTTCTTATGTAGTGCTGAGTGTTACGGCCGTGTGTAATGTAAAGTTGCCATTTTTATGTAGTGCTGAGTGTTACGGCCGTGTGTAATGTAAAGTGGGCGTTCTTAAGTAGTGCTGAGTGTTACGGCTGTGTGTAAAGTAAAGTGGGCGTTCTTATGTAGTGCTGAGTGTTATGGCTGTGTGTAATGTAAAGTGGGCGTTCTTATGTAGTGCTGAGTGTTACGGCTGTGTGTAATGTAAAGTGGGCGTTCTTATGTAGTGCTGAGTGTTACGGCCATGTGTAATGTAAAGTGGGTATTCTTATGTAGAGCTGAGTATTACGGCTGTGTGTAATGTAAAGTGGACATTCTTATGTAGAGCTGAGTATTACGGTCGTGTGTAATGTAAAGTGGGCATTCTTATGTAGAGCTGAGTATTACTGCTGTGTGTAATGTAAAGAGGGCGTTCTTATGTAGTGCTGAGTGCTACGGCTGTGTGTAATGTAAAGTGGGCGTTCTTATGTAGTGCTGAGTATTACGGCTGTGTGTAATGTAAAGTGGGCGTTCTTATGTAGTGCTGAGTGTGTCGGCTGTGTGTAATGTAAAGTTGCCGTTTTTATGTAGTGCTGAGTGCTACGGCTGTGTGTAATGTAAAGTGGGCGTTCTTATGTAGTGCTGAGTGTTACGGCCGTGTGTAATGTAAAGTGGGCGTTCTTATGTAGTGCTGAATGTTACGGCTGTGTGTAATGTAAAGTGGGCGTTCTTATGTAGTGCTGAGTATTACGGCCGTGTGTAATGTAAAATGGGCGTTCTTATGTAGTGCTGAGTGTTACGGCTGTGTGTAATGTAAAGTGGGCGTTCTTATGTAGTGCTGAGTGTTACGGCTGTGTGTAATGTAAAGTGGGCGTTCTTATGTAGTGCTAAGTATTACGGCCGTGTGTAATGTAAAATGGGCGTTCTTATGTAGTGCTGAGTATTACGGCTGTGTGTAATGTAAAGTGGGCGTTTTTATGTAGTGCTGAGTGTTATAGCTGTGTGTAATGTAAAGTGGGCGTTCTTATGTAGTGCTGAGTGTTATGGCTGTGTGTAATGTAAAGTGGGCGTTCTTATGTAGTGCTGAGTGTTACGGCCGTGTGTAATGTAAAGTTGCCATTTTTATGTAGTGCTGAGTGTTACGGCCGTGTGTAATGTAAAGTGGGCGTTCTTATGTAGTGCTGAGTGTTACGGCTGTGTGTAAAGTAAAGTGGGCGTTCTTATGTAGTGCTGAGTGTTATGGCTGTGTGTAATGTAAAGTGGGCGTTCTTATGTAGTGCTGAGTGTTACGGCTGTGTGTAATGTAAAGTGGGAGTTCTTATGTAGTGCTGAGTGTTACGGCCGTGTGTAATGTAAATTGTGCATTCTTATGTAGTGCTGAGTGTTACGGCCGTGTGTAAAGTAAAGTGGGCGTTCTTATGTAGTGCTGAGTGTTACGGCCGTGTGTAATGTAAAGTGGGTGTTCTTATGTAGTGCTGAGTGTTACGGCTGTGTGTAATGTAAAGTGGGCGTTCTTATGTAGTGCTGAGTGTTACGGCTGTGTGTAATGTAAAGTGGGCGTTCTTATGTAGTGCTGAGTGTTACGGCTGTGTGTAATGTAAAGTGGGCGTTCTTATGTAGTGCTGAGTGTTACGGCTGTGTGTAATGTAAAGTGGGCGTTCTTATGTAGTGCTGAGTGTTACGGCTGTGTGTAATGTAAAGTGGGCGTTCTTATGTAGTGCTGAGTGTTACGGCTGTGTGTAATGTAAAGTGGGCGTTCTTATGTAGTGCTGAGTGTTATGGCTGTGTGTAATGTAAAGTGGCCTTTCTTATGTAGTGCTGAGTGTTACGGCTGTGTGTAATGTAAAGTGGGCGTTCTTATGTAGTGCTGAGTGTTACGGCTGTGTGTAATGTAAAGTGGGCGTTCTTATGTAGTGCTGATTGTTATGGCTGTGTGTAATGTAAAGTGGGCGTTCTTATGTAGTGCTGAGTGTTACGGCCATGTGTAATGTAAAGTGGGCGTTCTTATGTAGAGCTGAGTATTACGGCTGTGTGTAATGTAAAGAGGGCGATCTTATGTAGTGCTGAGTGCTACGGCTGTGTGTAATGTAAAGTGGGCGTTCTTATGTAGTGCTGAGTGTTACGGCTGTGTGTAATGTAAAGTGGGCGTTCTTATGTAGTGCTGAGTATTACGGCTGTGTGTAATGTAAAGTGGGCGTTCTTATGTAGTGCTGAGTGTTACGGCTGTGTGTAAAGTAAAGTGGGCGTTCTTATGTAGTGCTGAGTGTTACGGCTGTGTGTAATGTAAAGTGGGCGTTTTTATGTAGTGCTGAGTGTTACGGCTGTGTGTAATGTAAGGTGGGCGTTCTTATGTAGTGCTGAGTGTTACGGCTGTGTGTAATGTAAAGTGAGTGTTCTTATGTAGTGCTGAGTGTTACGGCTGTGTGTAATGTAAAGTGAGTGTTCTTATTTAGTGCTGAGTATTACGGCTGTGTGTAATGTAAAGTGGGCGTTCTTATGTAGTGCTTAGTGTTACGGCTGTGTGTAATGTAAAGTGGGCGTTCTTATGTAGTGCTGAGTATTACGGCTGTGTGTAATGTAAAGTGGGCGTTCTTATGTAGTGCTGAGTGTTACGGCTGTTTGTAATGTAATGTGAGCGTTCTTTTGTAGTGCTGAGTGCTACGGCTGTGTGTAATGTAAAGTGGGCATTCTTATGTAGTGCTGAGTGTTACGGCTGTGTGTAATGTAAAGTGGGAGTTCTTATGTAGTGCTGAGAGTTACGGCCGTGTGTAATGTAAAGTGGGCGTTCTTATGTAGTGCATGTAAAGTGGGCGTTTTTATGTAGTGCTGAGTGTTACGGCCGTGTGTAATGTAAAGTGGGCGTTCTTATGTAGTGCTGAGTGTTACGGCTGTGTGTAAAGTAAAGTGGGCGTTCTTATGTAGTGCTGAGTGTTACGGCTGTGTGTAATGTAAAGTGAGCGTTCTTATGTAGTGCTGTGTGTTACGGCTGTGTGTAATGTAAAGTGGGCGTTCTTATGTAGTGCTGAGTGTTACGGCCATGTGTAATGTAAAGTGGGCGTTCTTATGTAGTGCTGAGTGTTACGGCTCTGTGTAATGTAAAGTGGGCATTCTTATGTAGTGCTGAGTGTTACGGCTGTGTGTAATGTAAAGTGGGCGTTCTTATGTAGTGCTGAGTGTTACGGCCGTGTGTAATGTAAAGTTGGCGTTCTTATGTAGTGCTGAGTGTTACAGGTGTGTTTAATGTAAAGTGGGCGTTCTTATGTAGTGATGAGTTTGTCGGCCGTGTATAATGTAAAGTGGACATTCTTATGTAGTGCTGAGTGTTACGGCTGTGTGTAATGTAAAGTGGGCGTTCTTATGTAGTGCTGAGTGTTACGGCTGTGTGTAATGTAAAGTGGGCGTTCTTATGTAGTGCTGAGTGTTACAGCTGTGTGTAATGTAAAGTGGGCGTTCTTATGTAGTGCTGAGTGTTACGGCCGTGTGTAATGTAAAGTGGGCGTTCTTATGTAGTGCTGAGTGTTACGGCTGTGTGTAATGTAAAGTGGGCGTTCTTATGTAGTGCTGAGTGTTACGGCTGTGTGTAATGTAAAGTGGGCGTTCTTATGTAGTGCTGAGTGTTACGGCTGTGTGTAATGTAAAGTGGGCGTTCTTATGTAGTGCTGAGTGTTACGGCTGTGTATAATGTAAAGTGGACATTCTTATGTAGTGCTGAGTGTTACGGCTGTGTGTAATGTAAAGTGGGCGTTCTTATGTAGTGCTGAGTGTTACGGCTGTGTGTAATGTAAAGTGGGCGTTCTTATGTAGTGCTGAGTGTTACGGCTGTGTGTAATGTAAAGTGGGCGTTCTTATGTAGTGCTGAGTGTTACGGCCGTGTGTAATGTAAAGTGGGCGTTCTTATGTAGTGCTGAGTGCTACGGCCGTGTGTAATGTAAAGTGGGCGTTCTTATGTAGTGCTGAGTGTTACGGCCGTGTGTAATGTAAAGTGGGCGTTCTTATGTAGTGCTGAGTGTTACGGCCGTGTGTAATGTAAAGTGGGCGTTCTTATGTAGTGCTGAGTGTTACGGCTGTGTGTAATGTAAAGTGGGCGTTCCTATGTAGTGCTGAGTGTTACGGCTGTGTGTAATGTAAAGTGGGCGTTCTTATGTAGTGCTGAGTGTTACGGCTGTGTGTAATGTAAAATGGGCGTTCTTATGTAGTGCTGAGTGTTACGGCTGTGTGTAATGTAAAGTGGGCGTTCTTATGTAGTGCTGAGTGTTACGGCTGTGTGTAATGTAAAGTGGGCGTTCTTATGTAGTGCTGAGTATTACGGCTGTGTGTAATGTAAAGTGGGCGTTCTTATGTAGTGCTGAGTGTTACGGCTGTGTGTAATGTAAAGTGGGCGTTCTTATGTAGTGCTGAGTGTTACGGCTGTGTGTAATGTAAAGTGGGCATTCTTATGTAGTGCTGAGTATTATGGCTGTGTGTAATGTAAAGTGGGCGTTCTTATGTGGTGCTGAGTGTTATGGCTGTGTGTAATGTAAAATGGGCGTTCTTATGTGGTGCTGAGTGTTACGGCTGTGTGTAATGTAAAGTGGGCGTTCTTATGTAGTGCTGAGTGTTACGGCTGTGTGTAATGTAAAGTGGGCGTTCTTATGTAGTGCTGAGTGTTACGGCCGTGTGTAATGTAAAGTGGGCGTTCTTATGTAGTGCTGAGTGTTACGGCCGTGTGTAATGTAAAGTGGGCGTTCTTATGTAGTGCTGAGTGTTATGGCCGTGTGTAATGTAAAGTGGGCGTTCTTATGTAGTGCTGAGTGTTACGGCTGTGTGTAATGTAAAGTGGGCGTTCTTATGTAGTGCTGAGTATTACCGCCGTGTGTAATGTAAAGTGGGCGTTCTTATGTAGTGCTGAGTATTACGGCCGTGTGTAATGTAAAGTGGGCGTTCTTATGTAGAGCTGAGTATTACGGCTGTGTGTAATGTAAAGAGGACGTTCTTATGTAGTGCTGAGTGCTACGGCTGTGTGTAATGTAAAGTGGGCGTTCTTATGTAGTGCTGAGTGTTACGGCTGTGTGTAATGTAAAGTGGGCGTTCTTATGTAGTGCTGAGTATTACGGCTGTGTGTAATGTAAAGTGGGCGTTCTTATGTAGTGCTGAGTGTTACGGCTGTGTGTAAAGTAAAGTGGGCTTTCTTATGTAGTGCTGAGTGTTACGGCTGTGTGTAATGTAAAGTGGGCGTTTTTATGTAGTGCTGAGTGTTACGGCTGTGTGTAATGTAAAGTGGGCGTTCTTATGTAGTGCTGAGTGTTGTGGCTGTGTGTAATGTAAAGTGGGCGTTCTTACATAGTGCTGAGTGTTACGGCCATGTGTAATGTAAAGTGGGCGTTCTTATGTAGTGCTGAGTGTTATGGCTGTGTGTAATGTAAAGTGGGCGTTCTTATGTAGTGCTGAGTGTTACGGCTGTGTGTAATGTAAAGTGGGCGTTCTTATGTAGTGCTGAGTATTACGGCTGTGTGTAATGTAAAGTGGGCGTTCTTATGTAGTGCTGAGTGTTACGGCTGTGTGTAAAGTAAAGTGGGCGTTCTTATGTAGTGCTGAGTGTTACGGCTGTGTGTAATGTAAAGTGGGCGTTTTTATGTAGTGCTGAGTGTTACGGCTGTGTGTAATGTAAGGTGGGCGTTCTTATGTAGTGCTGAGTGTTACGGCTGTGTGTAATGTAAAGTGAGTGTTCTTATGTAGTGCTGAGTGTTACGGCTGTGTGTAATGTAAAGTGAGTGTTCTTATTTAGTGCTGAGTATTACGGCTGTGTGTAATGTAAAGTGGGCGTTCTTATGTAGTGCTTAGTGTTACGGCTGTGTGTAATGTAAAGTGGGCGTTCTTATGTAGTGCTGAGTATTACGGCTGTGTGTAATGTAAAGTGGGCGTTCTTATGTAGTGCTGAGTGTTACGGCTGTTTGTAATGTAATGTGAGCGTTCTTTTGTAGTGCTGAGTGCTACGGCTGTGTGTAATGTAAAGTGGGCATTCTTATGTAGTGCTGAGTGTTACGGCTGTGTGTAATGTAAAGTGGGAGTTCTTATGTAGTGCTGAGAGTTACGGCCGTGTGTAATGTAAAGTGGGCGTTCTTATGTAGTGCATGTAAAGTGGGCGTTTTTATGTAGTGCTGAGTGGTACGGCCGTGTGTAATGTAAAGTGGGCGTTCTTATGTAGTGCTGAGTATAATGGCTGTGTGTAATGTAAAGTGGGCGTTCTTATGTGGTGCTGAGTGTTATGGCTGTGTGTAATGTAAAATGGGCATTCTTATGTGGTGCTGAGTGTTACGGCTGTGTGTAATGTAAAGTGGGCGTTCTTATGTAGTGCTGAGTGTTACGGCTGTGTGTAATGTAAAGTGGGCGTTCTTATGTAGTGCTGAGTGTTACGCCGTGTGTAATGTAAAGTGGGCGTTCTTATGTAGTGCTGAGTGTTACGGCCGTGTGTAATGTAAAGTGGGCGTTCTTATGTAGTGCTGAGTGTTATGGCCGTGTGTAATGTAAAGTGGGCGTTCTTATGTAGTGCTGAGTGTTACGGCTGTGTGTAATGTAAAGTGGGCGTTCTTATGTAGTGCTGAGTATTACGGCCGTGTGTAATGTAAAGTGGGCGTTCTTATGTAGAGCTGAGTATTACGGCTGTGTGTAATGTAAAGAGGACGTTCTTATGTAGTGCTGAGTGCTACGGCTGTGTGTAATGTAAAGTGGGCGTTCTTATGTAGTGCTGAGTGTTACGGCTGTGTGTAATGTAAAGTGGGCGTTCTTATGTAGTGCTGAGTATTAGGGCTGTGTGTAATGTAAAGTGGGCGTTCTTATGTAGTGCTGAGTGTTACGGCTGTGTGTAAAGTAAAGTGGGCTTTCTTATGTAGTGCTGAGTGTTACGGCTGTGTGTAATGTAAAGTGGGCGTTTTTATGTAGTGCTGAGTGTTACGGCTGTGTGTAATGTAAAGTGGGCGTTCTTATGTAGTGCTGAGTGTTGTGGCTGTGTGTAATGTAAAGTGGGCGTTCTTACATAGTGCTGAGTGTTACGGCCATGTGTAATGTAAAGTGGGCGTTCTTATGTAGTGCTGAGTGTTATGGCTGTGTGTAATGTAAAGTGGGCGTTCTTATGTAGTGCTGAGTGTTACGGCTGTGTGTAATGTAAAGTGGGCGTTCTTATGTAGTGCTGAGTATTACGGCTGTGTGTAATGTAAAGTGGGCGTTCTTATGTAGTGCTGAGTGTTACGGCTGTGTGTAAAGTAAAGTGGGCGTTCTTATGTAGTGCTGAGTGTTACGGCTGTGTGTAATGTAAAGTGGGCGTTTTTATGTAGTGCTGAGTGTTACGGCTGTGTGTAATGTAAGGTGGGCGTTCTTATGTAGTGCTGAGTGTTACGGCTGTGTGTAATGTAAAGTGAGTGTTCTTATGTAGTGCTGAGTGTTACGGCTGTGTGTAATGTAAAGTGAGTGTTCTTATTTAGTGCTGAGTATTACGGCTGTGTGTAATGTAAAGTGGGCGTTCTTATGTAGTGCTTAGTGTTACGGCTGTGTGTAATGTAAAGTGGGCGTTCTTATGTAGTGCTGAGTATTACAGCTGTGTGTAATGTAAAGTGGGCGTTCTTATGTAGTGCTGAGTGTTACGGCTGTTTGTAATGTAATGTGAGCGTTCTTTTGTAGTGCTGAGTGCTACGGCTGTGTGTAATGTAAAGTGGGCATTCTTATGTAGTGCTGAGTGTTACGGCTGTGTGTAATGTAAAGTGGGAGTTCTTATGTAGTGCTGAGAGTTACGGCCGTGTGTAATGTAAAGTGGGCGTTCTTATGTAGTGCATGTAAAGTGGGCGTTTTTATGTAGTGCTGAGTGTTACGGCCGTGTGTAATGTAAAGTGGGCGTTCTTATGTAGTGCTGAGTGTTACGGCTGTGTGTAAAGTAAAGTGGGCGTTCTTATGTAGTGCTGAGTGTTACGGCTGTGTGTAATGTAAAGTGAGCGTTCTTATGTAGTGCTGTGTGTTACGGCTGTGTGTAATGTAAAGTGGGCGTTCTTATGTAGTGCTGAGTGTTACGGCCATGTGTAATGTAAAGTGGGCGTTCTTATGTAGTGCTGAGTGTTACGGCTCTGTGTAATGTAAAGTGGGCATTCTTATGTAGTGCTGAGTGTTACGGCTGTGTGTAATGTAAAGTGGGCGTTCTTATGTAGTGCTGAGTGTTACGGCCGTGTGTAATGTAAAGTTGGCGTTCTTATGTAGTGCTGAGTGTTACAGGTGTGTTTAATGTAAAGTGGGCGTTCTTATGTAGTGATGAGTTTGTCGGCCGTGTATAATGTAAAGTGGACATTCTTATGTAGTGCTGAGTGTTACGGCTGTGTGTAATGTAAAGTGGGCGTTCTTATGTAGTGCTGAGTGTTACGGCTGTGTGTAATGTAAAGTGGGCGTTCTTATGTAGTGCTGAGTGTTACGGCTGTGTGTAATGTAAAGTGGGCGTTCTTATGTAGTGCTGAGTGTTACGGCCGTGTGTAATGTAAAGTGGGCGTTCTTATGTAGTGCTGAGTGCTACGGCCGTGTGTAATGTAAAGTGGGCGTTCTTATGTAGTGCTGAGTGTTACGGCCGTGTGTAATGTAAAGTGGGCGTTCTTATGTAGTGCTGAGTGTTTCGGCCGTGTGTAATGTAAAGTGGGCGTTCTTATGTAGTGCTGAGTGTTACGGCTGTGTGTAATGTAAAGTGGGCGTTCCTATGTAGTGCTGAGTGTGACGGCTGTGTGTAATGTAAAGTGGGCGTTCTTATGTAGTGCTGAGTGTTACGGCTGTGTGTAATGTAAAATGGGCATTCTTATGTAGTGCTGAGTGTTACGGCTGTGTGTAATGTAAAGTGGGCGTTCTTATGTAGTGCTGAGTGTTACGGCTGTGTGTAATGTAAAGTGGGCGTTCTTATGTAGTGCTGAGTATTACGGCTGTGTGTAATGTAAAGTGGGCGTTCTTATGTAGTGCTGAGTGTTACGGCTGTGTGTAATGTAAAGTGGGCGTTCTTATGTAGTGCTGAGTGTTATGGCTGTGTGTAATGTAAAGTGGGCATTCTTATGTAGTGCTGAGTATTATGGCTGTGTGTAATGTAAAGTGGGCGTTCTTATGTGGTGCTGAGTGTTATGGCTGTGTGTAATGTAAAATGGGCGTTCTTATGTGGTGCTGAGTGTTACGGCTGTGTGTAATGTAAAGTGGGCGTTCTTATGTAGTGCTGAGTGTTACGGCTGTGTGTAATGTAAAGTGGGCGTTCTTATGTAGTGCTGAGTGTTACGGCCGTGTGTAATGTAAAGTGGGCGTTCTTATGTAGTGCTGAGTGTTACGGCCGTGTGTAATGTAAAGTGGGCGTTCTTATGTAGTGCTGAGTGTTATGGCCGTGTGTAATGTAAAGTGGGCGTTCTTATGTAGTGCTGAGTGTTACGGCTGTGTGTAATGTAAAGTGGGCGTTCTTATGTAGTGCTGAGTATTACCGCCGTGTGTAATGTAAAGTGGGCGTTCTTATGTAGTGCTGAGTATTACGGCCGTGTGTAATGTAAAGTGGGCGTTCTTATGTAGAGCTGAGTATTACGGCTGTGTGTAATGTAAAGAGGACGTTCTTATGTAGTGCTGAGTGCTACGGCTGTGTGTAATGTAAAGTGGGCGTTCTTATGTAGTGCTGAGTGTTACGGCTGTGTGTAATGTAAAGTGGGCGTTCTTATGTAGTGCTGAGTATTACGGCTGTGTGTAATGTAAAGTGGGCGTTCTTATGTAGTGCTGAGTGTTACGGCTGTGTGTAAAGTAAAGTGGGCTTTCTTATGTAGTGCTGAGTGTTACGGCTGTGTGTAATGTAAAGTGGGCGTTTTTATGTAGTGCTGAGTGTTACGGCTGTGTGTAATGTAAAGTGGGCGTTCTTATGTAGTGCTGAGTGTTGTGGCTGTGTGTAATGTAAAGTGGGCGTTCTTACATAGTGCTGAGTGTTACGGCCATGTGTAATGTAAAGTGGGCGTTCTTATGTAGTGCTGAGTGTTATGGCTGTGTGTAATGTAAAGTGGGCGTTCTTATGTAGTGCTGAGTGTTACGGCCGTGTGTAATGTAAAGTGGGAGTTCTTATGTAGTGCTGAGTGTTACGGCCGTGTGTAATGTAAATTGTGCGTTCTTATGTAGTGCTGAGTGTTACGGCCGTGTGTAAAGTAAAGTGGGCGTTCTTATGTAGTGCTGAGTGTTACGGCCGTGTGTAATGTAAAGTGGGCGTTCTTATGTAGTGCTGAGTGTTACGGCTGTGTGTAATGTAAAGTGGGCGTTCTTATGTAGTGCTGAGTGTTACGGCTGTGTGTAATGTAAAGTGGGCGTTCTTATGTAGTGCTGAGTGTTACGGCTGTGTGTAATGTAAAGTGGGCGTTCTTATGTAGTGCTGAGTGTTACGGCTGTGTGTAATGTAAAGTGGGCGTTCTTATGTAGTGCTGAGTGTTACGGCTGTGTGTAATGTAAAGTGGGCGTTCTTATGTAGTGCTGAGTGTTACGGCTGTGTGTAATGTAAAGTGGGCGTTCTTATGTAGTGCTGAGTGTTATGGCTGTGTGTAATGTAAAGTGGCCGTTCTTATGTAGTGCTGAGTGTTACGGCTGTGTGTAATGTAAAGTGGGCGTTCTTATGTAGTGCTGAGTGTTACGGCTGTGTGTAATGTAAAGTGGGCGTTCTTATGTAGTGCTGAATGTTACGGCCGTGTGCAATGTAAAGTGGGCGTTCTTATGTAGTGCTGAGTGTTACGGCTGTGTGCAATGTAAAGTGGGCGTTCTTATGTAGTGTTGAGTATTATGGCTGTGTGTAATGTAAAGTGGGCGTTCTTATGTGGTGCTGAGTGTTACGGCTGTGTGTAATGTAAATAGGGCGTTCTTATGTAGTGCTGAGTGTTAAGGCTGTGTGTAATGTAAAGTGGGCGTTCTTATGTAGTGCTGAGTGTTACGGCTGTGTGTAATGTAAAGTGGACGTTCTTATGTAGTGCTGAGTGTTACGGCCGTGTGTAATGTAAAGTGGGCGTTCTTAAGTAGTGCTGATTGTTATGGCTGTGTGTAATGTAAAGTGGGCGTTCTTATGTAGTGCTGAGTGTTACGGCCATGTGTAATGTAAAGTGGGCGTTCTTATGTAGAGCTGAGTATTACGGCTGTGTGTAATGTAAAGAGGGCGATCTTATGTAGTGCTGAGTGCTACGGCTGTGTGTAATGTAAAGTGGGCGTTCTTATGTAGTGCTGAGTGTTACGGCTGTGTGTAATGTAAAGTGGGCGTTCTTATGTAGTGCTGAGTATTACGGCTGTGTGTAATGTAAAGTGGGCGTTCTTATGTAGTGCTGAGTGTTACGGCTGTGTGTAAAGTAAAGTGGGCGTTCTTATGTAGTGCTGAGTGTTACGGCTGTGTGTAATGTAAAGTGGGCGTTTTTATGTAGTGCTGAGTGTTACGGCTGTGTGTAATGTAAGGTGGGCGTTCTTATGTAGTGCTGAGTGTTACGGCTGTGTGTAATGTAAAGTGAGTGTTCTTATGTAGTGCTGAGTGTTACGGCTGTGTGTAATGTAAAGTGAGTGTTCTTATTTAGTGCTGAGTATTACGGCTGTGTGTAATGTAAAGTGGGCGTTCTTATGTAGTGCTGAGTGTTACGGCTGTGTGTAATGTAAAGTGGGCGTTCTTATGTAGTGCTGAGTGTTATTGCCGTGTGTAATGTAAAGTGGGCGTTCTTATGTAGTGCTGAGTATTACGGCTGTGTGTAATGTAAAGTGGGCGTTCTTATGTAGTGCTGAGTGTTACGGCTGTTTGTAATGTAATGTGAGCGTTCTTTTGTAGTGCTGAGTGCTACGGCTGTGTGTAATGTAAAGTGGGCATTCTTATGTAGTGCTGAGTGTTACGGCTGTTTGTAATGTAAAGTGGGAGTTCTTATGTAGTGCTGAGAGTTACGGCCGTGTGTAATGTAAAGTGGGCGTTCTTATGTAGTGCATGTAAAGTGGGCGTTTTTATGTAGTGCTGAGTGTTACGGCCGTGTGTAATGTAAAGTGGGCGTTCTTATGTAGTGCTGAGTGTTACGGCTGTGTGTAAAGTAAAGTGGGCGTTCTTATGTAGTGCTGAGTGTTACGGCTGTGTGTAATGTAAAGTGGGCGTTCTTATGTAGTGCTGAGTGTTACGGCTGTGTGTAATGTAAAGTGGGCGTTCTTATGTAGTGCTGAGTGTTACGGCCATGTGTAATGTAAAGTGGGCGTTCTTATGTAGTGCTGAGTGTTACGGCTCTGTGTAATGTAAAGTGGGCGTTCTTATGTAGTGCTGAGTGTTACGGCTGTGTGTAATGTAAAGTGGGCGTTCTTATGTAGTGCTGAGTGTTACGGCCGTGTGTAATGTAAAGTTGGCGTTCTTATGTAGTGCTGAGTGTTACGGGTGTGTTTAATGTAAAGTTGGCGTTCTTATGTAGTGATGAGTTTGTCGGCCGTGTATAATGTAAAGTAGACGTTCTTATGTAGTGCTGAGTGTTACGGCTGTGTGTAATGTAAAGTGGGCGTTCTTATGTAGTGCTGAGTGTTACGGCTGTGTGTAATGTAAAGTGGGCGTTCTTATGTAGTGCTGAGTGTTACGGCTGTGTGTAATGTAAAGTGGGCGTTCTTATGTAGTGCTGAGTGTTACGGCTGTGTGTAATGTAAACTGGGCGTTCTTATGTAGTGCTGAGTGTTACGGCCGTGTGTAATGTAAAGTGGGCATTCTTATGTAGTGCTGAGTGCTACGGCCGTGTGTAATGTAAAGTGGGCGTTCTTATGTAGTGCTGAGTGTTACGGCCGTGTGTAATGTAAAGTGGGCGTTCTTATGTAGTGCTGAGTGTTACGGCTGTGTGTAATGTAAAGTGGGCGTTCTTATGTAGTGCTGAGTGTTACGGCTGTGTGTAATGTAAAGTGGGCGTTCCTATGTAGTGCTGAGTGTTACGGCTGTGTGTAATGTAAAGTGGGCGTTCTTATGTAGTGCTGAGTGTTACGGCTGTGTGTAATGTAAAATGGGCGTTCTTATGTAGTGCTGAGTGTTACGGCTGTGTGTAATGTAAAGTGGGCGTTCTTATGTAGTGCTGAGTGTTACGGCTGTGTGTAATGTAAAGTGGGCGTTCTTATGTAGTGCTGAGTATTATGGCTGTGTGTAATGTAAAGTGGGCGTTCTTATGTAGTGCTGAGTGTTACGGCTGTGTGTAATGTAAAGTGGGCGTTCTTATGTAGTGCTGAGTGTTATGGCTGTGTGTAATGTAAAGTGGGCGTTCTTATGTAGTGCTTAGTATTATGGCTGTGTGTAATGTAAAGTGGGCGTTCTTATGTGGTGCTGAGTGTTACGGCTGTGTGTAATGTAAAGTGGGCGTTCTTATGTGGTGCTGAGTGTTATGGCTGTGTGTAATGTAAAGTGGGCGTTCTTATGTAGTGCTGAGTGTTACGGCTGTGTGTAATGTAAAGTGGGCGTTCTTATGTAGTGCTGAGTGTTACGGCCGTGTGTAATGTAAAGTGGGCGTTCTTATGTAGTGCTGAGTGTTACGGCCGTGTGTAATGTAAAGTGGGCGTTCTTATGTAGTGCTGAGTGTTATGGCCGTGTGTAATGTAAAGTGGGCGTTCTTATGTAGTGCTGAGTGTTACGGCTGTGTGTAATGTAAAGTGGGCTTTCTTATGTAGTGCTGAGTATTACCGCCGTGTGTAATGTAAAGTGGGCGTTCTTATGTAGTGCTGAGTATTACGGCCGTGTGTAATGTAAAGTGGGCGTTCTTATGTAGAGCTGAGTATTACGGCTGTGTGTAATGTAAAGAGGACGTTCTTATGTAGTGCTGAGTGCTACGGCTGTGTGTAATGTAAAGTGGGCGTTCTTATGTAGTGCTGAGTGTTACGGCTGTGTGTAATGTAAAGTGGGCGTTCTTATGTAGTGCTGAGTATTACGGCTGTGTGTAATGTAAAGTGGGCGTTCTTATGTAGTGCTGAGTGTTACGGCTGTGTGTAAAGTAAAGTGGGCTTTCTTATGTAGTGCTGAGTGTTACGGCTGTGTGTAATGTAAAGTGGGCGTTTTTATGTAGTGCTGAGTGTTACGGCTGTGTGTAATGTAAAGTGGGCGTTCTTATGTAGTGCTGAGTGTTGCGGCTGTGTGTAATGTAAAGTGGGCATTCTTACATAGTGCTGAGTGTTACGGCTGTGTGTAATGTAAAGTGAGTGTTCTTATGTAGTGCTGAGTGTTACGGCTGTGTGTAATGTAAAGTGAGTGTTCTTATTTAGTGCTGAGTATTACGGCTGTGTGTAATGTAAAGTGGGCGTTCTTATGTAGTGCTGAGTATTACGGCTGTGTGTAATGTAAAGTGGGCGTTCTTATGTAGTGCTGAGTGTTACGGCTGTTTGTAATGTAATGTGAGCGTTCTTTTGTAGTGCTGAGTGCTACGGCTGTGTGTAATGTAAAGTGGGCATTCTTATGTAGTGCTGAGTGTTACGGCTGTGTGTAATGTAAAGTGGGCGTTCTTATGTAGTGCTGACTGTTACGGCCGTGTGTAATGTAAAGTGGGCGTTCTTATGTAGTGCATGTAAAGTGGGCGTTCTTATGTAGTACTGAGTGTTACGGCTGTGTGTAATGTAAAGTGGGCGTTCTTATGTAGTGCTGAGTGTTACTGCTGTGTGTAATGTAAAGTGGGCGTTCTTATGTAGTGCTGAGTGTTACGGCTGTGTGTAATGTAAAGTGCGCGTTCTTATGTAGTGCTGAGTGTTACTGCTGTGTGTAATGTAAAGTGGGCGTTCTTATGTAGTGCTGAGTGTTACGGCTGTGTGTAATGTAAAGTGGGCGTTCTTATGTAGTGCTGAGTATTACGGCCGTTTGTAATGTAAAGTGGGTGTTCTTATGTAGTGCTGAGTATTACGGCCGTGTGTAATGTAAAGTGGGCGTTCTTATGTAGTGCTGAATGATACGGCTGTGTGTAATGTAAAGTGGGCGTTCTTATGTAGTGCTGAGTGTTTCGGCTGTGTGTAATGTAAAGTGGGCGTTCTTATGTAGTGCTGAGTATTATGGCTGTGTGTAATGTAAAGTGGGCGTTCTTATGTGGTGCTGAGTGTTACGGCTGTGTGTAATGTAAAGTGGCCATTCTTATGTAGTGCTGAGTGTTACGGCTGTGTGTAATGTAAAGTGGGCGTTCTTATGTAGTGCTGAGTGTTACGGCCGTGTGTAATGTAAAGTGGGCGTTCTTATGTAGTGCTGAGTGTTACGGCCGTGTGTAATGTAAAGTGGGCGTTCTTATGTAGTGCTGAGTGTTATGGCCGTGTGTAATGTAAAGTGGGCGTTCTTATGTAGTGCTGAGTGTTACGGCCGTGTGTAATGTAAAGTGGGCGTTCTTATGTAGTGCTAAATATTACGGCCGTGTGTAACGTGAAGTGGGCGTTCTTATGTAGTGCTGAGTATTACGGCCGTGTGTAATGTAAAGTGGGCGTTCTTATGTAGAGCTGAGTATAACGGCTGTGTGTAATGTAAAGAGGACGTTCTTATGTAGTGCTGAGTGCTACGGCTGTGTGTAATGTAAAATGGGCGTTCTTATGTAGTGCTGAGTGTTACGGCTGTGTGTAATGTAAAGTGGGCGTTCTTATGTAGTGCTGAGTATTACGGCTGTGTGTAATGTAAAGTGGGCGTTCTTATGTAGTGCTGAGTGTTACGGCTGTGTGTAAAGTAAAGTGGGCGTTCTTATGTAGTGCTGAGTGTTACGGCTGTGTGTAATGTAAAGTGGGCGTTTTTATGTAGTGCTGAGTGTTACGGCTGTGTGTAATGTAAAGTGGGCGTTCTTATGTAGTGCTGAGTGATACGGCTGTGTGTAATGTAAAGTGGGCGTTCTTATGTAGTGCTGAGTGTTACAGCTGTGTGTAATGTAAAGTGAGTGTTCTTATGTAGTGCTGAGTGTTACGGCTGTGTGTAATGTAAAGTGAGTGTTCTTATTTAGTGCTGAGTATTATGGCTGTGTGTAATGTAAAGTGGGCGTTCTTATGTAGTGCTGAGTGTTACGGCTGTGTGTAATGTAAAGTGGGCGTTCTTAAGTAGTGCTGAGTATTACGGCTGTGTGTAATGTAAAGTGGGCGTTCTTATGTAGTGCTGAGTGTTACGGCTGTTTGTAATGTAATGTGAGCGTTCTTTTGTAGTGCTGAGTGCTACGGCTGTGTGTAATGTAAAGTGGGCATTCTTATGTAGTGCTGAGTGTTACGGCTGTGTGTAATGTAAAGTGGGAGTTCTTATGTAGTGCTGACTGTTACGGCCGTGTGTAATGTAAAGTGGGCGTTCTTATGTAGTGCATGTAAAGTGGGTGTTCTTATGTAGTACTGAGTGTTACGGCTGTGTGTAATGTAAAGTGGGCGTTCTTATGTAGTGCTGAGTGTTACTGCTGTGTGTAATGTAAAGTGTGCGTTCTTATGTAGTGCTGAGTGTTACGGCTGTGTGTAATGTAAAGTGGGCGTTCTTATGTAGTGCTGAGTGTTACTGCTGTGTGTAATGTAAAGTGGGCGTTCTTATGTAGTGCTGAGTGTTACGGCTGTGTGTAATGTAAAGTGGGCGTTCTTATGTAGTGCTGAGTATTACGGCCGTGTGTAATGTAAAGTGGGCGTTCTTATGTAGTGCTGAGTATTACGGCCGTGTGTAATGTAAAGTGGGCGTTCTTATGTAGTGCTGAGTGTTACGGCTGTGTGTAATGTAAAGTGGGCGTTCTTATGTAGTGCTGAGTGTTACGGCCGTGTGTAATGTAAAGTGGGCGTTCTTATGTAGTGCTGAGTGTTATGGCCGTGTGTAATGTAAAGTGGGCGTTCTTATGTAGTGCTGAGTGTTACGGCCGTGTGTAATGTAAAGTGGGCGTTCTTATGTAGTGCTGAGTATTACGGCCGTGTGTAACGTAAAGTGGGCGTTCTTATGTAGTGCTGAGTATTACGGCCGTGTGTAATGTAAAGTGGGCGTTCTTATGTAGAGCTGAGTATAACGGCTGTGTGTAATGTAAAGAGGACGTTCTTATGTAGTGCTGAGTGCTACGGCTGTGTGTAATGTAAAGTGGGCGTTCTTATGTAGTGCTGAGTGTTACGGCTGTGTGTAATGTAAAGTGGGCGTTCTTATGTAGTGCTGAGTATTACGGCTGTGTGTAATGTAAAGTGTGCGTTCTTATGTAGTGCTGAGTGTTACGGCTGTGTGTAAAGTAAAGTGGGCGTTCTTATGTAGTGCTGAGTGTTACGGCTGTGTGTAATGTAAAGTGGGCGTTTTTATGTAGTGCTGAGTGTTACGGCTGTGTGTAATGTAAAGTGGGCGTTCTTATGTAGTGCTGAGTGTTACGGCTGTGTGTAATGTAAAGTGGGCGTTCTTATGTAGTGCTGAGTGTTACGGCTGTGTGTAATGTAAAGTGAGTGTTCTTATGTAGTGCTGAGTGTTACGGCTGTGTGTAATGTAAAGTGAGTGTTCTTATTTAGTGCTGAGTATTACGGCTGTGTGTAATGTAAAGTGGGCGTTCTTATGTAGTGCTGAGTGTTACGGCTGTGTGTAATGTAAAGTGGGCGTTCTTAAGTAGTGCTGAGTATTACTGCTGTGTGTAATGTAAAGTGGGTGTTCTTATGTAGTGCTGAGTGTTACGGCTGTTTGTAATGTAATGTGAGCGTTCTTTTGTAGTGCTGAGTGCTACGGCTGTGTGTAATGTAAAGTGGGCATTCTTATGTAGTGCTGAGTGTTACGGCTGTGTGTAATGTAAAGTGGGAGTTCTTATGTAGTGCTGAGTGTTAGGGCCGTGTGTAATGTAAAGTGGGCGTTCTTATGTAGTGCATGTAAAGAGGGCGTTCTTATGTAGTACTGAGTGTTACGGCTGTGTGTAATGTAAAGTGGCCGTTCTTATGTAGTGCTGAGTGTTACTGCTGTGTGTAATGTAAAGTGGGCGTTCTTATGTAGTGCTGAGTGTTACGGCTGTGTGTAATGTAAAGTGGGCGTTCTTATGTAGTGCTGAGTGTTACTGCTGTGTGTAATGTAAAGTGGGCGTTCTTATGTAGTGCTGAGTGTTACGGCTGTGTGTAATGTAAAGTGGGCGTTCTTATGTAGTGCTGAGTATTACGGCCGTGTGTAATGTAAAGTGGGCGTTCTTATGTAGTGCTGAGTATTACGGCCGTGTGTAATGTAAAGTGGGCGTTCTTATGTAGTGCTGAGTGTTACGGCTGTGTGTAATGTAAAGTGGGCGTTCTTATGTAGTGCTGAGTGTTACGGCCGTGTGTAATGTAAAGTGGGCGTTCTTATGTAGTGCTGAGTGTTATGGCTGTGTGTAATGTAAAGTGGCCGTTCTTATGTAGTGCTGAGTGTTACGGCTGTGTGTAATGTAAAGTGGGCGTTCTTATGTAGTGCTGAGTGTTACGGCTGTGTGTAATGTAAAGTGGGCGTTCTTATGTAGTGCTGAATGTTACGGCCGTGTGCAATGTAAAGTGGGCGTTCTTATGTAGTGCTGAGTGTTACGGCTGTGTGCAATGTAAAGTGGGCGTTCTTATGTAGTGTTGAGTATTATGGCTGTGTGTAATGTAAAGTGGGCGTTCTTATGTGGTGCTGAGTGTTACGGCTGTGTGTAATGTAAATAGGGCGTTCTTATGTAGTGCTGAGTGTTAAGGCTGTGTGTAATGTAAAGTGGGCGTTCTTATGTAGTGCTGAGTGTTACGGCTGTGTGTAATGTAAAGTGGACGTTCTTATGTAGTGCTGAGTGTTACGGCCGTGTGTAATGTAAAGTGGGCGTTCTTAAGTAGTGCTGATTGTTATGGCTGTGTGTAATGTAAAGTGGGCGTTCTTATGTAGTGCTGAGTGTTACGGCCATGTGTAATGTAAAGTGGGCGTTCTTATGTAGAGCTGAGTATTACGGCTGTGTGTAATGTAAAGAGGGCGATCTTATGTAGTGCTGAGTGCTACGGCTGTGTGTAATGTAAAGTGGGCGTTCTTATGTAGTGCTGAGTGTTACGGCTGTGTGTAATGTAAAGTGGGCGTTCTTATGTAGTGCTGAGTATTACGGCTGTGTGTAATGTAAAGTGGGCGTTCTTATGTAGTGCTGAGTGTTACGGCTGTGTGTAAAGTAAAGTGGGCGTTCTTATGTAGTGCTGAGTGTTACGGCTGTGTGTAATGTAAAGTGGGCGTTTTTATGTAGTGCTGAGTGTTACGGCTGTGTGTAATGTAAGGTGGGCGTTCTTATGTAGTGCTGAGTGTTACGGCTGTGTGTAATGTAAAGTGAGTGTTCTTATGTAGTGCTGAGTGTTACGGCTGTGTGTAATGTAAAGTGAGTGTTCTTATTTAGTGCTGAGTATTACGGCTGTGTGTAATGTAAAGTGGGCGTTCTTATGTAGTGCTGAGTGTTACGGCTGTGTGTAATGTAAAGTGGGCGTTCTTATGTAGTGCTGAGTGTTATTGCCGTGTGTAATGTAAAGTGGGCGTTCTTATGTAGTGCTGAGTATTACGGCTGTGTGTAATGTAAAGTGGGCGTTCTTATGTAGTGCTGAGTGTTACGGCTGTTTGTAATGTAATGTGAGCGTTCTTTTGTAGTGCTGAGTGCTACGGCTGTGTGTAATGTAAAGTGGGCATTCTTATGTAGTGCTGAGTGTTACGGCTGTTTGTAATGTAAAGTGGGCGTTCTTATGTAGTGCATGTAAAGTGGGCGTTTTTATGTAGTGCTGAGTGTTACGGCCGTGTGTAATGTAAAGTGGGCGTTCTTATGTAGTGCTGAGTGTTACGGCTGTGTGTAAAGTAAAGTGGGCGTTCTTATGTAGTGCTGAGTGTTACGGCTGTGTGTAATGTAAAGTGGGCGTTCTTATGTAGTGCTGAGTGTTACGGCTGTGTGTAATGTAAAGTGGGCGTTCTTATGTAGTGCTGAGTGTTACGGCCATGTGTAATGTAAAGTGGGCGTTCTTATGTAGTGCTGAGTGTTACGGCTCTGTGTAATGTAAAGTGGGCGTTCTTATGTAGTGCTGAGTGTTACGGCTGTGTGTAATGTAAAGTGGGCGTTCTTATGTAGTGCTGAGTGTTACGGCCGTGTGTAATGTAAAGTTGGCGTTCTTATGTAGTGCTGAGTGTTACGGGTGTGTTTAATGTAAAGTTGGCGTTCTTATGTAGTGATGAGTTTGTCGGCCGTGTATAATGTAAAGTAGACGTTCTTATGTAGTGCTGAGTGTTACGGCTGTGTGTAATGTAAAGTGGGCGTTCTTATGTAGTGCTGAGTGTTACGGCTGTGTGTAATGTAAAGTGGGCGTTCTTATGTAGTGCTGAGTGTTACGGCTGTGTGTAATGTAAAGTGGGCGTTCTTATGTAGTGCTGAGTGTTACGGCTGTGTGTAATGTAAACTGGGCGTTCTTATGTAGTGCTGAGTGTTACGGCCGTGTGTAATGTAAAGTGGGCATTCTTATGTAGTGCTGAGTGCTACGGCCGTGTGTAATGTAAAGTGGGCGTTCTTATGTAGTGCTGAGTGTTACGGCCGTGTGTAATGTAAAGTGGGCGTTCTTATGTAGTGCTGAGTGTTACGGCTGTGTGTAATGTAAAGTGGGCGTTCTTATGTAGTGCTGAGTGTTACGGCTGTGTGTAATGTAAAGTGGGCGTTCCTATGTAGTGCTGAGTGTTACGGCTGTGTGTAATGTAAAGTGGGCGTTCTTATGTAGTGCTGAGTGTTACGGCTGTGTGTAATGTAAAATGGGCGTTCTTATGTAGTGCTGAGTGTTACGGCTGTGTGTAATGTAAAGTGGGCGTTCTTATGTAGTGCTGAGTGTTACGGCTGTGTGTAATGTAAAGTGGGCGTTCTTATGTAGTGCTGAGTATTATGGCTGTGTGTAATGTAAAGTGGGCGTTCTTATGTAGTGCTGAGTGTTACGGCTGTGTGTAATGTAAAGTGGGCGTTCTTATGTAGTGCTGAGTGTTATGGCTGTGTGTAATGTAAAGTGGGCGTTCTTATGTAGTGCTTAGTATTATGGCTGTGTGTAATGTAAAGTGGGCGTTCTTATGTGGTGCTGAGTGTTACGGCTGTGTGTAATGTAAAGTGGGCGTTCTTATGTGGTGCTGAGTGTTATGGCTGTGTGTAATGTAAAGTGGGCGTTCTTATGTAGTGCTGAGTGTTACGGCTGTGTGTAATGTAAAGTGGGCGTTCTTATGTAGTGCTGAGTGTTACGGCCGTGTGTAATGTAAAGTGGGCGTTCTTATGTAGTGCTGAGTGTTACGGCCGTGTGTAATGTAAAGTGGGCGTTCTTATGTAGTGCTGAGTGTTATGGCCGTGTGTAATGTAAAGTGGGCGTTCTTATGTAGTGCTGAGTGTTACGGCTGTGTGTAATGTAAAGTGGGCTTTCTTATGTAGTGCTGAGTATTACCGCCGTGTGTAATGTAAAGTGGGCGTTCTTATGTAGTGCTGAGTATTACGGCCGTGTGTAATGTAAAGTGGGCGTTCTTATGTAGAGCTGAGTATTACGGCTGTGTGTAATGTAAAGAGGACGTTCTTATGTAGTGCTGAGTGCTACGGCTGTGTGTAATGTAAAGTGGGCGTTCTTATGTAGTGCTGAGTGTTACGGCTGTGTGTAATGTAAAGTGGGCGTTCTTATGTAGTGCTGAGTATTACGGCTGTGTGTAATGTAAAGTGGGCATTCTTATGTAGTGCTGAGTGTTACGGCTGTGTGTAAAGTAAAGTGGGCTTTCTTATGTAGTGCTGAGTGTTACGGCTGTGTGTAATGTAAAGTGGGCGTTTTTATGTAGTGCTGAGTGTTACGGCTGTGTGTAATGTAAAGTGGGCGTTCTTATGTAGTGCTGAGTGTTGCGGCTGTGTGTAATGTAAAGTGGGCATTCTTACATAGTGCTGAGTGTTACGGCTGTGTGTAATGTAAAGTGAGTGTTCTTATGTAGTGCTGAGTGTTACGGCTGTGTGTAATGTAAAGTGAGTGTTCTTATTTAGTGCTGAGTATTACGGCTGTGTGTAATGTAAAGTGGGCGTTCTTATGTAGTGCTGAGTATTACGGCTGTGTGTAATGTAAAGTGGGCGTTCTTATGTAGTGCTGAGTGTTACGGCTGTTTGTAATGTAATGTGAGCGTTCTTTTGTAGTGCTGAGTGCTACGGCTGTGTGTAATGTAAAGTGGGCATTCTTATGTAGTGCTGAGTGTTACGGCTGTGTGTAATGTAAAGTGGGCGTTCTTATGTAGTGCTGACTGTTACGGCCGTGTGTAATGTAAAGTGGGCGTTCTTATGTAGTGCATGTAAAGTGGGCGTTCTTATGTAGTACTGAGTGTTACGGCTGTGTGTAATGTAAAGTGGGCGTTCTTATGTAGTGCTGAGTGTTACTGCTGTGTGTAATGTAAAGTGGGCGTTCTTATGTAGTGCTGAGTGTTACGGCTGTGTGTAATGTAAAGTGCGCGTTCTTATGTAGTGCTGAGTGTTACTGCTGTGTGTAATGTAAAGTGGGCGTTCTTATGTAGTGCTGAGTGTTACGGCTGTGTGTAATGTAAAGTGGGCGTTCTTATGTAGTGCTGAGTATTACGGCCGTTTGTAATGTAAAGTGGGTGTTCTTATGTAGTGCTGAGTATTACGGCCGTGTGTAATGTAAAGTGGGCGTTCTTATGTAGTGCTGAATGATACGGCTGTGTGTAATGTAAAGTGGGCGTTCTTATGTAGTGCTGAGTGTTTCGGCTGTGTGTAATGTAAAGTGGGCGTTCTTATGTAGTGCTGAGTATTATGGCTGTGTGTAATGTAAAGTGGGCGTTCTTATGTGGTGCTGAGTGTTACGGCTGTGTGTAATGTAAAGTGGCCATTCTTATGTAGTGCTGAGTGTTACGGCTGTGTGTAATGTAAAGTGGGCGTTCTTATGTAGTGCTGAGTGTTACGGCCGTGTGTAATGTAAAGTGGGCGTTCTTATGTAGTGCTGAGTGTTACGGCCGTGTGTAATGTAAAGTGGGCGTTCTTATGTAGTGCTGAGTGTTATGGCCGTGTGTAATGTAAAGTGGGCGTTCTTATGTAGTGCTGAGTGTTACGGCCGTGTGTAATGTAAAGTGGGCGTTCTTATGTAGTGCTAAATATTACGGCCGTGTGTAACGTGAAGTGGGCGTTCTTATGTAGTGCTGAGTATTACGGCCGTGTGTAATGTAAAGTGGGCGTTCTTATGTAGAGCTGAGTATAACGGCTGTGTGTAATGTAAAGAGGACGTTCTTATGTAGTGCTGAGTGCTACGGCTGTGTGTAATGTAAAATGGGCGTTCTTATGTAGTGCTGAGTGTTACGGCTGTGTGTAATGTAAAGTGGGCGTTCTTATGTAGTGCTGAGTATTACGGCTGTGTGTAATGTAAAGTGGGCGTTCTTATGTAGTGCTGAGTGTTACGGCTGTGTGTAAAGTAAAGTGGGCGTTCTTATGTAGTGCTGAGTGTTACGGCTGTGTGTAATGTAAAGTGGGCGTTTTTATGTAGTGCTGAGTGTTACGGCTGTGTGTAATGTAAAGTGGGCGTTCTTATGTAGTGCTGAGTGATACGGCTGTGTGTAATGTAAAGTGGGCGTTCTTATGTAGTGCTGAGTGTTACAGCTGTGTGTAATGTAAAGTGAGTGTTCTTATGTAGTGCTGAGTGTTACGGCTGTGTGTAATGTAAAGTGAGTGTTCTTATTTAGTGCTGAGTATTATGGCTGTGTGTAATGTAAAGTGGGCGTTCTTATGTAGTGCTGAGTGTTACGGCTGTGTGTAATGTAAAGTGGGCGTTCTTAAGTAGTGCTGAGTATTACGGCTGTGTGTAATGTAAAGTGGGCGTTCTTATGTAGTGCTGAGTGTTACGGCTGTTTGTAATGTAATGTGAGCGTTCTTTTGTAGTGCTGAGTGCTACGGCTGTGTGTAATGTAAAGTGGGCATTCTTATGTAGTGCTGAGTGTTACGGCTGTGTGTAATGTAAAGTGGGAGTTCTTATGTAGTGCTGACTGTTACGGCCGTGTGTAATGTAAAGTGGGCGTTCTTATGTAGTGCATGTAAAGTGGGTGTTCTTATGTAGTACTGAGTGTTACGGCTGTGTGTAATGTAAAGTGGGCGTTCTTATGTAGTGCTGAGTGTTACTGCTGTGTGTAATGTAAAGTGTGCGTTCTTATGTAGTGCTGAGTGTTACGGCTGTGTGTAATGTAAAGTGGGCGTTCTTATGTAGTGCTGAGTGTTACTGCTGTGTGTAATGTAAAGTGGGCGTTCTTATGTAGTGCTGAGTGTTACGGCTGTGTGTAATGTAAAGTGGGCGTTCTTATGTAGTGCTGAGTATTACGGCCGTGTGTAATGTAAAGTGGGCGTTCTTATGTAGTGCTGAGTATTACGGCCGTGTGTAATGTAAAGTGGGCGTTCTTATGTAGTGCTGAGTGTTACGGCTGTGTGTAATGTAAAGTGGGCGTTCTTATGTAGTGCTGAGTGTTACGGCCGTGTGTAATGTAAAGTGGGCGTTCTTATGTAGTGCTGAGTGTTATGGCCGTGTGTAATGTAAAGTGGGCGTTCTTATGTAGTGCTGAGTGTTACGGCCGTGTGTAATGTAAAGTGGGCGTTCTTATGTAGTGCTGAGTATTACGGCCGTGTGTAACGTAAAGTGGGCGTTCTTATGTAGTGCTGAGTATTACGGCCGTGTGTAATGTAAAGTGGGCGTTCTTATGTAGAGCTGAGTATAACGGCTGTGTGTAATGTAAAGAGGACGTTCTTATGTAGTGCTGAGTGCTACGGCTGTGTGTAATGTAAAGTGGGCGTTCTTATGTAGTGCTGAGTGTTACGGCTGTGTGTAATGTAAAGTGGGCGTTCTTATGTAGTGCTGAGTATTACGGCTGTGTGTAATGTAAAGTGTGCGTTCTTATGTAGTGCTGAGTGTTACGGCTGTGTGTAAAGTAAAGTGGGCGTTCTTATGTAGTGCTGAGTGTTACGGCTGTGTGTAATGTAAAGTGGGCGTTTTTATGTAGTGCTGAGTGTTACGGCTGTGTGTAATGTAAAGTGGGCGTTCTTATGTAGTGCTGAGTGTTACGGCTGTGTGTAATGTAAAGTGGGCGTTCTTATGTAGTGCTGAGTGTTACGGCTGTGTGTAATGTAAAGTGAGTGTTCTTATGTAGTGCTGAGTGTTACGGCTGTGTGTAATGTAAAGTGAGTGTTCTTATTTAGTGCTGAGTATTACGGCTGTGTGTAATGTAAAGTGGGCGTTCTTATGTAGTGCTGAGTGTTACGGCTGTGTGTAATGTAAAGTGGGCGTTCTTAAGTAGTGCTGAGTATTACTGCTGTGTGTAATGTAAAGTGGGTGTTCTTATGTAGTGCTGAGTGTTACGGCTGTTTGTAATGTAATGTGAGCGTTCTTTTGTAGTGCTGAGTGCTACGGCTGTGTGTAATGTAAAGTGGGCATTCTTATGTAGTGCTGAGTGTTACGGCTGTGTGTAATGTAAAGTGGGAGTTCTTATGTAGTGCTGAGTGTTAGGGCCGTGTGTAATGTAAAGTGGGCGTTCTTATGTAGTGCATGTAAAGAGGGCGTTCTTATGTAGTACTGAGTGTTACGGCTGTGTGTAATGTAAAGTGGCCGTTCTTATGTAGTGCTGAGTGTTACTGCTGTGTGTAATGTAAAGTGGGCGTTCTTATGTAGTGCTGAGTGTTACGGCTGTTTGTAATGTAATGTGAGCGTTCTTTTGTAGTGCTGAGTGCTACGGCTGTGTGTAATGTAAAGTGGGCATTCTTATGTAGTGCTGAGTGTTACGGCTGTGTGTAATGTAAAGTGGGCGTTCTTATGTAGTGCTGACTGTTACGGCCGTGTGTAATGTAAAGTGGGCGTTCTTATGTAGTGCATGTAAAGTGGGCGTTCTTATGTAGTACTGAGTGTTACGGCTGTGTGTAATGTAAAGTGGGCGTTCTTATGTAGTGCTGAGTGTTACTGCTGTGTGTAATGTAAAGTGGGCGTTCTTATGTAGTGCTGAGTGTTACGGCTGTGTGTAATGTAAAGTGCGCGTTCTTATGTAGTGCTGAGTGTTACTGCTGTGTGTAATGTAAAGTGGGCGTTCTTATGTAGTGCTGAGTGTTACGGCTGTGTGTAATGTAAAGTGGGCGTTCTTATGTAGTGCTGAGTATTACGGCCGTTTGTAATGTAAAGTGGGTGTTCTTATGTAGTGCTGAGTATTACGGCCGTGTGTAATGTAAAGTGGGCGTTCTTATGTAGTGCTGAATGATACGGCTGTGTGTAATGTAAAGTGGGCGTTCTTATGTAGTGCTGAGTGTTTCGGCTGTGTGTAATGTAAAGTGGGCGTTCTTATGTAGTGCTGAGTATTATGGCTGTGTGTAATGTAAAGTGGGCGTTCTTATGTGGTGCTGAGTGTTACGGCTGTGTGTAATGTAAAGTGGCCATTCTTATGTAGTGCTGAGTGTTACGGCTGTGTGTAATGTAAAGTGGGCGTTCTTATGTAGTGCTGAGTGTTACGGCCGTGTGTAATGTAAAGTGGGCGTTCTTATGTAGTGCTGAGTGTTACGGCCGTGTGTAATGTAAAGTGGGCGTTCTTATGTAGTGCTGAGTGTTATGGCCGTGTGTAATGTAAAGTGGGCGTTCTTATGTAGTGCTGAGTGTTACGGCCGTGTGTAATGTAAAGTGGGCGTTCTTATGTAGTGCTAAATATTACGGCCGTGTGTAACGTGAAGTGGGCGTTCTTATGTAGTGCTGAGTATTACGGCCGTGTGTAATGTAAAGTGGGCGTTCTTATGTAGAGCTGAGTATAACGGCTGTGTGTAATGTAAAGAGGACGTTCTTATGTAGTGCTGAGTGCTACGGCTGTGTGTAATGTAAAATGGGCGTTCTTATGTAGTGCTGAGTGTTACGGCTGTGTGTAATGTAAAGTGGGCGTTCTTATGTAGTGCTGAGTATTACGGCTGTGTGTAATGTAAAGTGGGCGTTCTTATGTAGTGCTGAGTGTTACGGCTGTGTGTAAAGTAAAGTGGGCGTTCTTATGTAGTGCTGAGTGTTACGGCTGTGTGTAATGTAAAGTGGGCGTTTTTATGTAGTGCTGAGTGTTACGGCTGTGTGTAATGTAAAGTGGGCGTTCTTATGTAGTGCTGAGTGATACGGCTGTGTGTAATGTAAAGTGGGCGTTCTTATGTAGTGCTGAGTGTTACAGCTGTGTGTAATGTAAAGTGAGTGTTCTTATGTAGTGCTGAGTGTTACGGCTGTGTGTAATGTAAAGTGAGTGTTCTTATTTAGTGCTGAGTATTATGGCTGTGTGTAATGTAAAGTGGGCGTTCTTATGTAGTGCTGAGTGTTACGGCTGTGTGTAATGTAAAGTGGGCGTTCTTAAGTAGTGCTGAGTATTACGGCTGTGTGTAATGTAAAGTGGGCGTTCTTATGTAGTGCTGAGTGTTACGGCTGTTTGTAATGTAATGTGAGCGTTCTTTTGTAGTGCTGAGTGCTACGGCTGTGTGTAATGTAAAGTGGGCATTCTTATGTAGTGCTGAGTGTTACAGCTGTGTGTAATGTAAAGTGGGAGTTCTTATGTAGTGCTGACTGTTACGGCCGTGTGTAATGTAAAGTGGGCGTTCTTATGTAGTGCATGTAAAGTGGGTGTTCTTATGTAGTACTGAGTGTTACGGCTGTGTGTAATGTAAAGTGGGCGTTCTTATGTAGTGCTGAGTGTTACTGCTGTGTGTAATGTAAAGTGTGCGTTCTTATGTAGTGCTGAGTGTTACGGCTGTGTGTAATGTAAAGTGGGCGTTCTTATGTAGTGCTGAGTGTTACTGCTGTGTGTAATGTAAAGTGGGCGTTCTTATGTAGTGCTGAGTGTTACGGCTGTGTGTAATGTAAAGTGGGCGTTCTTATGTAGTGCTGAGTATTACGGCCGTGTGTAATGTAAAGTGGGCGTTCTTATGTAGTGCTGAGTATTACGGCCGTGTGTAATGTAAAGTGGGCGTTCTTATGTAGTGCTGAGTGTTACGGCTGTGTGTAATGTAAAGTGGGCGTTCTTATGTAGTGCTGAGTGTTACGGCCGTGTGTAATGTAAAGTGGGCGTTCTTATGTAGTGCTGAGTGTTATGGCCGTGTGTAATGTAAAGTGGGCGTTCTTATGTAGTGCTGAGTGTTACGGCCGTGTGTAATGTAAAGTGGGCGTTCTTATGTAGTGCTGAGTATTACGGCCGTGTGTAACGTAAAGTGGGCGTTCTTATGTAGTGCTGAGTATTACGGCCGTGTGTAATGTAAAGTGGGCGTTCTTATGTAGAGCTGAGTATAACGGCTGTGTGTAATGTAAAGAGGACGTTCTTATGTAGTGCTGAGTGCTACGGCTGTGTGTAATGTAAAGTGGGCGTTCTTATGTAGTGCTGAGTGTTACGGCTGTGTGTAATGTAAAGTGGGCGTTCTTATGTAGTGCTGAGTATTACGGCTGTGTGTAATGTAAAGTGTGCGTTCTTATGTAGTGCTGAGTGTTACGGCTGTGTGTAAAGTAAAGTGGGCGTTCTTATGTAGTGCTGAGTGTTACGGCTGTGTGTAATGTAAAGTGGGCGTTTTTATGTAGTGCTGAGTGTTACGGCTGTGTGTAATGTAAAGTGGGCGTTCTTATGTAGTGCTGAGTGTTACGGCTGTGTGTAATGTAAAGTGGGCGTTCTTATGTAGTGCTGAGTGTTACGGCTGTGTGTAATGTAAAGTGAGTGTTCTTATGTAGTGCTGAGTGTTACGGCTGTGTGTAATGTAAAGTGAGTGTTCTTATTTAGTGCTGAGTATTACGGCTGTGTGTAATGTAAAGTGGGCGTTCTTATGTAGTGCTGAGTGTTACGGCTGTGTGTAATGTAAAGTGGGCGTTCTTAAGTAGTGCTGAGTATTACTGCTGTGTGTAATGTAAAGTGGGTGTTCTTATGTAGTGCTGAGTGTTACGGCTGTTTGTAATGTAATGTGAGCGTTCTTTTGTAGTGCTGAGTGCTACGGCTGTGTGTAATGTAAAGTGGGCATTCTTATGTAGTGCTGAGTGTTACGGCTGTGTGTAATGTAAAGTGGGAGTTCTTATGTAGTGCTGAGTGTTAGGGCCGTGTGTAATGTAAAGTGGGCGTTCTTATGTAGTGCATGTAAAGAGGGCGTTCTTATGTAGTACTGAGTGTTACGGCTGTGTGTAATGTAAAGTGGCCGTTCTTATGTAGTGCTGAGTGTTACTGCTGTGTGTAATGTAAAGTGGGCGTTCTTATGTAGTGCTGAGTGTTACGGCTGTGTGTAATGTAAAGTGGGCGTTCTTATGTAGTGCTGAGTGTTACTGCTGTGTGTAATGTAAAGTGGGCGTTCTTATGTAGTGCTGAGTGTTACGGCTGTGTGTAATGTAAAGTGGGCGTTCTTATGTAGTGCTGAGTATTACGGCCGTGTGTAATGTAAAGTGGGCGTTCTTATGTAGTGCTGAGTATTACGGCCGTGTGTAATGTAAAGTGGGCGTTCTTATGTAGTGCTGAGTGTTACGGCTGTGTGTAATGTAAAGTGGGCGTTCTTATGTAGTGCTGAGTGTTACGGCCGTGTGTAATGTAAAGTGGGCGTTCTTATGTAGTGCTGAGTGTTATGGCCGTGTGTAATGTAAAGTGGGCGTTCTTATGTAGTGCTGAGTGTTACGGCCGTGTGTAATGTAAAGTGGGCGTTCTTATGTAGTGCTGAGTATTACGGCCGTGTGTAACGTAAAGTGGGCGTTCTTATGTAGTGCTGAGTATTACGGCCGTGTGTAATGTAAAGTGGGCGTTCTTATGTAGAGCTGAGTATAACGGCTGTGTGTAATGTAAAGAGGACGTTCTTATGTAGTGCTGAGTGCTACGGCTGTGTGTAATGTAAAGTGGGCGTTCTTATGTAGTGCTGAGTGTTACGGCTGTGTGTAATGTAAAGTGGGCGTTCTTATGTAGTGCTGAGTATTACGGCTGTGTGTAATGTAAAGTGTGCGTTCTTATGTAGTGCTGAGTGTTACGGCTGTGTGTAAAGTAAAGTGGGCGTTCTTATGTAGTGCTGAGTGTTACGGCTGTGTGTAATGTAAAGTGGGCGTTTTTATGTAGTGCTGAGTGTTACGGCTGTGTGTAATGTAAAGTGGGCGTTCTTATGTAGTGCTGAGTGTTACGGCTGTGTGTAATGTAAAGTGGGCGTTCTTATGTAGTGCTGAGTGTTACGGCTGTGTGTAATGTAAAGTGAGTGTTCTTATGTAGTGCTGAGTGTTACGGCTGTGTGTAATGTAAAGTGAGTGTTCTTATTTAGTGCTGAGTATTACGGCTGTGTGTAATGTAAAGTGGGCGTTCTTATGTAGTGCTGAGTGTTACGGCTGTGTGTAATGTAAAGTGGGCGTTCTTAAGTAGTGCTGAGTATTACTGCTGTGTGTAATGTAAAGTGGGTGTTCTTATGTAGTGCTGAGTGTTACGGCTGTTTGTAATGTAATGTGAGCGTTCTTTTGTAGTGCTGAGTGCTACGGCTGTGTGTAATGTAAAGTGGGCATTCTTATGTAGTGCTGAGTGTTACGGCTGTGTGTAATGTAAAGTGGGAGTTCTTATGTAGTGCTGAGTGTTAGGGCCGTGTGTAATGTAAAGTGGGCGTTCTTATGTAGTGCATGTAAAGAGGGCGTTCTTATGTAGTACTGAGTGTTACGGCTGTGTGTAATGTAAAGTGGCCGTTCTTATGTAGTGCTGAGTGTTACTGCTGTGTGTAATGTAAAGTGGGCGTTCTTATGTAGTGCTGAGTGTTACGGCTGTGTGTAATGTAAAGTGGGCGTTCTTATGTAGTGCTGAGTGTTACTGCTGTGTGTAATGTAAAGTGGGCGTTCTTATGTAGTGCTGAGTGTTACGGCTGTGTGTAATGTAAAGTGGGCGTTCTTATGTAGTGCTGAGTATTACGGCCGTGTGTAATGTAAAGTGGGCGTTCTTATGTAGTGCTGAGTATTACGGCCGTGTGTAATGTAAAGTGGGCGTTCTTATGTAGTGCTGAGTGTTACGGCTGTGTGTAATGTAAAGTGGGCGTTCTTATGTAGTGCTGAGTATTACGGCTGTGTGTAATGTAAAGTGGGCGTTCTTATGTAGTGCTGAGTATTACGGCTGTGTGTAATGTAAAGTGGGCGTTCTTATGTAGTGCTGAGTGTTACTGCTGTGTGTAATGTAAAGTGGGCGTTCTTATGTAGTGCTGAGTGTTACGGCCGTGTGTAATGTAAACTGGGCGTTCTTATGTAGTGCTGAGTGTTACGGCCGTGTGTAATGTAAAGTGGGCATACTTATGTAGTGCTGAGTGTTACGGCCGTGTGTAATGTAAAGTGGGCGTTCTTATGTAGTGCTGAGTGTTACGGTCGTGTGTAATGTAAAGTGGGCGTTCTTATGTAGTGCTGAGTGTTATGGCTGTGTGTAATGTAAAGTGGGCGTTCTTATGTAGTGCTGAGTGTTACGGCTGTGTGTAATGTAAAGTGGGCGTTCTTATGTAGTGCTGAGTGTTAGGGCTGTGTGTAATGTAAAGAGGGCGTTCTTATGTAGTGCTGAGTGTTACGGCTGTGTGTAAAGTAAAGTGGGCGTTCTTATGTAGTGCTGAGTGTTACGGCTGTGAGTAATGTAAAGTGGGCATTCTTATGTAGTGCTGAGTGTTACGGCCATGTGTAATGTAAAGTGGGCGTTCTTATGTAGTGCTGAGTATTACGGCTGTGTGTAATGTAAAGTGGGTGTTCTTATGTAGTGCTGAGTGTTACGGCTGTGTGTAATGTAAAGTGGGCATTCTTATGTGGTGCTGAGTATTATGGCTGTGTGTAATGTAAAGTGGGCGTTCTTATGTGGTGCTGAGTGTTACGGCTGTGTGTAATGTAAAGTGGGCGTTCTTATGTAGTGCTGAGTGTTACGGCTGTGTGTAATGTAAAGTGGGCATTCTTATGTAGTGCTGAGTGTTACGGCCGTGTGTAATGTAAAGTGGGCGTTCTTATGTAGTGCTGAGTGTTACGGCCGTGTGTAATGTAAAGTGGGCGTTCTTATGTAGTGCTGAGTGTTATGGCCGTGTGTAATGTAAAGTGGGCGTTCTTATGTAGTGCTGAGTGTTACGGCTGTGTGTAATGTAAAGTGGGCGTTCTTATGTAGTGCTGAGTATTACGGCTGTGTGTAATGTAAAGTGGGCGTTCTTATGTAGAGCTGAGTATTACGGCTGTGTGTAATGTAAAGAGGACGTTCTTATGTAGTGCTGAGTGCTACGGTTGTGTGTAATGTAAAGTGGGCGTTCTTATGTAGTGCTGAGTGTTACGGCTGTGTGTAATGTAAAGTGGGCGTTCTTATGTAGTGCTGAATATTACGGCTGTGTGTAATGTAAAGTGGGCGTTCTTATGTAGTGCTGAGTGTTACGGCTGTGTGTAAAGTAAAGTGGGCGTTCTTATGTAGTGCTGAGTGTTACGGCTGTGTGTAATGTAAAGTGGGCGTTTTTATGTAGTGCTGAGTGTTACGGCTGTGTGTAATGTAAAGTGGGCGTTCTTATGTAGTGCTGAGTGTTACGGCTGTGTGTAATGTAAAGTGGGCGTTCTTATGTAGTGCTGAGTGTTACGGCTGTGTGTAATGTAAAGTGAGTGTTCTTATGTAGTGCTGAGTGTTACGGCTGTGTGTAATGTAAAGTGAGTGTTCTTATTTAGTGCTGAGTATTACGGCTGTGTGTAATGTAAAGTGGGCGTTCTTATGTAGTGCTGAGTGTTGCGGCTGTGTGTAATGTAAAGTGGGCGTTCTTATGTAGTGCTGAGTATTACGGCTGTGTGTAATGTAAAGTCGGCGTTCTTATGTAGTGCTGAGTGTTACGGCTGTTTGTAATGTAATGTGAGCGTTCTTTTGTAGTGCTGAGTGCTACGGCTGTGTGTAATGTAAAGTGGGCATTCTTATGTAGTGCTGAGTGTTACGGCTGTGTGTAATGTAAAGTGGGAGTTCTTATGTAGTGCTGAGTGTTACGGCCGTGTGTAATGTAAAGTGGGCGTTCTTATGTAGTGCATGTAAAGTGGGCGTTCTTATGTAGTACTGAGTGTTACGGCTGTGTGTAATGTAAAGTGGGCATTCTTATGTAGTGCTGAGTGTTACTGCTGTGTGTAATGTAAAGTGGGCGTTCTTATGTAGTGCTGAGTGTTACGGCTGTGTGTAATGTAAAGTGGGCGTTCTTATGTAGTGCTGAGTGTTACGGCTGTGTGTAATGTAAAGTGGGCGTTCTTATGTAGTGCTGAGTGTTACGGCTGTGTGTAATGTAAAGTGGGCGTTCTTATGTAGTGCTGAGTATTACGGCCGTGTGTAATGTAAAGTGGGCGTTCTTATGTAGTGCTGAGTGTTACGGCCGTGTGTAATGTAAAGTGGGCGTTCTTATGTAGTGCTGAGTGTTACGGCTGTGTGTAATGTAAAGTGGGCGTTCTTATGTAGTGCTGAGTATTACGGCTGTGTGTAATGTAAAGTGGGCGTTCTTATGTAGTGCTGAGTATTACGGCTGTGTGTAATGTAAAGTGGGCGTTCTTATGTAGTGCTGAGTGTTACGGCTGTGTGTAATGTAAAGTGGGCGTTCTTATGTAGTGCTGAGTGTTACGGCCGTGTGTAATGTAAACTGGGCGTTCTTATGTAGTGCTGAGTGTTACGGCCGTGTGTAATGTAAAGTGGGCGTTCTTATGTAGTGCTGAGTGTTACGGCCGTGTGTAATGTAAAGTGGGCGTTCTTATGTAGTGCTGAGTGTTACGGTCGTGTGTAATGTAAAGTGGGCGTTCTTATGTAGTGCTGAGTGTTATGGCTGTGTGTAATGTAAAGTGGGCGTTCTTATGTAGTGCTGAGTGTTACGGCTGTGTGTAATGTAAAGTGGGCGTTCTTATGTAGTGCTGAGTGTTACGGCTGTGTGTAATGTAAAGTGGGCGTTCTTATGTAGTGCTGAGTGTTACGGCCGTGTGTTATGTAAAGTGGGCATTCTTATGTAGAGCTGAGTATTACGGCTGTGTGTAATGTAAAGTGGGCTTTCTTATGTAGAGCTGAGTATTACGGCCGTGTGTAATGTAAATTGGGCATTCTTATGTAGAGCTGAGTATTACGGCCGTGTGTAAAGTAAAGTGGGCGTTCTTATGTAGTGCTGAGTGTTACGGCTGTGTGTAATGTAAAGTGGGCGTTCTTATGTAGTGCTGATTGTTACGGCTGTGTGTAATGTAAAGTGGGCGTTCTTATGTAGTGCTGAGTGTTACGGCTGTGTGTAATGTAAAGTGGGCGTTCTTATGTAGTGCTGAGTGTTACGGCCGTGTGTAATGTAAAGTGAACGTTCTTATATAGTGCTGAGTGTTATGGCTGTGTGTAATGTAAAGTGGGCGTTCTTATGTAGTGCTGAGTGTTACGGCTGTGTGTAATGTAAAGTGGGCATTCTTATGTAGTGCTGAGTGTTAAGGCTGTGTGTAATGTAAAGTGGGCGTTCTTATGTAGTGCTGAGTGTTACGGCTGTGTGTAATGTAAAGTGAGCGTTCTTATGTAGTGCTGAGTGTTACGGCTGTGTGTAATGTAAAGTGGACGTTCTTATGTAGTGCTGAGTGTTACGGCCATGTGTAATGTAAAGTGGGCGTTCTAATGTAGTGCTGAGTGTTACGGCCGTGTGTAATGTAAAGTGGGCGTTCTTATGTAGTGCTGAGTGTTACGGCTGTGTGTAATGTAAAGTGGGCATTCTTATGTAGTGATGAGTGTGTCGGCCGTGTATAATGTAAAGTGGACGTTCTTATGTAGTGCTGAGTGTTACGGCTGTGTGTAATGTAAAGTGAGCGTTCTTATGTAGTGCTGAGTGTTACGGCTGTGTGTAATATAAAGTGGGCGTTCTTATGTAGTGCTGAGTGTTACGGCCATGTGTAATGTAAAGTGGGCGTTCTAATGTAGTGCTGAGTGTTACGGCTGTGTGTAATGTAAAGTGGGCGTTCTTATGTAGTGCTGAGTGTTACGGCTGTGTGTAATGTAAAGTGGGCGTTCTTATGTAGTGCTGAGTGTTATGGCCGTGTGTAATGTAAAGTGGGCGTTCTTATGTAGTGCTGAGTGTTACGGCCGTGTGTAATGTAAAGTGGGCGTTCTTATGTAGTGCTAAATATTACGGCCGTGTGTAACGTAAAGTGGGCGTTCTTATGTAGTGCTGAGTATTACGGCCGTGTGTAATGTAAAGTGGGCGTTCTTATGTAGAGCTGAGTATAACGGCTGTGTGTAATGTAAAGAGGACGTTCTTATGTAGTGCTGAGTGCTACGGCTGTGTGTAATGTAAAATGGGCGTTCTTATGTAGTGCTGAGTGTTACGGCTGTGTGTAATGTAAAGTGGGCGTTCTTATGTAGTGCTGAGTATTACGGCTGTGTGTAATGTAAAGTGGGCGTTCTTATGTAGTGCTGAGTGTTACGGCTGTGTGTAAAGTAAAGTGGGCGTTCTTATGTAGTGCTGAGTGTTACGGCTGTGTGTAATGTAAAGTGGGCGTTTTTATGTAGTGCTGAGTGTTACGGCTGTGTGTAATGTAAAGTGGGCATTCTTATGTAGTGCTGAGTGATACGGCTGTGTGTAATGTAAAGTGGGCGTTCTTATGTAGTGCTGAGTGTTACGGCTGTGTGTAATGTAAAGTGAGCGTTCTTATGTAGTGCTGAGTGTTACGGCTGTGTGTAATGTAAAGTGAGTGTTCTTATTTAGTGCTGAGTATTACGGCTGTGTGTAATGTAAAGTGGGCGTTCTTATGTAGTGCTGAGTGTTGCGGCTGTGTGTAATGTAAAGTGGGCGTTCTTATGTAGTGCTGAGTATTACGGCTGTGTGTAATGTAAAGTCGGCGTTCTTATGTAGTGCTGAGTGTTACGGCTGTTTGTAATGTAATGTGAGCGTTCTTTTGTAGTGCTGAGTGCTACGGCTGTGTGTAATGTAAAGTGGGCATTCTTATGTAGTGCTGAGTGTTACGGCTGTGTGTAATGTAAAGTGGGAGTTCTTATGTAGTGCTGAGTGTTACGGCCGTGTGTAATGTAAAGTGGGCGTTCTTATGTAGTGCATGTAAAGTGGGCGTTCTTATGTAGTACTGAGTGTTACGGCTGTGTGTAATGTAAAGTGGGCATTCTTATGTAGTGCTGAGTGTTACTGCTGTGTGTAATGTAAAGTGGGCGTTCTTATGTAGTGCTGAGTGTTACGGCTGTGTGTAATGTAAAGTGGGCGTTCTTATGTAGTGCTGAGTGTTACGGCTGTGTGTAATGTAAAGTGGGCGTTCTTATGTAGTGCTGAGTGTTACGGCTGTGTGTAATGTAAAGTGGGCGTTCTTATGTAGTGCTGAGTATTACGGCCGTGTGTAATGTAAAGTGGGCGTTCTTATGTAGTGCTGAGTGTTACGGCCGTGTGTAATGTAAAGTGGGCGTTCTTATGTAGTGCTGAGTGTTACGGCTGTGTGTAATGTAAAGTGGGCGTTCTTATGTAGTGCTGAGTATTACGGCTGTGTGTAATGTAAAGTGGGCGTTCTTATGTAGTGCTGAGTATTACGGCTGTGTGTAATGTAAAGTGGGCGTTCTTATGTAGTGCTGAGTGTTACGGCTGTGTGTAATGTAAAGTGGGCGTTCTTATGTAGTGCTGAGTGTTACGGCCGTGTGTAATGTAAACTGGGCGTTCTTATGTAGTGCTGAGTGTTACGGCCGTGTGTAATGTAAAGTGGGCGTTCTTATGTAGTGCTGAGTGTTACGGCCGTGTGTAATGTAAAGTGGGCGTTCTTATGTAGTGCTGAGTGTTACGGTCGTGTGTAATGTAAAGTGGGCATTCTTATGTAGTGCTGAGTGTTATGGCTGTGTGTAATGTAAAGTGGGCGTTCTTATGTAGTGCTGAGTGTTACGGCTGTGTGTAATGTAAAGTGGGCGTTCTTATGTAGTGCTGAGTGTTACGGCTGTGTGTAATGTAAAGTGGGCGTTCTTATGTAGTGCTGAGTGTTACGGCCGTGTGTTATGTAAAGTGGGCATTCTTATGTAGAGCTGAGTATTACGGCTGTGTGTAATGTAAAGTGGGCTTTCTTATGTAGAGCTGAGTATTACGGCCGTGTGTAATGTAAATTGGGCATTCTTATGTAGAGCTGAGTATTACGGCCGTGTGTAAAGTAAAGTGGGCGTTCTTATGTAGTGCTGAGTGTTACGGCTGTGTGTAATGTAAAGTGGGCGTTCTTATGTAGTGCTGATTGTTACGGCTGTGTGTAATGTAAAGTGGGCGTTCTTATGTAGTGCTGAGTGTTACGGCTGTGTGTAATGTAAAGTGGGCGTTCTTATGTAGTGCTGAGTGTTACGGCCGTGTGTAATGTAAAGTGAACGTTCTTATATAGTGCTGAGTGTTATGGCTGTGTGTAATGTAAAGTGGGCGTTCTTATGTAGTGCTGAGTGTTACGGCTGTGTGTAATGTAAAGTGGGCATTCTTATGTAGTGCTGAGTGTTAAGGCTGTGTGTAATGTAAAGTGGGCGTTCTTATGTAGTGCTGAGTGTTGCGGCTGTGTGTAATGTAAAGTGAGCGTTCTTATGTAGTGCTGAGTGTTACGGCTGTGTGTAATGTAAAGTGGACGTTCTTATGTAGTGCTGAGTGTTACGGCCATGTGTAATGTAAAGTGGGCGTTCTAATGTAGTGCTGAGTGTTACGGCCGTGTGTAATGTAAAGTGGGCGTTCTTATGTAGTGCTGAGTGTTACGGCTGTGTGTAATGTAAAGTGGGCATTCTTATGTAGTGATGAGTGTGTCGGCCGTGTATAATGTAAAGTGGACGTTCTTATGTAGTGCTGAGTGTTACGGCTGTGTGTAATGTAAAGTGAGCGTTCTTATGTAGTGCTGAGTGTTACGGCTGTGTGTAATATAAAGTGGGCGTTCTTATGTAGTGCTGAGTGTTACGGCCATGTGTAATGTAAAGTGGGCGTTCTAATGTAGTGCTGAGTGTTACGGCTGTGTGTAATGTAAAGTGGGCGTTCTTATGTAGTGCTGAGTGTTACGGCTGTGTGTAATGTAAAGTGGGCGTTCTTATGTAGTGCTGAGTGTTATGGCCGTGTGTAATGTAAAGTGGGCGTTCTTATGTAGTGCTGAGTGTTACGGCCGTGTGTAATGTAAAGTGGGCGTTCTTATGTAGTGCTAAATATTACGGCCGTGTGTAACGTAAAGTGGGCGTTCTTATGTAGTGCTGAGTATTACGGCCGTGTGTAATGTAAAGTGGGCGTTCTTATGTAGAGCTGAGTATAACGGCTGTGTGTAATGTAAAGAGGACGTTCTTATGTAGTGCTGAGTGCTACGGCTGTGTGTAATGTAAAATGGGCGTTCTTATGTAGTGCTGAGTGTTACGGCTGTGTGTAATGTAAAGTGGGCGTTCTTATGTAGTGCTGAGTATTACGGCTGTGTGTAATGTAAAGTGGGCGTTCTTATGTAGTGCTGAGTGTTACGGCTGTGTGTAAAGTAAAGTGGGCGTTCTTATGTAGTGCTGAGTGTTACGGCTGTGTGTAATGTAAAGTGGGCGTTTTTATGTAGTGCTGAGTGTTACGGCTGTGTGTAATGTAAAGTGGGCATTCTTATGTAGTGCTGAGTGATACGGCTGTGTGTAATGTAAAGTGGGCGTTCTTATGTAGTGCTGAGTGTTACGGCTGTGTGTAATGTAAAGTGAGTGTTCTTATGTAGTGCTGAGTGTTACGGCTGTGTGTAATGTAAAGTGAGTGTTCTTATTTAGTGCTGAGTATTACGGCTGTGTGTAATGTAAAGTGGGCGTTCTTATGTAGTGCTGAGTGTTACGGCTGTGTGTAATGTAAAGTGGGCGTTCTTAAGTAGTGCTGAGTATTACGGCTGTGTGTAATGTAAAGTGGGCGTTCTTATGTAGTGCTGAGTGTTACGGCTGTTTGTAATGTAATGTGAGCGTTCTTTTGTAGTGCTGAGTGCTACGGCTGTGTGTAATGTAAAGTGGGCATTCTTATGTAGTGCTGAGTGTTACGGCTGTGTGTAATGTAAAGTGGGAGTTCTTATGTAGTGCTGACTGTTACGGCCGTGTGTAATGTAAAGTGGGCGTTCTTATGTAGTGCATGTAAAGTGGGCGTTCTTATGTAGTACTGAGTGTTACGGCTGTGTGTAATGTAAAGTGGGCGTTCTTATGTAGTGCTGAGTGTTACTGCTGTGTGTAATGTAAAGTGGGCGTTCTTATGTAGTGCTGAGTGTTACGGCTGTGTGTAATGTAAAGTGGGCGTTCTTATGTAGTGCTGAGTGTTACTGCTGTGTGTAATGTAAAGTGGGCGTTCTTATGTAGTGCTGAGTGTTACGGCTGTGTGTAATGTAAAGTGGGCGTTCTTATGTAGTGCTGAGTATTACGGCCGTGTGTAATGTAAAGTGGGCGTTCTTATGTAGTGCTGAGTATTACGGCCGTGTGTAATGTAAAGTGGGCGTTCTTATGTAGTGCTGAGTGTTACGGCCGTGTGTAATGTAAAGTGGGCGTTCTTATGTAGTGCTGAGTGTTATGGCCGTGTGTAATGTAAAGTGGGCGTTCTTATGTAGTGCTGAGTGCTACGGCCGTGTGTAATGTAAAGTGGGCGTTCTTATGTAGTGCTGAGTATTACGGCCGTGTGTAACGTAAAGTGGGCGTTCTTATGTAGTGCTGAGTATTACGGCCGTGTGTAATGTAAAGTGGGCGTTCTTATGTAGAGCTGAGTATAACGGCTGTGTGTAATGTAAAGAGGACGTTCTTATGTAGTGCTGAGTGCTACGGCTGTGTGTAATGTAAAGTGGGCGTTCTTATGTAGTGCTGAGTGTTACGGCTGTGTGTAATGTAAAGTGGGCGTTCTTATGTAGTGCTGAGTATTACGGCTGTGTGTAATGTAAAGTGTGCGTTCTTATGTAGTGCTGAGTGTTACGGCTGTGTGTAAAGTAAAGTGGGCGTTCTTATGTAGTGCTGAGTGTTACGGCTGTGTGTAATGTAAAGTGGGCGTTTTTATGTAGTGCTGAGTGTTACGGCTGTGTGTAATGTAAAGTGGGCGTTCTTATGTAGTGCTGAGTGTTACGGCTGTGTGTAATGTAAAGTGGGCGTTCTTATGTAGTGCTGAGTGTTACGGCTGTGTGTAATGTAAAGTGAGTGTTCTTATGTAGTGCTGAGTGTTACGGCTGTGTGTAATGTAAAGTGAGTGTTCTTATTTAGTGCTGAGTATTACGGCTGTGTGTAATGTAAAGTGGGCGTTCTTATGTAGTGCTGAGTGTTACGGCTGTGTGTAATGTAAAGTGGGCGTTCTTAAGTAGTGCTGAGTATTACGGCTGTGTGTAATGTAAAGTGGGCGTTCTTATGTAGTGCTGAGTGTTATGGCTGTTTGTAATGTAATGTGAGCGTTCTTTTGTAGTGCTGAGTGCTACGGCTGTGTGTAATGTAAAGTGGGCATTCTTATGTAGTGCTGAGTGTTACGGCTGTGTGTAATGTAAAGTGGGAGTTCTTATGTAGTGCTGAGTGTTAGGGCCGTGTGTAATGTAAAGTGGGCGTTCTTATGTAGTGCATGTAAAGAGGGCGTTCTTATGTAGTACTGAGTGTTACGGCTGTGTGTAATGTAAAGTGGGCGTTCTTATGTAGTGCTGAGTGTTACTGCTGTGTGTAATGTAAAGTGGGCGTTCTTATGTAGTGCTGAGTGTTACGGCTGTGTGTAATGTAAAGTGGGCGTTCTTATGTAGTGCTGAGTGTTACTGCTGTGTGTAATGTAAAGTGGGCGTTCTTATGTAGTGCTGAGTGTTACGGCTGTGTGTAATGTAAAGTGGGCGTTCTTATGTAGTGCTGAGTATTACGGCCGTGTGTAATGTAAAGTGGGCGTTCTTATGTAGTGCTGAGTATTACGGCCGTGTGTAATGTAAAGTGGGCGTTCTTATGTAGTGCTGAGTGTTACGGCTGTGTGTAATGTAAAGTGGGCGTTCTTATGTAGTGCTGAGTATTACGGCTGTGTGTAATGTAAAGTGGGCGTTCTTATGTAGTGCTGAGTATTACGGCTGTGTGTAATGTAAAGTGGGCGTTCTTATGTAGTGCTGAGTGTTACTGCTGTGTGTAATGTAAAGTGGGCGTTCTTATGTAGTGCTGAGTGTTACGGCCGTGTGTAATGTAAACTGGGCGTTCTTATGTAGTGCTGAGTGTTACGGCCGTGTGTAATGTAAAGTGGGCGTTCTTATGTAGTGCTGAGTGTTACGGCCGTGTGTAATGTAAAGTGGGCGTTCTTATGTAGTGCTGAGTGTTACGGTCGTGTGTAATGTAAAGTGGGCGTTCTTATGTAGTGCTGAGTGTTATGGCTGTGTGTAATGTAAAGTGGGCGTTCTTATGTAGTGCTGAGTGTTACGGCTGTGTGTAATGTAAAGTGGGCGTTCTTATGTAGTGCTGAGTGTTACGGCTGTGTGTAATGTAAAGAGGGCGTTCTTATGTAGTGCTGAGTGTTACGGCTGTGTGTAAAGTAAAGTGGGCGTTCTTATGTAGTGCTGAGTGTTACGGCTGTGAGTAATGTAAAGTGGGCATTCTTATGTAGTGCTGAGTGTTACGGCCATGTGTAATGTAAAGTGGGCGTTCTTATGTAGTGCTGAGTATTACGGCTGTATGTAATGTAAAGTGGGCGTTCTTATGTAGTGCTGAGTGTTACGGCTGTGTGTAATGTAAAGTGGGCATTCTTATGTGGTGCTGAGTATTATGGCTGTGTGTAATGTAAAGTGGGCGTTCTTATGTGGTGCTGAGTGTTACGGCTGTGTGTAATGTAAAGTGGGCGTTCTTATGTAGTGCTGAGTGTTACGGCTGTGTGTAATGTAAAGTGGGCGTTCTTATGTAGTGCTGAGTGTTACGGCCGTGTGTAATGTAAAGTGGGCGTTCTTATGTAGTGCTGAGTGTTACGGCCGTGTGTAATGTAAAGTGGGCGTTCTTATGTAGTGCTGAGTGTTATTGCCGTGTGTAATGTAAAGTGGGCGTTCTTATGTAGTGCTGAGTGTTACGGCTGTGTGTAATGTAAAGTGGGCGTTCTTATGTAGTGCTGAGTATTACGGCTGTGTGTAATGTAAAGTGGGCGTTCTTATGTAGAGCTGAGTATTACGGCTGTGTGTAATGTAAAGAGGACGTTCTTATGTAGTGCTGAGTGCTACGGTTGTGTGTAATGTAAAGTGGGCGTTCTTATGTAGTGCTGAGTGTTACGGCTGTGTGTAATGTAAAGTGGGCGTTCTTATGTAGTGCTGAGTATTACGGCTGTGTGTAATGTAAAGTGGGCGTTCTTATGTAGTGCTGAGTGTTACGGCTGTGTGTAAAGTGGGCGTTCTTATGTAGTGCTGAGTGTTACGGCTGTGTGTAATGTAAAGTGGGCGTTTTTATGTAGTGCTGAGTGTTACGGCTGTGTGTAATGTAAAGTGGGCGTTCTTATGTAGTGCTGAGTGTTACGGCTGTGTGTAATGTAAAGTGGGCGTTCTTATGTAGTGCTGAGTGTTACGGCTGTGTGTAATGTAAAGTGAGTGTTCTTATGTAGTGCTGAGTGTTACGGCTGTGTGTAATGTAAAGTGAGTGTTCTTATTTAGTGATGAGTATTACGGCTGTGTGTAATGTAAAGTGGGCGTTCTTATGTAGTGCTGAGTGTTACGGCTGTGTGTAATGTAAAGTGGGCGTTCTTATGTAGTGCTGAGTATTACGGCTGTGTGTAATGTAAAGTCGGCGTTCTTATGTAGTGCTGAGTGTTACGGCTGTTTGTAATGTAATGTGAGCGTTCTTTTGTAGTGCTGAGTGCTACGGCTGTGTGTAATGTAAAGTGGGCATTCTTATGTAGTGCTGAGTGTAACGGCTGTGTGTAATGTAAAGTGGGAGTTCTTATGTAGTGCTGAGTGTTACGGCCGTGTGTAATGTAAAGTGGGCGTTCTTATGTAGTGCATGTAAAGTGGGCGTTCTTATGTAGTACTGAGTGTTACGGCTGTGTGTAATGTAAAGTGGGCATTCTTATGTAGTGCTGAGTGTTACTGCTGTGTGTAATGTAAAGTGGGCGTTCTTATGTAGTGCTGAGTGTTACGGCTGTGTGTAATGTAAAGTGGGCGTTCTTATGTAGTGCTGAGTGTTACGGCTGTGTGTAATGTAAAGTGGGCGTTCTTATGTAGTGCTGAGTGTTACGGCTGTGTGTAATGTAAAGTGGGCGTTCTTATGTAGTGCTGAGTATTACGGCCGTGTGTAATGTAAAGTGGGCGTTCTTATGTAGTGCTGAGTGTTACGGCCGTGTGTAATGTAAAGTGGGCGTTCTTATGTAGTGCTGAGTGTTACGGCTGTGTGTAATGTAAAGTGGGCGTTCTTATGTAGTGCTGAGTATTACGGCTGTGTGTAATGTAAAGTGGGCGTTCTTATGTAGTGCTGAGTATTACGGCTGTGTGTAATGTAAAGTGGGCGTTCTTATGTAGTGCTGAGTGTTACGGCTGTGTGTAATGTAAAGTGGGCGTTCTTATGTAGTGCTGAGTGTTACGGCCGTGTGTAATGTAAACTGGGCGTTCTTATGTAGTGCTGAGTGTTACGGCCGTGTGTAATGTAAAGTGGGCGTTCTTATGTAGTGCTGAGTGTTACGGCCGTGTGTAATGTAAAGTGGGCGTTCTTATGTAGTGCTGAGTGTTACGGTCGTGTGTAATGTAAAGTGGGCGTTCTTATGTAGTGCTGAGTGTTATGGCTGTGTGTAATGTAAAGTGGGCGTTCTTATGTAGTGCTGAGTGTTACGGCTGTGTGTAATGTAAAGTGGGCGTTCTTATGTAGTGCTGAGTGTTACGGCTGTGTGTAATGTAAAGTGGGCGTTCTTATGTAGTGCTGAGTGTTACGGCCGTGTGTTATGTAAAGTGGGCATTCTTATGTAGAGCTGAGTATTACGGCTGTGTGTAATGTAAAGTGGGCTTTCTTATGTAGAGCTGAGTATTACGGCCGTGTGTAATGTAAATTGGGCATTCTTATGTAGAGCTGAGTATTACGGCCGTGTGTAAAGTAAAGTGGGCGTTCTTATGTAGTGCTGAGTGTTACGGCTGTGTGTAATGTAAAGTGGGCGTTCTTATGTAGTGCTGATTGTTACGGCTGTGTGTAATGTAAAGTGGGCGTTCTTATGTAGTGCTGAGTGTTACGGCTGTGTGTAATGTAAAGTGGGCGTTCTTATGTAGTGCTGAGTGTTACGGCCGTGTGTAATGTAAAGTGAACGTTCTTATATAGTGCTGAGTGTTATGGCTGTGTGTAATGTAAAGTGGGCGTTCTTATGTAGTGCTGAGTGTTACGGCTGTGTGTAATGTAAAGTGGGCATTCTTATGTAGTGCTGAGTGTTAAGGCTGTGTGTAATGTAAAGTGGGCGTTCTTATGTAGTGCTGAGTGTTACGGCTGTGTGTAATGTAAAGTGAGCGTTCTTATGTAGTGCTGAGTGTTACGGCTGTGTGTAATGTAAAGTGGACGTTCTTATGTAGTGCTGAGTGTTACGGCCATGTGTAATGTAAAGTGGGCGTTCTAATGTAGTGCTGAGTGTTACGGCCGTGTGTAATGTAAAGTGGGCGTTCTTATGTAGTGCTGAGTGTTACGGCTGTGTGTAATGTAAAGTGGGCGTTCTTATGTAGTGATGAGTGTGTCGGCCGTGTATAATGTAAAGTGGACGTTCTTATGTAGTGCTGAGTGTTACGGCTGTGTGTAATGTAAAGTGGGCGTTCTTATGTAGTGCTGAGTGTTACGGCTGTGTGTAATGTAAAGTGGGCGTTCTTATGTAGTGCTGAGTTTTACGGCTGTGTGTAATGTAAAGTGGGCGTTCTTATGTAGTGCTGAGTGTTACGGCTGTGTGTAATGTAAAGTGGGCGTTTTTATGTAGTGCTGAGTGTTATGGCTTTGTGTAATGTAAAGTGGGCGTTCTTATATAGTGCTGAGTGTTATGGCTGTGTGTAATGTAAAGTGGGAGTTCTTATGTTGTGCTGAGTGTTACGGCCGTGTGTAATGTAAAGTGGGCGTTCTTATGTAGTGCTGAGTGTTACGGCTGTGTGTAATGTAAAGTGGGCGTTCTTATGTAGTGCTGAGTGTTACGGCTGTGTGTAATGTAAAGTGAGCGTTCTTATGTAGTGCTGAGTGTTACGGCTGTGTGTAATGTAAAGTGGGCGTTCTTATGTAGTGCTGAGTGTTACGGCCGTGTGTAATGTAAAGTGGGCGTTCTAATGTAGTGCTGAGTGTTACGGCTGTGTGTAATGTAAAGTGGGCGTTCTTATGTAGTGATGAGTGTTACGGCTGTGTGTAATGTAAAATGGGTGTTCTTATGTAGTGCTGAGTGTTACGGCTGTGTGTAATGTAAAGTGGGCGTTTTTATGTAGTGCTGAGTGTTATGGCTGTGTGTAATGTAAAGTGGGCGTTCTTATGTAGTGCTGAGTGTTACGGCTGTGTGTAATGTAAAGTGGGCGTTCTTATGTAGTGCTGAGTGTTACGGCCGTGTGTAATGTAAAGTGGGCATTCTTATGTAGAGCTGAGTATTACGGCCGTGTGTAATGTAAAGTGGGCATTCTTATGTAGAGCTGAGTATTACGGCTGTGTGTAATGTAAAGTGGGCATTCTTATGTAGGGCTGAGTATTACGGCCGTGTGTAATGTAAAGTGGGCGTTCTTATGTAGGGCTGAGTATTACGGCCGTGTGTAATGTAAAGTGGGCGTTCTTATGTAGTGCTGAGTGTTACGGCTGTGTGTAATGTAAAGTGGGCGTTCTTATGTAGTGCTGAGTGTTACGGCTGTGTGTAATGTAAAGTGGGCGTTCTTATGTAGTGCTGAGTGTTACGGCTGTGTGTAATGTAAAGTGAGCGTTCTTATGTAGTGCTGAGTGTTACGGCTGTGTGTAATGTAAAGTGGGCGTTCTTATGTAGTGCTGAGTGTTACGGCTGTGTGTAATGTAAAGTGAGCGTTCTTATGTAGTGCTGAGTGTTACGGCTGTGTGTAATGTAAAGTGGACGTTCTTATGTAGTGCTGAGTGTTACGGCCATGTGTAATGTAAAGTGGGCGTTCTAATGTAGTGCTGAGTGTTACGGCCGTGTGTAATGTAAAGTGGGCGTTCTTATGTAGTGCTGAGTGTTACGGCTGTGTGTAATGTAAAGTGGGCGTTCTTATGTAGTGATGAGTGTGTCGGCCGTGTATAATGTAAAGTGGACGTTCTTATGTAGTGCTGAGTGTTACGGCTGTGTGTAATGTAAAGTGAGCGTTCTTATGTAGTGCTGAGTGTTACGGCTGTGTGTAATGTAAAGTGGGCGTTCTTATGTAGTGCTGAGTGTTACGGCCATGTGTAATGTAAAGTGGGCGTTCTAATGTAGTGCTGAGTGTTACGGCTGTGTGTAATGTAAAGTGGGCGTTCTTATGTAGTGCTGAGTGTTACGGCTGTGTGTAATGTAAAGTGGGCGTTCTTATGTAGTGCTGAGTGTTATGGCCGTGTGTAATGTAAAGTGGGCGTTCTTATGTAGTGCTGAGTGTTACGGCCGTGTGTAATGTAAAGTGGGCGTTCTTATGTAGTGCTAAATATTACGGCCGTGTGTAACGTAAAGTGGGCGTTCTTATGTAGTGCTGAGTATTACGGCCGTGTGTAATGTAAAGTGGGCGTTCTTATGTAGAGCTGAGTATAACGGCTGTGTGTAATGTAAAGAGGACGTTCTTATGTAGTGCTGAGTGCTACGGCTGTGTGTAATGTAAAATGGGCGTTCTTATGTAGTGCTGAGTGTTACGGCTGTGTGTAATGTAAAGTGGGCGTTCTTATGTAGTGCTGAGTATTACGGCTGTGTGTAATGTAAAGTGGGCGTTCTTATGTAGTGCTGAGTGTTACGGCTGTGTGTAAAGTAAAGTGGGCGTTCTTATGTAGTGCTGAGTGTTACGGCTGTGTGTAATGTAAAGTGGGCGTTTTTATGTAGTGCTGAGTGTTACGGCTGTGTGTAATGTAAAGTGGGCATTCTTATGTAGTGCTGAGTGATACAGCTGTGTGTAATGTAAAGTGGGCGTTCTTATGTAGTGCTGAGTGTTACGGCTGTGTGTAATGTAAAGTGAGTGTTCTTATGTAGTGCTGAGTGTTACGGCTGTGTGTAATGTAAAGTGAGTGTTCTTATTTAGTGCTGAGTATTACGGCTGTGTGTAATGTAAAGTGGGCGTTCTTATGTAGTGCTGAGTGTTACGGCTGTGTGTAATGTAAAGTGGGCGTTCTTAAGTAGTGCTGAGTATTACGGCTGTGTGTAATGTAAAGTGGGCGTTCTTATGTAGTGCTGAGTGTTACGGCTGTTTGTAATGTAATGTGAGCGTTCTTTTGTAGTGCTGAGTGCTACGGCTGTGTGTAATGTAAAGTGGGCATTCTTATGTAGTGCTGAGTGTTACGGCTGTGTGTAATGTAAAGTGGGAGTTCTTATGTAGTGCTGACTGTTACGGCCGTGTGTAATGTAAAGTGGGCGTTCTTATGTAGTGCATGTAAAGTGGGCGTTCTTATGTAGTACTGAGTGTTACGGCTGTGTGTAATGTAAAGTGGGCGTTCTTATGTAGTGCTGAGTGTTACTGCTGTGTGTAATGTAAAGTGGGCGTTCTTATGTAGTGCTGAGTGTTACGGCTGTGTGTAATGTAAAGTGGGCGTTCTTATGTAGTGCTGAGTGTTACTGCTGTGTGTAATGTAAAGTGGGCGTTCTTATGTAGTGCTGAGTGTTACGGCTGTGTGTAATGTAAAGTGGGCGTTCTTATGTAGTGCTGAGTATTACGGCCGTGTGTAATGTAAAGTGGGCGTTCTTATGTAGTGCTGAGTATTACGGCCGTGTGTAATGTAAAGTGGGCGTTCTTATGTAGTGCTGAGTGTTACGGCTGTGTGTAATGTAAAGTGGGCGTTCTTATGTAGTGCTGAGTGTTACGGCCGTGTGTAATGTAAAGTGGGCGTTCTTATGTAGTGCTGAGTGTTATGGCCGTGTGTAATGTAAAGTGGGCGTTCTTATGTAGTGCTGAGTGCTACGGCCGTGTGTAATGTAAAGTGGGCGTTCTTATGTAGTGCTGAGTATTACGGCCGTGTGTAACGTAAAGTGGGCGTTCTTATGTAGTGCTGAGTATTACGGCCGTGTGTAATGTAAAGTGGGCGTTCTTATGTAGAGCTGAGTATAACGGCTGTGTGTAATGTAAAGAGGACGTTCTTATGTAGTGCTGAGTGCTACGGCTGTGTGTAATGTAAAGTGGGCGTTCTTATGTAGTGCTGAGTGTTACGGCTGTGTGTAATGTAAAGTGGGCGTTCTTATGTAGTGCTGAGTATTACGGCTGTGTGTATGGAAAGTGTGCGTTCTTATGTAGTGCTGAGTGTTACGGCTGTGTGTAAAGTAAAGTGGGCGTTCTTATGTAGTGCTGAGTGTTACGGCTGTGTGTAAAGTAAAGTGGGCGTTCTTATGTAGTGCTGAGTGTTACGGCTGTGTGTAATGTAAAGTGAGTGTTCTTATTTAGTGCTGAGTATTACGGCTGTGTGTAATGTAAAGTGGGCGTTCTTATGTAGTGCTGAGTGTTACGGCTGTGTGTAATGTAAAGTGGGCGTTCTTATGTAGTGCTGAGTATTACGGCTGTGTGTAATGTAAAGTCGGCGTTCTTATGTAGTGCTGAGTGTTACGGCTGTTTGTAATGTAATGTGAGCGTTCTTTTGTAGTGCTGAGTGCTACGGCTGTGTGTAATGTAAAGTGGGCATTCTTATGTAGTGCTGAGTGTTACGGCTGTGTGTAATGTAAAGTGGGAGTTCTTATGTAGTGCTGAGTGTTACGGCCGTGTGTAATGTAAAGTGGGCGTTCTTATGTAGTGCATGTAAAGTGGGCGTTCTTATGTAGTACTGAGTGTTACGGCTGTGTGTAATGTAAAGTGGGCATTCTTATGTAGTGCTGAGTGTTACTGCTGTGTGTAATGTAAAGTGGGCGTTCTTATGTAGTGCTGAGTGTTACGGCTGTGTGTAATGTAAAGTGGGCGTTCTTATGTAGTGCTGAGTGTTACGGCTGTGTGTAATGTAAAGTGGGCGTTCTTATGTAGTGCTGAGTGTTACGGCTGTGTGTAATGTAAAGTGGGCGTTCTTATGTAGTGCTGAGTATTACGGCCGTGTGTAATGTAAAGTGGGCGTTCTTATGTAGTGCTGAGTGTTACGGCCGTGTGTAATGTAAAGTGGGCGTTCTTATGTAGTGCTGAGTGTTACGGCTGTGTGTAATGTAAAGTGGGCGTTCTTATGTAGTGCTGAGTATTACGGCTGTGTGTAATGTAAAGTGGGCATTCTTATGTAGGGCTGAGTATTACGGCCGTGTGTAATGTAAAGTGGGCGTTCTTATGTAGGGCTGAGTATTACGGCCGTGTGTAATGTAAAGTGGGCGTTCTTATGTAGTGCTGAGTGTTACGGCTGTGTGTAATGTAAAGTGGGCGTTCTTATGTAGTGCTGAGTGTTACGGCTGTGTGTAATGTAAAGTGGGCGTTCTTATGTAGTGCTGAGTGTTACGGCTGTGTGTAATGTAAAGTGGGCGTTCTTATGTAGGGCTGAGTATTACGGCCGTGTTTAATGTAAAGTGGGAGTTCTTATGTAGTGCTGAGTGTTACGGCTGTGTGTAATGTAAAGTGGGCGTTCTTATGTAGTGCTGAGTGTTACGGCTGTGTGTAATGTAAAGTGGGCGTTCTTATGTAGTGCTGAGTGTTACGGCTGTGTGTAATGTAAAGTGGGCGTTCTTATGTAGTGCTGAGTGTTACGGCCGTGTGTAATGTAAAGTGAGCCTTCTTATGTAGTGCTGAGTGTTACGGCCGTGTGTAATGTAAAGTGGGCGTTCTTATGTAGTGCTGAGTGTTACGGCCGTGTGTAATGTAAAGTGGGCGTTCTTATGTAGTGCTTAGTGTTACGGCTGTGTGTAATGTAAAGGGGGCGATCTTATGTAGTGCTGAGTGTTACGGCTGTGTGTAATGTAAAGTGGGCGTTCTTATGTAGTGCTGAGTGTTACGGCTGTGTGTAATACAAAGTGGGCGTTCTTATGTAGTGCTGAGTGTTATGGCCGTGTGTAATGTAAAGTGAGCGTTTTTATGTAGTGCTGAGTGTTACGGCTGTGTGTTATGTAAAGTGGGCATTCTTATGTAGTGCTGAGTGTTACGGCCGTGTGTAATGTAAAGTGGGCGTTCTTATGTAGTGCTTAGTGTTACGGCTGTGTGTAATATAAAGTGGGCGTTCTTATGTAGTGCTGAGTGTTACGGCCGTGTGTAATGTTAAGTGGGCATTCTTATGTAGTGCTGAGTGTTATGGCTGTGTGTAATGTAAAGTGGGCGTTCTTATGTAGTGCTGAGTGTTACGGCTGTGTGTAATGTAAAGTGGGCGTTCTTATGTACTGCTGAGTGTTACGGCTGTGTGTAATGTAAAGTGAGCGTTCTTATGTAGTGCTGAGTGTTACGGCTGTGTGTAATGTAAAGTGGGCGTTCTTATGTAGTGCTGAGTGTTACGGCCATGTGTAATGTAAAGTGGGCGTTCTAATGTAGTGCTGAGTGTTACGGCTGTGTGTAATGTAAAGTGGGCGTTCTTATGTAGTGCTGAGTGTTACGGCTGTGTGTAATGTAAAGTGGGCGTTCTTATGTAGTGATGAGTGTTACGGCTGTGTGTAATGTAAAATGGGCGTTCTTATGTAGTGCTGAGTATTACGGCTGTGTGTAATGTAAAGTGGGCGTTTTTATGTAGTGCTGAGTGTTATGGCTGTGTGTAATGTAAAGTGGGCGTTCTTATGTAGTGCTGAGTGTTACGGCTGTGTGTAATGTAAAGTGGGCGTTCTTATGTAGTGCTGAGTGTTACGGCCGTGTGTAATGTAAAGTGGGCATTCTTATGTAGAGCTGAGTATTACGGCCGTGTGTAATGTAAAGTGGGCATTCTTATGTAGAGCTGAGTATTATGGCTGTGTGTAATGTAAAGTGGGCATTCTTATGTAGGGCTGAGTATTACGGCCGTGTGTAATGTAAAGTGGGCGTTCTTATGTAGGGCTGAGTATTACGGCCGTGTGTAATGTAAAGTGGGCGTTCTTATGTAGTGCTGAGTGTTACGGCTGTGTGTAATGTAAAGTGGGCGTTCTTATGTAGTGCTGAGTGTTACGGCTGTGTGTAATGTAAAGTGGGCGTTCTTATGTAGTGCTGAGTGTTACGGCTGTGTGTAATGTAAAGTGGGCGTTCTTATGTAGTGCTGAGTGTTACGGCCGTGTGTAATGTAAAGTGAGCATTCTTATGTAGTGCTGAGTGTTACGGCCGTGTGTAATGTAAAGTGGGCGTTCTTATGTAGTGCTGAGTGTTACGGCCGTGTGTAATGTAAAGTGGGCATTCTTATGTAGTGCTTAGTGTTACGGCTGTGTGTAATGTAAAGCGGGCGATCTTATGTAGTGCTGAGTGTTACGGCTGTGTGTAATGTAAAGTGGGCGTTCTTATGTAGTGCTGAGTGTTACGGCTGTGTGTAATATAAAGTGGGCGTTCTTATGTAGTGCTGAGTGTTATGGCCGTGTGTAATGTAAAGTGAGCGTTTTTATGTAGTGCTGAGTGTTACGGCTGTGTGTAATGTAAAGTGGGCGTTCTTATGTAGTGCTGAGTGTTACGGCCGTGTGTAATGTAAAGTGGGCGTTCTTATGTAGTGCTTAGTGTTACGGCTGTGTGTAATATAAAGTGGGCGTTCTTATGTAGTGCTGAGTGTTACGGCCGTGTGTAATGTTAAGTGGGCGTTCTTATGTAGTGCTGAGTGTTACGGCTGTGTGTAATGTAAAGTGGGCGTTCTTATGTAGTGCTGAGTGTTACGGCTGTGTGTAATGTAAAGTGGGCATTCTTATGTAGTGCTGAGTATTACGGCTGTGTGTAATGTAAAGTGGGCGTTCTTATGTAGTGCTGAGTGTTACGGCTGTGTGTAATGTAAAGTGGGTGTTCTTATGTGGTGCTGAGTATAATGGCTGTGTGTAATGTAAAGTGGGCGTTCTTATGTGGTGCTGAGTGTTACGGCTGTGTGTAATGTAAAGTGGGCGTTCTTATGTAGTGCTGAGTGTTACGGCTGTGTGTAATGTAAAGTGGGCGTTCTTATGTAGTGCTGAGTGTTACGGCCGTGTGTAATGTAAAGTGGGCGTTCTTATGTAGTGCTGAGTGTTACGGCCGTGTGTAATGTAAAGTGGGCGTTCTTATGTAGTGCTGAGTGTTATGGCCGTGTGTAATGTAAAGTGGGCGTTCTTATGTAGTGCTGAGTGTTACGGCTGTGTGTAATGTAAAGTGGGCGTTCTTATGTAGTGCTGAGTATTACGGCTGTGTGTAATGTAAAGTGGGCGTTCTTATGTAGAGCTGAGTATTACGGCTGTGTGTAATGTAAAGAGGACGTTCTTATGTAGTGCTGAGTGCTACGGCTGTGTGTAATGTAAAGTGGGCATTCTTATGTAGTGCTGAGTATTACGGCTGTGTGTAATGTAAAGTGGGCGTTCTTATGTAGTACTGAGTGTTACGGCTGTGTGTAATGTAAAGTGGGCGTTCTTATGTAGTACTGAGTGTTACGGCTGTGTGTAATGTAAAGTGGGCGTTCTTATGTAGTGCTGAGTGTTACTGCTGTGTGTAATGTAAAGTGGGCGTTCTTATGTAGTGCTTAGTGTTACGGCTGTGTGTAATGTAAAGTGGGCGTTCTTATGTAGTGCTGAGTGTTACGGCTTTGTGTAATGTAAAGTGGGCGTTCTTATGTAGTGCTGAGTGTTACGGCTGTGTGTAATGTAAAGTGGGCGTTCTTATGTAGTGCTGAGTATTACGGCCGTGTGTAATGTAAAGTGGGCGTTCTTATGTAGTGCTGAGTATTACGGCCATGTGTAATGTAAAGTGGGCGTTCTTATGTAGTGCTGAGTGTTACGGCTGTGTGTAATGTAAAGTGGGCGTTCTTATGTAGTGCTGAGTATTACGGCTGTGGGTAATGTAAAGTGGGCGTTCTTATGTAGTGCTGAGTATTACGGCTGTGTGTAATGTAAAGTGGGCGTTCTTATGTAGTGCTGAGTGTTACGGCTGTGTGTAATGTAAAGTGGGCGTTCTTATGTAGTGCTGAGTGTTACGGCCGTGTGTAATGTAAACTGGGCGTTCTTATGTAGTGCTGAGTGTTACGGCCGTGTGTAATGTAAAGTGGGCGTTCTTATGTAGTGCTGAGTGTTACGGCCGTGTGTAATGTAAAGTGGGCGTTCTTATGTAGTGCTGAGTGTTACGGTCGTGTGTAATGTAAAGTGGGCGTTCTTATGTAGTCCTGAGTGTTAGGGCTGTGTGTAATGTAAAGTGGGCGTTCTTATGTAGTACTGAGTGTTACGGCTGTGTGTAATGTAAATTGGACGTTCTTATGTAGTGCTGAGTGTTACGGCTGTGTGTAATGTAAAGAGGGCGTTCTTATGTAGTGCTGAGTGTTACGGCTGTGTGTAATGTAAAGTGGGCGTTCTTATGTAGTGCTGAGTGTTACGGCTGTGTGTAATGTAAAGTGGGCGTTCTTATGTAGTGCTGAGTGTTACGGCCGTGTGTAATGTAAAGTGGGCATTCTTATGTAAAGCTGAGTATTACGGCTGTGTGTAATATAAAGTGGGAATTTTTATGTAGAGCTGAGTATTACGGCCTTGTGTAATGTAAAGTGGGCATTCTTATGTAGAGCTGAGTATTACGGCTGTGTGTAATGTAAAGAGGGTGTTCTTATGTAGTGCTGAGTGTGTCGGCTGTGTGTAATGTAAAGTTGCCGTTTTTATGTAGTGCTGAGTGCTACGGCTGTGTGTAATGTAAAGTGGGCGTTCTTATGTAGTGCTGAGTGTTACGGCCGTGTGTAATGTAAAGTGGGCGTTCTTATGTAGTGCTGAGTGTTATGGCTGTGTGTAATGTAAAGTGGGCGTTCTTATGTAGTGCTGAGTGTTACGGCTGTGTGTAATGTAAAGAGGGCGTTCTTATGTAGTGCTGAGTGTTACGGCTGTGTGTAATGTAAAGTGGGCGTTCTTATGTAGTGCTGAGTGTTAAGGCTGTGTGTAATGTAAAGTGGGCGTTCTTATGTAGTGCTGAGTGTTACGGCCGTGTGTAATGTAAAGTGGGCATTCTTATGTAGAACTGAGTATTACGGCTGTGTGTAATATAAAGTGGGAATTCTTATGTAGAGCTGAGTATTACGGCCTTGTGTAATGTAAAGTGGGCATTCTTATGTAGAGCTGAGTATTACGGCTGTGTGTAATGTAAAGTGGGCGTTCTTATGTAGTGCTGAGTGTTACGGCTGTGTGTAATGTAAAGTGGGCGTTCTTATGTAGTGCTGAGTATTATGGCTGTGTGTAATGTAAAGTGGGCGTTCTTATGTAGTGCTGAGTGTGTCGGCTGTGTGTAATGTAAAGTTGCCGTTTTTATGTAGTGCTGAGTGCTACGGCTGTGTGTAATGTAATGTAGGCGTTCTTATGTAGTGCTGAGTGTTACGGCCGTGTGTAATGTAAAGTGGGCGTTCTTATGTAGTGCTGAATGTTACGGCTGTGTGTAATGTAAAGTGGGCGTTCTTATGTAGTGCTGAGTGTTACGGCTGTGTGTAATGTAAAGTGGGCGTTCTTATGTAGTGCTGAGTGTTACGGCTGTGTGTAATATAAAGTGGGCGTTCTTATGTAGTGCTGAGTGTTACGGCTGTGTGTAATGTAAAGTGAGCGTTTTTATGTAGTGCTGAGTGTTACGGCTGTGTGTAATGTAAAGTGGGCGTTCTTATGTAGTGCTGAGTGTTACGGCTGTGTGTAATGTAAAGTGGGCGTTCTTATGTAGTGCTGAGTGTTACGGCTGTGTGTAATGTAAAGTGGGCGTTCTTATGTAGTGCTGAGTGTTACGGCTGTGTGTAATCTAAAGTGTGCGTTCTTATGTAGTGCTAAGTATTACGGCCGTGTGTAATGTAAAGTGGGCGTTTTTATGTAGTGCTGAGTGTTACGGCTGTGTGTAATGTAAAGTGGGCGTTTTTATGTAGTGCTGAGTGTTACGGCTGTGTGTAATGTAAAGTGGGCGTTCTTATGTAGTGCTGAGTGTTATGGCTGTGTGTAATGTAAAGTGGGCGTTCTTATGTAGTGCTGAGTGTTAAGGCTGTGTGTAATGTAAAGTGGGCGTTCTTATGTAATGCTGAGTGTTACGGCTGTGTGTAATGTAAAGTGAGCGTTCTTATGTAGTGCTGAGTGTTACGGCTGTGTGTAATGTAAAGTGGACGTTCTTATGTAGTGCTGAGTGTTACGGCCGTGTGTAATGTAAAGTGGGCGTTCTTATGTAGTGATGAGTGTGTCGGCCGTTTATAATGTAAAGTGGGCGTTTTTATGTAGTGCTGAGTGTTATGGCTTTGTGTAATGTAAAGTGGGCGTTCTTATATAGTGCTGAGTGTTATGGCTGTGTGTAATGTAAAGTGGGCGTTCTTATGCTGTGCTGAGTGTTACGGCCGTGTGTAATGTAAAGTGGGCGTTCTTATGTAGTGCTGAGTGTTACGGCTGTGTGTAATGTAAAGTGGGCGTTCTTATGTAGTGCTTAGTGTTACGGCTGTGTGTAATATAAAGTGGGCGTTCTTATGTAGTGCTGAGTGTTACGGCCGTGTGTAATGTTAAGTGGGCGTTCTTATGTAGTGCTGAGTGTTACGGCTGTGTGTAATGTAAAGTGGGCGTTCTTATGTAGTGCTGAGTGTTACGGCCGTGTGTAATGTAAAGTGGGCATTCTTATGTAGAGCTGAGTATTACAGCCGTGTGTAATGTAAAGTGGGCATTCTTATGTAGAGCTGAGTATTACGGCTGTGTGTAATGTAAAGTGGGCATTCTTATGTAGGGCTGAGTATTACGGCCGTGTGTAATGTAAAGTGGGCGTTCTTATGTAGTGCTGAGTGTTACGGCTTTGTGTAATGTAAAGTGGGCGTTCTTATGTAGTGCTGAGTGTTACGGCTGTGTGTAATGTAAAGTGGGCGTTCTTATGTAGTGCTGAGTATTACGGCCGTGTGTAATGTAAAGTGGGCGTTCTTATGTAGTGCTGAGTATTACGGCCATGTGTAATGTAAAGTGGGCGTTCTTATGTAGTGCTGAGTGTTACGGCTGTGTGTAATGTAAAGTGGGCGTTCTTATGTAGTGCTGAGTATTACGGCTGTGTGTAATGTAAAGTGGGCGTTCTTATGTAGTGCTGAGTATTACAGCTGTGTGTAATGTAAAGTGGGCATTCTTATGTAGTGCTGAGTGTTACGGCTGTGTGTAATGTAAAGTGGGCGTTCTTATGTAGTGCTGAGTGTTACGGCCGTGTGTAATGTAAACTGGGCGTTCTTATGTAGTGCTGAGTGTTACGGCCGTGTGTAATGTAAAGTGGGCGTTCTTATGTAGTGCTGAGTGTTACGGCCGTGTGTAATGTAAAGTGGGCGTTCTTATGTAGTGCTGAGTGTTAGGGCTGTGTGTAATGTAAAGTGGGCATTCTTATGTAGTACTGAGTGTTACGGCTGTGTGTAATGTAAAGTGGGCGTTCTTATGTAGTGCTGAGTGCTACGGCTGTGTGTAATGTAAAGAGGGCGTTCTTATGTAGTGCTGAGTGTTACGGCTGTGTGTAATGTAAAGTGGGCGTTCTTATGTAGTGCTGAGTGTTACGGCTGTGTGTAATGTAAAGTGGGCGTTCTTATGTAGTGCTGAGTGTTACGGCCGTGTGTAATGTAAAGTGGGCATTCTTATGTAGAGGTGAGTATTACGGCTGTGTGTAATATAAAGTGGGAATTTTTATGTAGAGCTGAGTATTACGGCCTTGTGTAATGTAAAGTGGGCATTCTTATGTAGAGCTGAGTATTACGGCTGTGTGTAATGTAAAGAGGGCGTTCTTATGTAGTGCTGAGTGTGTCGGCTGTGTGTAATGTAAAGTTGCCGTTTTTATGTAGTGCTGAGTGCTACGGCTGTGTGTAATGTAAAGTGGGCGTTCTTATGTAGTGCTGAGTGTTGCGGCCGTGTGTAATGTAAAGTGGGCGTTCTTATGTAGTGCTGAGTGTTATGGCTGTGTGTAATGTAAAGTGGGCGTTCTTATGTAGTGCTGAGTGTTACGGCTCTGTGTAATGTAAAGAGGGCGTTCTTATGTAGTGCTGAGTGTTACGGCTGTGTGTAATGTAAAGTGGGCGTTCTTATGTAGTGCTGAGTGTTAAGGCTGTGTGTAATGTAAAGTGGGCGTTCTTATGTAGTGCTGAGTGTAACGGGCGTGTGTAATGTAAAGTGGGCATTCTTATGTAGAGCTGAGTATTACGGCTGTGTGTAATATAAAGTGGGAATTCTTATGTAGAGCTGAGTATTACGGCCTTGTGTAATGTAAAGTGGGCATTCTTATGTAGAGCTGAGTATTACGGCTGTGTGTAATGTAAAGAGGGCGTTCTTATGTAGTGCTGAGTGCTACGGCTGTGTGTAATGTAAAGTGGGCGTTCTTATGTAGTGCTGAGTGCTACGGCTGTGTATAATGTAAAGAGGGCGTTCTTATGTAGTGCTGAGTATTATGGCTGTGTGTAATGTAAAGTGGGCGTTCTTATGTAGTGCTGAGTGTGTCGGCTGTGTGTAATGTAAAGTTGCCGTTTTTATGTAGTGCTGAGTGCTACGGCTGTGTGTAATGTAAAGTGGGCGTTCTTATGTAGTGCTGAGTGTTACGGCCGTGTGTAATGTAAAGTGGGCGTTCTTATGTAGTGCTGAATTTTACGGCTGTGTGTAATGTAAAGTGGGCGTTCTTATGTAGTGCTGAGTGTTACGGCTGTGTGTAATGTAAAGTGGGCGTTCTTATGTAGTGCTGAGTGTTACGGCTGTGTGTAATATAAAGTGGGCGTTCTTATGTAGTGCTGAGTGTTACGGCTGTGTGTAATGTAAAGTGAGCGTTTTTATGTAGTGCTGAGTGTTACGGCTGTGTGTAATGTAAAGTGGGCGTTCTTATGTAGTGCTGAGTGTTACGGCTGTGTGTAATGTAAAGTGGGCGTTCTTATGTAGTGCTGAGTGTTACGGCTGTGTGTAATGTAAAGTGGGCGTTCTTATGTAGTGCTGAGTGTTACGGCTGTGTGTAAATTAAAGTGGGCTTTCTTATGTAGTGCTAAGTATTACGGCCGTGTGTAATGTAAAGTGGGCGTTTTTATGTAGTGCTGAGTGTTACGGCTGTGTGTAATGTAAAGTGGGCGTTTTTATGTAGTGCTGAGTGTTACGGCTGTGTGTAATGTAAAGTGGGCGTTCTTATGTAGTGCTGAGTGTTATGGCTGTGTGTAATGTAAAGTGGGCGTTCTTATGTAGTGCTGAGTGTTACGGCCGTGTGTAATGTAAAGTGGGCGTTCTTATGTAGTGCTGAGTGTTAAGGCTGTGTGTAATGTAAAGTGGGTGTTCTTATGTAGTGCTGAGTGTTACGGCTGTGTGTAATGTAAAGTGAGCGTTCTTATGTAGTGCTGAGTGTTACGGCCGTGTGTAATGTAAAGTGGGCGTTCTTATGTAGTGATGAGTGTGTCGGCCATGTATAATGTAAAGTGGACGTTCTTATGTAGTGCTGAGTGTTACGGCTGTGTGTAATGTAAAGTGGGCGTTCTTATGTAGTGCTGAGTGTTACGGCTGTGTGTAATGTAAAGTGGGCGTTCTTATGTAGTGCTGAGTGTTACGGCTGTGTGTAATGTAAAGTGGGCGTTTTTATGTAGTGCTGAGTGTTACGGCTGTGTGTAATGTAAAGTGAGTGTTCTTATGTAGTGCTGAGTGTTACGGCTGTGTGTAATGTAAATGGGTGTTCTTATTTAGTGCTGAGTGTTACGGCTGTGTGTAATGTAAAGTGGGTGTTCTTATTTAGTGCTGAGTTTTACGGCTGTGTGTAATGTAAAGTGGGCGTTCTTATGTAGTGCTGAGTGTTACGGCTGTGTGTAATGTAAAGTGGGCGTTCTTATGTAGTGCTGAGTATTACGGCTGTGTGTAATGTAAAGTGGGCGTTCTTATGTAGTGCTGAGTGTTACGGCTGTTTGTAATGTAATGTGAGCGTTCTTTTGTAGTGCTGAGTGCTACGGCTGTGTGTAATGTAAAGTGGGCATTCTTATGTAGTGCTGAGTGTTACGGCTGTGTGTAATGTAAAGTGGGAGTTCTTATGTAGTCCTGAGTGTTACGGCCGTGTGTAATGTAAAGTGGGCGTTCTTATGTAGTGCATGTAAAGTGGGCGTTCTTATGTAGTACTGAGTGTTACGGCTGTGTGTAATGTAAAGTGGGCGTTCTTATGTAGTACTGAGTGTTACGGCTGTGTGTAATGTAAAGTGGGCGTTCTTATGTAGTGCTGAGTGTTACTGCTTTGTGTAATGTAAAGTGGGCGTTCTTATGTAGTGCTTAGTGTTACGGCTGTGTGTAATGTAAAGTGGGCGTTCTTATGTATTGCTGAGTGTTACGGCTTTGTGTAATGTAAAGTGGGCGTTCTTATGTAGTGCTGAGTGTTACGGCTGTGTGTAATGTAAAGTGGGCGTTCTTATGTAGTGCTGAGTATTACGGCCGTGTGTAATGTAAAGTGGGCGTTCTTATGTAGTGCTGAGTATTACGGCCATGTGTAATGTAAAGTGGGCGTTCTTATGTAGTGCTGAGTGTTACGGCTGTGTGTAATGTAAAGTGGGCGTTCTTATGTAGTGCTGAGTATTACGGCTGTGGGTAATGTAAAGTGGGCGTTCTTATGTAGTGCTGAGTATTACGGCTGTGTGTAATGTAAAGTGGGCGTTCTTATGTAGTGCTGAGTGTTACGGCTGTGTGTAATGTAAAGTGGGCGTTCTTATGTAGTGCTGAGTGTTACGGCCGTGTGTAATGTAAACTGGGCGTTCTTATGTAGTGCTGAGTGTTATGGCCGTGTGTAATGTAAAGTGGGCGTTCTTATGTAGTGCTGAGTGTTACGGCCGTGTGTAATGTAAAGTGGGAGTTCTTATGTAGTGCTGAGTGTTACGGTCTTGTGTAATGTAAAGTGGGCGTTCTTATGTAGTGCTGAGTGTTAGGGCTGTGTGTAATTTAAAGTGGGCGTTCTTATGTAGTACTGAGTGTTACGGCTGTGTGTAATGTAAAGTGGGCGTTCTTATGTAGTGCTGAGTGTTACGGCTGTGTGTAATGTAAAGAGGGCGTTCTTATGTAGTGCTGAGTGTTACGGCTGTGTGTAATGTAAAGTGGGCGTTCTTATGTAGTGCTGAGTGTTACGGCTGTGTGTAATGTAAAGTGGGCGTTCTTATGTAGTGCTGAGTGTTACGGCCGTGTGTAATGTAAAGTGGGCATTCTTATGTAGAGCTGAGTATTACGGCTGTGTGTAATATAAAGTGGGAATTTTTATGTAGAGCTGAGTATTACGGTCTTGTGTAATGTAAAGTGGGCATTCTTATGTAGAGCTGAGTATTACGGCTGTGTGTAATGTAAAGAGGGCGTTCTTATGTAGTGCTGAGTGTGTCGGCTGTGTGTAATGTAAAGTTGCCGTTTTTATGTAGTGCTGAGTGCTACGGCTGTGTGTAATGTAAAGTGGGCGTTCTTATGTAGTGCTGAGTGTTACGGCCGTGTGTAATGTAAAGTGGGCGTTCTTATGTAGTGCTGAGTGTTATGGCTGTGTGTAATGTAAAGTGGGCGTTCTTATGTAGTGCTGAGTGTTACGGCTGTGTGTAATGTAAAGAGGGCGTTCTTATGTAGTGCTGAGTGTTACGTCTGTGTGTAATGTAAAGTGGGCGTTCTTATGTAGTGCTGAGTGTTAAGGCTGTGTGTAATGTAAAGTGGGCGTTCTTATGTAGTGCTGAGTGTTACGGCCGTGTGTAATGTAAAGTGGGCATTCTTATGTAGAGCTGAGTATTACGGCTGTGTGTAATATAAAGTGGGAATTCTTATGTAGAGCTGAGTATTACGGCCTTGTGTAATGTAAAGTGGGCATTCTTATGTAGAGCTGAGTATTACGGCTGTGTGTAATGTAAAGAGGGCGTTCTTATGTAGTGCTGAGTGCTACGGCTGTGTGTAATGTAAAGTGGGCGTTCTTATGTAGTGCTGAGTGTTACGGCTGTGTGTAATGTAAAGTGGGCGTTCTTATGTAGTGCTGAGTATTATGGCTGTGTGTAATGTAAAGTGGGCGTTCTTATGTAGTGCTGAGTGTGTCAGCTGTGTGTAATGTAAAGTTGCCATTTTTATGTAGTGCTGAGTGCTACGGCTGTGTGTAATGTAAAGTGGGCGTTCTTATGTAGTGCTGAGTGTTACGGCCGTGTGTAATGTAAAGTGGGCGTTCTTATGTAGTGCTGAATGTTACGGCTGTGTGTAATGTAAAGTGGGCGTTCTTATGTAGTGCTGAGTGTTACGGCTGTGTGTAATGTAAAGTGGGCGTTCTTATGTAGTGCTGAGTGTTGCGGCCGTGTGTAATGTAAAGTGGGCGTTCTTATGTAGTGCTGAGTGTTATGGCTGTGTGTAATGTAAAGTGGGCGTTCTTATGTAGTGCTGAGTGTTACGGCTCTGTGTAATGTAAAGAGGGCGTTCTTATGTAGTGCTGAGTGTTACGGCTGTGTGTAATGTAAAGTGGGCGTTCTTATGTAGTGCTGAGTGTTAAGGCTGTGTGTAATGTAAAGTGGGCGTTCTTATGTAGTGCTGAGTGTAACGGGCGTGTGTAATGTAAAGTGGGCATTCTTATGTAGAGCTGAGTATTACGGCTGTGTGTAATATAAAGTGGGAATTCTTATGTAGAGCTGAGTATTACGGCCTTGTGTAATGTAAAGTGGGCATTCTTATGTAGAGCTGAGTATTACGGCTGTGTGTAATGTAAAGAGGGCGTTCTTATGTAGTGCTGAGTGCTACGGCTGTGTGTAATGTAAAGTGGGCGTTCTTATGTAGTGCTGAGTGTTACGGCTGTGTGTAATGTAAAGTGGGCGTTCTTATGTAGTGCTGAGTATTATGGCTGTGTGTAATGTAAAGTGGGCGTTCTTATGTAGTGCTGAGTGTGTCGGCTGTGTGTAATGTAAAGTTGCCGTTTTTATGTAGTGCTGAGTGCTACGGCTGTGTGTAATGTAAAGTGGGCGTTCTTATGTAGTGCTGAGTGTTACGGCCGTGTGTAATGTAAAGTGGGCGTTCTTATGTAGTGCTGAATGTTATGGCTGTGTGTAATGTAAAGTGGGCGTTCTTATGTAGTGCTGAGTGTTACGGCTGTGTGTAATGTAAAGTGGGCGTTCTTATGTAGTGCTGAGTGTTACGGCTGTGTGTAATATAAAGTGGGCGTTCTTATGTAGTGCTGAGTGTTACGGCTGTGTGTAATGTAAAGTGAGCGTTTTTATGTAGTGCTGAGTGTTACGGCTGTGTGTAATGTAAAGTGGGCGTTCTTATGTAGTGCTGAGTGTTACGGCTGTGTGTAATGTAAAGTGGGCGTTCTTATGTAGTGCTGAGTGTTACGGCTGTGTGTAATGTAAAGTGGGCGTTCTTATGTAGTGCTGAGTGTTACGGCTGTGTGTAAATTAAAGTGGGCGTTCTTATGTAGTGCTAAGTATTACGGCCGTGTGTAATGTAAAGTGGGCGTTTTTATGTAGTGCTGAGTGTTACGGCTGTGTGTAATGTAAAGTGGGCGTTTTTACGTAGTGCTGAGTGTTACGGCTGTGTGTAATGTAAAGTGGGCGTTCTTATGTAGTGCTGAGTGTTATGGCTGTGTGTAATGTAAAGTGGGCGTTCTTATGTAGTGCTGAGTGTTACGGCCGTGTGTAATGTAAAGTGGGCGTTCTTATGTAGTGCTGAGTGTTAAGGCTGTGTGTAATGTAAAGTGGGCGTTCTTATGTAGTGCTGAGTGTTACGGCTGTGTGTAATGTAAAGTGAGCGTTCTTATGTAGTGCTGAGTGTTACGGCCGTGTGTAATGTAAAGTCGGCGTTCTTATGTAGTGATGAGTGTGTCGGCCATGTATAATGTAAAGTGGACGTTCTTATGTAGTGCTGAGTGTTACGGCTGTGTGTAATGTAAAGTGGGCGTTCTTATGTAGTGCTGAGTGTTACGGCTGTGTGTAATGTAAAGTGGTCGTTCTTATGTAGTGCTGAGTGTTACGGCTGTGTGTAATGTAAAGTGGGCATTTTTATGTAGTGCTGAGTGTTACGGCTGTGTGTAATGTAAAGTGAGTGTTCTTATGTAGTGCTGAGTGTTACGGCTAAGTGTAATGTAAAGTGGGTGTTCTTATTTAGTGCTGAGTGTTACGGCTGTGTGTAATGTAAAGTGGGTGTTCTTATTTAGTGCTGAGTATTACGGCTGTGTGTAATGTAAAGTGGGCGTTCTTATGTAGTGCTGAGTGTTACGGCTGTGTGTAATGTAAAGTGGGCGTTCTTATGTAGTGCTGAGTATTACGGCTGTGTGTAATGTAAAGTGGGCGTTCTTATGTAGTGCTGAGTGTTACGGCTGTTTGTAATGTAATGTGAGCGTTCTTTTGTAGTGCTGAGTGCTACGGCTGTGTGTAATGTAAAGTGGGCATTCTTATGTAGTGCTGAGTGTTACGGCTGTGTGTAATGTAAAGTGGGAGTTCTTATGTAGTCCTGAGTGTTACGGCCGTGTGTAATGTAAAGTGGGCGTTCTTATGTAGTGCATGTAAAGTGGGCGTTCTTATGTAGTACTGAGTGTTACGGCTGTGTGTAATGTAAAGTGGGCGTTCTTATGTAGTACTGAGTGTTACGGCTGTGTGTAATGTAAAGTGGGCGTTCTTATGTAGTGCTGAGTGTTACTGCTGTGTGTAATGTAAAGTGGGCGTTCTTATGTAGTGCTTAGTGTTACGGCTGTGTGTAATGTAAAGTGGGCGTTCTTATGTATTGCTGAGTGTTACGGCTTTGTGTAATGTAAAGTGGGCATTCTTATGTAGTGCTGAGTGTTACGGCTGTGTGTAATGTAAAGTGGGCGTTCTTATGTAGTGCTGAGTATTACGGCCGTGTGTAATGTAAAGTGGGCGTTCTTATGTAGTGCTGAGTGTTACGGCCATGTGTAATGTAAAGTGGGCGTTCTTATGTAGTGCTGAGTGTTACGGCTGTGTGTAATGTAAACTGGGCGTTCTTATGTAGTGCTGAGTATTACGGCTGTGGGTAATGTAAAGTGGGCGTTCTTATGTAGTGCTGAGTATTACGGCTGTGTGTAATGTAAAGTGGGCGTTCTTATGTAGTGCTGAGTGTTACGGCTGTGTGTAATGTAAAGTGGGCGTTCTTATGTAGTGCTGAGTGTTACGGCCGTGTGTAATGTAAACTGTGCGTTCTTATGTAGTGCTGAGTGTTACGGCCGTGTGTAATGTAAAGTGGGCGTTCTTATGTAGTGCTGAGTGTTACGGCTGTGTGTAATGTAAAGTGGGCGTTCTTATGTAGTGCTGAGTGTTACGGTCTTGTGTAATGTAAAGTGGGCTTTCTTATGTAGTGCTGAGTGTTAGGGCTGTGTGTAATGTAAAGTGGGCGTTCTTATGTAGTACTGAGTGTTACGGCTGTGTGTAATGTAAAGTGGGCGTTCTTATGTAGTGCTGAGTGTTACGGCTGTGTGTAATGTAAAGAGGGCGTTCTTATGTAGTGCTGAGTGTTACGGCTGTGTGTAATGTAAAGTGGGCGTTCTTATGTAGTGCTGAGTGTTACGGCTGTGTGTAATGTAAAGTGGGCGTTCTTATGTAGTGCTGAGTGTTATGGCTGTGTGTAATGTAAAGTGGGCGTTCTTATGTAGTGCTGAGTGTTACGGCTCTGTGTAATGTAAAGAGGGCGTTCTTATGTAGTGCTGAGTGTTACGGCTGTGTGTAATGTAAAGTGGGCGTTCTTATGTAGTGCTGAGTGTTAAGGCTGTGTGTAATGTAAAGTGGGCGTTCTTATGTAGTGCTGAGTGTAACGGGCGTGTGTAATGTAAAGTGGGCATTCTTATGTAGAGCTGAGTATTACGGCTGTGTGTAATATAAAGTGGGAATTCTTATGTAGAGCTGAGTATTACGGCCTTGTGTAATGTAAAGTGGGCATTCTTATGTAGAGCTGAGTATTACGGCTGTGTGTAATGTAAAGAGGGCGTTCTTATGTAGTGCTGAGTGCTACGGCTGTGTGTAATGTAAAGTGGGCGTTCTTATGTAGTGCTGAGTGCTACGGCTGTGTATAATGTAAAGAGGGCGTTCTTATGTAGTGCTGAGTATTATGGCTGTGTGTAATGTAAAGTGGGCGTTCTTATGTAGTGCTGAGTGTGTCGGCTGTGTGTAATGTAAAGTTGCCGTTTTTATGTAGTGCTGAGTGCTACGGCTGTGTGTAATGTAAAGTGGGCGTTCTTATGTAGTGCTGAGTGTTACGGCCGTGTGTAATGTAAAGTGGGCGTTCTTATGTAGTGCTGAATTTTACGGCTGTGTGTAATGTAAAGTGGGCGTTCTTATGTAGTGCTGAGTGTTACGGCTGTGTGTAATGTAAAGTGGGCGTTCTTATGTAGTGCTGAGTGTTACGGCTGTGTGTAATATAAAGTGGGCGTTCTTATGTAGTGCTGAGTGTTACGGCTGTGTGTAATGTAAAGTGAGCGTTTTTATGTAGTGCTGAGTGTTACGGCTGTGTGTAATGTAAAGTGGGCGTTCTTATGTAGTGCTGAGTGTTACGGCTGTGTGTAATGTAAAGTGGGCGTTCTTATGTAGTGCTGAGTGTTACGGCTGTGTGTAATGTAAAGTGGGCGTTCTTATGTAGTGCTGAGTGTTACGGCTGTGTGTAAATTAAAGTGGGCTTTCTTATGTAGTGCTAAGTATTACGGCCGTGTGTAATGTAAAGTGGGCGTTTTTATGTAGTGCTGAGTGTTACGGCTGTGTGTAATGTAAAGTGGGCGTTTTTATGTAGTGCTGAGTGTTACGGCTGTGTGTAATGTAAAGTGGGCGTTCTTATGTAGTGCTGAGTGTTATGGCTGTGTGTAATGTAAAGTGGGCGTTCTTATGTAGTGCTGAGTGTTACGGCCGTGTGTAATGTAAAGTGGGCGTTCTTATGTAGTGCTGAGTGTTAAGGCTGTGTGTAATGTAAAGTGGGTGTTCTTATGTAGTGCTGAGTGTTACGGCTGTGTGTAATGTAAAGTGAGCGTTCTTATGTAGTGCTGAGTGTTACGGCCGTGTGTAATGTAAAGTGGGCGTTCTTATGTAGTGATGAGTGTGTCGGCCATGTATAATGTAAAGTGGACGTTCTTATGTAGTGCTGAGTGTTACGGCTGTGTGTAATGTAAAGTGGGCGTTCTTATGTAGTGCTGAGTGTTACGGCTGTGTGTAATGTAAAGTGGGCGTTCTTATGTAGTGCTGAGTGTTACGGCTGTGTGTAATGTAAAGTGGGCGTTTTTATGTAGTGCTGAGTGTTACGGCTGTGTGTAATGTAAAGTGAGTGTTCTTATGTAGTGCTGAGTGTTACGGCTGTGTGTAATGTAAATGGGTGTTCTTATTTAGTGCTGAGTGTTACGGCTGTGTGTAATGTAAAGTGGGTGTTCTTATTTAGTGCTGAGTTTTACGGCTGTGTGTAATGTAAAGTGGGCGTTCTTATGTAGTGCTGAGTGTTACGGCTGTGTGTAATGTAAAGTGGGCGTTCTTATGTAGTGCTGAGTATTACGGCTGTGTGTAATGTAAAGTGGGCGTTCTTATGTAGTGCTGAGTGTTACGGCTGTTTGTAATGTAATGTGAGCGTTCTTTTGTAGTGCTGAGTGCTACGGCTGTGTGTAATGTAAAGTGGGCATTCTTATGTAGTGCTGAGTGTTACGGCTGTGTGTAATGTAAAGTGGGAGTTCTTATGTAGTCCTGAGTGTTACGGCCGTGTGTAATGTAAAGTGGGCGTTCTTATGTAGTGCATGTAAAGTGGGCGTTCTTATGTAGTACTGAGTGTTACGGCTGTGTGTAATGTAAAGTGGGCGTTCTTATGTAGTACTGAGTGTTACGGCTGTGTGTAATGTAAAGTGGGCGTTCTTATGTAGTGCTGAGTGTTACTGCTTTGTGTAATGTAAAGTGGGCGTTCTTATGTAGTGCTTAGTGTTACGGCTGTGTGTAATGTAAAGTGGGCGTTCTTATGTATTGCTGAGTGTTACGGCTTTGTGTAATGTAAAGTGGGCGTTCTTATGTAGTGCTGAGTGTTACGGCTGTGTGTAATGTAAAGTGGGCGTTCTTATGTAGTGCTGAGTATTACGGCCGTGTGTAATGTAAAGTGGGCGTTCTTATGTAGTGCTGAGTATTACGGCCATGTGTAATGTAAAGTGGGCGTTCTTATGTAGTGCTGAGTGTTACGGCTGTGTGTAATGTAAAGTGGGCGTTCTTATGTAGTGCTGAGTATTACGGCTGTGGGTAATGTAAAGTGGGCGTTCTTATGTAGGGCTGAGTATTACGGCTGTGTGTAATGTAAAGTGGGCGTTCTTATGTAGTGCTGAGTGTTACGGCTGTGTGTAATGTAAAGTGGGCGTTCTTATGTAGTGCTGAGTATTACGGCTGTGTGTAATGTAAAGTGGGCGTTCTTATGTAGTGCTGAGTGTTACGGCCGTGTGTAATGTAAACTGGGCGTTCTTATGTAGTGCTGAGTGTTACGGCCGTGTGTAATGTAAAGTGGGCGTTCTTATGTAGTGCTGAGTGTTACGGCCGTGTGTAATGTAAAGTGGGAGTTCTTATGTAGTGCTGAGTGTTACGGTCTTGTGTAATGTAAAGTGGGCGTTCTTATGTAGTGCTGAGTGTTAGGGCTGTGTGTAATTTAAAGTGGGCGTTCTTATGTAGTACTGAGTGTTACGGCTGTGTGTAATGTAAAGTGGGCGTTCTTATGTAGTGCTGAGTGTTACGGCTGTGTGTAATGTAAAGAGGGCGTTCTTATGTAGTGCTGAGTGTTACGGCTGTGTGTAATGTAAAGTGGGCGTTCTTATGTAGTGCTGAGTGTTACGGCTGTGTGTAATGTAAAGTGGGCGTTCTTATGTAGTGCTGAGTGTTACGGCCGTGTGTAATGTAAAGTGGGCATTCTTATGTAGAGCTGAGTATTACGGCTGTGTGTAATATAAAGTGGGAATTTTTATGTAGAGCTGAGTATTACGGCCTTGTGTAATGTAAAGTGGGCATTCTTATGTAGAGCTGAGTATTACGGCTGTGTGTAATGTAAAGAGGGCGTTCTTATGTAGTGCTGAGTGTGTCGGCTGTGTGTAATGTAAAGTTGCCGTTTTTATGTAGTGCTGAGTGCTACGGCTGTGTGTAATGTAAAGTGGGCGTTCTTATGTAGTGCTGAGTGTTACGGCCGTGTGTAATGTAAAGTGGGCGTTCTTATGTAGTGCTGAGTGTTATGGCTGTGTGTAATGTAAAGTGGGCGTTCTTATGTAGTGCTGAGTGTTACGGCTGTGTGTAATGTAAAGAGGGCGTTCTTATGTAGTGCTGAGTGTTACGTCTGTGTGTAATGTAAAGTGGGCGTTCTTATGTAGTGCTGAGTGTTAAGGCTGTGTGTAATGTAAAGTGGGCGTTCTTATGTAGTGCTGAGTGTTACGGCCGTGTGTAATGTAAAGTGGGCATTCTTATGTAGAGCTGAGTATTACGGCTGTGTGTAATATAAAGTGGGAATTCTTATGTAGAGCTGAGTATTACGGCCTTGTGTAATGTAAAGTGGGCATTCTTATGTAGAGCTGAGTATTACGGCTGTGTGTAATGTAAAGAGGGCGTTCTTATGTAGTGCTGAGTGCTACGGCTGTGTGTAATGTAAAGTGGGCGTTCTTATGTAGTGCTGAGTGTTACGGCTGTGTGTAATGTAAAGTGGGCGTTCTTATGTAGTGCTGAGTATTATGGCTGTGTGTAATGTAAAGTGGGCGTTCTTATGTAGTGCTGAGTGTGTCAGCTGTGTGTAATGTAAAGTTGCCATTTTTATGTAGTGCTGAGTGCTACGGCTGTGTGTAATGTAAAGTGGGCGTTCTTATGTAGTGCTGAGTGTTACGGCCGTGTGTAATGTAAAGTGGGCGTTCTTATGTAGTGCTGAATGTTACGGCTGTGTGTAATGTAAAGTGGGCGTTCTTATGTAGTGCTGAGTGTTACGGCTGTGTGTAATGTAAAGTGGGCGTTCTTATGTAGTGCTGAGTGTTGCGGCCGTGTGTAATGTAAAGTGGGCGTTCTTATGTAGTGCTGAGTGTTATGGCTGTGTGTAATGTAAAGTGGGCGTTCTTATGTAGTGCTGAGTGTTACGGCTCTGTGTAATGTAAAGAGGGCGTTCTTATGTAGTGCTGAGTGTTACGGCTGTGTGTAATGTAAAGTGGGCGTTCTTATGTAGTGCTGAGTGTTAAGGCTGTGTGTAATGTAAAGTGGGCGTTCTTATGTAGTGCTGAGTGTAACGGGCGTGTGTAATGTAAAGTGGGCATTCTTATGTAGAGCTGAGTATTACGGCTGTGTGTAATATAAAGTGGGAATTCTTATGTAGAGCTGAGTATTACGGCCTTGTGTAATGTAAAGTGGGCATTCTTATGTAGAGCTGAGTATTACGGCTGTGTGTAATGTAAAGAGGGCGTTCTTATGTAGTGCTGAGTGCTACGGCTGTGTGTAATGTAAAGTGGGCGTTCTTATGTAGTGCTGAGTGTTACGGCTGTGTGTAATGTAAAGTGGGCGTTCTTATGTAGTGCTGAGTATTATGGCTGTGTGTAATGTAAAGTGGGCGTTCTTATGTAGTGCTGAGTGTGTCGGCTGTGTGTAATGTAAAGTTGCCGTTTTTATGTAGTGCTGAGTGCTACGGCTGTGTGTAATGTAAAGTGGGCGTTCTTATGTAGTGCTGAGTGTTACGGCCGTGTGTAATGTAAAGTGGGCGTTCTTATGTAGTGCTGAATGTTATGGCTGTGTGTAATGTAAAGTGGGCGTTCTTATGTAGTGCTGAGTGTTACGGCTGTGTGTAATGTAAAGTGGGCGTTCTTATGTAGTGCTGAGTGTTACGGCTGTGTGTAATATAAAGTGGGCGTTCTTATGTAGTGCTGAGTGTTACGGCTGTGTGTAATGTAAAGTGAGCGTTTTTATGTAGTGCTGAGTGTTACGGCTGTGTGTAATGTAAAGTGGGCGTTCTTATGTAGTGCTGAGTGTTACGGCTGTGTGTAATGTAAAGTGGGCGTTCTTATGTAGTGCTGAGTGTTACGGCTGTGTGTAATGTAAAGTGGGCGTTCTTATGTAGTGCTGAGTGTTACGGCTGTGTGTAAATTAAAGTGGGCGTTCTTATGTAGTGCTAAGTATTACGGCCGTGTGTAATGTAAAGTGGGCGTTTTTATGTAGTGCTGAGTGTTACGGCTGTGTGTAATGTAAAGTGGGCGTTTTTACGTAGTGCTGAGTGTTACGGCTGTGTGTAATGTAAAGTGGGCGTTCTTATGTAGTGCTGAGTGTTATGGCTGTGTGTAATGTAAAGTGGGCGTTCTTATGTAGTGCTGAGTGTTACGGCCGTGTGTAATGTAAAGTGGGCGTTCTTATGTAGTGCTGAGTGTTAAGGCTGTGTGTAATGTAAAGTGGGCGTTCTTATGTAGTGCTGAGTGTTACGGCTGTGTGTAATGTAAAGTGAGCGTTCTTATGTAGTGCTGAGTGTTACGGCCGTGTGTAATGTAAAGTGGGCGTTCTTATGTAGTGATGAGTGTGTCGGCCATGTATAATGTAAAGTGGACGTTCTTATGTAGTGCTGAGTGTTACGGCTGTGTGTAATGTAAAGTGGGCGTTCTTATGTAGTGCTGAGTGTTACGGCTGTGTGTAATGTAAAGTGGTCGTTCTTATGTAGTGCTGAGTGTTACGGCTGTGTGTAATGTAAAGTGGGCATTTTTATGTAGTGCTGAGTGTTACGGCTGTGTGTAATGTAAAGTGAGTGTTCTTATGTAGTGCTGAGTGTTACGGCTAAGTGTAATGTAAAGTGGGTGTTCTTATTTAGTGCTGAGTGTTACGGCTGTGTGTAATGTAAAGTGGGTGTTCTTATTTAGTGCTGAGTATTACGGCTGTGTGTAATGTAAAGTGGGCGTTCTTATGTAGTGCTGAGTGTTACGGCTGTGTGTAATGTAAAGTGGGCGTTCTTATGTAGTGCTGAGTATTACGGCTGTGTGTAATGTAAAGTGGGCGTTCTTATGTAGTGCTGAGTGTTACGGCTGTTTGTAATGTAATGTGAGCGTTCTTTTGTAGTGCTGAGTGCTACGGCTGTGTGTAATGTAAAGTGGGCATTCTTATGTAGTGCTGAGTGTTACGGCTGTGTGTAATGTAAAGTGGGAGTTCTTATGTAGTCCTGAGTGTTACGGCCGTGTGTAATGTAAAGTGGGCGTTCTTATGTAGTGCATGTAAAGTGGGCGTTCTTATGTAGTACTGAGTGTTACGGCTGTGTGTAATGTAAAGTGGGCGTTCTTATGTAGTACTGAGTGTTACGGCTGTGTGTAATGTAAAGTGGGCGTTCTTATGTAGTGCTGAGTGTTACTGCTGTGTGTAATGTAAAGTGGGCGTTCTTATGTAGTGCTTAGTGTTACGGCTGTGTGTAATGTAAAGTGGGCGTTCTTATGTATTGCTGAGTGTTACGGCTTTGTGTAATGTAAAGTGGGCATTCTTATGTAGTGCTGAGTGTTACGGCTGTGTGTAATGTAAAGTGGGCGTTCTTATGTAGTGCTGAGTATTACGGCCGTGTGTAATGTAAAGTGGGCGTTCTTATGTAGTGCTGAGTGTTACGGCCATGTGTAATGTAAAGTGGGCGTTCTTATGTAGTGCTGAGTGTTACGGCTGTGTGTAATGTAAACTGGGCGTTCTTATGTAGTGCTGAGTATTACGGCTGTGGGTAATGTAAAGTGGGCGTTCTTATGTAGTGCTGAGTATTACGGCTGTGTGTAATGTAAAGTGGGCGTTCTTATGTAGTGCTGAGTGTTACGGCTGTGTGTAATGTAAAGTGGGCGTTCTTATGTAGTGCTGAGTGTTACGGCCGTGTGTAATGTAAACTGTGCGTTCTTATGTAGTGCTGAGTGTTACGGCCGTGTGTAATGTAAAGTGGGCGTTCTTATGTAGTGCTGAGTGTTACGGCTGTGTGTAATGTAAAGTGGGCGTTCTTATGTAGTGCTGAGTGTTACGGTCTTGTGTAATGTAAAGTGGGCTTTCTTATGTAGTGCTGAGTGTTAGGGCTGTGTGTAATGTAAAGTGGGCGTTCTTATGTAGTACTGAGTGTTACGGCTGTGTGTAATGTAAAGTGGGCGTTCTTATGTAGTGCTGAGTGTTACGGCTGTGTGTAATGTAAAGAGGGCGTTCTTATGTAGTGCTGAGTGTTACGGCTGTGTGTAATGTAAAGTGGGCGTTCTTATGTAGTGCTGAGTGTTACGGCTGTGTGTAATGTAAAGTGGGCGTTCTTATGTAGTGCTGAGTGTTACGGCCGTGTGTAATGTAAAGTGGGCATTCTTATGTAGAGCTGAGTATTACGGCTGTGTGTAATATAAAGTGGGAATTTTTATGTAGAGCTGAGTATTACGGCCTTGTGTAATGTAAAGTGGGCATTCTTATGTAGAGCTGAGTATTACGGCTGTGTGTAATGTAAAGAGGGCGTTCTTATGTAGTGCTGAGTGTGTCGGCTGTGTGTAATGTAAAGTTGCCGTTTTTATGTAGTGCTGAGTGCTACGGCTGTGTGTAATGTAAAGTGGGCGTTCTTATGTAGTGCTGAGTGTTACGGCCGTGTGTAATGTAAAGTGGACGTTCTTATGTAGTGCTGAGTGTTATGGCTGTGTTTAATGTAAAGTGGGCGTTCTTATGTAGTGCTGAGTGTTACGGCTGTGTGTAATGTAAAGAGGGCATTCTTATGTAGTGCTGAGTGTTACGTCTGTGTGTAATGTAAAGTGGGCGTTCTTATGTAGTGCTGAGTGTTAAGGCTGTGTGTAATGTATAGTGGGCGTTCTTATGTAGTGCTGAGTGTTACGGCCGTGTGTAATGTAAAGTGGGCATTCTTATGTAGAGCTGAGTATTACGGCTGTGTGTAATATAAAGTGGGAATTCTTATGTAGAGCTGAGTATTACGGCCTTGTGTAATGTAAAGTGGGCATTCTTATGTAGAGCTGAGTATTACGGCTGTGTGTAATGTAAAGAGGGCGTTCTTATGTAGTGCTGAGTGCTACGGCTGTGTGTAATGTAAAGTGGGCGTTCTTATGTAGTGCTGAGTGTTAAGGCTGTGTGTAATGTAAAGTGGGCGTTCTTATGTAGTGCTGAGTATTATGGCTGTGTGTAATGTAAAGTGGGCGTTCTTATGTAGTGCTGAGTGTGCCGGCTGTGTGTAATGTAAAGTTGCCATTTTTATGTAGTGCTGAGTGCTACGGCTGTGTGTAATGTAAAGTGGGCGTTCTTATGTAGTGCTGAGTGTTACGGCCGTGTGTAATGTAAAGTGGGCGTTCTTATGTAGTGCTGAATGTTACGGCTGTGTGTAATGTAAAGTGGGCGTTCTTATGTAGTGCTGAGTGTTACGGCTGTGTGTAATGTAAAGTGGGCGTTCTTATGTAGTGCTGAGTGTTACGGCTGTGTGTAATATAAAGTGGGCGTTCTTATGTAGTGCTGAGTGTTACGGCTGTGTGTAATGTAAAGTGAGTGTTTTTATGTAGTGCTGAGTGTTACGGCTGTGTGTAATGTAAAGTGGGCGTTCTTATGTAGTGCTGAGTGTTACGGCTGTGTGTAATGTAAAGTGGGCGTTCTTATGTAGTGCTGAGTGTTACGGCTGTGTGTAATGTAAAGTGGGCGTTCTTATGTAGTGCTGAGTGTTACGGCTGTGTGTAATTTAAAGTGGGCGTTCTTATGTAGTGCTAAGTATTACGGCCGTGTGTAATGTAAAGTGGGCGTTCTTATGTAGTGCTGAGTGTTACGGTCTTGTGTAATGTAAAGTGGTCTTTCTTATGTAGTGCTGAGTGTTAGGGCTGTGTGTAATGTAAAGTGGGCGTTCTTATGTAGTACTGAGTGTTAAGGCTGTGTGTAATGTAAAGTGGGCGTTCTTATGTAGTGCTGAGTGTTACGGCTGTGTGTAATGTAAAGAGGGCGTTCTTATGTAGTGCTGAGTGTTACGGCTGTGTGTAATGTAAAGTGGGCGTTCTTATGTAGTGCTGAGTGTTACGGCTGTGTGTAATGTAAAGTGGGCGTTCTTATGTAGTGCTGAGTGTTACGGCCGTGTGTAATGTAAAGTGGGCATTCTTATGTAGAGCTGAGTATTACGGCTGTGTGTAATATAAAGTGGGAATTTTTATGTAGAGCTGAGTATTACGGCCTTGTGTAATGTAAAGTGGGCATTCTTATGTAGAGCTGAGTATTACGGCTGTGTGTAATGTAAAGAGGGTGTTCTTATGTAGTGCTGAGTGTGTCGGCTGTGTGTAATGTAAAGTTGCCGTTTTTATGTAGTGCTGAGTGCTACGGCTGTGTGTAATGTAAAGTGGGCGTTCTTATATAGTGCTGAGTGTTACGGCCGTGTGTAATGTAAAGTGGACGTTCTTATGTAGTGCTGAGTGTTATGGCTGTGTTTAATGTAAAGTGGGCGTTCTTATGTAGTGCTGAGTGTTACGGCTGTGTGTAATGTAAAGAGGGCGTTCTTATGTAGTGCTGAGTGTTACGTCTGTGTGTAATGTAAAGTGGGCGTTCTTATGTAGTGCTGAGTGTTAAGGCTGTGTGTAATGTATAGTGGGCGTTCTTATGTAGTGCTGAGTGTTACGGCCGTGTGTAATGTAAAGTGGGCATTCTTATGTAGAGCTGAGTATTACGGCTGTGTGTAATATAAAGTGGGAATTCTTATGTAGAGCTGAGTATTACGGCCTTGTGTAATGTAAAGTGGGCATTCTTATGTAGAGCTGAGTATTACGGCTGTGTGTAATGTAAAGAGGGCGTTCTTATGTAGTGCTGAGTGTTACGGCTGTGTGTAATGTAAAGTGGGCGTTCTTATGTAGTGCTGAGTGTTACGGCTGTGTGTAATGTAAAGTGGGCGTTCTTATGTAGTGCTGAGTATTATGGCTGTGTGTAATGTAAAGTGGGCGTTCTTATGTAGTGCTGAGTGTGCCGGCTGTGTGTAATGTAAAGTTGCCATTTTTATGTAGTGCTGAGTGCTACGGCTGTGTGTAATGTAAAGTGGGCGTTCTTATGTAGTGCTGAGTGTTACGGCCGTGTGTAATGTAAAGTGGGCTTTCTTATGTAGTGCTGAATGTTACGGCTGTGTGTAATGTAAAGTGGGCGTTCTTATGTAGTGCTGAGTGTTACGGCTGTGTGTAATGTAAAGTGGGCGTTCTTATGTAGTGCTGAGTGTTACGGCTGTGTGTAATATAAAGTGGGCGTTCTTATGTAGTGCTGAGTGTTACGGCTGTGTGTAATGTAAAGTGAGTGTTTTTATGTAGTGCTGAGTGTTACGGCTGTGTGTAATGTAAAGTGGGCGTTCTTATGTAGTGCTGAGTATTATGGCTGTGTGTAATGTAAAGTGGGCGTTCTTATGTAGTGCTGAGTGTGTCGGCTGTGTGTAATGTAAAGTTGCCGTTTTTATGTAGTGCTGAGTGCTACGGCTGTGTGTAATGTAAAGTGGGCGTTCTTATGTAGTGCTGAGTGTTACGGCCGTGTGTAATGTAAAGTGGGCGTTCTTATGTAGTGCTGAATGTTATGGCTGTGTGTAATGTAAAGTGGGCGTTCTTATGTAGTGCTGAGTGTTACGGCTGTGTGTAATGTAAAGTGGGCGTTCTTATGTAGTGCTGAGTGTTACGGCTGTGTGTAATATAAAGTGGGCGTTCTTATGTAGTGCTGAGTGTTACGGCTGTGTGTAATGTAAAGTGAGCGTTTTTATGTAGTGCTGAGTGTTACGGCTGTGTGTAATGTAAAGTGGGCGTTCTTATGTAGTGCTGAGTGTTACGGCTGTGTGTAATGTAAAGTGGGCGTTCTTATGTAGTGCTGAGTGTTACGGCTGTGTGTAATGTAAAGTGGGCGTTCTTATGTAGTGCTGAGTGTTACGGCTGTGTGTAAATTAAAGTGGGCGTTCTTATGTAGTGCTAAGTATTACGGCCGTGTGTAATGTAAAGTGGGCGTTTTTATGTAGTGCTGAGTGTTACGGCTGTGTGTAATGTAAAGTGGGCGTTTTTATGTAGTGCTGAGTGTTACGGCTGTGTGTAATGTAAAGTGGGCGTTCTTATGTAGTGCTGAGTGTTATGGCTGTGTGTAATGTAAAGTGGGCGTTCTTATGTAGTGCTGAGTGTTACGGCCGTGTGAAATGTAAAGTGGGCGTTCTTATGTAGTGCTGAGTGTTAAGGCTGTGTGTAATGTAAAGTGGGCGTTCTTATGTAGTGCTGAGTGTTACGGCTGTGTGTAATGTAAAGTGAGCGTTCTTATGTAGTGCTGAGTGTTACGGCCGTGTGTAATGTAAAGTGGGCGTTCTTATGTAGTGATGAGTGTGTCGGCCATGTATAATGTAAAGTGGACGTTCTTATGTAGTGCTGAGTGTTACGGCTGTGTGTAATGTAAAGTGGGCGTTCTTATGTAGTGCTGAGTGTTACGGCTGTGTGTAATGTAAAGTGGTCGTTCTTATGTAGTGCTGAGTGTTACGGCTGTGTGTAATGTAAAGTGGGCGTTTTTATGTAGTGCTGAGTGTTACGGCTGTGTGTAATGTAAAGTGAGTGTTCTTATGTAGTGCTGAGTGTTACGGCTGTGTGTAATGTAAAGTGGGTGTTCTTATTTAGTGCTGAGTGTTACGGCTGTGTGTAATGTAAAGTGGGTGTTCTTATTTAGTGCTGAGTATTACGGCTGTGTGTAATGTAAAGTGGGCGTTCTTATGTAGTGCTGAGTGTTACGGCTGTGTGTAATGTAAAGTGGGCGTTCTTATGTAGTGCTGAGTATTACGGCTGTGTGTAATGTAAAGTGGGCGTTCTTATGTAGTGCTGAGTGTTACGGCTGTTTGTAATGTAATGTGAGCGTTCTTTTGTAGTGCTGAGTGCTACGGCTGTGTGTAATGTAAAGTGGGCATTCTTATGTAGTGCTGAGTGTTACGGCTGTGTGTAATGTAAAGTGGGAGTTCTTATGTAGTCCTGAGTGTTACGGCCGTGTGTAATGTAAAGTGGGCGTTCTTATGTAGTGCATGTAAAGTGGGCGTTCTTATGTAGTACTGAGTGTTACGGCTGTGTGTAATGTAAAGTGGGCGTTCTTATGTAGTACTGAGTGTTACGGCTGTGTGTAATGTAAAGTGGGCGTTCTTATGTAGTGCTGAGTGTTACTGCTGTGTGTAATGTAAAGTGGGCGTTCTTATGTAGTGCTTAGTGTTACGGCTGTGTGTAATGTAAAGTGGGCGTTCTTATGTATTGCTGAGTGTTACGGCTTTGTGTAATGTAAAGTGGGCATTCTTATGTAGTGCTGAGTGTTACGGCTGTGTGTAATGTAAAGTGGGCGTTCTTATGTAGTGCTGAGTATTACGGCCGTGTGTAATGTAAAGTGGGCGTTCTTATGTAGTGCTGAGTGTTACGGCCATGTGTAATGTAAAGTGGGCGTTCTTATGTAGTGCTGAGTGTTACGGCTGTGTGTAATGTAAACTGGGCGTTCTTATGTAGTGCTGAGTATTACGGCTGTGGGTAATGTAAAGTGGGCGTTCTTATGTAGTGCTGAGTATTACGGCTGTGTGTAATGTAAAGTGGGCGTTCTTATGTAGTGCTGAGTGTTACGGCTGTGTGTAATGTAAAGTGGGCGTTCTTATGTAGTGCTGAGTGTTACGGCCGTGTGTAATGTAAACTGGGCGTTCTTATGTAGTGCTGAGTGTTACGGCCGTGTGTAATGTAAAGTGGGCGTTCTTATGTAGTGCTGAGTGTTACGGCCGTGTGTAATGTAAAGTGGGCGTTCTTATGTAGTGCTGAGTGTTACGGTCTTGTGTAATGTAAAGTGGGCTTTCTTATGTAGTGCTGAGTGTTAGGGCTGTGTGTAAAGTTAAGTGGGCGTTCTTATGTAGTACTGAGTGTTACGGCTGTGTGTAATGTAAAGTGGGCGTTCTTATGTAGTGCTGAGTGTTACGGCTGTGTGTAATGTAAAGAGGGCGTTCTTATGTAGTGCTGAGTGTTACGGCTGTGTGTAATGTAAAGTGGGCGTTCTTATGTAGTGCTGAGTGTTACGGCTGTGTGTAATGTAAAGTGGGCGTTCTTATGTAGTGCTGAGTGTTACGGCCGTGTGTAATGTAAAGTGGGCATTCTTATGTAGAGCTGAGTATTACGGCTGTGTGTAATATAAAGTGGGAATTTTTATGTAGAGCTGAGTATTACGGCCTTGTGTAATGTAAAGTGGGCATTCTTATGTAGAGCTGAGTATTACGGCTGTGTGTAATGTAAAGAGGGCGTTCTTATGTAGTGCTGAGTGTGTCGGCTGTGTGTAATGTAAAGTTGCCGTTTTTATGTAGTGCTGAGTGCTACGGCTGTGTGTAATGTAAAGTGGGCGTTCTTATGTAGTGCTGAGTGTTACGGCCGTGTGTAATGTAAAGTGGACGTTCTTATGTAGTGCTGAGTGTTATGGCTGTGTTTAATGTAAAGTGGGCGTTCTTATGTAGTGCTGAGTGTTACGGCTGTGTGTAATGTAAAGAGGGCGTTCTTATGTAGTGCTGAGTGTTACGTCTGTGTGTAATGTAAAGTGGGCGTTCTTATGTAGTGCTGAGTGTTAAGGCTGTGTGTAATGTATAGTGGGCGTTCTTATGTAGTGCTGAGTGTTACGGCCGTGTGTAATGTAAAGTGGGCATTCTTATGTAGAGCTGAGTATTACGGCTGTGTGTAATATAAAGTGGGAATTCTTATGTAGAGCTGAGTATTACGGCCTTGTGTAATGTAAAGTGGGCATTCTTATGTAGAGCTGAGTATTACGGCTGTGTGTAATGTAAAGAGGGCGTTCTTATGTAGTGCTGAGTGCTACGGCTGTGTGTAATGTAAAGTGGGCGTTCTTATGTAGTGCTGAGTGTTAAGGCTGTGTGTAATGTAAAGTGGGCGTTCTTATGTAGTGCTGAGTATTATGGCTGTGTGTAATGTAAAGTGGGCGTTCTTATGTAGTGCTGAGTGTGCCGGCTGTGTGTAATGTAAAGTTGCCATTTTTATGTAGTGCTGAGTGCTACGGCTGTGTGTAATGTAAAGTGGGCGTTCTTATGTAGTGCTGAGTGTTACGGCCGTGTGTAATGTAAAGTGGGCGTTCTTATGTAGTGCTGAATGTTACGGCTGTGTGTAATGTAAAGTGGGCGTTCTTATGTAGTGCTGAGTGTTACGGCTGTGTGTAATGTAAAGTGGGCGTTCTTATGTAGTGCTGAGTGTTACGGCTGTGTGTAATATAAAGTGGGCGTTCTTATGTAGTGCTGAGTGTTACGGCTGTGTGTAATGTAAAGTGAGTGTTTTTATGTAGTGCTGAGTGTTACGGCTGTGTGTAATGTAAAGTGGGCGTTCTTATGTAGTGCTGAGTGTTACGGCTGTGTGTAATGTAAAGTGGGCGTTCTTATGTAGTGCTGAGTGTTACGGCTGTGTGTAATGTAAAGTGGGCGTTCTTATGTAGTGCTGAGTGTTACGGCTGTGTGTAATTTAAAGTGGGCGTTCTTATGTAGTGCTAAGTATTACGGCCGTGTGTAATGTAAAGTGGGCGTTCTTATGTAGTGCTGAGTGTTACGGTCTTGTGTAATGTAAAGTGGGCTTTCTTATGTAGTGCTGAGTGTTAGGGCTGTGTGTAATGTAAAGTGGGCGTTCTTATGTAGTACTGAGTGTTACGGCTGTGTGTAATGTAAAGTGGGCGTTCTTATGTAGTGCTGAGTGTTACGGCTGTGTGTAATGTAAAGAGGGCGTTCTTATGTAGTGCTGAGTGTTACGGCTGTGTGTAATGTAAAGTGGGCGTTCTTATGTAGTGCTGAGTGTTACGGCTGTGTGTAATGTAAAGTGGGCGTTCTTATGTAGTGCTGAGTGTTACGGCCGTGTGTAATGTAAAGTGGGCATTCTTATGTAGAGCTGAGTATTACGGCTGTGTGTAATATAAAGTGGGAATTTTTATGTAGAGCTGAGTATTACGGCCTTGTGTAATGTAAAGTGGGCATTCTTATGTAGAGCTGAGTATTACGGCTGTGTGTAATGTAAATAGGGCGTTCTTATGTAGTGCTGAGTGTGTCGGCTGTGTGTAATGTAAAGTTGCCGTTTTTATGTAGTGCTGAGTGCTACGGCTGTGTGTAATGTAAAGTGGGCGTTCTTATGTAGTGCTGAGTGTTACGGCCGTGTGTAATGTAAAGTGGACGTTCTTATGTAGTGCTGAGTGTTATGGCTGTGTTTAATGTAAAGTGGGCGTTCTTATGTAGTGCTGAGTGTTACGGCTGTGTGTAATGTAAAGAGGGCGTTCTTATGTAGTGCTGAGTGTTACGTCTGTGTGTAATGTAAAGTGGGCGTTCTTATGTAGTGCTGAGTGTTAAGGCTGTGTGTAATGTATAGTGGGCGTTCTTATGTAGTGCTGAGTGTTACGGCCGTGTGTAATGTAAAGTGGGCATTCTTATGTAGAGCTGAGTATTACGGCTGTGTGTAATATAAAGTGGGAATTCTTATGTAGAGCTGAGTATTACGGCCTTGTGTAATGTAAAGTGGGCATTCTTATGTAGAGCTGAGTATTACGGCTGTGTGTAATGTAAAGAGGGCGTTCTTATGTAGTGCTGAGTGTTACGGCTGTGTGTAATGTAAAGTGGGCGTTCTTATGTAGTGCTGAGTGTTACGGCTGTGTGTAATGTAAAGTGGGCGTTCTTATGTAGTGCTGAGTATTATGGCTGTGTGTAATGTAAAGTGGGCGTTCTTATGTAGTGCTGAGTGTGCCGGCTGTGTGTAATGTAAAGTTGCCATTTTTATGTAGTGCTGAGTGCTACGGCTGTGTGTAATGTAAAGTGGGCGTTCTTATGTAGTGCTGAGTGTTACGGCCGTGTGTAATGTAAAGTGGGCTTTCTTATGTAGTGCTGAATGTTACGGCTGTGTGTAATGTAAAGTGGGCGTTCTTATGTAGTGCTGAGTGTTACGGCTGTGTGTAATGTAAAGTGGGCGTTCTTATGTAGTGCTGAGTGTTACGGCTGTGTGTAATATAAAGTGGGCGTTCTTATGTAGTGCTGAGTGTTACGGCTGTGTGTAATGTAAAGTGAGTGTTTTTATGTAGTGCTGAGTGTTACGGCTGTGTGTAATGTAAAGTGGGCGTTCTTATGTAGTGCTGAGTGTTACGGCTGTGTGTAATGTAAAGTGGGCGTTCTTATGTAGTGCTGAGTGTTACGGCTGTGTGTAATGTAAAGTGGGCGTTCTTATGTAGTGCTGAGTGTTACGGCTGTGTGTAATTTAAAGTGGGCGTTCTTATGTAGTGCTAAGTATTACGGCCGTGTGTAATGTAAAGTGGGCGTTTTTATGTAGTGCTGAGTGTTATGGCTGTGTGTAATGTAAAGTGGGCGTTTTTATGTAGTGCTGAGTGTTACGGCTGTGTGTAATGTAAAGTGGGAGTTCTTATGTAGTGCTGAGTGTTATGGCTGTGTGTAATGTAAAGTGGGCGTTCTTATGTAGTGCTGAGTGTTACGGCCGTGTGTAATGTAAAGTGGGCGTTCTTATGTAGTGCTGAGTGTTAAGGCTGTGTGTAATGTAAAGTGGGCGTTCTTATGTAGTGCTGAGTGTTACGGCTGTGTGTAATGTAAAGTGAGCGTTCTTATGTAGTGATGAGTGTGTCGGCCGTGTATAATGTAAAGTGGACGTTCTTATGTAGTTCTGAGTGTTACGGCTGTGTGTAATGTAAAGTGGGCGTTCTTATGTAGTGCTGAGTGTTACGGCTGTGTGTAATGTAAAGTGGGCGTTCTTATGTAGTGCTGAGTGTTACGGCTGTGTGTAATGTAAAGTGGGCGTTTTTATGTAGTGCTGAGTGTTATGGCTTTGTGTAATGTAAAGTGGGCTTTCTTATATAGTGCTGAGTGTTATGGCTGTGTGTAATGTAAAATGGGCGTTCTTATGTTGTGCTGAGTGTTACGGCCGTGTGTAATGTAAAGTGGGCGTTCTTATGTAGTGCTGAGTGTTACGGCTGTGTGTAATGTAAAGTGGGCGTTCTTATGTAGTGCTTAGTGTTACGGCTGTGTGTAATATAAAGTGGGCGTTCTTATGTAGTGCTGAGTGTTACGGCCGTGTGTAATGTTAAGTGGGCGTTCTTATGTAGTGCTGAGTGTTACGGCTGTGTGTAATGTAAAGTGGGCGTTCTTATGTAGTGCTGAGTGTTACGGCCGTGTGTAATGTAAAGTGGGCATTCTTATGTAGAGCTGAGTATTACGGCCGTGTGTAATGTAAAGTGGGCATTCTTATGTAGAGCTGAGTATTACGGCTGTGTGTAATGTAAAGTGGGCATTCTTATGTAGGGCTGAGTATTACGGCCGTGTGTAATGTAAAGTGGGCGTTCTTATGTAGGGCTGAGTATTACGGCCGTGTGTAATGTAAAGTGGGCGTTCTTATGTAGTGCTGAGTGTTACGGCTGTGTGTAATGTAAAGTGGGCGTTCTTATGTAGTGCTGAGTGTTACGGCTGTGTGTAATGTAAAGTGGGCGTTCTTATGTAGTGCTGAGTGTTACGGCTGTGTGTAATGTAAAGTGGGCGTTCTTATGTAGTGCTGAGTGTTACGGCCGTGTGTAATGTAAAGTGAGCGTTCTTATGTAGTGCTGAGTGTTACGGCCGTGTGTAATGTAAAGTGGGCGTTCTTATGTAGTGCTGAGTGTTACGGCCGTGTGTAATGTAAAGTGGGCATTCTTATGTAGTGCTTAGTGTTACGGCTGTATGTAATGTAAAGGGGGCGATCTTATGTAGTGCTGAGTGTTACGGCTGTGTGTAATGTAAAGTTGGCGTTCTTATGTAGTGCTGAGTGTTACGGCTGTGTGTAATATAAAGTGGGCATTCTTATGTAGTGCTGAGTGTTATGGCCGTGTGTAATGTAAAGTGAGCATTTTTATGTAGTGCTGAGTGTTACGGCTGTGTGTAATGTAAAGTGGGTGTTCTTATGTAGTGCTGAGTGTTACGGCCGTGTGTAATGTAAAGTGGGCGTTCTTATGTAGTGCTTAGTGTTACGGCTGTGTGTAATATAAAGTGGGCATTCTTATGTAGTGCTGAGTGTTACGGCCGTGTGTAATGTTAAGTGGGCGTTCTTATGTAGTGCTGAGTGTTACGGCTGTGTGTAATGTAAAGTGGGCGTTCTTATGTAGTGCTGAGTGTTACGGCTGTGTGTAATGTAAAGTGGGCGTTCTTATGTAGTGCTGAGTATTACGGCTGTGTGTAATGTAAAGTGGGCGTTCTTATGTAGTGCTGAGTGTTACGGCTGTGTGTAATGTAAAGTGGGCGTTCTTATGTGGTGCTGAGTATTATGGCTGTGTGTAATGTAAAGTGGGCGTTCTTATGTGGTGCTGAGTGTTACGGCTGTGTGTAATGTAAAGTGGGCGTTCTTATGTAGTGCTGAGTGTTACGGCTGTGTGTAATGTAAAGTGGGCGTTCTTATGTAGTGCTGAGTGTTACGGCCGTGTGTAATGTAAAGTGGGCGTTCTTCTGTAGTGCTGAGTGTTACGGCCGTGTGTAATGTAAAGTGGGCGTTCTTATGTAGTGCTGAGTGTTATGGCGGTGTGTAATGTAAAGTGGGCGTTCTTATGTAGTGCTGAGTGTTACGGCTGTGTGTAATGTAAAGTGGGCGTTCTTATGTAGTGCTGAGTATTACGGCTGTGTGTAATGTAAAGTGGGCGTTCTTATGTAGAGCTGAGTATTACGGCTGTGTGTAATGTAAAGAGGACGTTCTTATGTAGTGCTGAGTGCTACGGCTGTGTGTAATGTAAAGTGGGCGTTCTTATGTAGTGGTGAGTATTACGGCTGTGTGTAATGTAAAGTGGGCGTTCTTATGTAGTGCTGAGTGTTACGGCTGTGTGTAAAGTAAAGTGGGCGTTCTTATGTAGTGCTGAGTGTTACGGCTGTGTGTAATGTAAAGTGGGCGTTTTTATGTAGTGCTGAGTGTTACGGCTGTGTGTAATGTAAAGTGGGCGTTCTTATGTAGTGCTGAGTGTTACGGCTGTGTGTAATGTAAAGTGGGCGTTCTTATGTAGTGCTGAGTGTTACAGCTGTGTGTAATGTAAAGTGAGTGTTCTTATGTAGTGCTGAGTGTTACGGCTGTGTGTAATGTAAAGTGGGTGTTCTTATTTAGTGCTGAGTATTACGGCTGTGTGTAATGTAAAGTCGGCGTTCTTATGTAGTGCTGAGTGTTACGGCTGTGTGTAATGTAAAGTGGGCGTTCTTATGTAGTGCTGAGTATTACGGCTGTGTGTAATGTAAAGTGGGCGTTCTTATGTAGTGCTGAGTGTTACGGCTGTTTGTAATGTAATGTGAGCGTTCTTTTGTAGTGCTGAGTGCTACGGCTGTGTGTAATGTAAAGTGGGCATTCTTATGTAGTGCTGAGTGTTACGGCTGTGTGTAATGTAAAGTGGGAGTTCTTATGTAGTCCTGAGTGTTACGGCCGTGTGTAATGTAAAGTGGGCGTTCTTATGTAGTGCATGTAAAGTGGGCGTTTTTATGTAGTACTGAGTGTTACGGCTGTGTGTAATGTAAAGTGGGCGTTCTTATGTAGTACTGAGTGTTACGGCTGTGTGTAATGTAAAGTGGGCGTTCTTATGTAGTGCTGAGTGTTACTGCTGTGTGTAATGTAAAGTGGGCGTTCTTATTTAGTGCTTAGTGTTACGGCTGTGTGTAATGTAAAGTGGGCGTTCTTATGTAGTGCTGAGTGTTACGGCTGTGTGTAATGTAAAGTGGGCGTTCTTATGTAGTGCTGAGTATTACGGCCGTGTGTAATGTAAAGTGGGCGTTCTTATGTAGTGCTGAGTATTACGGCCATGTGTAATGTAAAGTGGGCGTTCTTATGTAGTGCTGAGTGTTACGGCTGTGTGTAATGTAAAGTGGGCGTTCTTATGTAGTGCTGAGTATTACGGCTGTGTGTAATGTAAAGTGGGCGTTCTTATTTAGTGCTGAGTATTACGGCTGTGTGTAATGTAAAGTGGGCGTTCTTATGTAGTGCTGAGTGTTACGGCTGTGTGTAATGTAAAGTGGGCGTTCTTATGTAGTGCTGAGTGTTACGGCCGTGTGTAATGTAAACTGGGCGTTCTTATGTAGTGCTGAGTGTTACGGCCGTGTGTAATGTAAAGTGGGCGTTCTTATGTAGTGCTGAGTGTTACGGCCGTGTGTAATGTAAAGTGGGCGTTCTTATGTAGTGCTGAGTGTTACGGCTGTGTGTAATGTAAAGTGGGCGTTCTTATGTAGTGCTGAGTATTACGGCCGTGTGTAATGTAAAGTGGGCGTTCTTATGTAGTGCTGAGTATTACGGCCATGTGTAATGTAAAGTGGGCGTTCTTATGTAGTGCTGAGTGTTACGGCTGTGTGTAATGTAAAGTGGGCGTTCTTATGTAGTGCTGAGTATTACGGCTGTGTGTAATGTAAAGTGGGCGTTCTTATGTAGTGCTGAGTATTACGGCTGTGTGTAATGTAAAGTGGGCGTTCTTATGTAGTGCTGAGTGTTACGGCCGTGTGTAATGTAAACTGGGCGTTCTTATGTAGTGCTGAGTGTTACGGCCGTGTGTAATGTAAAGTGGGCGGTCTTATGTAGTGCTGAGTGTTACGGCCGTGTGTAATGTAAATTGGGCGTTCTTATGTAGTGCTGAGTGTTACGGTCGTGTGTAATGTAAAGTGGGCGTTCTTATGTAGTGCTGAGTGTTAGGGCTGTGTGTAATGTAAAGTGGGCGTTCTTATGTAGTACTGAGTGTTACTGCTGTGTGTAATGTAAAGTGGGCGTTCTTATGTAGTGCTGAGTGTTACGGCTGTGTGTAATGTAAAGAGGGCGTTCTTATGTAGTGCTGAGTGTTACGGCTGTGTGTAATGTAAAGTGGGCGTTCTTATGTAGTGCTGAGTGTTACGGCTGTGTGTAATGTAAAGTGGGCGTTCTTATGTAGTGCTGAGTGTTACGGCCGTGTGTAATGTAAAGTGGGCATTCTTATGTAGAGCTGAGTATTACGGCTGTGTGTAATATAAAGTGGGAATTTTTATGTAGAGCTGAGTATTACGGCCTTGTGTAATGTAAAGTGGGCATTCTTATGTAGAGCTGAGTATTACGGCTGTGTGTAATGTAAAGAGGGCGTTCTTATGTAGTGCTGAGTGTGTCGGCTGTGTGTAATGTACAGTTGCCGTTTTTATGTAGTGCTGAGTGCTACGACTGTGTGTAATGTAAAGTGGGCGTTCTTATGTAGTGCTGAGTGTTGCGGCCGTGTGTAATGTAAAGTGGGCGTTCTTATGTAGTGCTGAGTGTTATGGCTGTGTGTAATGTAAAGTGGGCGTTCTTATGTAGTGCTGAGTGTTACGGCTGTGTGTAATGTAAAGAGGGCGTTCTTATGTAGTGCTGAGTGTTACGGCTGTGTGTAATGTAAAGTGGGCGTTCTTATGTAGTGCTGAATGTTAAGGCTGTGTGTAATGTAAAGTGGGCGTTCTTATGTAGTGCTGAGTGTTACGGCCGTGTGTAATGTAAAGTGGGCATTCTTATGTAGAGCTGAGTATTACGGCTGTGTGTAATATAAAGTGGGAATTCTTATGTAGAGCTGAGTATTACGGCCTTGTGTAATGTAAAGTGGGCATTCTTATGTAGAGCTGAGTATTACGGCTGTGTGTAATGTAAAGAGGGCGTTCTTATGTAGTGCTGAGTGCTACGGCTGTGTGTAATGTAAAGTGGGCGTTCTTATGTAGTGCTGAGTGTTACGGCTGTGTGTAATGTAAAGTGGGCGTTCTTATGTAGTGCTGAGTATTATGGCTGTGTGTAATGTAAAGTGGGCGTTCTTATGTAGTGCTGAGTGTGTCGGCTGTGTGTAATGTAAAGTTGCTGTTTTTATGTAGTTCTGAGTGCTACGGCTGTGTGTAATGTAAAGTGGGTGTTCTTATGTAGTGCTGAGTGTTACGGCCGTGTGTAATGTAAAGTGGGCGTTCTTATGTAGTGCTGAATGTTACGGCTGTGTGTAATGTAAAGTGGGCGTTCTTATGTAGTGCTGAGTGTTACGGCTGTGTGTAATGTAAAGTTTGCGTTCTTATGTAGTGCTGAGTGTTACGGCTGTGTGTAATATAAAGTGGGCGTTCTTATGTAGTGCTGAGTGTTACGGCTGTGTGTAATGTAAAGTGAGCGTTTTTATGTAGTGCTGAGTGTTACGGCTGTGTGTAATGTAAAGTGGGCGTTCTTATGTAGTGCTGAGTGTTACGGCTGTGTGTAATGTAAAGTGGGCGTTCTTATGTAGTGCTGAGTGTTACGGCTGTGTGTAATGTAAAGTGGGCGTTCTTATGTAGTGCTGAGTGTTACGGCTGTGTGTAAATTAAAGTGGGCGTTCTTATGTAGTGCTAAGTATTTCGGCCGTGTGTAATGTAAAGTGGGCGTTTTTATGTAGTGCTGAGTGTTACGGCTGTGTGTAATGTAAAGTGGGCGTTTTTATGTAGTGCTGAGTGTTACGGCTGTGTGTAATGTAAAGTGGGCGTTCTTATGTAGTGCTGAGTGTTATGGCTGTGTGTAATGTAAAGTGGGCGTTCTTATGTAGTGCTGAGTGTTACGGCCGTGTGTAATGTAAAGTGGGCGTTCTTATGTAGTGCTGAGTGTTAAGGCTGTGTGTAATGTAAAGTGGGCGTTCTTATGTAGTGCTGAGTGTTACGGCTGTGTGTAATGTAAAGTGAGCATTCTTATGTAGTGCTGAGTGTTACGGCCGTGTGTAATGTAAAGTGGGCGTTCTTATGTAGTGATGAGTGTGTCGGCCGTGTATAATGTAAAGTGGACGTTCTTATGTAGTGCTGAGTGTTACGGCTGTGTGTAATGTAAAGTGGGCGTTCTTATGTAGTGCTGAGTGTTACGGCTGTGTGTAATGTAAAGTGGGCGTTCTTATGTAGTGCTGAGTGTTACGGCTGTGTGTAATGTAAAGTGGGCGTTTTTATGTAGTGCTGAGTGTTATGGCTTTGTGTAATGTAAAGTGGGCGTTCTTATGTAGTGCTGAGTGTTACGGCTGTGTGTAATGTAAAGTGGGCGTTCTTATGTAGTGCTGAGTGTTACGGCTGTGTGTAATGTAAAGTGAGCGTTCTTATGTAGTGCTGAGTGTTACGGCTGTTTGTAATGTAAAGTGGGCGTTATTATGTTGTGCTGAGTGTTACGGCCATGTGTAATGTAAAGTGGGCGTTCTAATGTAGTGCTGAGTGTTACGGCTGTGTGTAATGTAAAGTGGGCGTTCTTATGTAGTGCTGAGTGTTACGGCTGTGTGTAATGTAAAGTGGGCGTTCTTATGTAGTGATGAGTGTTACGGCTGTGTGTAATGTAAAATGGGCGTTCTTACGTAGTGCTGAGTATTACGGCTGTGTGTAATGTAAAGTGGGCGTTTTTATGTAGTGCTGAGTGTTATGGCTGTGTGTAATGTAAAGTGGGCGTTCTTATGTAGTGCTGAGTGTTACTGCTGTGTGTAATGTAAAGTGGGCGTTCTTATGTAGTGCTGAGTGTTACGGCCGTGTGTAATGTAAAGTGGGCATTCTTATGTAGAGCTGAGTATTACGGCCGTGTGTAATGTAAAGTGGGCATTCTTATGTAGAGCTGAGTATTACGGCTGTGTGTAATGTAAAGTGGGCATTCTTATGTAGGGCTGAGTATTACGGCCGTGTGTAATGTAAAGTGGGCGTTCTTATGTAGGGCTGAGTATTACGGCCGTGTGTAATGTAAAGTGGGCGTTCTTATGTAGTGCTGAGTGTTACGGCTGTGTGTAATGTAAAGTGGGCGTTCTTATGTAATGCTGAGTGTTACGGCTGTGTATAATGTAATGTGGGCGTTCTTATGTAGTGCTGAGTGTTACGGCTGTGTGTAATGTAAAGTTGCCGTTTTTATGTAGTGCTGAGTGTTATGGCCGTGTGTAATGTAAAGTGGGCGTTCTTATGTAGTGCTGAGTGTTACGGCTGTGTGTAATGTAAAGTGGGCGTTCTTATGTAGTGCTGAGTATTACGGCTGTGTGTAATGTAAAGTGGGCGTTCTTATGTAGAGCTGAGTATTACGGCTGTGTGTAATGTAAAGAGGACGTTCTTATGTAGTGCTGAGTGCTACGGCTGTGTGTAATGTAAAGTGGGCGGTCTTATGTAGTGGTGAGTATTACGGCTGTGTGTAATGTAAAGTGGGCGTTCTTATGTAGTGCTGAGTGTTACGGCTGTGTGTAAAGTAAAGTGGGCGTTCTTATGTAGTGCTGAGTGTTACGGCTGTGTGTAATGTAAAGTGGGCATTTTTATGTAGTGCTGAGTGTTACGGCTGTGTGTAATGTATACTGGGCGTTCTTATGTAGTGCTGAGTGTTACGGCTGTGTGTAATGTAAAGTGGGCGTTCTTATGTAGTGCTGAGTGTTACAGCTGTGTGTAATGTAAAGTGAGTGTTCTTATGTAGTGCTGAGTGTTACGGCTGTGTGTAATGTAAAGTGGGTGTTCTTATTTAGTGCTGAGTATTACGGCTGTGTGTAATGTAAAGTGGGCGTTCTTATGTAGTGCTGAGTGTTACGGCTGTGTGTAATGTAAAGTGGGCGTTCTTATGTAGTGCTGAGTATTACGGCTGTGTGTAATGTAAAGTGGGCGTTCTTATGTAGTGCTGAGTGTTACGGCTGTTTGTAATGTAATGTGAGCGTTCTTTTGTAGTGCTGAGTGCTACGGCTGTGTGTCATGTAAAGTGGGCATTCTTATGTAGTGCTGAGTGTTACGGCTGTGTGTAATGTAAAGTGGGAGTTCTTATGTAGTCCTGAGTGTTACGGCCGTGTGTAATGTAAAGTGGGCGTTCTTATGTAGTGCATGTAAAGTGGGCGTTTTTATTTAGTACTGAGTGTTACGGCTGTGTGTAATGTAAAGTGGGCGTTCTTATGTAGTACTGAGTGTTACGGCTGTGTGTAATGAAAAGTGGGCGTTCTTATGTAGTGCTGAGTGTTACTGCTGTGTGTAATGAAAAGTGGGCGTTCTTATGTAGTGCTTAGTGTTACGGCTGTGTGTAATGTAAAGTAGGCGTTCTTATGTAGTGCTGAGTGTTACGGCTGTGTGTAATGTAAAGTGGGCGTTCTTATGTAGTGCTGAGTATTACGGCCGTGTGTAATGTAAAGTGGGCGTTCTTATGTAGTGCTGAGTATTACGGCCATGTGTAATGTAAAGTGGGCGTTCTTATGTAGTGCTGAGTGTTACGGCTGTGTGTAATGTAAAGTGGGCGTTCTTATGTAGTGCTGAGTATTACGGCTGTGTGTAATGTAAAGTGGGCGTTCTTATGTAGTGCTGAGTATTACGGCTGTGTGTAATGTAAAGTGGGTGTTCTTATGTAGTGCTGAGTGTTACGGCTGTGTGTAATGTAAAGTGGGCATTCTTATGTAGTGCTGAGTGTTACGGCCGTGTGTAATGTAAACTGGGCGTTCTTATGTAGTGCTGAGTGTTACGGCCGTGTGTAATGTAAAGTGGGCGTTCTTATGTAGTGCTGAGTGTTACGGCCGTGTGTAATGTAAAGTGGGCGTTCTTATGTAGTGCTGAGTGTTACGGTCGTGTGTAATGTAAAGTGGGCGTTCTTATGTAGTGCTGAGTGTTAGGGCTGTGTGTAATGTAAAGTGGGCGTTCTTATGTAGTACTGAGTGTTACTGCTGTGTGTAATGTAAAGTGGGCGTTCTTATGTAGTGCTGAGTGTTACGGCTGTGTGTAATGTAAAGAGGGCGTTCTTATGTAGTGCTGAGTGTTACGGCTGTGTGTAATGTAAAGTGGGCGTTCTTATGTAGTGCTGAGTGTTACGGCTGTGTGTAATGTAAAGTGGGCGTTCTTATGTAGTGCTGAGTGTTACGGCCGTGTGTAATGTAAAGTGGGCATTCTTATGTAGAGCTGAGTATTACGGCTGTGTGTAATATAAAGTGGGAATTTTTATGTAGAGCTGAGTATTACGGCCTTGTGTAATGTAAAGTGGGCATTCTTATGTAGAGCTGAGTATTACGGCTGTGTGTAATGTAAAGAGGGCGTTCTTATGTAGTGCTGAGTGTGTCGGCTGTGTGTAATGTAAAGTTGCCGTTTTTATGTAGTGCTGATTGCTACGGCTGTGTGTAATGTAAAGTGGGCGTTCTTATGTAGTGCTGAGTGTTGCGGCCGTGTGTAATGTAAAGTGGGCGTTCTTATGTAGTGCTGAGTGTTATGGCTGTGTGTAATGTAAAGTGGGCGTTCTTATGTAGTGCTGAGTGTTACGGGTGTGTGTAATGTAAAGAGGGCGTTCTTATGTAGTGCTGAGTGTTACGGCTGTGTGTAATGTAAAGTGGGCGTTCTTATGTAGTGCTGAGTGTTAAGGCTGTGTGTAATGTAAAGTGGGCGTTCTTATGTAGTGCTGAGTGTTACGGCCGTGTGTAATGTAAAGTGGGCATTCTTATGTAGAGCTGAGTATTACGGCTGTGTGTAATATAAAGTGGGAATTCTTATGTAGAGCTGAGTATTACGGCCTTGTGTAATGTAAAGTGGGCATTCTTATGTAGAGCTGAGTATTACGGCTGTGTGTAATGTAAAGAGGGCGTTCTTATGTAGTGCTGAGTGCTACGGCTGTGTGTAATGTAAAGTGGGCGTTCTTATGTAGTGCTGAGTGTTACGGCTGTGTGTAATGTAAAGTGGGCGTTCTTATGTAGTGCTGAGTATTATGGCTGTGTGTAATGTAAAGTGGGCGTTCTTATGTAGTGCTGAGTGTGTCGGCTGTGTGTAATGTAAAGTTGCCGTTTTTATGTAGTGCTGAGTGCTACGGCTGTGTGTAATGTAAAGTGGGCGTTCTTATGTAGTGCTGAGTGTTACGGCCGTGTGTAATGTAAAGTGGGCGTTCTTATGTAGTGCTGAATGTTACGGCTGTGTGTAATGTAAAGTGGGCGTTCTTATGTAGTGCTGAGTGTTACGGCTGTGTGTAATGTAAAGTTTGCGTTCTTATGTAGTGCTGAGTGTTACGGCTGTGTGTAATATAAAGTGGGCGTTCTTATGTAGTGCTGAGTGTTACGGCTGTGTGTAATGTAAAGTGAGCGTTTTTATGTAGTGCTGAGTGTTACGGCTGTGTGTAATGTAAAGTGGGCGTTCTTATGTAGTGCTGAGTGTTACGGCTGTGTGTAATGTAAAGTGGGCGTTCTTATGTAGTGCTGAGTGTTACGGCTGTGTGTAATGTAAAGTGGGCGTTCTTATGTAGTGCTGAGTGTTACGGCTGTGTGTAAATTAAAGTGGGCGTTCTTATGTAGTGCTAAGTATTTCGGCCGTGTGTAATGTAAAGTGGGCGTATTTATGTAGTGCTGAGTGTTACGGCTGTGTGTAATGTAAAGTGGGCGTTTTTATGTAGTGCTGAGTGTTACGGCTGTGTGTAATGTAAAGTGGGCGTTCTTATGTAGTGCTGAGTGTTATGGCTGTGTGTAATGTAAAGTGGGCGTTCTTATGTAGTGCTGAGTGTTACGGCCGTGTGTAATGTAAAGTGGGCGTTCTTATGTAGTGCTGAGTGTTAAGGCTGTGTGTAATGTAAAGTGGGCGTTCTTATGTAGTGCTGAGTGTTACGGCTGTGTGTAATGTAAAGTGAGCGTTCTTATGTAGTGCTGAGTGTTACGGCCGTGTGTAATGTAAAGTGGGCGTTCTTATGTAGTGATGAGTGTGTCGGCCGTGTATAATGTAAAGTGGACGTTCTTATGTAGTGCTGAGTGTTACGGCTGTGTGTAATGTAAAGTGGGCGTTCTTATGTAGTGCTGAGTGTTACGGCTGTGTGTAATGTAAAGTGGGCGTTCTTATGTAGTGCTGAGTGTTACGGCTGTGTGTAATGTAAAGTGGGCGTTTTTATGTAGTGCTGAGTGTTATGGCTTTGTGTAATGTAAAGTGGGCGTTCTTATATAGTGCTGAGTGTTATGGCTGTGTGTAATGTAAAGTGGGCGTTCTTATGTTGTGCTGAGTGTTACGGCCGTGTGTAATGTAAAGTGGGCGTTCTTATGTAGTGCTGAGTGTTACGGCTGTGTGTAATGTAAAGTGGGCGTTCTTATGTAGTGCTGAGTGTTACGGCTGTGTGTAATGTAAAGTGAGCGTTCTTATGTAGTGCTGAGTGTTACGGCTGTGTGTAATGTAAAGTGGGCGTTCTTATGTAGTGCTGAGTGTTACTGCCATGTGTAATGTAAAGTTTGCGTTCTAATGTAGTGCTGAGTGTTACGGCTGTGTGTAATGTAAAGTGGGCGTTCTTATGTAGTGCTGAGTGTTACGGCTGTGTGTAATGTAAAGTGGGCGTTCTTATGTAGTGATGAGTGTTACGGCTGTGTGTAATGTAAAATGGGCGTTCTTACGTAGTGCTGAGTATTACGGCTGTGTGTAATGTAAAGTGGGCGTTTTTATGTAGTGCTGAGTGTTATGGCTGTGTGTAATGTAAAGTGGGCGTTCTTATGTAGTGCTGAGTGTTACGGCTGTGTGTAATGTAAAGTGGGTGTTCTTATGTAGTGCTGAGTGTTACGGCCGTGTGTAATGTAAAGTGGGCATTCTTATGTAGAGCTGAGTATTACGGCCGTGTGTAATGTAAAGTGGGCATTCTTATGTAGAGCTGAGTATTACGGCTGTGTGTAATGTAAAGTGGGCATTCTTATGTAGGGCTGAGTATTACGGCCGTGTGTAATGTAAAGTGGGCGTTCTTATGTAGGGCTGAGTATTACGGCCGTGTGTAATGTAAAGTGGGCGTTCTTATGTAGTGCTGAGTGTTACGGCTGTGTGTAATGTAAAGTGGGCGTTCTTATGTAATGCTGAGTGTTACGGCTGTGTGTAATGTAAAGTGGGCGTTCTTATGTAGTACTGAGTGTTACGGCTGTGTATAATGTAAAGTGGGCGTTCTTATGTAGTGCTGAGTGTTACGGCCGTGTGTAATGTAAAGTGAGCGTTCTTATGTAGTGCTGAGTGTTACGGCCGTGTGTAATGTAAAGTGGGCGTTCTTATGTAGTGCTGAGTGTTACGGCCGTGTGTAATGTAAAGTGGGCGTTCTTATGTAGTGCTTAGTGTTACGGCTGTGTGTAATGTAAAGGGGGCGATCTTATGTAGTGCTGAGTGTTACGGCTGTGTGTAATGTAAAGTGGGCGTTCTTATGTAATGCTGAGTGTTACGGCTGTGTGTAATATAAAGTGGGCGTTCTTATGTAGTGCTGAGTGTTATGGCCGTGTGTAATGTAAAGTGAGCGTTTTTATGTAGTGCTGAGTGTTACGGCTGTGTGTAATGTAAAGTGGGCGTTCTTATGTAGTGCTGAGTGTTACGGCCGTGTGTAATGTAAAGTGGGCGTTCTTATGTAGTGCTTAGTATTACGGCTGTGTGTAATATAAAGTGGGCGTTCTTATGTAGTGCTGAGTGTTACGGCCGTGTGTAATGTTAAGTGGGCGTTCTTATGTAGTGCTGAGTGTTACGGCTGTGTGTAATGTAAAGTGGGCGTTCTTATGTAGTGCTGAGTGTTACGGCTGTGTGTAATGTAAAGTGGGCGTTCTTATGTAGTGCTGAGTATTACGGCTGTGTGTAATGTAAAGTGGGCGTTCTTATGTAGTGCTGAGTGTTACGACTGTGTGTAATGTAAAGTGGGCGTTCTTATGTGGTGCTGAGTGTTATGGCTGTGTGTAATGTAAAGTGGGCGTTCTTATGTGGTGCTGAGTGTTACGGCTGTGTGTAATGTAAAGTGGGCGTTCTTATGTAGTGCTGAGTGTTACGGCTGTGTGTAATGTAAAGTGGGCGTTCTTATGTAGTGCTGAGTGTTACGGCCGTGTGTAATGTAAAGTGGGTGTTCTTATGTAGTGCTGAGTGTTACGGCCGTGTGTAATGTAAAGTGGGCGTTCTTATGTAGTGCTGAGTGTTACGGCCGTGTGTAATGTAAAGTGGGCGTTTTTATGTAGTGCTGAGTGTTACGGCTGTGTGTAATGTAAAGTGGGCGTTCTTATGTAGAGCTGAGTATTACGGCTGTGTGTAATGTAAAGAGGACGTTCTTATGTAGTGCTGAGTGCTACGGCTGTGTGTAATGTAAAGTGGGCGTTCTTATGTAGTGCTGAGTGTTACGGCTGTGTGTAATGTAAAGTGGGCGTTCTTATGTAGTGCTGAGTATTACGGCTGTGTGTAATGTAAAGTGGGCGTTCTTATGTAGTGCTGAGTGTTACGGCTGTGTGTAAAGTAAAGTGGGCGTTCTTATGTAGTGCTGAGTGTTACGGCTGTGTGTAATGTAAAGTGGGCGTTTTTATGTAGTGCTGAGTGTTACGGCTGTGTGTAATGTAAAGTGGGCGTTCTTATGTAGTGCTTAGTATTACGGCTGTGTGTAATATAAAGTGGGCGTTCTTATGTAGTGCTGAGTGTTACGGCCGTGTGTAATGTTAAGTGGGCGTTCTTATGTAGTGCTGAGTGTTACGGCTGTGTGTAATGTAAAGTGGGCGTTCTTATGTAGTGCTGAGTGTTACGGCTGTGTGTAATGTAAAGTGGGCGTTCTTATGTAGTGCTGAGTATTACGGCTGTGTGTAATGTAAAGTGGGCGTTCTTATGTAGTGCTGAGTGTTACGGCTGTGTGTAATGTAAAGTGGGCGTTCTTATGTGGTGCTGAGTGTTATGGCTGTGTGTAATGTAAAGTGGGCGTTCTTATGTGGTGCTGAGTGTTACGGCTGTGTGTAATGTAAAGTGGGCGTTCTTATGTAGTGCTGAGTGTTACGGCTGTGTGTAATGTAAAGTGGGCGTTCTTATGTAGTGCTGAGTGTTACGGCCGTGTGTAATGTAAAGTGGGTGTTCTTATGTAGTGCTGAGTGTTACGGCCGTGTGTAATGTAAAGTGGGCGTTCTTATGTAGTGCTGAGTGTTACGGCCGTGTGTAATGTAAAGTGGGCGTTTTTATGTAGTGCTGAGTGTTACGGCTGTGTGTAATGTAAAGTGGGCGTTCTTATGTAGAGCTGAGTATTACGGCTGTGTGTAATGTAAAGAGGACGTTCTTATGTAGTGCTGAGTGCTACGGCTGTGTGTAATGTAAAGTGGGCGTTCTTATGTAGTGCTGAGTGTTACGGCTGTGTGTAATGTAAAGTGGGCGTTCTTATGTAGTGCTGAGTATTACGGCTGTGTGTAATGTAAAGTGGGCGTTCTTATGTAGTGCTGAGTGTTACGGCTGTGTGTAAAGTAAAGTGGGCGTTCTTATGTAGTGCTGAGTGTTACGGCTGTGTGTAATGTAAAGTGGGCGTTTTTATGTAGTGCTGAGTGTTACGGCTGTGTGTAATGTAAAGTGGGCGTTCTTATGTAGTGCTGAGTGTTACGGCTGTGTGTAATGTAAAGTGGGCGTTCTTATGTAGTGCTGAGTGTTACGGCTGTGTGTAATGTAAAGTGAGTGTTCTTATGTAGTGCTGAGTGTTACGGCTGTGTGTAATGTAAAGTGGGTGTTCTTATTTAGTGCTGAGTATTACGGCTGTGTGTAATGTAAAGTGGGCGTTCTTATGTAGTGCTGAGTGTTACGGCTGTGTGTAATGTAAAGTGGGCGTTCTTATGTAGTGGTGAGTGTTACGGCTGTTTGTAATGTAATGTGAGCGTTCTTTTGTAGTGCTGAGTGCTACGGCTGTGTGTAATGTAAAGTGGGCATTCTTATGTAGTGCTGAGTGTTACGGCTGTGTGTAATGTAAAGTGGGAGTTCTTATGTAGTGCTGAGTGTTACGGCCGTGTGTAATGTAAAGTGGGCGTTCTTATGTAGTGCATGTAAAGTGGGCGTTCTTATGTAGTACTGAGTGTTACGGCTGTGTGTAATGTAAAGTGGGCGTTCTTATGTAGTGCTGAGTGTTACTGCTGTGTATAATGTAAAGTGGGCGTTCTTATGTAGTGCTTAGTGTTACGGCTGTGTGTAATGTAAAGTGGGCGTTCTTATGTAGTGCTGAGTGTTACGGCTGTGTGTAATGTAAAGTGGGCGTTCTTATGTAGTGCTGAGTATTACGGCTGTGTGTAATGTAAAGTGGGCGTTCTTATGTAGTGCTGAGTATTACGGCTGTGTGTAATGTAAAGTGGGCGTTCTTATGTAGTGCTGAGTGTTACGGCCGTGTGTAATGTAAACTGGGCGTTCTTATGTAGTGCTGAGTGTTACGGCCGTGTGTAATGTAAAGTGGGCGTTCTTATGTAGTGCTGAGTGTTACGGCCGTGTGTAATGTAAAGTGGGCGTTCTTATGTAGTGCTGAGTGTTACGGTCGTGTGTAATGTAAAGTGGGCGTTCTTATGTAGTGCTGAGTGTTATGGCTGTGTGTAATGTAAAGTGGGCGTTCTTATGTAGTGCTGAGTGTTACGGCTGTGTGTAATGTAAAGTGGGCGTTCTTATGTAGTGCTGAGTGTTACGGCTGTGTGTAATGTAAAGAGGGCGTTCTTATGTAGTGCTGAGTGTTACGGCTGTGTGTAATGTAAAGTGGGCGTTCTTATGTAGTGCTGAGTGTTACGGCTGTGTGTAATGTAAAGTGGGCGTTCTTATGTAGTGCTGAGTGTTACGGCCGTGTGTAATGTAAAGTGGGCATTCTTATGTAGAGCTGAGTATTACGGCTGTGTGTAATATAAAGTGGGAATTTTTATGTAGAGCTGAGTATTACGGCCTTGTGTAATGTAAAGTGGGCATTCTTATGTAGAGCTGAGTATTACGGCTGTGTGTAATGTAAAGATGGCGTTCTTATGTAGTGCTGAGTGTGTCGGCTGTGTGTAATGTAAAGTTGCCGTTTTTATGTAGTGCTGAGTGCTACGGCTGTGTGTAATGTAAAGTGGGCGTTCTTATGTAGTGCTGAGTGTTACGGCCGTGTGTAATGTAAAGTGGGCATTCTTATGTAGAGCTGAGTATTACGGCCGTGTGTAATGTAAAGTGGGCATTCTTATGTAGAGCTGAGTATTACGGCTGTGTGTAATGTAAAGTGGGCATTCTTATGTAGGGCTGAGTATTACGGCCGTGTGTAATGTAAAGTGGGCGTTCTTATGTAGGGCTGAGTATTACGGCCGTGTGTAATGTAAAGTGGGCGTTCTTATGTAGTGCTGAGTGTTACGGCTGTGTGTAATGTAAAGTGGGCGTTCTTATGTAATGCTGAGTGTTACGGCTGTGTGTAATGTAAAGTGGGCGTTCTTATGTAGTACTGAGTGTTACGGCTGTGTATAATGTAAAGTGGGCGTTCTTATGTAGTGCTGAGTGTTACGGCCGTGTGTAATGTAAAGTGAGCGTTCTTATGTAGTGCTGAGTGTTACGGCCGTGTGTAATGTAAAGTGGGCGTTCTTATGTAGTGCTGAGTGTTACGGCCGTGTGTAATGTAAAGTGGGCGTTCTTATGTAGTGCTTAGTGTTACGGCTGTGTGTAATGTAAAGGGGGCGATCTTATGTAGTGCTGAGTGTTACGGCTGTGTGTAATGTAAAGTGGGCGTTCTTATGTAATGCTGAGTGTTACGGCTGTGTGTAATATAAAGTGGGCGTTCTTATGTAGTGCTGAGTGTTATGGCCGTGTGTAATGTAAAGTGAGCGTTTTTATGTAGTGCTGAGTGTTACGGCTGTGTGTAATGTAAAGTGGGCGTTCTTATGTAGTGCTGAGTGTTACGGCCGTGTGTAATGTAAAGTGGGCGTTCTTATGTAGTGCTTAGTATTACGGCTGTGTGTAATATAAAGTGGGCTTTCTTATGCAGTGCTGAGTGTTACGGCCGTGTGTAATGTTAAGTGGGCGTTCTTATGTAGTGCTGAGTGTTACGGCTGTGTGTAATGTAAAGTGGGCGTTCTTATGTAGTGCTGAGTGTTACGGCTGTGTGTAATGTAAAGTGGGCGTTCTTATGTAGTGCTGAGTATTACGGCTGTGTGTAATGTAAAGTGGGCGTTCTTATGTAGTGCTGAGTGTTACGGCTGTGTGTAATGTAAAGTGGGCGTTCTTATGTGGTGCTGAGTGTTATGGCTGTGTGTAATGTAAAGTGGGCGTTCTTATGTGGTGCTGAGTGTTACGGCTGTGTGTAATGTAAAGTGGGCGTTCTTATGTAGTGCTGAGTGTTACGGCTGTGTGTAATGTAAAGTGGGCGTTCTTATGTAGTGCTGAGTGTTACGGCCGTGTGTAATGTAAAGTGGGTGTTCTTATGTAGTGCTGAGTGTTACGGCCGTGTGTAATGTAAAGTGGGCGTTCTTATGTAGTGCTGAGTGTTACGGCCGTGTGTAATGTAAAGTGGGCGTTTTTATGTAGTGCTGAGTGTTACGGCTGTGTGTAATGTAAAGTGGGCGTTCTTATGTAGAGCTGAGTATTACGGCTGTGTGTAATGTAAAGAGGACGTTCTTATGTAGTGCTGAGTGCTACGGCTGTGTGTAATGTAAAGTGGGCGTTCTTATGTAGTGCTGAGTGTTACGGCTGTGTGTAATGTAAAGTGGGCGTTCTTATGTAGTGCTGAGTATTACGGCTGTGTGTAATGTAAAGTGGGCGTTCTTATGTAGTGCTGAGTGTTACGGCTGTGTGTAAAGTAAAGTGGGCGTTCTTATGTAGTGCTGAGTGTTACGGCTGTGTGTAATGTAAAGTGGGCGTTTTTATGTAGTGCTGAGTGTTACGGCTGTGTGTAATGTAAAGTGGGCGTTCTTATGTAGTGCTTAGTATTACGGCTGTGTGTAATATAAAGTGGGCGTTCTTATGTAGTGCTGAGTGTTACGGCCGTGTGTAATGTTAAGTGGGCGTTCTTATGTAGTGCTGAGTGTTACGGCTGTGTGTAATGTAAAGTGGGCGTTCTTATGTAGTGCTGAGTGTTACGGCTGTGTGTAATGTAAAGTGGGCGTTCTTATGTAGTGCTGAGTATTACGGCTGTGTGTAATGTAAAGTGGGCGTTCTTATGTAGTGCTGAGTGTTACGGCTGTGTGTAATGTAAAGTGGGCGTTCTTATGTGGTGCTGAGTGTTATGGCTGTGTGTAATGTAAAGTGGGCGTTCTTATGTGGTGCTGAGTGTTACGGCTGTGTGTAATGTAAAGTGGGCGTTCTTATGTAGTGCTGAGTGTTACGGCTGTGTGTAATGTAAAGTGGGCGTTCTTATGTAGTGCTGAGTGTTACGGCCGTGTGTAATGTAAAGTGGGTGTTCTTATGTAGTGCTGAGTGTTACGGCCGTGTGTAATGTAAAGTGGGCGTTCTTATGTAGTGCTGAGTGTTACGGCCGTGTGTAATGTAAAGTGGGCGTTTTTATGTAGTGCTGAGTGTTACGGCTGTGTGTAATGTAAAGTGGGCGTTCTTATGTAGAGCTGAGTATTACGGCTGTGTGTAATGTAAAGAGGACGTTCTTATGTAGTGCTGAGTGCTACGGCTGTGTGTAATGTAAAGTGGGCGTTCTTATGTAGTGCTGAGTGTTACGGCTGTGTGTAATGTAAAGTGGGCGTTCTTATGTAGTGCTGAGTATTACGGCTGTGTGTAATGTAAAGTGGGCGTTCTTATGTAGTGCTGAGTGTTACGGCTGTGTGTAAAGTAAAGTGGGCGTTCTTATGTAGTGCTGAGTGTTACGGCTGTGTGTAATGTAAAGTGGGCGTTTTTATGTAGTGCTGAGTGTTACGGCTGTGTGTAATGTAAAGTGGGCGTTCTTATGTAGTGCTGAGTGTTACGGCTGTGTGTAATGTAAAGTGGGCGTTCTTATGTAGTGCTGAGTGTTACGGCTGTGTGTAATGTAAAGTGAGTGTTCTTATGTAGTGCTGAGTGTTACGGCTGTGTGTAATGTAAAGTGGGTGTTCTTATTTAGTGCTGAGTATTACGGCTGTGTGTAATGTAAAGTGGGCGTTCTTATGTAGTGCTGAGTGTTACGGCTGTGTGTAATGTAAAGTGGGCGTTCTTATGTAGTGGTGAGTGTTACGGCTGTTTGTAATGTAATGTGAGCGTTCTTTTGTAGTGCTGAGTGCTACGGCTGTGTGTAATGTAAAGTGGGCATTCTTATGTAGTGCTGAGTGTTACGGCTGTGTGTAATGTAAAGTGGGAGTTCTTATGTAGTGCTGAGTGTTACGGCCGTGTGTAATGTAAAGTGGGCGTTCTTATGTAGTGCATGTAAAGTGGGCGTTCTTATGTAGTACTGAGTGTTACGGCTGTGTGTAATGTAAAGTGGGCGTTCTTATGTAGTGCTGAGTGTTACTGCTGTGTATAATGTAAAGTGGGCGTTCTTATGTAGTGCTTAGTGTTACGGCTGTGTGTAATGTAAAGTGGGCGTTCTTATGTAGTGCTGAGTGTTACGGCTGTGTGTAATGTAAAGTGGGCGTTCTTATGTAGTGCTGAGTATTACGGCTGTGTGTAATGTAAAGTGGGCGTTCTTATGTAGTGCTGAGTATTACGGCTGTGTGTAATGTAAAGTGGGCGTTCTTATGTAGTGCTGAGTGTTACGGCCGTGTGTAATGTAAACTGGGCGTTCTTATGTAGTGCTGAGTGTTACGGCCGTGTGTAATGTAAAGTGGGCGTTCTTATGTAGTGCTGAGTGTTACGGCCGTGTGTAATGTAAAGTGGGCGTTCTTATGTAGTGCTGAGTGTTACGGTCGTGTGTAATGTAAAGTGGGCGTTCTTATGTAGTGCTGAGTGTTATGGCTGTGTGTAATGTAAAGTGGGCGTTCTTATGTAGTGCTGAGTGTTACGGCTGTGTGTAATGTAAAGTGGGCGTTCTTATGTAGTGCTGAGTGTTACGGCTGTGTGTAATGTAAAGAGGGCGTTCTTATGTAGTGCTGAGTGTTACGGCTGTGTGTAATGTAAAGTGGGCGTTCTTATGTAGTGCTGAGTGTTACGGCTGTGTGTAATGTAAAGTGGGCGTTCTTATGTAGTGCTGAGTGTTACGGCCGTGTGTAATGTAAAGTGGGCATTCTTATGTAGAGCTGAGTATTACGGCTGTGTGTAATATAAAGTGGGAATTTTTATGTAGAGCTGAGTATTACGGCCTTGTGTAATGTAAAGTGGGCATTCTTATGTAGAGCTGAGTATTACGGCTGTGTGTAATGTAAAGATGGCGTTCTTATGTAGTGCTGAGTGTGTCGGCTGTGTGTAATGTAAAGTTGCCGTTTTTATGTAGTGCTGAGTGCTACGGCTGTGTGTAATGTAAAGTGGGCGTTCTTATGTAGTGCTGAGTGTTACGGCCGTGTGTAATGTAAAGTGGGCGTTCTTATGTAGTGCTGAGTGTTACGGCCGTGTGTAATGTAAAGTGGGCGTTCTTATGTAGTGCTTAGTGTTACGGCTGTGTGTAATGTAAAGGGGGCGATCTTATGTAGTGCTGAGTGTTACGGCTGTGTGTAATGTAAAGTGGGCGTTCTTATGTAATGCTGAGTGTTACGGCTGTGTGTAATATAAAGTGGGCGTTCTTATGTAGTGCTGAGTGTTATGGCCGTGTGTAATGTAAAGTGAGCGTTTTTATGTAGTGCTGAGTGTTACGGCTGTGTGTAATGTAAAGTGGGCGTTCTTATGTAGTGCTGAGTGTTACGGCCGTGTGTAATGTAAAGTGGGCGTTCTTATGTAGTGCTTAGTATTACGGCTGTGTGTAATATAAAGTGGGCTTTCTTATGCAGTGCTGAGTGTTACGGCCGTGTGTAATGTTAAGTGGGCGTTCTTATGTAGTGCTGAGTGTTACGGCTGTGTGTAATGTAAAGTGGGCGTTCTTATGTAGTGCTGAGTGTTACGGCTGTGTGTAATGTAAAGTGGGCGTTCTTATGTAGTGCTGAGTATTACGGCTGTGTGTAATGTAAAGTGGGCGTTCTTATGTAGTGCTGAGTGTTACGGCTGTGTGTAATGTAAAGTGGGCGTTCTTATGTGGTGCTGAGTGTTATGGCTGTGTGTAATGTAAAGTGGGCGTTCTTATGTGGTGCTGAGTGTTACGGCTGTGTGTAATGTAAAGTGGGCGTTCTTATGTAGTGCTGAGTGTTACGGCTGTGTGTAATGTAAAGTGGGCGTTCTTATGTAGTGCTGAGTGTTACGGCCGTGTGTAATGTAAAGTGGGTGTTCTTATGTAGTGCTGAGTGTTACGGCCGTGTGTAATGTAAAGTGGGCGTTCTTATGTAGTGCTGAGTGTTACGGCCGTGTGTAATGTAAAGTGGGCGTTTTTATGTAGTGCTGAGTGTTACGGCTGTGTGTAATGTAAAGTGGGCGTTCTTATGTAGAGCTGAGTATTACGGCTGTGTGTAATGTAAAGAGGACGTTCTTATGTAGTGCTGAGTGCTACGGCTGTGTGTAATGTAAAGTGGGCGTTCTTATGTAGTGCTGAGTGTTACGGCTGTGTGTAATGTAAAGTGGGCGTTCTTATGTAGTGCTGAGTATTACGGCTGTGTGTAATGTAAAGTGGGCGTTCTTATGTAGTGCTGAGTGTTACGGCTGTGTGTAAAGTAAAGTGGGCGTTCTTATGTAGTGCTGAGTGTTACGGCTGTGTGTAATGTAAAGTGGGCGTTTTTATGTAGTGCTGAGTGTTACGGCTGTGTGTAATGTAAAGTGGGCGTTCTTATGTAGTGCTTAGTATTACGGCTGTGTGTAATATAAAGTGGGCGTTCTTATGTAGTGCTGAGTGTTACGGCCGTGTGTAATGTTAAGTGGGCGTTCTTATGTAGTGCTGAGTGTTACGGCTGTGTGTAATGTAAAGTGGGCGTTCTTATGTAGTGCTGAGTGTTACGGCTGTGTGTAATGTAAAGTGGGCGTTCTTATGTAGTGCTGAGTATTACGGCTGTGTGTAATGTAAAGTGGGCGTTCTTATGTAGTGCTGAGTGTTACGGCTGTGTGTAATGTAAAGTGGGCGTTCTTATGTGGTGCTGAGTGTTATGGCTGTGTGTAATGTAAAGTGGGCGTTCTTATGTGGTGCTGAGTGTTACGGCTGTGTGTAATGTAAAGTGGGCGTTCTTATGTAGTGCTGAGTGTTACGGCTGTGTGTAATGTAAAGTGGGCGTTCTTATGTAGTGCTGAGTGTTACGGCCGTGTGTAATGTAAAGTGGGTGTTCTTATGTAGTGCTGAGTGTTACGGCCGTGTGTAATGTAAAGTGGGCGTTCTTATGTAGTGCTGAGTGTTACGGCCGTGTGTAATGTAAAGTGGGCGTTTTTATGTAGTGCTGAGTGTTACGGCTGTGTGTAATGTAAAGTGGGCGTTCTTATGTAGAGCTGAGTATTACGGCTGTGTGTAATGTAAAGAGGACGTTCTTATGTAGTGCTGAGTGCTACGGCTGTGTGTAATGTAAAGTGGGCGTTCTTATGTAGTGCTGAGTGTTACGGCTGTGTGTAATGTAAAGTGGGCGTTCTTATGTAGTGCTGAGTATTACGGCTGTGTGTAATGTAAAGTGGGCGTTCTTATGTAGTGCTGAGTGTTACGGCTGTGTGTAAAGTAAAGTGGGCGTTCTTATGTAGTGCTGAGTGTTACGGCTGTGTGTAATGTAAAGTGGGCGTTTTTATGTAGTGCTGAGTGTTACGGCTGTGTGTAATGTAAAGTGGGCGTTCTTATGTAGTGCTGAGTGTTACGGCTGTGTGTAATGTAAAGTGGGCGTTCTTATGTAGTGCTGAGTGTTACGGCTGTGTGTAATGTAAAGTGAGTGTTCTTATGTAGTGCTGAGTGTTACGGCTGTGTGTAATGTAAAGTGGGTGTTCTTATTTAGTGCTGAGTATTACGGCTGTGTGTAATGTAAAGTGGGCGTTCTTATGTAGTGCTGAGTGTTACGGCTGTGTGTAATGTAAAGTGGGCGTTCTTATGTAGTGGTGAGTGTTACGGCTGTTTGTAATGTAATGTGAGCGTTCTTTTGTAGTGCTGAGTGCTACGGCTGTGTGTAATGTAAAGTGGGCATTCTTATGTAGTGCTGAGTGTTACGGCTGTGTGTAATGTAAAGTGGGAGTTCTTATGTAGTGCTGAGTGTTACGGCCGTGTGTAATGTAAAGTGGGCGTTCTTATGTAGTGCATGTAAAGTGGGCGTTCTTATGTAGTACTGAGTGTTACGGCTGTGTGTAATGTAAAGTGGGCGTTCTTATGTAGTGCTGAGTGTTACTGCTGTGTATAATGTAAAGTGGGCGTTCTTATGTAGTGCTTAGTGTTACGGCTGTGTGTAATGTAAAGTGGGCGTTCTTATGTAGTGCTGAGTGTTACGGCTGTGTGTAATGTAAAGTGGGCGTTCTTATGTAGTGCTGAGTATTACGGCTGTGTGTAATGTAAAGTGGGCGTTCTTATGTAGTGCTGAGTATTACGGCTGTGTGTAATGTAAAGTGGGCGTTCTTATGTAGTGCTGAGTGTTACGGCCGTGTGTAATGTAAACTGGGCGTTCTTATGTAGTGCTGAGTGTTACGGCCGTGTGTAATGTAAAGTGGGCGTTCTTATGTAGTGCTGAGTGTTACGGCCGTGTGTAATGTAAAGTGGGCGTTCTTATGTAGTGCTGAGTGTTACGGTCGTGTGTAATGTAAAGTGGGCGTTCTTATGTAGTGCTGAGTGTTATGGCTGTGTGTAATGTAAAGTGGGCGTTCTTATGTAGTGCTGAGTGTTACGGCTGTGTGTAATGTAAAGTGGGCGTTCTTATGTAGTGCTGAGTGTTACGGCTGTGTGTAATGTAAAGAGGGCGTTCTTATGTAGTGCTGAGTGTTACGGCTGTGTGTAATGTAAAGTGGGCGTTCTTATGTAGTGCTGAGTGTTACGGCTGTGTGTAATGTAAAGTGGGCGTTCTTATGTAGTGCTGAGTGTTACGGCCGTGTGTAATGTAAAGTGGGCATTCTTATGTAGAGCTGAGTATTACGGCTGTGTGTAATATAAAGTGGGAATTTTTATGTAGAGCTGAGTATTACGGCCTTGTGTAATGTAAAGTGGGCATTCTTATGTAGAGCTGAGTATTACGGCTGTGTGTAATGTAAAGATGGCGTTCTTATGTAGTGCTGAGTGTGTCGGCTGTGTGTAATGTAAAGTTGCCGTTTTTATGTAGTGCTGAGTGCTACGGCTGTGTGTAATGTAAAGTGGGCGTTCTTATGTAGTGCTGAGTGTTACGGCCGTGTGTAATGTAAAGTGGGCGTTCTTATGTAGTGCTGAGTGTTATGGCTGTGTGTAATGTAAAGTGGGCGTTCTTATGTAGTGCTGAGTGTTACGGCTGTGTGTAATGTAAAGAGGGCGTTCTTATGTAGTGCTGAGTGTTACGGCTGTTTGTAATGTAAAGTGGGCGTTCTTATGTAGTGCTGAGTGTTAAGGCTGTGTGTAATGTAAAGTGGGCGTTCTTATGTAGTGCTGAGTGTTACGGCCGTGTGTAATGTAAAGTGTAGAGCTGAGTATTACGGCTGTGTGTAATATAAAGTGGGAATTCTTATGTAGAGCTGAGTATTACGGCCTTGTGCAATGTAAAGTGGGCGTTCTTATGTAGTGCTGAGTGTTACGGCTGTGTTTAATGTAAAGTGGGCGTTCTTATGTAGTGATGAGTGTGTCGGCCGTGTATAATGTAAAGTGGACTTTCTTATGTAGTGCTGAGTGTTACGGCTGTGTGTAATGTAAAGTGGGCGTTCTTATGTAGTGCTGAGTGTTACGGCTGTGTGTAATGTAAAGTGGGCGTTCTTATGTAGTGCTGAGTGTTACGGCTGTGTGTAATGTAAATTGGCGTTTTTATGTAGTGCTGAGTGTTATGGCTGTGTGTAATGTAAAGTGGGCGTTCTTATATAGTGCTGAGTGTTATGGCTGTGTGTAGTGTAAAGTGGGCGTTCTTATGTAGTGCTGAGTGTTACGGCCGTGTGTAATGTAAAGTGGGCGTTCTTATGTAGTGCTGAGTGTTACGGCTGTGTGTAATGTAAAGTGGGCGTTCTTATGTAGTGCTGAGTGTTACGGCTGTGTGTAATGTAAAGTGAGCGTTCTTATGTAGTGCTGAGTGTTACGGCTGTGTGTAATGTAAAGTGGGCGTTCTTATGTAGTGCTGAGTGTTACGGCCGTGTGTAATGTAAAGTGGGCGTTCTAATGTAGTGCTGAGTGTTACGGCTGTGTGTAATGTAAAGTGGGCGTTCTTATGTAGTGCTGAGTGTTACGGCTGTGTGTAATGTAAAGTGGGCGTTCTTATGTAGTGATGAGTGTTACGGCTGTGTGTAATGTAAAATGGGCGTTCTTATGTAGTGCTGAGTATTACGGCTGTGTGTAATGTAAAGTGGGCGTTTTTATGTAGTGCTGAGTGTTACGGCTGTGTGTAATGTAAAGTGGGCGTTCTTATGTAGTGCTGAGTGTTACGGCTGTGTGTAATGTAAAGTGGGCGTTCTTATGTAGTGCTGAGTGTTACGGCTGTGTGTAATGTAAAGTGAGTGTTCTTATGTAGTGCTGAGTGTTACGGCTGTGTGTAATGTAAAGTGGGTGTTCTTATTTAGTGCTGAGTATTACGGCTGTGTGTAATGTAAAGTGGGCGTTCTTATGTAGTGCTGAGTGTTACGGCTGTGTGTAATGTAAAGTGGGCGTTCTTATGTAGTGGTGAGTGTTACGGCTGTTTGTAATGTAATGTGAGCGTTTTTTTGTAGTGCTGAGTGCTACGGCTGTGTGTAATGTAAAGTGGGCATTCTTATGTAGTGCTGAGTGTTACGGCTGTGTGTAATGTAAAGTGGGAGTTCTTATGTAGTGCTGAGTGTTACGGCCGTGTGTAATGTAAAGTGGGCGTTCTTATGTAGTGCATGTAAAGTGGGCGTTCTTATGTAGTACTGAGTGTTACGGCTGTGTGTAATGTAAAGTGGGCGTTCTTATGTAGTGCTGAGTGTTACTGCTGTGTATAATGTAAAGTGGGCGTTCTTATGTAGTGCTTAGTGTTACGGCTGTGTGTAATGTAAAGTGGGCGTTCTTATGTAGTGCTGAGTGTTACGGCTGTGTGTAATGTAAAGTGGGCGTTCTTATGTAGTGCTGAGTATTACGGCTGTGTGTAATGTAAAGTGGGCGTTCTTATGTAGTGCTGAGTATTACGGCTGTGTGTAATGTAAAGTGGGCGTTCTTATGTAGTGCTGAGTGTTACGGCCGTGTGTAATGTAAACTGGGTGTTCATATGTAGTGCTGAGTGTTACGGCCGTGTGTAATGTAAAGTGGGCGTTCTTATGTAGTGCTGAGTGTTACGGCCGTGTGTAATGTAAAGTGGGCGTTCTTATGTAGTGCTGAGTGTTACGGTCGTGTGTAATTTAAAGTGGGCGTTCTTATGTAGTGCTGAGTGTTATGGCTGTGTGTAATGTAAAGTGGGCGTTCTTATGTAGTGCTGAGTGTTACGGCTGTGTGTAATGTAAAGTGGGCGTTCTTATGTAGTGCTGAGTGTTACGGCTGTGTGTAATGTAAAGAGGGCGTTCTTATGTAGTGCTGAGTGTTACGGCTGTGTGTAATGTAAAGTGGGCGTTCTTATGTAGTGCTGAGTGTTACGGCTGTGTGTAATGTAAAGTGGGCGTTCTTATGTAGTGCTGAGTGTTACGGCCGTGTGTAATGTAAAGTGGGCATTCTTATGTAGAGCTGAGTATTACGGCTGTGTGTAATATAAAGTGGGAATTTTTATGTAGAGCTGAGTATTACGGCCTTGTGTAATGTAAAGTGGGCATTCTTATGTAGAGCTGAGTATTACGGCTGTGTGTAATGTAAAGATGGCGTTCTTATGTAGTGCTGAGTGTGTCGGCTGTGTGTAATGTAAAGTTGCCGTTTTTATGTAGTGCTGAGTGCTACGGCTGTGTGTAATGTAAAGTGGGCGTTCTTATGTAGTGCTGAGTGTTACGGCCGTGTGTAATGTAAAGTGGGCGTTCTTATGTAGTGCTGAGTGTTATGGCTGTGTGTAATGTAAAGTGGGCGTTCTTATGTAGTGCTGAGTGTTACGGCTGTGTGTAATGTAAAGAGGGCGTTCTTATGTAGTGCTGAGTGTTACGGCTGTTTGTAATGTAAAGTGGGCGTTCTTATGTAGTGCTGAGTGTTAAGGCTGTGTGTAATGTAAAGTGGGCGTTCTTATGTAGTGCTGAGTGTTACGGCCGTGTGTAATGTAAAGTGTAGAGCTGAGTATTACGGCTGTGTGTAATATAAAGTGGGAATTCTTATGTAGAGCTGAGTATTACGGCCTTGTGCAATGTAAAGTGGGCGTTCTTATGTAGTGCTGAGTGTTACGGCTGTGTTTAATGTAAAGTGGGCGTTCTTATGTAGTGATGAGTGTGTCGGCCGTGTATAATGTAAAGTGGACTTTCTTATGTAGTGCTGAGTGTTACGGCTGTGTGTAATGTAAAGTGGGCGTTCTTATGTAGTGCTGACTGTTACGGCTGTGTGTAATGTAAAGTGGGCGTTCTTATGTAGTGCTGAGTGTTACGGCTGTGTGTAATGTAAATTGGCGTTTTTATGTAGTGCTGAGTGTTATGGCTGTGTGTAATGTAAAGTGGGCGTTCTTATATAGTGCTGAGTGTTATGGCTGTGTGTAGTGTAAAGTGGGCGTTCTTATGTAGTGCTGAGTGTTACGGCCGTGTGTAATGTAAAGTGGGCGTTCTTATGTAGTGCTGAGTGTTACGGCTGTGTGTAATGTAAAGTGGGCGTTCTTATGTAGTGCTGAGTGTTACGGCTGTGTGTAATGTAAAGTGAGCGTTCTTATGTAGTGCTGAGTGTTACGGCTGTGTGTAATGTAAAGTGGGCGTTCTTATGTAGTGCTGAGTGTTACGGCCGTGTGTAATGTAAAGTGGGCATTCTTATGTAGAGCTGAGTATTACGGCCGTGTGTAATGTAAAGTGGGCATTCTTATGTAGAGCTGAGTATTACGGCTGTGTGTAATGTAAAGTGGGCGTTCTTATGTAGGGCTGAGTATTACGGCCGTGTGTAATGTAAAGTGGGCGTTCTTATGTTGGGCTGAGTATTACGGCCGTGTGTAATGTAAAGTGGGCGTTCTTATGTAGTGCTGAGTGTTACGGCTGTGTGTAATGTAAAGTGGGCGTTCTTATGTAGTGCTGAGTGTTACGGCTGTGTGTAATGTAAAGTGGGCGTTCTTATGTAGTGATGAGTGTTACGGCTGTGTGTAATGTAAAATGGGCGTTCTTATGTAGTGCTGAGTGTTACGGCTGTGTGTAATGTAAAGTGGACGTTCTTATGTAGTGCTGAGTGTTACGGCCGTGTGTAATGTAAAGTGGGCGTTCTAATGTAGTGTTGAGTGTTACGGCTGTGTGTAATGTAAAGTGGGCGTTCTTATGTAGTGCTGAGTGTTACGGCTGTGTGTAATGTAAAGTGGGCGTTCTTATGTAGTGATGAGTGTGTCGGTCGTGTATAATGTAAAGTGGACGTTCTTATGTAGTGCTGAGTGTTACGGCTGTGTGTAATGTAAAGTGGGCATTCTTATGTAGTGCTGAGTGTTACGGCTGTGTGTAATGTAAAGTGGGCGTTCTTATGTAGTGCTGAGTGTTACGGCTGTGTGTAATGTAAAGTGGGCGTTTTTATGTAGTGCTGAGTGTTATGGCTGTGTGTAATGTAAAGTGGGCGTTCTTATATAGTGCTGAGTGTTATGGCTGTGTGTAGTGTAAAGTGGGCGTTCTTATGTAGTGCTGAGTGTTACGGCCGTGTGTAATGTAAAGTGGGCGTTCTTATGTAGTGCTGAGTGTTACGGCTGTGTGTAATGTAAAGTGGGCGTTCTTATGTAGTGCTGAGTGTTACGGCTGTGTGTAATGTAAAGTGAGCATTCTTATGTAGTGCTGAGTGTTACGGCTGTGTGTAATGTAAAGTGGGCGTTCTTATGTAGTGCTGAGTGTTACGGCCGTGTGTAATGTAAAGTGGGCGTTCTAATGTAGTGCTGAGTATTACGGCTGTGTCTAATGTAAAGTGGGCGTTCTTATGTAGTGCTGAGTGTTACGGCTGTGTGTAATGTAAAGTGGGCATTCTTATGTAGTGATGAGTGTTATGGCTGTGTGTAATGTAAAATGGGCATTCTTATGTAGTGCTGAGTATTACGGCTGTGTGTAATGTAAAGTGGGCGTTTTTATGTAGTGCTGAGTGTTATGGCTGTGTGTAATGTAAAGTGGGCGTTCTTATGTAGTGCTGAGTGTTACGGCTGTGTGTAATGTAAAGTGGGCGTTCTTATGTAGTGCTGAGTGTTACGGCCGTGTGTAATGTAAAGTGGGCATTCTTATGTAGAGCTGAGTATTACGGCCGTGTGTAATGTAAAGTGGGCATTCTTATGTAGAGCTGAGTATTACGGCTGTGTGTAATGTAAAGTGGGCGTTCTTATGTAGGGCTGAGTATTACGGCCGTGTGTAATGTAAAGTGGGCGTTCTTATGTAGGGCTGAGTATTACGGCCGTGTGTAATGTAAAGTGTGCGTTCTTATGTAGTGCTGAGTGTTACGGCTGTGTGTAATGTAAAGTGGGCGTTCTTATGTAGTGCTGAGTGTTACGGCTGTGTGTAATGTAAAGTGGGCGTTCTTATGTAGTGATGAGTGTTACGGCTGTGTGTAATGTAAAATGGGCGTTCTTATGTAGTGCTGAGTGTTACGGCTGTGTGTAATGTAAAGTGGACGTTCTTATGTAGTGCTGAGTGTTACGGCCGTGTGTAATGTAAAGTGGGCGTTCTAATGTAGTGTTGAGTGTTACGGCTGTGTGTAATGTAAAGTGGGCGTTCTTATGTAGTGCTGAGTGTTACGGCTGTGTGTAATGTAAAGTGGGCGTTCTTATGTAGTGATGAGTGTGTCGGCCGTGTATAATGTAAAGTGGACGTTCTTATGTAGTGCTGAGTGTTACGGCTGTGTGTAATGTAAAGTGGGCATTCTTATGTAGTGCTGAGTGTTACGGCTGTGTGTAATGTAAAGTGGGCGTTCTTATGTAGTGCTGAGTATTACGGCTGTGTGTAATGTAAAGTGGGCGTTTTTATGTAGTGCTGAGTGTTATGGCTGTGTGTAATGTAAAGTGGGCGTTCTTATATAGTGCTGAGTGTTATGGCTGTGTGTAATGTAAAGTGGGCGTTCTTATGTAGTGCTGAGTGTTACGGCCGTGTGTAATGTAAAGTGGGCGTTCTTATGTAGTGCTGAGTGTTACGGCTGTGTGTAATGTAAAGTGGGCGTTCTTATGTAGTGCTGAGTGTTACGGCTGTGTGTAATGTAAAGTGAGCGTTCTTATGTAGTGCTGAGTGTTACGGCTGTGTGTAATGTAAAGTGTGCGTTCTTATGTAGTGCTGAGTGTTACGGCCGTGTGTAATGTAAAGTGGGCGTTCTAATGTAGTGCTGAGTGTTACGGCTGTGTGTAATGTAAAGTGGGCGTTCTTATGTAGTGCTGAGTGTTACGGCTGTGTGTAATGTAAAGTTGGCGTTCTTATGTAGTGATGAGTGTTACGGCTGTGTGTAATGTAAAATGGGCGTTCTTATGTAATGCTGAGTATTATGGCTGTGTGTAATGTAAAGTGGGCGTTTTTATGTAGTGCTGAGTGTTATGGCTGTGTGTAATGTAAAGTGGGCGTTCTTATGTAGTGCTGAGTGTTACGGCTGTGTGTAATGTAAAGTGGGCGTTCTTATGTAGTGCTGAGTGTTACGGCCGTGTGTAATGTAAAGTGGGCATTCTTATGTAGAGCTGAGTATTACAGCCGTGTGTAATGTAAAGTGGGCATTCTTATGTAGAGCTGAGTATTACGGCTGTGTGTAATGTAAAGTGGGCATTCTTATGTAGGGCTGAGTATTACGGCCGTGTGTAATGTAAAGTGGGTGTTCTTATGTAGGGCTGAGTATTACGGCCGTGTGTAATGTAAAGTGGGCGTTCTTATGTAGTGCTGAGTGTTACGGCTGTGTGTAATGTAAAGTGGGCGTTCTTATGTAGTGCTGAGTGTTACGGCTGTTTGTAATGTAAAGTGGGCGTTCTTATGTAGTGCTGAGTGTTACGACTGTGTGTAATGTAAAGTGGGCGTTCTTATGTAGTGCTGAGTGTTACGGCCGTGTGTAATGTAAAGTGAGCGTTCTTATGTAGTGCTGAGTGTTACGGCCGTGTGTAATGTAAAGTGGGCGTTCTTATGTAGTGCTGAGTGTTACGGCCGTGTGTAATGTAAAGTGGGCGTTCTTATGTAGTGCTTAGTGTTACGGCTGTGTGTAATGTAAAGGGGGCGTTCTTATGTAGTGCTGAGTGTTACGGCTGTGTGTAATGTAAAGTGGGCGTTCTTATGTAGTGCTGAGTGTTACGTCTGTGTGTAATATAAAGTGGGCGTTCTTATGTAGTGCTGAGTGTTACGGCTGTGTGTAATGTAAAGTGAGCGTTCTTATGTAGTGCTGAGTGTTACAGCTGTGTGTAATGTAAAGTGGGCGTTCTTATGTAGTGCTGAGTGTTACGGCTGTGTGTAATGTAAAGTGGGCGTTCTTATGTAGTGCTGAGTGTTACGGCTGTGTGTAATATAAAGTGGGCGTTCTTATGTAGTGCTGAGTGTTACAGCTGTGTGTAATGTAAAGTGGGCGTTCTTATGTAGTGCTAAGTATTACGGCCGTGTGTAATGTAAAGTGGGCGTTTTTATGTAGTGCTGAGTGTTACGGCTGTGTGTAATGTAAAGTGGGCGTTTTTATGTAGTGCTGAGTGTTACGGCTGTGTGTAATGTAAAGTGGGCGTTCTTATGTAGTGCTGAGTGTTATGGCTGTGTGTAATGTAAAGTGGGCGTTCTTATGTAGTGCTGAGTGTTACGGCCGTGTGTAATGTAAAGTGGGTGTTCTTATGTAGTGCTGAGTGTTAAGGCTGTGTGTAATGTAAAGTGGGCGTTCTTATGTAGTGCTGAGTGTTACGGCTGTGTGTAATGTAAAGTGAGCGTTCTTATGTAGTGCTGAGTGTTACGGCTGTGTGTAATGTAAAGTGGACGTTCTTATGTAGTGCTGAGTGTTACGGCCGTGTGTAATGTAAAGTGGGCGTTCTAATGTAGTGCTGAGTGTTACGGCTGTGTGTAATGTAAAGTGGGCGTTCTTATGTAGTGCTGAGTGTTACGGCTGTGTGTAATGTAAAGTGGGCGTTCTTATGTAGTGATGAGTGTGTCGGCCGTGTATAATGTAAAGTGGACGTTCTTATGTAGTGCTGAGTGTTACGGCTGTGTGTAATGTAAAGTGGGCGTTCTTATGTAGTGCTGAGTGTTACGGCTGTGTGTAATGTAAAGTGGGCTTTCTTATGTAGTGCTGAGTGCTACGGCTGTGTGTAATGTAAAGTGAGCGTTTTTATGTAGTGCTGAGTGTTATGGCTGTGTGTAATGTAAAGTGGGCGTTCTTATATAGTGCTGAGTGTTATGGCTGTGTGTAATGTAAAGTGGGCGTTCTTATGTAGTGCTGAGTGTTACGGCCGTGTGTAATGTAAAGTGGGCGTTCTTATGTAGTGCTGAGTGTTACGGCTGTGTGTAATGTAAAGTGGGCGTTCTTATGTAGTGCTGAGTGTTACGGCTGTGTGTAATGTAAAGTGAGCGTTCTTATGTAGTGCTGAGTGTTACGGCTGTGTGTAATGTAAAGTGGGCGTTCTTATGTAGTGCTGAGTGTTACGGCCGTGTGTAATGTAAAGTGGGCGTTCTAATGTAGTGCTGAGTGTTACGGCTGTGTGTAATGTAAAGTGGGCGTTCTTATGTAGTGCTGAGTGTTACGGCTGTGTGTAATGTAAAGTGGGCGTTCTTATGTAGTGATGAGTGTTACGGCTGTGTGTAATGTAAAATGGGCGTTCTTATGTAGTGCTGAGTATTACGGCTGTGTGTAATGTAAAGTGGGCGTTTTTATGTAGTGCTGAGTGTTATGGCTGTGTGTAATGTAAAGTGGGCGTTCTTATGTAGTGCTGAGTGTTACGGCTGTGTGTAATGTAAAGTGGGCGTTCTTATGTAGTGCTGAGTGTAACGGCCGTGTGTAATGTAAAGTGGGCATTCTTATGTAGAGCTGAGTATTACGGCCGTGTGTAATGTAAAGTGGGCATTCTTATGTAGAGCTGAGTATTACGGCTGTGTGTAATGTAAAGTGGGCGTTCTTATGTAGGGCTGAGTATTACGGCCGTGTGTAATGTAAAGTGGGCGTTCTTATGTAGGGCTGAGTATTACGGCCGTGTGTAATATAAAGTGGGCGTTCTTATGTAGTGCTGAGTGTTACGGCTGTGTGTAATGTAAAGTGGGCGTTCTTATGTAGTGCTGAGTGTTACGGCTGTGTGTAATGTAAAGTGGGCGTTCTTATGTAGTGCTGAGTGTTACGGCTGTGTGTAATGTAAAGTGGGCGTTCTTATGTAGTGCTGAGTGTTACGGCCGTGTGTAATGTAAATTGAGCGTTCTTATGTAGTGCTGAGTGTTACGGCCGTGTGTAATGTAAAGTGGGCGTTCTTATGTAGTGCTGAGTGTTACGGCCGTGTGTAATGTAAAGTGGGCGTTCTTATGTAGTGCTTAGTGTTACGGCTGTGTGTAATGTAATGGGGGCGATCTTATGTAGTGCTGAGTGTTACGGCTGTGTGTAATGTAAAGTGGGCGTTCTTATGTAGTGCTGAGTGTTACGGCTGTGTGTAATATAAAGGGGGCGTTCTTATGTAGTGCTGAGTGTTACGGCCATGTGTAATGTAAAGTGGGCGTTCTTATGTAGTGCTGAGTGTTACGGCCGTGTGTAATGTAAAGTGGGCGTTCTTATGTAGTGCTTAGTGTTACGGCCGTGTGTAATATAAAGTGGGCGTTCTTATGTAGTGCTGAGTGTTACGGCCGTGTGTAATGTTAAGTGTGCGTTCTTATGTAGTGCTGAGTGTTACGGCCGTGTGTAATGTAAAGTGGGCGTTCTTATGTAGTGCTGAGTGTTACGGCTGTGTGTAATGTAAAGTGGGCGTTCTTATGTAGTGATGAGTGTTACGGCTGTGTGTAATGTAAAATGGGCGTTCTTATGTAGTGCTGAGTGTTACGGCTGTGTGTAATGTAAAGTGGACGTTCTTATGTAGTGCTGAGTGTTACGGCCGTGTGTAATGTAAAGTGGGCGTTCTAATGTAGTGTTGAGTGTTACGGCTGTGTGTAATGTAAAGTGGGCGTTCTTATGTAGTGCTGAGTGTTACGGCTGTGTGTAATGTAAAGTGGGCGTTCTTATGTAGTGATGAGTGTGTCGGCCGTGTATAATGTAAAGTGGACGTTCTTATGTAGTGCTGAGTGTTACGGCTGTGTGTAATGTAAAGTGGGCATTCTTATGTAGTGCTGAGTGTTACGGCTGTGTGTAATGTAAAGTGGGCGTTCTTATGTAGTGCTGAGTATTACGGCTGTGTGTAATGTAAAGTGGGCGTTTTTATGTAGTGCTGAGTGTTATGGCTGTGTGTAATGTAAAGTGGGCGTTCTTATATAGTGCTGAGTGTTATGGCTGTGTGTAATGTAAAGTGGGCGTTCTTATGTAGTGCTGAGTGTTACGGCCGTGTGTAATGTAAAGTGGGCGTTCTTATGTAGTGCTGAGTGTTACGGCTGTGTGTAATGTAAAGTGGGCGTTCTTATGTAGTGCTGAGTGTTACGGCTGTGTGTAATGTAAAGTGAGCGTTCTTATGTAGTGCTGAGTGTTACGGCTGTGTGTAATGTAAAGTGTGCGTTCTTATGTAGTGCTGAGTGTTACGGCCGTGTGTAATGTAAAGTGGGCGTTCTAATGTAGTGCTGAGTGTTACGGCTGTGTGTAATGTAAAGTGGGCGTTCTTATGTAGTGCTGAGTGTTACGGCTGTGTGTAATGTAAAGTTGGCGTTCTTATGTAGTGATGAGTGTTACGGCTGTGTGTAATGTAAAATGGGCGTTCTTATGTAATGCTGAGTATTATGGCTGTGTGTAATGTAAAGTGGGCGTTTTTATGTAGTGCTGAGTGTTATGGCTGTGTGTAATGTAAAGTGGGCGTTCTTATGTAGTGCTGAGTGTTACGGCTGTGTGTAATGTAAAGTGGGCGTTCTTATGTAGTGCTGAGTGTTACGGCCGTGTGTAATGTAAAGTGGGCATTCTTATGTAGAGCTGAGTATTACAGCCGTGTGTAATGTAAAGTGGGCATTCTTATGTAGAGCTGAGTATTACGGCTGTGTGTAATGTAAAGTGGGCGTTCTTATGTAGGGCTGAGTATTACGGCCGTGTGTAATGTAAAGTGGGTGTTCTTATGTAGGGCTGAGTATTACGGCCGTGTGTAATGTAAAGTGGGCGTTCTTATGTAGTGCTGAGTGTTACGGCTGTGTGTAATGTAAAGTGGGCGTTCTTATGTAGTGCTGAGTGTTACGGCTGTTTGTAATGTAAAGTGGGCGTTCTTATGTAGTGCTGAGTGTTACGACTGTGTGTAATGTAAAGTGGGCGTTCTTATGTAGTGCTGAGTGTTACGGCCGTGTGTAATGTAAAGTGAGCGTTCTTATGTAGTGCTGAGTGTTACGGCCGTGTGTAATGTAAAGTGGGCGTTCTTATGTAGTGCTGAGTGTTACGGCCGTGTGTAATGTAAAGTGGGCGTTCTTATGTAGTGCTTAGTGTTACGGCTGTGTGTAATGTAAAGGGGGCGTTCTTATGTAGTGCTGAGTGTTACGGCTGTGTGTAATGTAAAGTGGGCGTTCTTATGTAGTGCTGAGTGTTACGTCTGTGTGTAATATAAAGTGGGCGTTCTTATGTAGTGCTGAGTGTTACGGCTGTGTGTAATGTAAAGTGAGCGTTCTTATGTAGTGCTGAGTGTTACAGCTGTGTGTAATGTAAAGTGGGCGTTCTTATGTAGTGCTGAGTGTTACGGCTGTGTGTAATGTAAAGTGGGCGTTCTTATGTAGTGCTGAGTGTTACGGCTGTGTGTAATATAAAGTGGGCGTTCTTATGTAGTGCTGAGTGTTACAGCTGTGTGTAATGTAAAGTGGGCGTTCTTATGTAGTGCTAAGTATTACGGCCGTGTGTAATGTAAAGTGGGCGTTTTTATGTAGTGCTGAGTGTTACGGCTGTGTGTAATGTAAAGTGGGCGTTTTTATGTAGTGCTGAGTGTTACGGCTGTGTGTAATGTAAAGTGGGCGTTCTTATGTAGTGCTGAGTGTTATGGCTGTGTGTAATGTAAAGTGGGCGTTCTTATGTAGTGCTGAGTGTTACGGCCGTGTGTAATGTAAAGTGGGTGTTCTTATGTAGTGTTGAGTGTTAAGGCTGTGTGTAATGTAAAGTGGGCGTTCTTATGTAGTGCTGAGTGTTACGGCTGTGTGTAATGTAAAGTGAGCGTTCTTATGTAGTGCTGAGTGTTACGGCTGTGTGTAATGTAAAGTGGACGTTCTTATGTAGTGCTGAGTGTTACGGCCGTGTGTAATGTAAAGTGGGCGTTCTAATGTAGTGCTGAGTGTTACGGCTGTGTGTAATGTAAAGTGGGCGTTCTTATGTAGTGCTGAGTGTTACGGCTGTGTGTAATGTAAAGTGGGCGTTCTTATGTAGTGATGAGTGTGTCGGCCGTGTATAATGTAAAGTGGACGTTCTTATGTAGTGCTGAGTGTTACGGCTGTGTGTAATGTAAAGTGGGCGTTCTTATGTAGTGCTGAGTGTTACGGCTGTGTGTAATGTAAAGTGGGCTTTCTTATGTAGTGCTGAGTGCTACGGCTGTGTGTAATGTAAAGTGAGCGTTTTTATGTAGTGCTGAGTGTTATGGCTGTGTGTAATGTAAAGTGGGCGTTCTTATATAGTGCTGAGTGTTATGGCTGTGTGTAATGTAAAGTGGGCGTTCTTATGTAGTGCTGAGTGTTACGGCCGTGTGTAATGTAAAGTGGGCGTTCTTATGTAGTGCTGAGTGTTACGGCTGTGTGTAATGTAAAGTGGGCGTTCTTATGTAGTGCTGAGTGTTACGGCTGTGTGTAATGTAAAGTGAGCGTTCTTATGTAGTGCTGAGTGTTACGGCTGTGTGTAATGTAAAGTGGGCGTTCTTATGTAGTGCTGAGTGTTACGGCCGTGTGTAATGTAAAGTGGGCGTTCTAATGTAGTGCTGAGTGTTACGGCTGTGTGTAATGTAAAGTGGGCGTTCTTATGTAGTGCTGAGTGTTACGGCTGTGTGTAATGTAAAGTGGGCGTTCTTATGTAGTGATGAGTGTTACGGCTGTGTGTAATGTAAAATGGGCGTTCTTATGTAGTGCTGAGTATTACGGCTGTGTGTAATGTAAAGTGGGCGTTTTTATGTAGTGCTGAGTGTTATGGCTGTGTGTAATGTAAAGTGGGCGTTCTTATGTAGTGCTGAGTGTTACGGCTGTGTGTAATGTAAAGTGGGCGTTCTTATGTAGTGCTGAGTGTAACGGCCGTGTGTAATGTAAAGTGGGCATTCTTATGTAGAGCTGAGTATTACGGCCGTGTGTAATGTAAAGTGGGCATTCTTATGTAGAGCTGAGTATTACGGCTGTGTGTAATGTAAAGTGGGCGTTCTTATGTAGGGCTGAGTATTACGGCCGTGTGTAATGTAAAGTGGGCGTTCTTATGTAGGGCTGAGTATTACGGCCGTGTGTAATATAAAGTGGGCGTTCTTATGTAGTGCTGAGTGTTACGGCTGTGTGTAATGTAAAGTGGGCGTTCTTATGTAGTGCTGAGTGTTACGGCTGTGTGTAATGTAAAGTGGGCGTTCTTATGTAGTGCTGAGTGTTACGGCTGTGTGTAATGTAAAGTGGGCGTTCTTATGTAGTGCTGAGTGTTACGGCCGTGTGTAATGTAAATTGAGCGTTCTTATGTAGTGCTGAGTGTTACGGCCGTGTGTAATGTAAAGTGGGCGTTCTTATGTAGTGCTGAGTGTTACGGCCGTGTGTAATGTAAAGTGGGCGTTCTTATGTAGTGCTTAGTGTTACGGCTGTGTGTAATGTAATGGGGGCGATCTTATGTAGTGCTGAGTGTTACGGCTGTGTGTAATGTAAAGTGGGCGTTCTTATGTAGTGCTGAGTGTTACGGCTGTGTGTAATATAAAGGGGGCGTTCTTATGTAGTGCTGAGTGTTACGGCCATGTGTAATGTAAAGTGGGCGTTCTTATGTAGTGCTGAGTGTTACGGCCGTGTGTAATGTAAAGTGGGCGTTCTTATGTAGTGCTTAGTGTTACGGCCGTGTGTAATATAAAGTGGGCGTTCTTATGTAGTGCTGAGTGTTACGGCCGTGTGTAATGTTAAGTGTGCGTTCTTATGTAGTGCTGAGTGTTACGGCCGTGTGTAATGTAAAGTGGGCGTTCTTATGTAGTGCTGAGTGTTACGGCTGTGTGTAATGTAAAGTGGGCGTTCTTATGTAGTGCTGAGTGTTACGGCTGTGTGTAATGTAAAGTGGGCGTTCTTATGTAGTGCTGAGCGTTACGGCTGTGTGTAATGTAAAGTGGGCGTTCTTATGTAGTGCTAAGTATTACGGCCGTGTGTAATGTAAAATGGGCGTTCTTATGTAGTGCTGAGTATTACGGCTGTGTGTAATGTAAGGTGGGTGTTTTTATGTAGTGCTGAGTGTTATAGCTGTGTGTAATGTAAAGTGGGCGTTCTTATGTAGTGCTGAGTGTTACGGCTGTGTGTAATGTAAAGTGGGCGTTCTTATGTAGTGCTGAGTGTTACGGCTGTGTGTAATGTAAAGTGGGTGTTCTTATGTAGTGCTGAGTATTACAGCTGTGTGTAATGTAAAGTGGGCGTTCTTATGTAGTGCTGAGTATTACGGCTGTGTGTAATGTAAAGTGGGCGTTCTTATGTAGTGCTGAGTGTTACGGCTGTGTGTAATGTAAAGTGGGCGTTCTTATGTAGTGCTGAGTGTTACGGCCGTGTGTAATGTAAACTGGGCGTTCTTATGTAGTGCTGAGTGTTACGGCCGTGTGTAATGTAAAGTGGGCGTTCTTATGTAGTGCTGAGTGTTACGGCCGTGTGTAATGTAAAGTGGGCGTTCTTATGTAGTGCTGAGTGTTACGGTCGTGTGTAATGTAAAGTGGGCGTTCTTATGTAGTGCTGAGTGTTATGGCTGTGAGTAATGTAAAGTGGGCGTTCTTATGTAGTGCTGAGTGTTACGGCTGTGTGTAATGTAAAGTGGGCATTCTTATGTAGTGCTGAGTGTTACGGCTGTGTGTAATGTAAAGAGGGCGTTCTTATGTAGTGCTGAGTGTTACGGCTGTGTGTAATGTAAAGTGGGCGTTCTTATGTAGTGCTGAGTGTTACGGCTGTGTGTAATGTAAAGTGGGCGTTCTTATGTAGTGCTGAGTGTTACGGCCGTGTGTAATGTAAAGTGGGCATTCTTATGTAGAGCTGAGTATTACGGCTGTGTGTAATATAAAGTGGGAATTTTTATGTAGAGCTGAGTATTACGGCCTTGTGTAATGAAAAGTGGGCATTTTTATGTAGAGCTGAGTATTACGGCTGTGTGTAATGTAAAGAGGGCGTTCTTATGTAGTGCTGAGTGTGTCGGCTGTGTGTAATGTAAAGTTGCCGTTTTTATGAAGTGCTGAGTGCTACGGCTGTGTGTAATGTAAAGTGGGCGTTCTTATGTAGTGCTGAGTGTTACGGCCGTGTGTAATGTAAAGTGGGCGTTCTTATGTAGTGCTGAGTGTTATGGCTGTGTCTAATGTAAAGTGGGCGTTCTTATGTAGTGCTGAGTGTTACGGCTGTGTGTAATGTAAAGAGGGCGTTCTTATGTAGTGCTGAGTGTTACGGCTGTGTGTAATGTAAAGTGGGCGTTCTTAAGTAGTGCTGAGTGTTACGGCTGTGTGTAATGTAAAGTGGTCGTTCTTATGTAGTGCTGAGTGTTACGGCCGTGTGTAATGTAAAGTGGGCATTCTTATGTAGAGCTGAGTATTACGGCTGTGTGTAATATAAAGTGGGAATTCTTATGTAGAGCTGAGTATTACGGCCTTGTGTAATGTAAAGTGGGCATTCTTATGTAGAGCTGAGTATTACGGCTGTGTGTAATGTAAAGAGGGCGTTCTTATGTAGTGCTGAGTGCTACGGCTGTGTGTAATGTAAAGTGGGCGTTCTTATGTAGTGCTGAGTGTTACGGCTGTGTGTAATGTAAAGTGGGCGTTCTTATGTAGTGCTGAGTGTTACGGCTGTGTGTAATGTAAAGTGGGCGTTCTTATGTAGTGCTGAGTGTTACGGCCATGTGTAATGTAAAGTGGGCATTCTTATGTAGAGCTGAGTATTACGGCTGTGTGTAATGTAAAGTGGGCTTTCTTATGTAGAGCTGAGTATTACGGCCGTGTGTAATATAAATTGGGCATTCTTATGTAGAGCTGAGTATTACGGCCGTGTGTAATGTAAAGTGGGCGTTCTTATGTAGTGCTGAGTGTTACGGCTGTGTGTAATGTAAAGTGGGCGTTCTTATGTAGTGCTGAGTGTTATGGCTGTGTGTAATGTAAAGTGGGCGTTCTTATGTAATGCTGAGTGTTACGGCTGTGTGTAATGTAAAGTGGGCGTTCTTATGTAGTGCTGAGTGTTACGGCCGTGTGTAATGTAAAGTGAACGTTCTTATGTAGTGCTGAGTGTTACGGCCGTGTGTAATGTAAAGTGGGCGTTCTTATGTAGTGCTGAGTGTTACTGCCGTGTGTAATGTAAAGTGGGTGTTCTTATGTAGTGCTTAGTGTTACGGCTGTGTGTAATGTAAAGGGGGCGTTCTTATGTAGTGCTGAGTGTTACGGCTGTGTGTAATGTAAAGTGGGCGTTCTTATGTAGTGCTGAGTGTTACGGCTGTGTGTAATATAAAGTGGGCGTTCTTATGTAGTGCTGAGTGTTACGGCTGTGTGTAATGTAAAGTGAGCGTTTTTATGTAGTGCTGAGTGTTACGGCTGTGTGTAATGTAAAGTGGGCGTTCTTATGTAGTGCTGAGTGTTACGGCTGTGTGTAATGTAAAGTGGGCGTTCTTATGTAGTGCTGAGTGTTACGGCTGTGTGTAATGTAAAGTGGGCGTTCTTATGTAGTGCTGAGTGTTACGGCAGTGTGTAATGTATAGTGGGCGTTCTTATGTAGTGCTGAGTGTTACGGCTGTGTGTAATGTAAAGTGGGCGTTCTCATGTAGTGCTAAGTATTACGGCCGTGTGTAATGTAAAATGGGCGTTCTTATGTAGTGCTGAGTATTATGGCTGTGTGTAATGTAAAGTGGGCGTTTTTATGTAGTGCTGAGTGTTACGGCTGTGTGTAATGTAAAGTGGGCGTTCTTATATAGTGCTGAGTGTTATGGCTGTGTGTAATGTAAAGTGGGCGTTCTTATGTAGTGCTGAGTGTTACGGCCGTGTGTAATGTAAAGTGGGCGTTCTTATGTAGTGCTGAGTGTTAAGGCTGTGTGTAATGTAAAGTGGGCGTTCTTATGTAGTGCTGAGTGTTACGGCTGTATGTAATGTAAAGTGAGCGTTCTTATGTAGTGCTGAGTGTTACGGCTGTGTGAAATGTAAAGTGGACGTTCTTATGTAGTGCTGAGTGTTACGGCCATGTGTAATGTAAAGTGGGCGTTCTAATGTAGTGCTGAGTGTTACGGCTGTGTGTAATGTAAAGTGGGCGTTCTTATGTAGTGCTGAGTGTTACGGCTGTGTGTAATGTAAAGTGGGCGTTCTTATGTAGTGATGAGTGTGTCGGCCGTGTATAATGTAAAGTGGACGTTCTTATGTAGTGCTGAGTGTTACGGCTGTGTGTAATGTAAAGTGGGCGTTCTTATGTAGTGCTGAGTGTTACGGCTGTGTGTAATGTAAAGTGGGCGTTCTTATGTAGTGCTGAGTGTTACGGCTGTGTGTAATGTAAAGTGGGCGTTTTTTTGTAGTGCTGAGTGTTATGGCTGTGTGTAATGTAAAGTGGGCGTTCTTATATAGTGCTGAGTGTTATGGCCGTGTGTAATGTAAAGTGGGCGTTCTTATGTAGTGCTGAGTGTTACGGCCGTGTGTAATGTAAAGTGGGCTTTCTTATGTAGTGCTGAGTGTTACGGCTGTGTGTAATGTAAAGTGGGCGTTCTTATGTAGTGCTGAGTGTTACGGCTGTGTGTAATGTAAAGTGAGCGTTCTTATGTAGTGCTGAGTGTTACGGCTGTGTGTAATGTAAAGTGGGCGTTCTTATGTAGTGCTGAGTGTTACGGCCGTGTGTAATGTAAAGTGGGCGTTCTAATGTAGTGCTGAGTGTTACGGCTGTGTGTAATGTAAAGTGGGCGTTCTTATGTAGTGCTGAGTGTTACGGCTGTGTGTAATGTAAAGTGGGCGTTCTTACGTAGTGATGAGTGTTACGGCTGTGTGTAATGTAAAATGGGCGTTCTTATGTAGTGCTGAGTATTACGGCTGTGTGTAATGTAAAGTGGGCGTTTTTATGTAGTGCTGAGTGTTATGGCTGTGTGTAATGTAAAGTGGGCGTTCTTATGTAGTGCTGAGTGTTACGGCTGTGTGTAATGTAAAGTGGGCGTTCTTATGTAGTGCTGAGTGTTACGGCCGTGTGTAATGTAAAGTGGGCATTCTTATGTAGAGCTGAGTATTACGGCCGTGTGTAATGTAAAGTGGGCATTCTTATGTAGAGCTGAGTATTACGGCTGTGTGTAATGTAAAGTGGGCGTTCTTATGTAGGGCTGAGTATTACGGCCGTGTGTAATGTAAAGTGGGCGTTCTTATGTAGGGCTGAGTATTACGGCCGTGTGTAATGTAAAGTGGGCGTTCTTATGTAGTGCTGAGTGTTACGGCTGTGTGTAATGTAAAGTGGGCGTTCTTATGTAGTGCTGAGTGTTACGGCTGTGTGTAATGTAAAGTGGGCGTTCTTATGTAGTGATGAGTGTTACGGCTGTGTGTAATGTAAAATGGGCGTTCTTATGTAGTGCTGAGTGTTACGGCTGTGTGTAATGTAAAGTGGACGTTCTTATGTAGTGCTGAGTGTTACGGCCGTGTGTAATGTAAAGTGGGCGTTCTAATGTAGTGTTGAGTGTTACGGCTGTGTGTAATGTAAAGTGGGCGTTCTTATGTAGTGCTGAGTGTTACGGCTGTGTGTAATGTAAAGTGGGCGTTCTTATGTAGTGATGAGTGTGTCGGCCGTGTATAATGTAAAGTGGACGTTCTTATGTAGTGCTGAGTGTTACGGCTGTGTGTAATGTAAAGTGGGCATTCTTATGTAGTGCTGAGTGTTACGGCTGTGTGTAATGTAAAGTGGGCGTTCTTATGTAGTGCTGAGTATTACGGCTGTGTGTAATGTAAAGTGGGCGTTTTTATGTAGTGCTGAGTGTTATGGCTGTGTGTAATGTAAAGTGGGCGTTCTTATATAGTGCTGAGTGTTATGGCTGTGTGTAATGTAAAGTGGGCGTTCTTATGTAGTGCTGAGTGTTACGGCCGTGTGTAATGTAAAGTGGGCGTTCTTATGTAGTGCTGAGTGTTACGGCTGTGTGTAATGTAAAGTGGGCGTTCTTATGTAGTGCTGAGTGTTACGGCTGTGTGTAATGTAAAGTGAGCATTCTTATGTAGTGCTGAGTGTTACGGCTGTGTGTAATGTAAAGTGTGCGTTCTTATGTAGTGCTGAGTGTTACGGCCGTGTGTAATGTAAAGTGGGCGTTCTAATGTAGTGCTGAGTGTTACGGCTGTGTGTAATGTAAAGTGGGCGTTCTTATGTAGTGCTGAGTGTTACGGCTGTGTGTAATGTAAAGTTGGCGTTCTTATGTAGTGATGAGTGTTACGGCTGTGTGTAATGTAAAATGGGCGTTCTTATGTAATGCTGAGTATTATGGCTGTGTGTAATGTAAAGTGGGCGTTTTTATGTAGTGCTGAGTGTTATGGCTGTGTGTAATGTAAAGTGGGCGTTCTTATGTAGTGCTGAGTGTTACGGCCGTGTGTAATGTAAAGTGGGCGTTCTTATGTAGTGCTTAGTGTTACGGCCGTGTGTAATATAAAGTGGGCGTTCTTATGTAGTGCTGAGTGTTACGGCCGTGTGTAATGTTAAGTGTGCGTTCTTATGTAGTGCTGAGTGTTACGGCCGTGTGTAATGTAAAGTGGGCGTTCTTATGTAGTGCTGAGTGTTACGGCTGTGTGTAATGTAAAGTGGGCGTTCTTATGTAGTGCTGAGTGTTACGGCTGTGTGTAATGTAAAGTGGGCGTTCTTATGTAGTGCTGAGCGTTACGGCTGTGTGTAATGTAAAGTGGGCGTTCTTATGTAGTGCTAAGTATTACGGCCGTGTGTAATGTAAAATGGGCGTTCTTATGTAGTGCTGAGTATTACGGCTGTGTGTAATGTAAGGTGGGTGTTTTTATGTAGTGCTGAGTGTTATAGCTGTGTGTAATGTAAAGTGGGCGTTCTTATGTAGTGCTGAGTGTTACGGCTGTGTGTAATGTAAAGTGGGCGTTCTTATGTAGTGCTGAGTGTTACGGCTGTGTGTAATGTAAAGTGGGTGTTCTTATGTAGTGCTGAGTATTACAGCTGTGTGTAATGTAAAGTGGGCGTTCTTATGTAGTGCTGAGTATTACGGCTGTGTGTAATGTAAAGTGGGCGTTCTTATGTAGTGCTGAGTGTTACGGCTGTGTGTAATGTAAAGTGGGCGTTCTTATGTAGTGCTGAGTGTTACGGCCGTGTGTAATGTAAAATGGGCGTTCTTATGTAGTGCTGAGTGTTACGGCCGTGTGTAATGTAAAGTGGGCGTTCTTATGTAGTGCTGAGTGTTACGGCCGTGTGTAATGTAAAGTGGGCGTTCTTATGTAGTGCTGAGTGTTACGGTCGTGTGTAATGTAAAGTGGGCGTTCTTATGTAGTGCTGAGTGTTATGGCTGTGTGTAATGTAAAGTGGGCGTTCTTATGTAGTGCTGAGTGTTACGGCTGTGTGTAATGTAAAGTGGGCATTCTTATGTAGTGCTGAGTGTTACGGCTGTGTGTAATGTAAAGAGGGCGTTCTTATGTAGTGCTGAGTGTTACGGCTGTGTGTAATGTAAAGTGGGCGTTCTTATGTAGTGCTGAGTGTTACGGCTGTGTGTAATGTAAAGTGGGCGTTCTTATGTAGTGCTGAGTGTTACGGCCGTGTGTAATGTAAAGTGGGCATTCTTATGTAGAGCTGAGTATTACGGCTGTGTGTAATATAAAGTGGGAATTTTTATGTAGAGCTGAGTATTACGGCCTTGTGTAATGAAAAGTGGGCATTTTTATGTAGAGCTGAGTATTACGGCTGTGTGTAATGTAAAGAGGGCGTTCTTATGTAGTGCTGAGTGTGTCGGCTGTGTGTAATGTAAAGTTGCCGTTTTTATGAAGTGCTGAGTGCTACGGCTGTGTGTAATGTAAAGTGGGCGTTCTTATGTAGTGCTGAGTGTTACGGCCGTGTGTAATGTAAAGTGGGCGTTCTTATGTAGTGCTGAGTGTTATGGCTGTGTCTTATGTAAAGTGGGCGTTCTTATGTAGTGCTGAGTGTTACGGCTGTGTGTAATGTAAAGAGGGCGTTCTTATGTAGTGCTGAGTGTTACGGCTGTGTGTAATGTAAAGTGGGCGTTCTTAAGTAGTGCTGAGTGTTACGGCTGTGTGTAATGTAAAGTGGGCGTTCTTATGTAGTGCTGAGTGTTACGGCCGTGTGTAATGTAAAGTGGGCATTCTTATGTAGAGCTGAGTATTACGGCTGTGTGTAATATAAAGTGGGAATTCTTATGTAGAGCTGAGTATTACGGCCTTGTGTAATGTAAAGTGGGCATTCTTATGTAGAGCTGAGTATTACGGCTGTGTGTAATGTAAAGAGGGCGTTCTTATGTAGTGCTGAGTGCTACGGCTGTGTGTAATGTAAAGTGGGCGTTCTTATGTAGTGCTGAGTGTTACGGCTGTGTGTAATGTAAAGTGGGCGTTCTTATGTAGTGCTGAGTGTTACGGCTGTGTGTAATGTAAAGTGGGCGTTCTTATGTAGTGCTGAGTGTTACGGCCATGTGTAATGTAAAGTGGGCATTCTTATGTAGAGCTGAGTATTACGGCTGTGTGTAATGTAAAGTGGGCTTTCTTATGTAGAGCTGAGTATTACGGCCGTGTGTAATATAAATTGGGCATTCTTATGTAGAGCTGAGTATTACGGCCGTGTGTAATGTAAAGTGGGCGTTCTTATGTAGTGCTGAGTGTTACGGCTGTGTGTAATGTAAAGTGGGCGTTCTTATGTAGTGCTGAGTGTTATGGCTGTGTGTAATGTAAAGTGGGCGTTCTTATGTAATGCTGAGTGTTACGGCTGTGTGTAATGTAAAGTGGGCGTTCTTATGTAGTGCTGAGTGTTACGGCCGTGTGTAATGTAAAGTGAACGTTCTTATGTAGTGCTGAGTGTTACGGCCGTGTGTAATGTAAAGTGGGCGTTCTTATGTAGTGCTGAGTGTTACTGCCGTGTGTAATGTAAAGTGGGTGTTCTTATGTAGTGCTTAGTGTTACGGCTGTGTGTAATGTAAAGGGGGCGTTCTTATGTAGTGCTGAGTGTTACGGCTGTGTGTAATGTAAAGTGGGCGTTCTTATGTAGTGCTGAGTGTTACGGCTGTGTGTAATATAAAGTGGGCGTTCTTATGTAGTGCTGAGTGTTACGGCTGTGTGTAATGTAAAGTGAGCGTTTTTATGTAGTGCTGAGTGTTACGGCTGTGTGTAATGTAAAGTGGGCGTTCTTATGTAGTGCTGAGTGTTACGGCTGTGTGTAATGTAAAGTGGGCGTTCTTATGTAGTGCTGAGTGTTACGGCTGTGTGTAATGTAAAGTGGGCGTTCTTATGTAGTGCTGAGTGTTACGGCAGTGTGTAATGTAAAGTGGGCGTTCTTATGTAGTGCTGAGTGTTACGGCTGTGTGTAATGTAAAGTGGGCGTTCTCATGTAGTGCTAAGTATTACGGCCGTGTGTAATGTAAAATGGGCGTTCTTATGTAGTGCTGAGTATTATGGCTGTGTGTAATGTAAAGTGGGCGTTTTTATGTAGTGCTGAGTGTTACGGCTGTGTGTAATGTAAAGTGGGCGTTCTTATATAGTGCTGAGTGTTATGGCTGTGTGTAATGTAAAGTGGGCGTTCTTATGTAGTGCTGAGTGTTACGGCCGTGTGTAATGTAAAGTGGGCGTTCTTATGTAGTGCTGAGTGTTAAGGCTGTGTGTAATGTAAAGTGGGCGTTCTTATGTAGTGCTGAGTGTTACGGCTGTATGTAATGTAAAGTGAGCGTTCTTATGTAGTGCTGAGTGTTACGGCTGTGTGAAATGTAAAGTGGACGTTCTTATGTAGTGCTGAGTGTTACGGCCATGTGTAATGTAAAGTGGGCGTTCTAATGTAGTGCTGAGTGTTACGGCTGTGTGTAATGTAAAGTGGGCGTTCTTATGTAGTGCTGAGTGTTACGGCTGTGTGTAATGTAAAGTGGGCGTTCTTATGTAGTGATGAGTGTGTCGGCCGTGTATAATGTAAAGTGGACGTTCTTATGTAGTGCTGAGTGTTACGGCTGTGTGTAATGTAAAGTGGGCATTCTTATGTAGTGCTGAGTGTTACGGCTGTGTGTAATGTAAAGTGGGCGTTCTTATGTAGTGCTGAGTGTTACGGCTGTGTGTAATGTAAAGTGGGCGTTTTTTTGTAGTGCTGAGTGTTATGGCTGTGTGTAATGTAAAGTGGGCGTTCTTATATAGTGCTGAGTGTTATGGCCGTGTGTAATGTAAAGTGGGCGTTCTTATGTAGTGCTGAGTGTTACGGCCGTGTGTAATGTAAAGTGGGCTTTCTTATGTAGTGCTGAGTGTTACGGCTGTGTGTAATGTAAAGTGGGCGTTCTTATGTAGTGCTGAGTGTTACGGCTGTGTGTAATGTAAAGTGAGCGTTCTTATGTAGTGCTGAGTGTTACGGCTGTGTGTAATGTAAAGTGGGCGTTCTTATGTAGTGCTGAGTGTTACGGCCGTGTGTAATGTAAAGTGGGCGTTCTAATGTAGTGCTGAGTGTTACGGCTGTGTGTAATGTAAAGTGGGCGTTCTTATGTAGTGCTGAGTGTTACGGCTGTGTGTAATGTAAAGTGGGCGTTCTTACGTAGTGATGAGTGTTACGGCTGTGTGTAATGTAAAATGGGCGTTCTTATGTAGTGCTGAGTATTACGGCTGTGTGTAATGTAAAGTGGGCGTTTTTATGTAGTGCTGAGTGTTATGGCTGTGTGTAATGTAAAGTGGGCGTTCTTATGTAGTGCTGAGTGTTACGGCTGTGTGTAATGTAAAGTGGGCGTTCTTATGTAGTGCTGAGTGTTACGGCCGTGTGTAATGTAAAGTGGGCATTCTTATGTAGAGCTGAGTATTACGGCCGTGTGTAATGTAAAGTGGGCATTCTTATGTAGAGCTGAGTATTACGGCTGTGTGTAATGTAAAGTGGGCGTTCTTATGTAGGGCTGAGTATTACGGCCGTGTGTAATGTAAAGTGGGCGTTCTTATGTAGGGCTGAGTATTACGGCCGTGTGTAATGTAAAGTGGGCGTTCTTATGTAGTGCTGAGTGTTACGGCTGTGTGTAATGTAAAGTGGGCGTTCTTATGTAGTGCTGAGTGTTACGGCTGTGTGTAATGTAAAGTGGGCGTTCTTATGTAGTGATGAGTGTTACGGCTGTGTGTAATGTAAAATGGGCGTTCTTATGTAGTGCTGAGTGTTACGGCTGTGTGTAATGTAAAGTGGACGTTCTTATGTAGTGCTGAGTGTTACGGCCGTGTGTAATGTAAAGTGGGCGTTCTAATGTAGTGTTGAGTGTTACGGCTGTGTGTAATGTAAAGTGGGCGTTCTTATGTAGTGCTGAGTGTTACGGCTGTGTGTAATGTAAAGTGGGCGTTCTTATGTAGTGATGAGTGTGTCGGCCGTGTATAATGTAAAGTGGACGTTCTTATGTAGTGCTGAGTGTTACGGCTGTGTGTAATGTAAAGTGGGCATTCTTATGTAGTGCTGAGTGTTACGGCTGTGTGTAATGTAAAGTGGGCGTTCTTATGTAGTGCTGAGTATTACGGCTGTGTGTAATGTAAAGTGGGCGTTTTTATGTAGTGCTGAGTGTTATGGCTGTGTGTAATGTAAAGTGGGCGTTCTTATATAGTGCTGAGTGTTATGGCTGTGTGTAATGTAAAGTGGGCGTTCTTATGTAGTGCTGAGTGTTACGGCCGTGTGTAATGTAAAGTGGGCGTTCTTATGTAGTGCTGAGTGTTACGGCTGTGTGTAATGTAAAGTGGGCGTTCTTATGTAGTGCTGAGTGTTACGGCTGTGTGTAATGTAAAGTGAGCATTCTTATGTAGTGCTGAGTGTTACGGCTGTGTGTAATGTAAAGTGTGCGTTCTTATGTAGTGCTGAGTGTTACGGCCGTGTGTAATGTAAAGTGGGCGTTCTAATGTAGTGCTGAGTGTTACGGCTGTGTGTAATGTAAAGTGGGCGTTCTTATGTAGTGCTGAGTGTTACGGCTGTGTGTAATGTAAAGTTGGCGTTCTTATGTAGTGATGAGTGTTACGGCTGTGTGTAATGTAAAATGGGCGTTCTTATGTAATGCTGAGTATTATGGCTGTGTGTAATGTAAAGTGGGCGTTTTTATGTAGTGCTGAGTGTTACGGCTGTGTGTAATGTAAAGTGGGCGTTCTTATGTAGTGCTGAGTGTTACGGCCGTGTGTAATGTAAAGTGGGCATTCTTATGTAGAGCTGAGTATTATGGCCGTGTGTAATGTAAAGTGGGCGTTCTTATGTAGTGCTGAGTGTTACGGCCGTGTGTAATGTAAAGTGGGCGTTCTAATGTAGTGCTGAGTGTTACGGCTGTGTGTAATGTAAAGTGGGCGTTCTTATGTAGTGCTGAGTGTTACGGCTGTGTGTAATGTAAAGTGGGCGTTCTTATGTAGTGATGAGTGTTACGGCTGTGTGTAATGTAAAATGGGCGTTGTTATGTAGTGCTGAGTATTACGGCTGTGTGTAATGTAAAGTGGGCGTTTTTATGTAGTGCTGAGTGTTATGGCTGTGTGTAATGTAAAGTGGGCGTTCTTATGTAGTGCTGAGTGTTATGGCTGTGTGTAATGTAAAGTGGGCGTTCTTATGTAGTGCTGAGTGTAACGGCCGTGTGTAATGTAAAGTGGGCATTCTTATGTAGAGCTGAGTATTACGGCCGTGTGTAATGTAAAGTGGGCATTCTTATGTAGAGCTGAGTATTACGGCTGTGTGTAATGTAAAGTGGGCGTTCTTATGTAGGGCTGAGTATTACGGCCATGTGTAATGTAAAGTGGGCGTTCTTATGTAGGGCTGAGTATTACGGCCGTGTGTAATATAAAGTGGGCGTTCTTATGTAGTGCTGAGTGTTACGGCTGTGTGTAATGTAAAGTGGGCGTTCTTATGTAGTGCTGAGTGTTATGGCTGTGTGTAATGTAAAGTGGGCGTTCTTATGTAGTGCTGAGTGTTACTGCTGTGTGTAATGTAAAGTGGGCGTTCTTATGTAGTGCTGAGTGTTACGGCCGTGTGTAATGTAAAGTGAGCGTTCTTATGTAGTGCTGAGTGTTACGGCCGTGTGTAATGTAAAGTGGGCGTTCTTATGTAGTGCTGAGTGTTACGGCTGTGTGTAATGTAAAGTGGGCATTCTTATGTAGAGCTGAGTATTACGGCCGTGTGTAATGTAAAGTGGGCATTCTTATGTAGAGCTGAGTGTTACGGCTGTGTGTAATGTAAAGTGGGCATTCTTATGTAGTGCTGAGTGTTACGGCTGTGTGTAATGTAAAGTGGGCGTTCTTATGTAGTGCTGAGTATTACGGCTGTGTGTAATGTAAAGTGGGCGTTTTTATGTAGTGCTGAGTGTTATGGCTGTGTGTAATGTAAAGTGGGCATTCTTATATAGTGCTGAGTGTTATGGCTGTGTGTAATGTAAAGTGGGCGTTCTTATGTAGTGCTGAGTGTTACGGCCGTGTGTAATGTAAAGTGGGCATTCTTATGTAGTGCTGAGTGTTACGGCTGTGTGTAATGTAAAGTGGGCGTTCTTATGTAGTGCTGAGTGTTACGGCTGTGTGTAATGTAAAGTGAGCATTCTTATGTAGTGCTGAGTGTTACGGCTGTGTGTAATGTAAAGTGTGCGTTCTTATGTAGTGCTGAGTGTTACGGCCGTGTGTAATGTAAAGTGGGCGTTCTAATGTAGTGCTGAGTGTTACGGCTGTGTGTAATGTAAAGTGGGCGTTCTTATGTAGTGCTGAGTGTTACGGCTGTGTGTAATGTAAAGTTGGCGTTCTTATGTAGTGATGAGTGTTACGGCTGTGTGTAATGTAAAATGGGCGTTCTTATGTAATGCTGAGTATTATGGCTGTGTGTAATGTAAAGTGGGCGTTTTTATGTAGTGCTGAGTGTTATGGCTGTGTGTAATGTAAAGTGGGCGTTCTTATGTAGTGCTGAGTGTTACGGCTGTGTGTAATGTAAAGTGGGCGTTCTTATGTAGTGCTGAGTGTTACGGCCGTGTGTAATGTAAAGTGGGCATTCTTATGTAGAGCTGAGTATTATGGCCGTGTGTAATGTAAAGTGGGCATTCTTATGTAGAGCTGAGTATTACGGCTGTGTGTAATGTAAAGTGGGCGTTCTTATGTAGGGCTGAGTATTACGGCCGTGTGTAATGTAAAGTGGGTGTTCTTATGTAGGGCTGAGTATTACGGCCGTGTGTAATGTAAAGTGGGCGTTCTTATGTAGTGCTGAGTGTTACGGCTGTGTGTAATGTAAAGGGGGCGTTCTTATGTAGTGCTGAGTGTTACGGCTGTGTGTAATGTAAAGTGGGCGTTCTTATGTAGTGCTGAGTGTTACGACTGTGTGTAATGTAAAGTGGGCATTCTTATGTAGTGCTGAGTGTTACGGCCGTGTGTAATGTAAAGTGAGCGTTCTTATGTAGTGCTGAATGTTACGGCCGTGTGTAATGTAAAGTGGGCGTTCTTATGTAGTGCTGAGTGTTACGGCCGTGTGTAATGTAAAGTGGGCGTTCTTATGTAGTGCTTAGTGTTACGGCTGTGTGTAATGTAAAGGGGGCGTTCTTATGTAGTGCTGAGTGTTACGGCTGTGTGTAATGTAAAGTGGGCGTTCTTATGTAGTGCTGAGTGTTACGTCTGTGTGTAATATAAAGTGGGCGTTCTTATGTAGTGCTGAGTGTTACGGCTGTGTGTAATGTAAAGTGAGCGTTCTTATGTAGTGCTGAGTGTTACAGCTGTGTGTAATGTAAAGTGGGCGTTCTTATGTAGTGCTGAGTGTTACGGCTGTGTGTAATGTAAAGTGGGCGTTCTTATGTAGTGCTGAGTGTTACGGCTGTGTGTAATATAAAGTGGGCGTTCTTATGTAGTGCTGAGTGTTACGGCTGTGTGTAATGTAAAGTGGGCATTCTTATGTAGTGCTAAGTATTACGGCCGTGTGTAATGTAAAGTGGGCGTTTTTATGTAGTGCTGAGTGTTACGGCTGTGTGTAATGTAAAGTGGGCGTTTTTATGTAGTGCTGAGTGTTACGGCTGTGTGTAATGTAAAGTGGGCGTTCTTATGTAGTGCTGAGTGTTATGGCTGTGTGTAATGTAAAGTGGGCGTTCTTATGTAGTGCTGAGTGTTACGGCCGTGTGTAATGTAAAGTGGGCGTTCTTATGTAGTGCTGAGTGTTAAGGCTGTGTGTAATGTAAAGTGGGCGTTCTTATGTAGTGCTGAGTGTTACGGCTGTGTGTAATGTAAAGTGAGCGTTCTTATGTAGTGCTGAGTGTTACGGCTGTGTGTAATGTAAAGTGGACGTTCTTATGTAGTGCTGAGTGTTACGGCCGTGTGTAATGTAAAGTGGGCGTTCTAATGTAGTGCTGAGTGTTACGGCTGTGTGTAATGTAAAGTGGGCGTTCTTATGTAGTGCTGAGTGTTACGGCTGTGTGTAATGTAAAGTGGGCGTTCTTATGTAGTGATGAGTGTGTCGGCCGTGTATAATGTAAAGTGGACGTTCTTATGTAGTGCTGAGTGTTACGGCTGTGTGTAATGTAAAGTGGGCGTTCTTATGTAGTGCTGAGTGTTACGGCTGTGTGTAATATAAAGTGGGCGTTCTTATGTAGTGCTGAGTGTTACGGCCGTGTGTAATGTAAAGTGAGCGTTCTTATGTAGTGCTGAATGTTACGGCCGTGTGTAATGTAAAGTGGGCGTTCTTATGTAGTGCTGAGTGTTACGGCCGTGTGTAATGTAAAGTGGGCGTTCTTATGTAGTGCTTAGTGTTACGGCTGTGTGTAATGTAAAGGGGGCGTTCTTATGTAGTGCTGAGTGTTACGGCTGTGTGTAATGTAAAGTGGGCGTTCTTATGTAGTGCTGAGTGTTACGTCTGTGTGTAATATAAAGTGGGCGTTCTTATGTAGTGCTGAGTGTTACGGCTGTGTGTAATGTAAAGTGAGCGTTCTTATGTAGTGCTGAGTGTTACAGCTGTGTGTAATGTAAAGTGGGCGTTCTTATGTAGTGCTGAGTGTTACGGCTGTGTGTAATGTAAAGTGGGCGTTCTTATGTAGTGCTGAGTGTTACGGCTGTGTGTAATATAAAGTGGGCGTTCTTATGTAGTGCTGAGTGTTACGGCTGTGTGTAATGTAAAGTGGGCATTCTTATGTAGTGCTAAGTATTACGGCCGTGTGTAATGTAAAGTGGGCGTTTTTATGTAGTGCTGAGTGTTACGGCTGTGTGTAATGTAAAGTGGGCGTTTTTATGTAGTGCTGAGTGTTACGGCTGTGTGTAATGTAAAGTGGGCGTTCTTATGTAGTGCTGAGTGTTATGGCTGTGTGTAATGTAAAGTGGGCGTTCTTATGTAGTGCTGAGTGTTACGGCCGTGTGTAATGTAAAGTGGGCGTTCTTATGTAGTGCTGAGTGTTAAGGCTGTGTGTAATGTAAAGTGGGCGTTCTTATGTAGTGCTGAGTGTTACGGCTGTGTGTAATGTAAAGTGAGCGTTCTTATGTAGTGCTGAGTGTTACGGCTGTGTGTAATGTAAAGTGGACGTTCTTATGTAGTGCTGAGTGTTACGGCCGTGTGTAATGTAAAGTGGGCGTTCTAATGTAGTGCTGAGTGTTACGGCTGTGTGTAATGTAAAGTGGGCGTTCTTATGTAGTGCTGAGTGTTACGGCTGTGTGTAATGTAAAGTGGGCGTTCTTATGTAGTGATGAGTGTGTCGGCCGTGTATAATGTAAAGTGGACGTTCTTATGTAGTGCTGAGTGTTACGGCTGTGTGTAATGTAAAGTGGGCGTTCTTATGTAGTGCTGAGTGTTACGGCTGTGTGTAATGTAAAGTGGGCTTTCTTATGTAGTGCTGAGTGCTACGGCTGTGTGTAATGTAAAGTGAGTGTTTTTATGTAGTGCTGAGTGTTATGGCTGTGTGTAATGTAAAGTGGGCGTTCTTATATAGTGCTGAGTGTTATGGCTGTGTGTAATGTAAAGTGGGCGTTCTTATGTAGTGCTGAGTGTTACGGCCGTGTGTAATGTAAAGTGGGCGTTCTTATGTAGTGCTGAGTGTTACGGCTGTGTGTAATGTAAAGTGGGCGTTCTTATGTAGTGCTGAGTGTTACGGCTGTGTGTAATGTAAAGTGAGCGTTCTTATGTAGTGCTGAGTGTTACGGCTGTGTGTAATGTAAAGTGGGCGTTCTTATGTAGTGCTGAGTGTTACGGCCGTGTGTAATGTAAAGTGGGCGTTCTAATGTAGTGCTGAGTGTTACGGCTGTGTGTAATGTAAAGTGGGCGTTCTTATGTAGTGCTGAGTGTTACGGCTGTGTGTAATGTAAAGTGGGCGTTCTTATGTAGTGATGAGTGTTACGGCTGTGTGTAATGTAAAATGGGCGTTGTTATGTAGTGCTGAGTATTACGGCTGTGTGTAATGTAAAGTGGGCGTTTTTATGTAGTGCTGAGTGTTATGGCTGTGTGTAATGTAAAGTGGGCGTTCTTATGTAGTGCTGAGTGTTACGGCTGTGTGTAATGTAAAGTGGGCGTTCTTATGTAGTGCTGAGTGTAACGGCCGTGTGTAATGTAAAGTGGGCATTCTTATGTAGAGCTGAGTATTACGGCCGTGTGTAATGTAAAGTGGTCATTCTTATGTAGAGCTGAGTATTACGGCTGTGTGTAATGTAAAGTGGGCGTTCTTATGTAGGGCTGAGTATTACGGCCATGTGTAATGTAAAGTGGGCGTTCTTATGTAGGGCTGAGTATTACGGCCGTGTGTAATATAAAGTGGGCGTTCTTATGTAGTGCTGAGTGTTACGGCTGTGTGTAATGTAAAGTGGGCGTTCTTATGTAGTGCTGAGTGTTACGGCTGTGTGTAATGTAAAGTGGGCGTTCTTATGTAGTGCTGAGTGTTACTGCTGTGTGTAATGTAAAGTGGGCGTTCTTATGTAGTGCTGAGTGTTACGGCCGTGTGTAATGTAAAGTGAGCGTTCTTATGTAGTGCTGAGTGTTACGGCCGTGTGTAATGTAAAGTGGGCGTTCTTATGTAGTGCTGAGTGTTACGGCCGTGTGTAATGTAAAGTGGGCGTTCTTATGTAGTGCTTAGTGTTACGGCTGTGTGTAATGTAAAGGGGGCGATCTTATGTAGTGCTGAGTGTTACGGCTGTGTGTAATGTAAAGTGGGCGTTCTTATGTAGTGCTGAGTGTTACGGCTGTGTGTAATATAAAGGGGGCGTTCTTATGTAGTGCTGAGTGTTACGGCCATGTGTAATGTAAAGTGGGCGTTCTTATGTAGTGCTGAGTGTTATGGCTGTGTGTAATGTAAAGTGGGCGTTCTTATGTAGTGCTGAGTGTTACGGCTGTGTGTAATGTAAAGTGGGCGTTCTTATGTAGTGCTGAGTGTTACGGCTGTGTGTAATGTAAAGAGGGCGTTTTTATGTAGTGCTGAGTGTTACGGCTGTGTGTAATGTAAAGAGGGCGTTCTTATGTAGTGCTGAGTGTTACGGCTGTGTGTAATGTAAAGTGGGCGTTCTTATGTAGTGCTGAGTGTTACGGCTGTGTGTAATGTAAAGTGGGCGTTCTTATGTAGTGCTGAGTGTTACGGCCGTGTGTAATGTAAAGTGGGCATTCTTATGTAGAGCTGAGTATTACGGCTGTGTGTAATATAAAGTGGGAATTTTTATGTAGAGCTGAGTATTACGGCCTTGTGTAATGAAAAGTGGGCATTTTTATGTAGAGCTGAGTATTATGGCTGTGTGTAATGTAAAGAGGGCGTTCTTATGTAGTGCTGAGTGTGTCGGCTGTGTGTAATGTAAAGTTGCCGTTTTTATGAAGTGCTGAGTGCTACGGCTGTGTGTAATGTAAAGTGGGCGTTCTTATGTAGTGCTGAGTGTTACGGCCGTGTGTAATGTAAAGTGGGTGTTCTTATGTAGTGCTGAGTGTTATGGCTGTGTGTAATGTAAAGTGGGCGTTCTTATGTAGTGCTGAGTGTTATGGCTGTGTGTAATGTAAAGAGGGCATTCTTATGTAGTGCTGAGTGTTACGGCTGTGTGTAATGTAAAGTGGGCGTTCTTATGTAGTGCTGAGTGTTACGGCTGTGTGTAATGTAAAGTGGGCGTTCTTATGTAGTGCTGAGTGTTACGGCCGTGTGTAATGTAAAGTGGGCATTCTTATGTAGAGCTGAGTATTACGGCTGTGTGTAATATAAAGTGGGAATTCTTATGTAGAGCTGAGTATTACGGCCTTGTGTAATGTAAAGTGGGCATTCTTATGTAGAGCTGAGTATTACGGCTGTGTGTAATGTAAAGAGGGCGTTCTTATGTAGTGCTGAGTGCTACGGCTGTGTGTAATGTAAAGTGGGCGTTCTTATGTAGTGCTGAGTGTTACGGCTGTGTGTAATGTAAAGTGGGCGTTCTTATGTAGTGCTGAGTGTTACGGCTGTGTGTAATGTAAAGTGGGCGTTCTTATGTAGTGCTGAGTGTTACTGCCATGTGTAATGTAAAGTGGGCATTCTTATGTAGAGCTGAGTATTACGGCTGTGTGTAATGTAAAGTGGGCTTTCTTATGTAGAGCTGAGTATTACGGCCGTGTGTAATGTAAATTGGGCATTCTTATGTAGAGCTGAGTATTACGGCCGTGTGTAATGTAAAGTGGGCGTTCTTATGTAGTGCTGAGTGTTACGGCTGTGTGTAATGTAAAGTGGGCGTTCTTATGTAGTGCTGAGTGTTATGGCTGTGTGTAATGTAAAGTGGGCGTTCTTATGTAATGCTGAGTGTTACGGCTGTGTGTAATGTAAAGTGGGCGTTCTTATGTAGTGCTGAGTGTTACGGCCGTGTGTAATGTAAAGTGAACGTTCTTATGTAGTGCTGAGTGTTACGGCCGTGTGTAATGTAAAGTGGGTGTTCTTATGTAGTGCTGAGTGTTACTGCCGTGTGTAATGTAAAGTGGGCGTTCTTATGTAGTGCTTAGTGTTACGGCTGTGTGTAATGTAAAGGGGGCGTTCTTATGTAGTGATGAGTGTTACGGCTGTGTGTAATGTAAAGTGGGCGTTCTTATGTAGTGCTGAGTGTTACGGCTGTGTGTAATATAAAGTGGGCGTTCTTATGTAGTGCTGAGTGTTACGGCTGTGTGTAATGTAAAGTGAGCGTTTTTATGTAGTGCTGAGTGTTACGGCTGTGTGTAATGTAAAGTGGGCGTTCTTATGTAGTGCTGAGTGTTACGGCTGTGTGTAATGTAAAGTGGGCGTTCTTATGTAGTGCTGAGTGTTACGGCAGTGTGTAATGTAAAGTGGGCGTTCTTATGTAGTGCTGAGTGTTACGGCTGTGTGTAATGTAAAGTGGGCGTTCTTATGTAGTGCTAAGTATTACGGCCGTGTGTAATGTAAAATGGGCGTTCTTATGTAGTGCTGAGTATTACGGCTGTGTGTAATGTAAAGTGGGCGTTTTTATGTAGTGCTGAGTGTTACGGCTGTGTGTAATGTAAAGTGGGCGTTCTTATATAGTGCTGAGTGTTATGGCTGTGTGTAATGTAAAGTGGGCGTTCTTATGTAGTGCTGAGTGTTACGGCCGTGTGTAATGTAAAGTGGGCGTTCTTATGTAGTGCTGAGTGTTAAGGCTGTGTGTAATGTAAAGTGGGCGTTCTTATGTAGTGCTGAGTGTTACGGCTGTATGTAATGTAAAGTGAGCGTTCTTATGTAGTGCTGAGTGTTACGGCTGTGTGAAATGTAAAGTGGACGTTCTTATGTAGTGCTGAGTGTTACGGCCATGTGTAATGTAAAGTGGGCGTTCTAATGTAGTGCTGAGTGTTACGGCTGTGTGTAATGTAAAGTGGGCGTTCTTATGTAGTGCTGAGTGTTACGGCTGTGTGTAATGTAAAGTGGGCGTTCTTATGTAGTGATGAGTGTGTCGGCCGTGTATAATGTAAAGTGGACGTTCTTATGTAGTGCTGAGTGTTACGGCTGTGTGTAATGTAAAGTGGGCGTTCTTATGTAGTGCTGAGTGTTACGGCTGTGTGTAATGTAAAGTGGGCGTTCTTATGTAGTGCTGAGTGTTACGGCTGTGTGTAATGTAAAGTGGGCGTTTTTTTGTAGTGCTGAGTGTTATGGCTGTGTGTAATGTAAAGTGGGCGTTCTTATATAGTGCTGAGTGTTATGGCTGTGTGTAATGTAAAGTGGGCGTTCTTATGTAGTGCTGAGTGTTACGGCCGTGTGTAATGTAAAGTGGGCTTTCTTATGTAGTGCTGAGTGTTACGGCTGTGTGTAATGTAAAGTGGGCGTTCTTATGTAGTGCTGAGTGTTACGGCTGTGTGTAATGTAAAGTGAGCGTTCTTATGTAGTGCTGAGTGTTACGGCCATGTGTAATGTAAAGTGGGCGTTCTAATGTAGTGCTGAGTGTTACGGCTGTGTGTAATGTAAAGTGGGCGTTCTTATGTAGTGATGAGTGTTACGGCTGTGTGTAATGTAAAATGGGCGTTCTTATGTAGTGCTGAGTATTACGGCTGTGTGTAATGTAAAGTGGGCGTTTTTATGTAGTGCTGAGTGTTATGGCTGTGTGTAATGTAAAGTGGGCGTTCTTATGTAGTGCTGAGTGTTACGGCTGTGTGTAATGTAAAGTGGGCGTTCTTATGTAGTGCTGAGTGTTACGGCCGTGTGTAATGTAAAGTGGGCATTCTTATGTAGAGCTGAGTATTACGGCTGTGTGTAATGTAAAGTGGGCATTCTTATGTAGAGCTGAGTATTACGGCTGTGTGTAATGTAAAGTGGGCATTCTTATGTAGGGCTGAGTATTACGGCCGTGTGTAATGTAATGTGGGCGTTCTTATGTAGGGCTGAGTATTACGGCCGTGTGTAATGTAAAGTGGGCGTTCTTATGTAGTGCTGAGTGTTACGGCTGTGTGTAATGTAAAGTGGGCGTTCTTATGTAGTGCTGAGTGTTACGGCTGTGTGTAATGTAAAGTGTGCGTTCTTATGTAGTGCTGAGTGTTACGGTTGTGTGTAATGTAAAGTGGGCGTTCTTATGTAGTGCTGAGTGTTACGGCCGTGTGTAATGTAAAGTGAGCGTTCTTATGTAGTGCTGAGTGTTACGGCCGTGTGTAATGTAAAGTGGGCGTTCTTATGTAGTGCTGAGTGTTACGGCCGTGTGTAATGTAAAGTGGGCGTTCTTATGTAGTGCTTAGTTTTACGGCTGTGTGTAATGTAAAGGGGGCGTTCTTATGTAGTGCTGAGTGTTACGGCTGTGTGTAATGTAAAGTGGGCGTTTTTATGTAGTGCTGAGTGTTATAGCTGTGTGTAATGTAAAGTGGGCATTCTTATGTAGTGCTGAGTGTTATGGCTGTGTGTAATGTAAAGTGAGCGTTCTTATGTAGTGCTGAGTGTTACGGCCGTGTGTAATGTAAAGTTGCCGTTTTTATGTAGTGCTGAGTTTTACGGCCGTGTGTAATGTAAAGTGGCCGTTCTTATGTAGTGCTGAGTGTTACGGCTGTGTGTAATGTAAAGTGGGCGTTCTTATGTAGTGCTGAGTGTTACGGCTGTGTGTAATGTAAAGTGGGCGTTCTTATGTAGTGCTGAGTGTTACCGCCGTGTGTAATGTAAAGTGGGCGTTCTTATGTAGTGCTGAGAGTTACGGCCGTGTGTAATGTAAAGTGGGCGTTCTTATGTAGTGCTGAGAGTTACGGCCGTGTGTAATGTAAAGTGGGCGTTCTTATGTAGTGCTGAGTGTGACGGTCGAGTGTAATGTAAAGTGGGCTTTCTTATGTAGTGGTGAGTGTTATGGCTGTGTGTAATGTAAAGTGGGCGTTCTTATGTAGTGCTGAGTGTTACGGCTGTGTGTAATGTAAAGAGGGCATTCTTATGTAGTGCTGAGTGTTACGGCTGTGTGTAATGTAAAGTGGGCGTTCTTATGTAGTGCTGAGTGTTACGGCTGTGTGTAATGTAAAGTGGGCGTTCTTATGTAGTGCTGAGTGTTACGGCCGTGTGTAATGTAAAGTGGGCATTCTTATGTAGAGCTGAGTATTACGGCTGTGTGTAATGTAAAGTTGGCATTCTTATGTAGAGCTGAGTATTACGGCCGTGTGTAATGTAAAGTGGGCATTCTTATGTAGAGCTGAGTATTACGGCTGTGTGTAATGTAAAGAGGGCGTTCTTATGTAGTGCTGAGTGCTACGGCTGTGTGTAATGTAAAGTGGGCGTTCTTATGTAGTGCTGAGTGTTACGGCTGTGTGTAATGTAAAGTGGGCGTTCTTATGTAGTGCTGAGTATTACGGCTGTGTGTAATGTAAAGTGGGCGTTCTTATGTAGTGCTGAGTGTGTCGGCTGTGTGTAATGTAAAGTTGCCGTTTTTATGTAGTGCTGAGTGCTACGGCTGTGTGTAATGTAAAGTGGGCATTCTTATGTAGTGCTGAGTGTTACGGCCGTGTGTAATGTAAAGTGGGCGTTCTTATGTAGTGCTGAATGTTACGGCTGTGTGTAATGTAAAGTGGGCGTTCTTATGTAGTGCTGAGTATTACGGCCGTGTGTAATGTAAAATGGGCGTTCTTATGTAGTGCTATGTATTACGGCTGTGTGTAATGTAAAGTGGGCGTTTTTATGTAGTGCTGAGTGTTATGGCTGTGTGTAATGTAAAGTGGGCGTTCTTATGTAGTGCTGAGTGTTACAGCTCTGTGTAATGTAAAGTGGGCGTTCTTATGTAGTGCTGAGTGTTATGGCTGTGTGTAATGTAAAGTGGGCGTTCTTATGTAGTGCTAAGTATTACGGCCGTGTGTAATGTAAAATGGGCGTTCTTATGTAGTGCTGAGTATTACGGCTGTGTGTAATGTAAAGTGGCCCTTTTTATGTAGTGCTGAGTGTTACGGCTGTGTGTAATGTAAAGTGGGCGTTCTTATGTAGTGCTGAGTGTTACGGCCGTGTGTAATGTAAAGTGGGCATTTTTAGGTAGAGCTGAGTATTACGGCTGTGTGTAATGTAAAGTGGGCATTCTTATGTAGAGCTGAGTATTACGGCGGTGTGTAATGTAAAGTGGGCGTTCTTATGTAGTGCTGAGTGTTACGGCTGTGTGTAATGTAAAGTGGGCGTTCTTATGTAGTGCTGAATGTTACGGCTGTGTGTAATGTAATGTGGGCGTTCTTATGTAGTGCTGAGTGTTACGGCTGTGTGTAATGTAAAGTGGGCGTTCTTATGTAGTGCTGAGTGTTACGGCCATGTGTAATGTAAAGTGAGCGTTCTGATGTAGTGCTGAGTGTTACGGCCGTGTGTAATGTAAAGTGGGCGTTCTTATGTAGTGCTGAGTGTTACGGCCGTGTGTAATGTAAAGTGGGCGTTCTTATGTAGTGCTTAGTGTTACGGCTGTGTGTAATGTAAAGGGGGCGTTCTTATGTATTGCTGAGTGTTACGGCTGTGTGTAATGTAAAGTGGGCGTTCTTATGTAGTGCTGAGTGTTACGGCTGTGTGTAATATAAAGTGGGCGTTCTTATGTAGTGCTGAGTGTTACGGCCGTGTGTAATGTAAAGTGAGCGTTTTTATTTAGTGCTGAGTGTTACGGCTGTGTGTAATGTAAAGTGGGCGTTCTTATGTAGTGCTGAGTGTTACGGCCTTGTGTAATGTAAAGTGGGCATTCTTATGTAGTGCTGAGTGTTATGGCTGTGTGTAATGTAAAGTGGGCGTTCTTATGTAGTGCTGAGTGTTACAGCTCTGTGTAATGTAAAGTGGGCGTTCTTATGTAGTGCTGAGTGTTATGGCTGTGTGTAATGTAAAGTGGGCGTTCTTATGTAGTGCTAAGTATTACGGCCGTGTGTAATGTAAAATGGGCGTTCTTATGTAGTGCTGAGTATTACGGCTGTGTGTAATGTAAAGTGGCCCTTTTTATGTAGTGCTGAGTGTTACGGCTGTGTGTAATGTAAAGTGGGCGTTCTTATGTAGTGCTGAGTGTTACGGCCGTGTGTAATGTAAAGTGGGCATTTTTAGGTAGAGCTGAGTATTACGGCTGTGTGTAATGTAAAGTGGGCATTCTTATGTAGAGCTGAGTATTACGGCGGTGTGTAATGTAAAGTGGGCGTTCTTATGTAGTGCTGAGTGTTACGGCTGTGTGTAATGTAAAGTGGGCGTTCTTATGTAGTGCTGAATGTTACGGCTGTGTGTAATGTAATGTGGGCGTTCTTATGTAGTGCTGAGTGTTACGGCTGTGTGTAATGTAAAGTGGGCGTTCTTATGTAGTGCTGAGTGTTACGGCCATGTGTAATGTAAAGTGAGCGTTCTGATGTAGTGCTGAGTGTTACGGCCGTGTGTAATGTAAAGTGGGCGTTCTTATGTAGTGCTGAGTGTTACGGCCGTGTGTAATGTAAAGTGGGCGTTCTTATGTAGTGCTTAGTGTTACGGCTGTGTGTAATGTAAAGGGGGCGTTCTTATGTATTGCTGAGTGTTACGGCTGTGTGTAATGTAAAGTGGGCGTTCTTATGTAGTGCTGAGTGTTACGGCTGTGTGTAATATAAAGTGGGCGTTCTTATGTAGTGCTGAGTGTTACGGCCGTGTGTAATGTAAAGTGAGCGTTTTTATGTAGTGCTGAGTGTTACGGCCGTGTGTAATGTAAAGTGGGCATTCTTATGTAGTGCTGAGTGTTACGGCCATGTGTAATGTAAAGTGGGCGTTCTAATGTAGTGCTGAGTGTTACGGCTGTGTGTAATGTAAAGTGGGCGTTCTTATGTAGTGCTGAGTGTTACGGCTGTGTGTAATGTAAAGTGGGCGTTCTTATGTAGTGATGAGTGTGTCGGCCGTGTATAATGTAAAGTGGACGTTCTTATGTAGTGCTGAGTGTTACGGCTGTGTGTAATGTAAAGTGGGAGTTCTTATGTAGTGCTGAGTGTTACGGCTGTGTGTAATGTAAAGTGGGCGTTCTTATGTAGTGCTGAGTGTTACGGCTGTGTGTAATGTAAAGTGGGCATTTTAATGTAGTGCTGAGTGTTATGGCTGTGTGTAATGTAAAGTGTGTGTTCTTATATAGTGCTGAGTGTTATGGCTGTGTGTAATGTAAAGTGGGCGTTCTTATGTAGTGCTGAGTGTTACGGCCGTGTGTAATGTAAAGTGGGCGTTCTTATGTAGTGCTGAGTGTTACGGCTGTGTGTAATGTAAAGTGGGCGTTCTTATGTAGTGCTGAGTGTTACGGCTGTGTGTAATGTAAAGTGAGCGTTCTTATGTAGTGCTGAGTGTTACGGCTGTGTGTAATGTAAAGTGGGCGTTCTTATGTAGTGCTGAGTGTTACGGTCATGTGTAATGTAAAGTGGGCGTTCTAATGTAGTGCTGAGTGTTACGGCTGTGTGTAATGTAAAGTGGGCGTTCTTATGTAGTGCTGAGTGTTACGGCTGTGTGTAATGTAAAGTGGGCGTTCTTATGTAGTGAATAGTGTTACGGCTGTGTGTAATGTAAAATGGGCGTTCTTATGTAGTGCTGAGTATTACGGCTGTGTGTAATGTAAAGTGGGCGTTTTTATGTAGTGCTGAGTGTTATGGCTGTGTGTAATGTAAAGTGGGCGTTCTTATGTAGTGCTGAGTGTTACGGCTGTGTGTAATGTAAAGTGGGCATTCTTATGTAGGGCTGAGTAATACGGCTGTGTGTAATGTAAAGTGGGCGTTCTTATGTAGTGCTAAGTATTACGGCCGTGTGTAATGTAAAATGGGCGTTCTTATGTAGTGCTGAGTATTACGGCTGTGTGTAATGTAAAGTGGGCGTTTTTATGTAGTGCTGAGTGTTATAGCTGTGTGTAATGTAAAGTGGGCGTTCTTATGTAGTGCTGAGTGTTATGGCTGTGTGTAATGTAAAGTGGGCGTTCTAATGTAGTGCTGAGTGTTACGGCCGTGTGTAATGTAAAGTTGCCGTTTTTATGTAGTGCTGAGTTTTACGGCCGTGTGTAATGTAAAGTGGGCGTTCTTATGTAGTGCTGAGTGTTACGGCTGTGTGTAATGTAAAGTGGGCGTTCTTATGTAGTGCTGAGTGTTACGGCTGTGTGTAATGTAAAGTGGGCGTTCTTCTGTAGTGCTGAGTGGTACGGCCGTGTGTAATGTAAAGTGGGCATTCTTATGTAGAGCTGAGTATTACGGCTGTGTGTAATGTAAAGTGGGCATTCTTATGTAGAGCTGAGTATTACGGCCGTGTGTAATGTAAAGTGGGCATTCTTATGTAGAGCTGAGTATTACGGCTGTGTGTAATGTAAAGAGGGCATTCTTATGTAGTGCTGAGTGCTACGGCTGTATGTAATGTAAAGTGAGCGTTCTTATGTAGTGCTGAGTGTTACGGCTGTGTGAAATGTAAAGTGGACGTTCTTATGTAGTGCTGAGTGTTACGGCCATGTGTAATGTAAAGTGGGTGTTCTAATGTAGTGCTGAGTGTTACGGCTGTGTGTAATGTAAAGTGGGCGTTCTTATGTAGTGCTGAGTGTTACGGCTGTGTGTAATGTAAAGTGGGCGTTCTTATGTAGTGATGAGTGTGTCGGCCGTGTATAATGTAAAGTGGACGTTCTTATGTAGTGCTGAGTGTTACGGCTGTGTGTAATGTAAAGTGGGCGTTCTTATGTAGTGCTGAGTGTTACGGCTGTGTGTAATGTAAAGTGGGCGTTCTTATGTAGTGCTGAGTGTTACGGCTGTGTGTAATGTAAAGTGGGCGTTTTTTTGTAGTGCTGAGTGTTATGGCTGTGTGTAATGTAAAGTGGGCGTTCTTATATAGTGCTGAGTGTTATGGCTGTGTGTAATGTAAAGTGGGCGTTCTTATGTAGTGCTGAGTGTTACGGCCGTGTGTAATGTAAAGTGGGCTTTCTTATGTAGTGCTGAGTGTTACGGCTGTGTGTAATGTAAAGTGGGCGTTCTTATGTAGTGCTGAGTGTTACGGCTGTGTGTAATGTAAAGTGAGCGTTCTTATGTAGTGCTGAGTGTTACGGCCATGTGTAATGTAAAGTGGGCGTTCTAATGTAGTGCTGAGTGTTACGGCTGTGTGTAATGTAAAGTGGGCGTTCTTATGTAGTGATGAGTGTTACGGCTGTGTGTAATGTAAAATGGGCGTTCTTATGTAGTGCTGAGTATTACGGCTGTGTGTAATGTAAAGTGGGCGTTTTTATGTAGTGCTGAGTGTTATGGCTGTGTGTAATGTAAAGTGGGCGTTCTTATGTAGTGCTGAGTGTTACGGCTGTGTGTAATGTAAAGTGGGCGTTCTTATGTAGTGCTGAGTGTTACGGCCGTGTGTAATGTAAAGTGGGCATTCTTATGTAGAGCTGAGTATTACGGCTGTGTGTAATGTAAAGTGGGCATTCTTATGTAGAGCTGAGTATTACGGCTGTGTGTAATGTAAAGTGGGCATTCTTATGTAGGGCTGAGTATTACGGCCGTGTGTAATGTAATGTGGGCGTTCTTATGTAGGGCTGAGTATTACGGCCGTGTGTAATGTAAAGTGGGCGTTCTTATGTAGTGCTGAGTGTTACGGCTGTGTGTAATGTAAAGTGGGCGTTCTTATGTAGTGCTGAGTGTTACGGCTGTGTGTAATGTAAAGTGTGCGTTCTTATGTAGTGCTGAGTGTTACGGTTGTGTGTAATGTAAAGTGGGCGTTCTTATGTAGTGCTGAGTGTTACGGCCGTGTGTAATGTAAAGTGAGCGTTCTTATGTAGTGCTGAGTGTTACGGCCGTGTGTAATGTAAAGTGGGCGTTCTTATGTAGTGCTGAGTGTTACGGCCGTGTGTAATGTAAAGTGGGCGTTCTTATGTAGTGCTTAGTTTTACGGCTGTGTGTAATGTAAAGGGGGCGTTCTTATGTAGTGCTGAGTGTTACGGCTGTGTGTAATGTAAAGTGGGCGTTTTTATGTAGTGCTGAGTGTTATAGCTGTGTGTAATGTAAAGTGGGCATTCTTATGTAGTGCTGAGTGTTATGGCTGTGTGTAATGTAAAGTGAGCGTTCTTATGTAGTGCTGAGTGTTACGGCCGTGTGTAATGTAAAGTTGCCGTTTTTATGTAGTGCTGAGTTTTACGGCCGTGTGTAATGTAAAGTGGCCGTTCTTATGTAGTGCTGAGTGTTACGGCTGTGTGTAATGTAAAGTGGGCGTTCTTATGTAGTGCTGAGTGTTACGGCTGTGTGTAATGTAAAGTGGGCGTTCTTATGTAGTGCTGAGTGTTACGGCCGTGTGTAATGTAAAGTGGGCGTTCTTATGTAGTGCTGAGAGTTACGGCCGTGTGTAATGTAAAGTGGGCGTTCTTATGTAGTGCTGAGAGTTACGGCCGTGTGTAATGTAAAGTGGGCGTTCTTATGTAGTGCTGAGTGTGACGGTCGAGTGTAATGTAAAGTGGGCTTTCTTATGTAGTGGTGAGTGTTATGGCTGTGTGTAATGTAAAGTGGGCGTTCTTATGTAGTGCTGAGTGTTACGGCTGTGTGTAATGTAAAGAGGGCATTCTTATGTAGTGCTGAGTGTTACGGCTGTGTGTAATGTAAAGTGGGCGTTCTTATGTAGTGCTGAGTGTTACGGCTGTGTGTAATGTAAAGTGGGCGTTCTTATGTAGTGCTGAGTGTTACGGCCGTGTGTAATGTAAAGTGGGCATTCTTATGTAGAGCTGAGTATTACGGCTGTGTGTAATGTAAAGTTGGCATTCTTATGTAGAGCTGAGTATTACGGCCGTGTGTAATGTAAAGTGGGCATTCTTATGTAGAGCTGAGTATTACGGCTGTGTGTAATGTAAAGAGGGCGTTCTTATGTAGTGCTGAGTGCTACGGCTGTGTGTAATGTAAAGTGGGCGTTCTTATGTAGTGCTGAGTGTTACGGCTGTGTGTAATGTAAAGTGGGCGTTCTTATGTAGTGCTGAGTATTACGGCTGTGTGTAATGTAAAGTGGGCGTTCTTATGTAGTGCTGAGTGTGTCGGCTGTGTGTAATGTAAAGTTGCCGTTTTTATGTAGTGCTGAGTGCTACGGCTGTGTGTAATGTAAAGTGGGCATTCTTATGTAGTGCTGAGTGTTACGGCCGTGTGTAATGTAAAGTGGGCGTTCTTATGTAGTGCTGAATGTTACGGCTGTGTGTAATGTAAAGTGGGCGTTCTTATGTAGTGCTGAGTATTACGGCCGTGTGTAATGTAAAATGGGCGTTCTTATGTAGTGCTATGTATTACGGCTGTGTGTAATGTAAAGTGGGCGTTTTTATGTAGTGCTGAGTGTTATGGCTGTGTGTAATGTAAAGTGGGCGTTCTTATGTAGTGCTGAGTGTTACAGCTCTGTGTAATGTAAAGTGGGCGTTCTTATGTAGTGCTGAGTGTTATGGCTGTGTGTAATGTAAAGTGGGCGTTCTTATGTAGTGCTAAGTATTACGGCCGTGTGTAATGTAAAATGGGCGTTCTTATGTAGTGCTGAGTATTACGGCTGTGTGTAATGTAAAGTGGCCCTTTTTATGTAGTGCTGAGTGTTACGGCTGTGTGTAATGTAAAGTGGGCGTTCTTATGTAGTGCTGATTGTTACGGCCGTGTGTAATGTAAAGTGGGCATTTTTAGGTAGAGCTGAGTATTACGGCTGTGTGTAATGTAAAGTGGGCATTCTTATGTAGAGCTGAGTATTACGGCGGTGTGTAATGTAAAGTGGGCGTTCTTATGTAGTGCTGAGTGTTACGGCTGTGTGTAATGTAAAGTGGGCGTTCTTATGTAGTGCTGAATGTTACGGCTGTGTGTAATGTAATGTGGGCGTTCTTATGTAGTGCTGAGTGTTACGGCTGTGTGTAATGTAAAGTGGGCGTTCTTATGTAGTGCTGAGTGTTACGGCCATGTGTAATGTAAAGTGAGCGTTCTGATGTAGTGCTGAGTGTTACGGCCGTGTGTAATGTAAAGTGGGCGTTCTTATGTAGTGCTGAGTGTTACGGCCGTGTGTAATGTAAAGTGGGCGTTCTTATGTAGTGCTTAGTGTTACGGCTGTGTGTAATGTAAAGGGGGCGTTCTTATGTATTGCTGAGTGTTACGGCTGTGTGTAATGTAAAGTGGGCGTTCTTATGTAGTGCTGAGTGTTACGGCTGTGTGTAATATAAAGTGGGCGTTCTTATGTAGTGCTGAGTGTTACGGCCGTGTGTAATGTAAAGTGAGCGTTTTTATGTAGTGCTGAGTGTTACGGCTGTGTGTAATGTAAAGTGGGCGTTCTTATGTAGTGCTGAGTGTTACGGCCTTGTGTAATGTAAAGTGGGCATTCTTATGTAGTGCTGAGTGTTATGGCTGTGTGTAATGTAAAGTGGGCGTTCTTATGTAGTGCTGAGTGTTACAGCTCTGTGTAATGTAAAGTGGGCGTTCTTATGTAGTGCTGAGTGTTATGGCTGTGTGTAATGTAAAGTGGGCGTTCTTATGTAGTGCTAAGTATTACGGCCGTGTGTAATGTAAAATGGGCGTTCTTATGTAGTGCTGAGTATTACGGCTGTGTGTAATGTAAAGTGGCCCTTTTTATGTAGTGCTGAGTGTTACGGCTGTGTGTAATGTAAAGTGGGCGTTCTTATGTAGTGCTGAGTGTTACGGCCGTGTGTAATGTAAAGTGGGCATTTTTAGGTAGAGCTGAGTATTACGGCTGTGTGTAATGTAAAGTGGGCATTCTTATGTAGAGCTGAGTATTACGGCGGTGTGTAATGTAAAGTGGGCGTTCTTATGTAGTGCTGAGTGTTACGGCTGTGTGTAATGTAAAGTGGGCGTTCTTATGTAGTGCTGAATGTTACGGCTGTGTGTAATGTAATGTGGGCGTTCTTATGTAGTGCTGAGTGTTACGGCTGTGTGTAATGTAAAGTGGGCGTTCTTATGTAGTGCTGAGTGTTACGGCCATGTGTAATGTAAAGTGAGCGTTCTGATGTAGTGCTGAGTGTTACGGCCGTGTGTAATGTAAAGTGGGCGTTCTTATGTAGTGCTGAGTGTTACGGCCGTGTGTAATGTAAAGTGGGCGTTCTTATGTATTGCTGAGTGTTACGGCTGTGTGTAATGTAAAGTGGGCGTTCTTATGTAGTGCTGAGTGTTACGGCTGTGTGTAATATAAAGTGGGCGTTCTTATGTAGTGCTGAGTGTTACGGCCGTGTGTAATGTAAAGTGAGCGTTTTTATGTAGTGCTGAGTGTTACGGCCGTGTGTAATGTAAAGTGGGCATTCTTATGTAGTGCTGAGTGTTACGGCCATGTGTAATGTAAAGTGAGCGTTCTAATGTAGTGCTGAGTGTTACGGCTGTGTGTAATGTAAAGTGGGCGTTCTTATGTAGTGCTGAGTGTTACGGCTGTGTGTAATGTAAAGTGGGCGTTCTTATGTAGTGATGAGTGTGTCGGCCGTGTATAATGTAAAGTGGACGTTCTTATGTAGTGCTGAGTGTTACGGCTGTGTGTAATGTAAAGTGGGAGTTCTTATGTAGTGCTGAGTGTTACGGCTGTGTGTAATGTAAAGTGGGCGTTCTTATGTAGTGCTGAGTGTTACGGCTGTGTGTAATGTAAAGTGGGCATTTTAATGTAGTGCTGAGTGTTATGGCTGTGTGTAATGTAAAGTGTGTGTTCTTATATAGTGCTGAGTGTTATGGCTGTGTGTAATGTAAAGTGGGCGTTCTTATGTAGTGCTGAGTGTTACGGCCGTGTGTAATGTAAAGTGGGCGTTCTTATGTAGTGCTGAGTGTTACGGCTGTGTGTAATGTAAAGTGGGCGTTCTTATGTAGTGCTGAGTGTTACGGCTGTGTGTAATGTAAAGTGAGCGTTCTTATGTAGTGCTGAGTGTTACGGCTGTGTGTAATGTAAAGTGGGCGTTCTTATGTAGTGCTGAGTGTTACGGTCATGTGTAATGTAAAGTGGGCGTTCTAATGTAGTGCTGAGTGTTACGGCTGTGTGTAATGTAAAGTGGGCGTTCTTATGTAGTGCTGAGTGTTACGGCTGTGTGTAATGTAAAGTGGGCGTTCTTATGTAGTGAATAGTGTTACGGCTGTGTGTAATGTAAAATGGGCGTTCTTATGTAGTGCTGAGTATTACGGCTGTGTGTAATGTAAAGTGGGCGTTTTTATGTAGTGCTGAGTGTTATGGCTGTGTGTAATGTAAAGTGGGCGTTCTTATGTAGTGCTGAGTGTTACGGCTGTGTGTAATGTAAAGTGGGCATTCTTATGTAGGGCTGAGTAATACGGCTGTGTGTAATGTAAAGTGGGCGTTCTTATGTAGTGCTAAGTATTACGGCCGTGTGTAATGTAAAATGGGCGTTCTTATGTAGTGCTGAGTATTACGGCTGTGTGTAATGTAAAGTGGGCGTTTTTATGTAGTGCTGAGTGTTATAGCTGTGTGTAATGTAAAGTGGGCGTTCTTATGTAGTGCTGAGTGTTATGGCTGTGTGTAATGTAAAGTGGGCGTTCTAATGTAGTGCTGAGTGTTACGGCCGTGTGTAATGTAAAGTTGCCGTTTTTATGTAGTGCTGAGTTTTACGGCCGTGTGTAATGTAAAGTGGGCGTTCTTATGTAGTGCTGAGTGTTACGGCTGTGTGTAATGTAAAGTGGGCGTTCTTATGTAGTGCTGAGTGTTACGGCTGTGTGTAATGTAAAGTGGGCGTTCTTCTGTAGTGCTGAGTGGTACGGCCGTGTGTAATGTAAAGTGGGCATTCTTATGTAGAGCTGAGTATTACGGCTGTGTGTAATGTAAAGTGGGCATTCTTATGTAGAGCTGAGTATTACGGCCGTGTGTAATGTAAAGTGGGCATTCTTATGTAGAGCTGAGTATTACGGCTGTGTGTAATGTAAAGAGGGCATTCTTATGTAGTGCTGAGTGCTACGGCTGTGTGTAATGTAAAGTGGGCGTTCTTATGTAGTGCTGAGTGTTACGGCTGTGTGTAATGTAAAGTGGGCGTTCTTATGTAGTGCTGAGTATTACGGCTGTGTGTAATGTAAAGTGGGCGTTCTTATGTAGTGCTGAGTGTGTCGGCTGTGTGTAATGTAAAGTTGCCGTTTTTATGTAGTGCTGAGTGCTACGGCTGTGTGTAATGTATAGTGGGTGTTCTTATGTAGTGCTGAGTGTTACGGCCGTGTGTAATGTAAAGTGGGCGTTCTTATGTAGTGCTGAATGTTACGGCTGTGTGTAATGTAAAGTGGGCGTTCTTATGTAGTGCTGAGTATTACGGCCGTGTGTAATGTAAAATGGGCGTTCTTATGTAGTGCTATGTATTACGGCTGTGTGTAATGTAAAGTGGGCGTTTTTATGTAGTGCTTAGTGTTATGGCTGTGTGTAATGTAAAGTGGGCGTTCTTATGTAGTGCTGAGTGTTACAGCTGTGTGTAATGTAAAGTGGGCGTTCTTATGTAGTGCTGAGTGTTACAGCTGTGTGTAATGTAAAGTGGGCGTTCTTATGTAGTGCTAAGTATTACGGCCGTGTGTAATGTAAAATGGGCGTTCTTATGTAGTGCTGAGTATTACGGCTGTGTGTAATGTAAAGTGGCCCTTTTTATGTAGTGCTGAGTGTTACGGCTGTGTGTAATGTAAAGTGGGCGTTCTTATGTAGTGCTGAGTGTTACGGCCGTGTGTAATGTAAAGTGGGCATTCTTAGGTAGAGCTGAGTATTACGGCTGTGTGTAATGTAAAGTGGGCATTCTTATGTAGAGCTGAGTATTACGGCGGTGTGTAATGTAAAGTGGGCGTTCTTATGTAGTGCTGAGTGTTACGGCTGTGTGTAATGTAAAGTGGGCATTCTTATGTAGTGCTGAATGTTACGGCTGTGTGTAATGTAAAGTGGGCGTTCTTATGTAGTGCTGAGTGTTACGGCTGTGTGTAATGTAAAGTGGGCGTTCTTATGTAGTGCTGAGTGTTACGGCCGTGTGTAATGTAAAGTGAGCGTTCTTATGTACTGCTGTGTGTTACGGCCGTGTGTAATGTAAAGTGGGCGTTCTTATGTAGTGCTGAGTGTTACGGCCGTGTGTAATGTAAAGTGGGTGTTCTTATGTAGTGCTTAGTGTTACGGCTGTGTGTAATGTAAAGGGGGCATTCTTATGTAGTGCTGAGTGTTACGGCTGTGTGTAATGTAAAGTGGGCGTTCTTATGTAGTGCTGAGTGTTATGGCTGTGTGTAATATAAAGTGGGCGTTCTTATGTAGTGCTGAGTGTTACGGCCGTGTGTAATGTAAAGTGAGCGTTTTTATGTAGTGCTGAGTGTTACGGCTGTGTGTAATGTAAAGTGGGCGTTTTTATGTAGTGCTGAGTGTTACGGCCGTGTGTAATGTAAAGTGGGCGTTCTTATGTAGTGCTGAGTGTTACGGCTGTGTGTAATATAAAGTGGGCGTTCTTATGTAGAGCTGAGTGTTACGGCCGTGTGTAATGTAAAGTGGGCGTTCTTATGTAGTGCTGAGTGTTACGGCTGTGTGTAATGTAAAGTGGGCGTTCTTATGTGGTGCTGAGTGTTACGGCTGTGTGTAATGTAAAGTGGGCGTTCTTATGTAGTGCTGAGTGTTACGGCGGTGTGTAATGTAAAGTGGGCGTTCTTATGTAGTGCTGAGTGTTACGGCTGTGTGTAATGTAAAGTGGGCGTTCTTATGTAGTGCTAAGTATTACGGCCGTGTGTAATGTAAAATGGGCGTTCTTATGTAGTGCTGAGTGTTACGGCTGTGTGTAATGTAAAGTGGGCGTTCTTATGTAGTGCTGAGTGCTACGGCTGTGTGTAATGTAAAGTGGGCGTTCTTATGTAGTGCTGAGTATTACGGCTGTGTGTAATGTAAAGTGGGCGTTTTTATGTAGTGCTGAGTGTTACGGCTGTGTGTAATGTAAAGTGGGCGTTCTTATATAGTGCTGAGTGTTATGGCTGTGTGTAATGTAAAGTGGGCGTTCTTATGTAGTGCTGAGTGTTACGGCTGTGTGTAATGTAAAGTGGGCGTTCTTATGTAGTGCTGAGTGTTACGGCTGTGTGTAATGTAAAGTGAGCGTTCTTATGTAGTGCTGAGTGTTACGGCTGTGTGTAATGTAAAGTGGACGTTTTTATGTAGTGCTGAGTGTTACGGCCATGTGTAATGTAAAGTGGGCGTTCTAATGTAGTGCTGAGTGTTACGGCTGTGTGTAATGTAAAGTGGGCGTTCTTATGTAGTGCTGAGTGTTACGGCTGTGTGTAATGTAAAGTGGGCGTTCTTATGTCGTGATGAGTGTGTCAGCCGTGTATAATGTAAAGTGGACGTTCTTATGTAGTGCTGAGTGTTACGGCTGTGTGTAATGTAAAGTGGGCGTTCTTATGTAGTGCTGAGTGTTACTGCTGTGTGTAATGTAAAGTGGGCGTTCTTATGTAGTGCTGAGTGTTACGGCTGTGTGTAATGTAAAGTGGGCGTTTTAATGTAGTGCTGAGTGTTATGGCTGTGTGTAATGTAAAGTGGGCGTTCTTATATAGTGCTGAGTGTTATGGCTGTGTGTAATGTAAAGTGGGCGTTCTTATGTAGTGCTGAGTGTTACGGCCGTGTGTAATGTAAAGTGGGCGTTCTTATGTAGTTCTAAATGTTACGGCTGTGTGTAATGTAAAGTGGGCGTTCTTATGTAGTGCTGAGTGTTACGGCTGTGTGTAATGTAAAGTGAGCGTTCTTATGTAGTGCTGAGTGTTACGGCTGTGTGTAATGTAAAGTGGGCGTTCTTATGTAGTGCTGAGTGTTACGGCCATGTGTAATGTAAAGTGGGCATTCTAATGTAGTGCTGAGTGTTACGGCTGTGTGTAATGTAAAGTGGGCGTTCTTATGTAGTGCTGAGTGTTACGGCTGTGTGTAATGTAAAGTGGGCGTTCTTATGTAGTGATGAGTGTTACGGCTGTGTGTAATGTAAAATGGGCGTTCTTATGTAGTGCTGAGTATTACGGCTGTGTGTAATGTAAAGTGGGCGTTTTTATGTAGTGCTGAGTGTTATGGCTGTGTGTAATGTAAAGTGGGCGTTCTTATGTAGTGCTGAGTGTTACGGCTGTGTGTAATGTTAAGTGGGCATTCTTATGTAGGGCTGAGTATTACGGCCGTGTGTAATGTAAAGTGGGCGTTCTTATGTAGGACTGAGTATTACGGCCGTGTGTAATGTAAAGTGGGCGTTCTTATGTAGTGCTGAGTGTAACGGCTGTGTGTAATGTAAAGTGGGCGTTCTTATGTAGTGCTGAGTGTTACGGCTGTGTGTAATGTAAAGTGGGCGTTCTTATGTAGTGCTGAGTGTTACGGCTGTGTGTAATGTAAAGTGGGCGTTCTTATGTAGTGCTGAGTGCTACGGCCGTGTGTAATGTAAAGTGAGCGTTCTTATGTAGTGCTGAGTGTTACGGCCGTGTGTAATGTAAAGTGGGCGTTCTTATGTAGTGCTGAGTGTTACGGCCGTGTATAATGTAAAGTGGGCGTTCTTATGTAGTGCTTAGTGTTACGGCTGTGTGTAATGTAAAGGGGGCGTTCTTATGTAGTGCTGAGTGTTACGGCTGTGTGTAATGTAAAGTGGGCGTTCTTATGTAGTGCTGAGTGTTACGGCTGTGTGTAATGTAAAGTGGGAGTTCTTATGTAGTGCTGAGTGTTACGGCCGTGTGTAATGTAAAGTGAGCGTTCTTATGTAGTGCTGTGTGTTACGGCCGTGTGTAATGTAAAGTGGGCGTTCTTATGTAGTGCTGAGTGTTACGGCCGTGTGTAATGTAAAGTGGGCGTTCTTATGTAGTGCTTAGTGTTACGGCTGTGTGTAATGTAAAGGGGGCGTTCTTATGTAGTGCTGAGTGTTACGGCTGTGTGTAATGTAAAGTGGGCGTTCTTATGTAGTGCTGAGTGTTACGGCTGTGTGTAATATAAAGTGGGCGTTCTTATGTAGTGCTGAGTGTTACGGCTGTGTGTAATATAAAGTGGGCGTTCTTATGTAGAGCTGAGTGTTACGGCCGTGTGTAATGTAAAGTGGGCGTTCTTATGTAGTGCTGAGTGTTACGGCTGTGTGTAATGTAAAGTGGGCGTTCTTATGTGGTGCTGAGTGTTACGGCTGTGTGTAATGTAAAGTGGGCGTTCTTATGTAGTGCTGAGTGTTATGGCTGTGTGTAATGTAAAGTGGGCGTTCTTATGTAGTGCTGAGTGTTACGGCTGTGTGTAATGTAAAGTGGGCGTTCTTATGTAGTGCTAAGTATTACGGCCGTGTGTAATGTAAAATGGGCGTTCTTATGTAGTGCTGAGTGTTACGGCTGTGTGTAATGTAAAGTGGGCGTTCTTATGTAGTGCTGAGTGCTACGGCTGTGTGTAATGTAAAGTGGGCGTTCTTATGTAGTGCTTAGTATTACGGCCGTGTGTAATGTAAAATGGGCGTTCTTATGTAGTGCTGAGTATTACGGCCGTGTGTAATGTAAAGTGGGCGTTTTTATGTAGTGCTGAGTGTTACGGCTGTGTGTAATGTAAAGTGGGCGTTCTTATATAGTGCTGAGTGTTATGGCTGTGTGTAATGTAAAGTGGGCGTTCTAATGTAGTGCTGAGTGTTACGGCTGTGTGTAATGTAAAGTGGGCGTTCTTATGTAGTGCTGAGTGTTACGGCTGTGTGTAATGTAAAGTGAGCGTTCTTATGTAGTGCTGAGTGTTACGGCTGTGTGTAATGTAAAGTGGACGTTCTTATGTAGTGCTGAGTGTTACGGCCATGTGTAATGTAAAGTGGGCGTTCTAATGTAGTGCTGAGTGTTACGGCTGTGTGTAATGTAAAGTGGGCGTTCTTATGTAGTGCTGAGTGTTACGGCTGTGTGTAATGTAAAGTGGGCGTTCTTATGTCGTGATGAGTGTGTCAGCCATGTATAATGTAAAGTGGACGTTCTTATGTAGTGCTGAGTGTTACGGCTGTGTGTAATGTAAAGTGGGCGTTCTTATGTAGTGCTGAGTGTTACGGCTGTGTGTAATGTAAAGTGGGCGTTCTTATGTAGTGCTGAGTGTTACGGCTGTGTGTAATGTAAAGTGGGCGTTTTAATGTAGTGCTGAGTGTTATGGCTGTGTGTAATGTAAAGTGGGCGTTCTTATATAGTGCTGAGTGTTATGGCTGTGTGTAATGTAAAGTGGGCGTTCTTATGTAGTGCTGAGTGTTACGGCCGTGTGTAATGTAAAGTGCGCGTTCTTATGTAGTGCTGAGTGTTACGGCTGTGTGTAATGTAAAGTGGGCGTTCTTATGTAGTGCTGAGTGTTACGGCTGTGTGTAATGTAAAGTGAGCGTTCTTATGTAGTGCTGAGTGTTACGGCTGTGTGTAATGTAAAGTGGGCGTTCTTATGTAGTGCTGAGTGTTACGGCTGTGTGTAATGTAAAGTGGGCGTTCTTATGTAGTGATGAGTGTTACGGCTGTGTGTAATGTAAAATGGGCGTTCTTATGTAGTGCTGAGTATTACGGCTGTGTGTAATGTAAAGTGGGCGTTTTTATGTAGTGCTGAGTGTTATGGCTGTGTGTAATGTAAAGTGGGCGTTCTTATGTAGTGCTGAGTGTTACGGCTGTGTGTAATGTAAAGTGGGCATTCTTATGTAGGGCTGAGTATTACGGCCGTCTGTAATGTAAAGTGGGCGTTCTTATGTAGGGCTGAGTATTACGGCCGTGTGTAATGTAAAGTGGGCGTTCTTATGTAGTGCTGAGTGTAACGACTGTGTGTAATGTAAAGTGGGCGTTCTTATGTAGTGCTGAGTGTTACGGCTGTGTGTAATGTAAAGTGGGCGTTCTTATGTAGTGCTGAGTGTTATGGCTGTGAGTAATGTAAAGTGGGCGTTCTTATGTAGTGCTGAGTGCTACGGCCGTGTGTAATGTAAAGTGAGCGTTCTTATGTAGTGCTGAGTGTTACGGCCGTGTGTAATGTAAAGTGGGCGTTCTTATGTAGTGCTGAGTGTTACGGCCGTGTGTAATGTAAAGTGGGCGTTCTTATGTAGTGCTTAGTGTTACGGCTGTGTGTAATGTAAAGGGGGCGTTCTTATGTAGTGCTGAGTGTTACGGCTGTGTGTAATGTAAAGTGGGCGTTCTTATGTAGTGCTGAGTGTTACGGCTGTGTGTAATATAAAGTGGGTGTTCTTATGTAGTGCTGAGTGTTACGGCCGTGTGTAATGTAAAGTGAGCGTTTTTATGTAGTGCTGAGTGTTACGGCTGTGTGTAATGTAAAGTGGGCGTCCTTATGTAGTGCTGAGTGTTACCGCCGTGTGTAATGTAAAGTGGGCGTTCTTATGTAGTGCTTAGTGTTACGGCTGTGTGTAATATAAAGTGGGCGTTCTTATGTAGTGCTGAGTGTTACGGCCGTGTGTAATGTTAAGTGGGCGTTCTTATGTAGTGCTGAGTGTTTCGGCTGTGTGTAATGTAAAGTGGGCATTCTTATGTAGTGCTGAGTGTTACGGCTGTGTGTAATGTAAAGTGGGCATTCTTATGTAGTGCTGAGTGTTACGGCTGTGTGTAATGTAAAGTGGGCGTTCTTATGTAGTGCTGAGTGTTACGGCTGTGTGTAATGTAAAGTGGGCGTTCTTATGTAGTGCTAAGTATTACGGCCGTGTGTAATGTAAAATGGGCGTTCTTATGTAGTGCTGAGTATTACGGCTGTGTGTAATGTAAAGTGGGCGTTTTTATGTAGTGCTGAGTGTTATAGCTGTGTGTAATGTAAAGTGGGCGTTCTTATGTAGTGCTGAGTGTTATGGCTGTGTGTAATGTAAAGTGGGCGTTCTTATGTAGTGCTGAGTGTTACGGCCGTGTGTAATGTAAAGTTGCCGTTATTATGTAGTGCTGAGTTTTACGGCCGTGTGTAATGTAAAGTGGACGTTCTTATGTAGTGCTGAGTGTTACGGCTGTGTGTAATGTAAAGTGGGCGTTCTTATGTAGTGCTGAGTGTTATGGCCGTGTGTAATGTAAAGTGGGCGTTCTTATGTAGTGCTGAGTGTTACGGCCGTGTGTAATGTAAAGTGGGCGTTCTTATGTAGTGCTGAGTGTTACGGCCGTGTGTAATGTAAAGTGGGCGTTCTTATGTAGTGCTGAGTGTTACGGTCGAGTGTAATGTAAAGTGGGCGTTCTTATGTAGTGGTGAGTGTTATGGCTGTGTGTAATGTAAAGTGGGCGTTCTTATGTAGTGCTGAGTGTGACGGCTGTGTGTAATGTAAAGAGGGCATTCTTATGTAGTGCTGAGTGTTACGGCTGTGTGTAATGTAAAGTGGGCGTTCTTATGTAGTGCTGAGTGTTACGGCTGTGTGTAATGTAAAGTGGGCGTTCTTATGTAGTGCTGAGTGTTACGGCCGTGTGTAATGTAAAGTGGGCATTCTTATGTAGAGCTGAGTATTACGGCTGTGTGTAATGTAAAGTGGGCATTCTTATGTAGAGCTGAGTATTACGGCCGTGTGTAATGTAAAGTGGGCATTCTTATGTAGAGCTGAGTATGACGGCTGTGTGTAATGTAAAGAGGGCGTTCTTATGTAGTGCTGAGTGCTACGGCTGTGTGTAATGTAAAGTGGGCGTTCTTATGTAGTGCTGAGTGTTACGGCTGTGTGTAATGTAAAGTGGGCGTTCTTATGTAGTGCTGAGTATTACGGCTGTGTGTAATGTAAAGTGGGCGTTCTTATGTAGTGCTGAGTGTGTCGGCTGTGTGTAATGTAAAGTGGCCGTTTTTATGTAGTGCTGAGTGCTACGGCTGTGTGTAATGTAAAGTGGGCGTTCTTATGTAGTGCTGAGTGTTACGGCCGTGTGTAATGTAAAGTGGGCGTTCTTATGTAGTGCTGAATGTTACGGCTGTGTGTAATGTAAAGTGGGCGTTCTTATGTAGTGCTGAGTATTACGGCCGTGTGTAATGTAAAATGGGCGTTCTTATGTAGTGCTGAGTATTACGGCTGTGTGTAATGTAAAGTGGGCGTTTTTATGTAGTGCTGAGTGTTACGGCTGTGTGTAATGTAAAGTGGGCGTTCTTATGTAGTGCTGAGTGTTACAGCTGTGTGTAATGTAAAGTGGGCGTTCTTATGTAGTGCTGAGTGTTACGGCTGTGTGTAATGTAAAGTGGGCGTTCTTATGTAGTGCTAAGTATTACGGCCGTGTGTAATGTAAAATGGGCGTTCTTATGTAGTGCTGAGTATTACGGCTGTGTGTAATGTAAAGTGGCCCTTTTTATGTAGTGCTGAGTGTTACGGCTGTGTGTAATGTAAAGTGGGCGTTCTTATGTAGTGCTGAGTGTTACGGCCGTGTGTAATGTAAAGTGTGCATTCTTAGGTAGAGCTGAGTATTACGGCTGTGTGTAATGTAAAGTGGGCATTCTTATGTAGAGCTGAGTATTACGGCGGTTCATAATGTAAAGTGGGCGTTCTTATGTAGTGCTGAGTGTTACAGCTGTGTGTAATGTAAAGTGGGCGTTCTTATGTAGTCCTCAGTGTTACGGCCGTGTGTAATGTAAAGTGGGCGTTCTTATGTAGTGCTGAGTGTTATGGCCGTGTGTAATGTAAAGTGGGCGTTCTTATGTAGTGCTTAGTGTTATGGCTGTGTGTAATGTAAAGGGGGCGTTATTATGTAGTGCTGAGTGTTACGGCTGTGTGTAATGTAAAGTGGGCGTTCTTATGTAGTGCTGAGTGTTACGGCCATGTGTAATGTAAAGTGGGCGTTCTAATGTAGTGCTGAGTGTTACGGCTATGTGTAATGTAAAGTGGGCGTTCTTATGTAGTGCTGAGTGTTACGGCTGTGTGTAATGTAAAGTGGGCGTTCTTATGTAGTGATGAGTGTTACGGCTGTGTGTAATGTAAAATGGGCGTTCTTATGTAGTGCTGAGTATTACGGCTGTGTGTAATGTAAAGTGGGCGTTTTTATGTAGTGCTGAGTGTTACGGCTGTGTGTAATGTAAAGTGGGCGTTCTTATGTAGTGCTGAGTGTTACGGCTGTGTGTAATGTAAAGTTGGCGTTCTTATGTAGTGCTGAGTTTTACGGCCGTGTGTAATGTAAAGTGGGCATTCTTATGTAGAGCTGAGTATTACGGCCATGTGTAATGTAAAGTGGGCATTCTTATGTAGAGCTGAGTATTACGGCTGTGTGTAATGTAAAGTGGGCATTCTTATGTAGGGCTGAGTATTACGGCCGTGTGTAATGTAAAGTGGGCGTTCTTATGTAGGGCTGAGGATTACGGCCGTGTGTAATGTAAAGTGGGCGTTCTTATGTAGTGCTGAGTGTTACGGCTGTGTGTAATGTAAAGTGGGCGTTCTTATGTAGTGCTGAGTTTTACGGCCGTGTGTAATGTAAAATGGGCGTTCTTATGTAGTGCTGAGTATTACGGCTGTGTGTAATGTAAAGTGGGCGTTTTTATGTAGTGCTGAGTGTTATAGCTGTGTGTAATGTAAAGTGGGCGTTCTTATGTAGTGCTGAGTGTTATGGCTGTGTGTAATGTAAAGTGGGCCTTCTTATGTAGTGCTGTGTTTTAAGGCCGTGTGTAATGTAAAGTTGCCGTTTTTATGTAGTGCTGAGTGTTACGGCCGTGTGTAATGTAAAGTGGGCGTTCTTATGTAGTGCTGAGTGTTATGGCTGTGTGTAATGTAAAGTGGACGTTCTTATGTAGTGCTGAGTGTTACGGCTGTGTGTAATGTAAAGTGGGCGTTCTTATGTAGTGCTGAGTGCTACGGCTGTGTGTAATGTAAAGTGGGCGTTCTTATGTAGTGCTTAGTATTACGGCCGTGTGTAATGTAAAATGGGCGTTCTTATGTAGTGCTGAGTATTACGGTTGTGTGTAATGTAAAGTGGGCGTTTTTATGTAGTGCTGAGTGTTACGGCTGTGTGAAATGTAAAGTGGGCGTTCTTATATAGTGCTGAGTGTTATGGCTGTGTGTAATGTAAAGTGGGCGTTCTTATGTAGTGCTGAGTGTTACGGCTGTGTGTAATGTAAAGTGGGCGTTCTTATGTAGTGCTGAGTGTTACGGCTGTGTGTAATGTAAAGTGAGCGTTCTTATGTAGTGCTGAGTGTTACGGCTGTGTGTAATGTAAAGTGGATGTTTTTATGTAGTGCTGAGTGTTACGGCCATGTGTAATGTAAAGTGGGCGTTCTAATGTAGTGCTGAGTGTTACGGCTGTGTGTAATGTAAAGTGGGCGTTCTTATGTAGTGCTGAGTGTTACGGCTGTGTGTAATGTAAAGTGGGCGTTCTTATGTCGTGATGAGTGTGTCAGCCGTGTATAATGTAAAGTGGACGTTCTTATGTAGTGCTGAGTGTTACGGCTGTGTGTAATGTAAAGTGGGCGTTCTTATGTAGTGCTGAGTGTTACTGCTGTGTGTAATGTAAAGTGGGCGTTCTTATGTAGTGCTGAGTGTTACGGCTGTGTGTAATGTAAAGTGGGCGTTTTAATGTAGTGCTGAGTGTTATGGCTGTGTGTAATGTAAAGTGGGCGTTCTTATATAGTGCTGAGTGTTATGGCTGTGTGTAATGTAAAGTGGGCGTTCTTATGTAGTGCTGAGTGTTACGGCCGTGTGTAATGTAAAGTGGGCGTTCTTATGTAGTTCTAAATGTTACGGCTGTGTGTAATGTAAAGTGGGCGTTCTTATGTAGTGCTGAGTGTTACGGCTGTGTGTAATGTAAAGTGAGCGTTCTTATGTAGTGCTGAGTGTTACGGCTGTGTGTAATGTAAAGTGGGCGTTCTTATGTAGTGCTGAGTGTTACGGCCATGTGTAATGTAAAGTGGGCATTCTAATGTAGTGCTGAGTGTTACGGCTGTGTGTAATGTAAAGTGGGCGTTCTTATGTAGTGCTGAGTGTTACGGCTGTGTGTAATGTAAAGTGGGCGTTCTTATGTAGTGATGAGTGTTACGGCTGTGTGTAATGTAAAATGGGCGTTCTTATGTAGTGCTGAGTATTACGGCTGTGTGTAATGTAAAGTGGGCGTTTTTATGTAGTGCTGAGTGTTATGGCTGTGTGTAATGTAAAGTGGGCGTTCTTATGTAGTGCTGAGTGTTACGGCTGTGTGTAATGTTAAGTGGGCATTCTTATGTAGGGCTGAGTATTACGGCCGTGTGTAATGTAAAGTGGGCGTTCTTATGTAGGACTGAGTATTACGGCCGTGTGTAATGTAAAGTGGGCGTTCTTATGTAGTGCTGAGTGTAACGGCTGTGTGTAATGTAAAGTGGGCGTTCTTATGTAGTGCTGAGTGTTACGGCTGTGTGTAATGTAAAGTGGGCGTTCTTATGTAGTGCTGAGTGTTACGGCTGTGTGTAATGTAAAGTGGGCGTTCTTATGTAGTGCTGAGTGCTACGGCCGTGTGTAATGTAAAGTGAGCGTTCTTATGTAGTGCTGAGTGTTACGGCCGTGTGTAATGTAAAGTGGGCGTTCTTATGTAGTGCTGAGTGTTACGGCCGTGTATAATGTAAAGTGGGCGTTCTTATGTAGTGCTTAGTGTTACGGCTGTGTGTAATGTAAAGGGGGCGTTCTTATGTAGTGCTGAGTGTTACGGCTGTGTGTAATGTAAAGTGGGCGTTCTTATGTAGTGCTGAGTGTTACGGCTGTGTGTAATGTAAAGTGGGAGTTCTTATGTAGTGCTGAGTGTTACGGCCGTGTGTAATGTAAAGTGAGCGTTCTTATGTAGTGCTGTGTGTTACGGCCGTGTGTAATGTAAAGTGGGCGTTCTTATGTAGTGCTGAGTGTTACGGCCGTGTGTAATGTAAAGTGGGCGTTCTTATGTAGTGCTTAGTGTTACGGCTGTGTGTAATGTAAAGGGGGCGTTCTTATGTAGTGCTGAGTGTTACGGCTGTGTGTAATGTAAAGTGGGCGTTCTTATGTAGTGCTGAGTGTTACGGCTGTGTGTAATATAAAGTGGGCATTCTTATGTAGTGCTGAGTGTTACGGCTGTGTGTAATATAAAGTGGGCGTTCTTATGTAGAGCTGAGTGTTACGGCCGTGTGTAATGTAAAGTGGGCGTTCTTATGTAGTGCTGAGTGTTACGGCTGTGTGTAATGTAAAGTGGGCGTTCTTATGTGGTGCTGAGTGTTACGGCTGTGTGTAATGTAAAGTGGGCGTTCTTATGTAGTGCTGAGTGTTATGGCTGTGTGTAATGTAAAGTGGGCGTTCTTATGTAGTGCTGAGTGTTACGGCTGTGTGTAATGTAAAGTGGGCGTTCTTATGTAGTGCTAAGTATTACGGCCGTGTGTAATGTAAAATGGGCGTTCTTATGTAGTGCTGAGTGTTACGGCTGTGTGTAATGTAAAGTGGGCGTTCTTATGTAGTGCTGAGTGCTACGGCTGTGTGTAATGTAAAGTGGGCGTTCTTATGTAGTGCTTAGTATTACGGCCGTGTGTAATGTAAAATGGGCGTTCTTATGTAGTGCTGAGTATTACGGCCGTGTGTAATGTAAAGTGGGCGTTTTTATGTAGTGCTGAGTGTTACGGCTGTGTGTAATGTAAAGTGGGCGTTCTTATATAGTGCTGAGTGTTACGGCTGTGTGTAATGTAAAGTGGGCGTTCTTATGTAGTGCTGAGTGTTATGGCTGTGAGTAATGTAAAGTGGGCGTTCTTATGTAGTGCTGAGTGCTACGGCCGTGTGTAATGTAAAGTGAGCGTTCTTATGTAGTGCTGAGTGTTACGGCCGTGTGTAATGTAAAGTGGGCGTTCTTATGTAGTGCTGAGTGTTACGGCCGTGTGTAATGTAAAGTGGGCGTTCTTATGTAGTGCTTAGTGTTACGGCTGTGTGTAATGTAAAGGGGGCGTTCTTATGTAGTGCTGAGTGTTACGGCTGTGTGTAATGTAAAGTGGGCGTTCTTATGTAGTGCTGAGTGTTACGGCTGTGTGTAATATAAAGTGGGTGTTCTTATGTAGTGCTGAGTGTTACGGCCGTGTGTAATGTAAAGTGAGCGTTTTTATGTAGTGCTGAGTGTTACGGCTGTGTGTAATGTAAAGTGGGCGTCCTTATGTAGTGCTGAGTGTTACCGCCGTGTGTAATGTAAAGTGGGCGTTCTTATGTAGTGCTTAGTGTTACGGCTGTGTGTAATATAAAGTGGGCGTTCTTATGTAGTGCTGAGTGTTACGGCCGTGTGTAATGTTAAGTGGGCGTTCTTATGTAGTGCTGAGTGTTTCGGCTGTGTGTAATGTAAAGTGGGCATTCTTATGTAGTGCTGAGTGTTACGGCTGTGTGTAATGTAAAGTGGGCATTCTTATGTAGTGCTGAGTGTTACGGCTGTGTGTAATGTAAAGTGGGCGTTCTTATGTAGTGCTGAGTGTTACGGCTGTGTGTAATGTAAAGTGGGCGTTCTTATGTAGTGCTAAGTATTACGGCCGTGTGTAATGTAAAATGGGCGTTCTTATGTAGTGCTGAGTATTACGGCTGTGTGTAATGTAAAGTGGGCGTTTTTATGTAGTGCTGAGTGTTATAGCTGTGTGTAATGTAAAGTGGGCGTTCTTATGTAGTGCTGAGTGTTATGGCTGTGTGTAATGTAAAGTGGGCGTTCTTATGTAGTGCTGAGTGTTACGGCCGTGTGTAATGTAAAGTTGCCGTTATTATGTAGTGCTGAGTTTTACGGCCGTGTGTAATGTAAAGTGGACGTTCTTATGTAGTGCTGAGTGTTACGGCTGTGTGTAATGTAAAGTGGGCGTTCTTATGTAGTGCTGAGTGTTATGGCCGTGTGTAATGTAAAGTGGGCGTTCTTATGTAGTGCTGAGTGTTACGGCCGTGTGTAATGTAAAGTGGGCGTTCTTATGTAGTGCTGAGTGTTACGGCCGTGTGTAATGTAAAGTGGGCGTTCTTATGTAGTGCTGAGTGTTACGGTCGAGTGTAATGTAAAGTGGGCGTTCTTATGTAGTGGTGAGTGTTATGGCTGTGTGTAATGTAAAGTGGGCGTTCTTATGTAGTGCTGAGTGTGACGGCTGTGTGTAATGTAAAGAGGGCATTCTTATGTAGTGCTGAGTGTTACGGCTGTGTGTAATGTAAAGTGGGCGTTCTTATGTAGTGCTGAGTGTTACGGCTGTGTGTAATGTAAAGTGGGCGTTCTTATGTAGTGCTGAGTGTTACGGCCGTGTGTAATGTAAAGTGGGCATTCTTATGTAGAGCTGAGTATTACGGCTGTGTGTAATGTAAAGTGGGCATTCTTATGTAGAGCTGAGTATTACGGCCGTGTGTAATGTAAAGTGGGCATTCTTATGTAGAGCTGAGTATGACGGCTGTGTGTAATGTAAAGAGGGCGTTCTTATGTAGTGCTGAGTGCTACGGCTGTGTGTAATGTAAAGTGGGCGTTCTTATGTAGTGCTGAGTGTTACGGCTGTGTGTAATGTAAAGTGGGCGTTCTTATGTAGTGCTGAGTATTACGGCTGTGTGTAATGTAAAGTGGGCGTTCTTATGTAGTGCTGAGTGTGTCGGCTGTGTGTAATGTAAAGTGGCCGTTTTTATGTAGTGCTGAGTGCTACGGCTGTGTGTAATGTAAAGTGGGCGTTCTTATGTAGTGCTGAGTGTTACGGCCGTGTGTAATGTAAAGTGGGCGTTCTTATGTAGTGCTGAATGTTACGGCTGTGTGTAATGTAAAGTGGGCGTTCTTATGTAGTGCTGAGTATTACGGCCGTGTGTAATGTAAAATGGGCGTTCTTATGTAGTGCTGAGTATTACGGCTGTGTGTAATGTAAAGTGGGCGTTTTTATGTAGTGCTGAGTGTTACGGCTGTGTGTAATGTAAAGTGGGCGTTCTTATGTAGTGCTGAGTGTTACAGCTGTGTGTAATGTAAAGTGGGCGTTCTTATGTAGTGCTGAGTGTTACGGCTGTGTGTAATGTAAAGTGGGCGTTCTTATGTAGTGCTAAGTATTACGGCCGTGTGTAATGTAAAATGGGCGTTCTTATGTAGTGCTGAGTATTACGGCTGTGTGTAATGTAAAGTGGCCCTTTTTATGTAGTGCTGAGTGTTACGGCTGTGTGTAATGTAAAGTGGGCGTTGTTATGTAGTGCTGAGTGTTACGGCCGTGTGTAATGTAAAGTGTGCATTCTTAGGTAGAGCTGAGTATTACGGCTGTGTGTAATGTAAAGTGGGCATTCTTATGTAGAGCTGAGTATTACGGCGGTTCATAATGTAAAGTGGGCGTTCTTATGTAGTGCTGAGTGTTACGGCTGTGTGTAATGTAAAGTGGGCGTTCTTATGTAGTGCTCAGTGTTACGGCCGTGTGTAATGTAAAGTGGGCGTTCTTATGTAGTGCTGAGTGTTATGGCCGTGTGTAATGTAAAGTGGGCGTTCTTATGTAGTGCTTAGTGTTATGGCTGTGTGTAATGTAAAGGGGGCGTTATTATGTAGTGCTGAGTGTTACGGCTGTGTGTAATGTAAAGTGGGCGTTCTTATGTAGTGCTGAGTGTTACGGCCATGTGTAATGTAAAGTGGGCGTTCTAATGTAGTGCTGAGTGTTACGGCTATGTGTAATGTAAAGTGGGCGTTCTTATGTAGTGCTGAGTGTTACGGCTGTGTGTAATGTAAAGTGGGCGTTCTTATGTAGTGATGAGTGTTACGGCTGTGTGTAATGTAAAATGGGCGTTCTTATGTAGTGCTGAGTATTATGGCTGTGTGTAATGTAAAGTGGGCGTTTTTATGTAGTGCTGAGTGTTACGGCTGTGTGTAATGTAAAGTGGGCGTTCTTATGTAGTGCTGAGTGTTACGGCTGTGTGTAATGTAAAGTTGGCGTTCTTATGTAGTGCTGAGTTTTACGGCCGTGTGTAATGTAAAGTGGGCATTCTTATGTAGAGCTGAGTATTACGGCCATGTGTAATGTAAAGTGGGCATTCTTATGTAGAGCTGAGTATTACGGCTGTGTGTAATGTAAAGTGGGCATTCTTATGTAGGGCTGAGTGTTACGGCTGTGTGTAATGTAAAGTGGGCGTTCTTATGTAGTGCTGAGTGTTACAGCTGTGTGTAATGTAAAGTGGGCGTTCTTATGTAGTGCTGAGTGTTACGGCTGTGTGTAATGTAAAGTGGGCGTTCTTATGTAGTGCTAAGTATTACGGCCGTGTGTAATGTAAAATGGGCGTTCTTATGTAGTGCTGAGTATTACGGCTGTGTGTAATGTAAAGTGGCCCTTTTTATGTAGTGCTGAGTGTTACGGCTGTGTGTAATGTAAAGTGGGCGTTCTTATGTAGTGCTGAGTGTTACGGCCGTGTGTAATGTAAAGTGTGCATTCTTAGGTAGAGCTGAGTATTACGGCTGTGTGTAATGTAAAGTGGGCATTCTTATGTAGAGCTGAGTATTACGGCGGTTCATAATGTAAAGTGGGCGTTCTTATGTAGTGCTGAGTGTTACGGCTGTGTGTAATGTAAAGTGGGCGTTCTTATGTAGTGCTCAGTGTTACGGCCGTGTGTAATGTAAAGTGGGCGTTCTTATGTAGTGCTGAGTGTTATGGCCGTGTGTAATGTAAAGTGGGCGTTCTTATGTAGTGCTTAGTGTTATGGCTGTGTGTAATGTAAAGGGGGCGTTATTATGTAGTGCTGAGTGTTACGGCTGTGTGTAATGTAAAGTGGGCGTTCTTATGTAGTGCTGAGTGTTACGGCCATGTGTAATGTAAAGTGGGCGTTCTAATGTAGTGCTGAGTGTTACGGCTATGTGTAATGTAAAGTGGGCGTTCTTATGTAGTGCTGAGTGTTACGGCTGTGTGTAATGTAAAGTGGGCGTTCTTATGTAGTGATGAGTGTTACGGCTGTGTGTAATGTAAAATGGGCGTTCTTATGTAGTGCTGAGTATTACGGCTGTGTGTAATGTAAAGTGGGCGTTTTTATGTAGTGCTGAGTGTTACGGCTGTGTGTAATGTAAAGTGGGCGTTCTTATGTAGTGCTGAGTGTTACGGCTGTGTGTAATGTAAAGTTGGCGTTCTTATGTAGTGCTGAGTTTTACGGCCGTGTGTAATGTAAAGTGGGCATTCTTATGTAGAGCTGAGTATTACGGCCATGTGTAATGTAAAGTGGGCATTCTTATGTAGAGCTGAGTATTACGGCTGTGTGTAATGTAAAGTGGGCATTCTTATGTAGGGCTGAGTATTACGGCCGTGTGTAATGTAAAGTGGGCGTTCTTATGTAGGGCTGAGGATTACGGCCGTGTGTAATGTAAAGTGGGCGTTCTTATGTAGTGCTGAGTGTTACGGCTGTGTGTAATGTAAAGTGGGCGTTCTTATGTAGTGCTGAGTTTTACGGCCGTGTGTAATGTAAAATGGGCGTTCTTATGTAGTGCTGAGTATTACGGCTGTGTGTAATGTAAAGTGGGCGTTTTTATGTAGTGCTGAGTGTTATAGCTGTGTGTAATGTAAAGTGGGCGTTCTTATGTAGTGCTGAGTGTTATGGCTGTGTGTAATGTAAAGTGGGCCTTCTTATGTAGTGCTGTGTTTTAAGGCCGTGTGTAATGTAAAGTTGCCGTTTTTATGTAGTGCTGAGTGTTACGGCCGTGTGTAATGTAAAGTGGGCGTTCTTATTTAGTGCTGAGTGTTATGGCTGTGTGTAATGTAAAGTGGACGTTCTTATGTAGTGCTGAGTGTTACGGCTGTGTGTAATGTAAAGTGGGCGTTCTTATGTAGTGCTGAGTGCTACGGCTGTGTGTAATGTAAAGTGGGCGTTCTTATGTAGTGCTTAGTATTACGGCCGTGTGTAATGTAAAATGGGCATTCTTATGTAGTGCTGAGTATTACGGCTGTGTGTAATGTAAAGTGGGCGTTTTTATGTAGTGCTGAGTGTTACGGCTGTGTGTAATGTAAAGTGGGCGTTCTTATATAGTGCTGAGTGTTATGGCTGTGTGTAATGTAAAGTGGGCGTTCTTATGTAGTGCTGAGTGTTACGGCTGTGTGTAATGTAAAGTGGGCGTTCTTATGTAGTGCTGAGTGTTACGGCTGTGTGTAATGTAAAGTGAGCGTTCTTATGTAGTGCTGAGTGTTACGGCTGTGTGTAATGTAAAGTGGATGTTTTTATGTAGTGCTGAGTGTTACGGCCATGTGTAATGTAAAGTGGGCGTTCTAATGTAGTGCTGAGTGTTACGGCTGTGTGTAATGTAAAGTGGGCGTTCTTATGTAGTGCTGAGTGTTACGGCTGTGTGTAATGTAAAGTGGGCGTTCTTATGTCGTGATGAGTGTGTCAGCCGTGTATAATGTAAAGTGGACGTTCTTATGTAGTGCTGAGTGTTACGGCTGTGTGTAATGTAAAGTGGGCGTTCTTATGTAGTGCTGAGTGTTACTGCTGTGTGTAATGTAAAGTGGGCGTTCTTATGTAGTGCTGAGTGTTACGGCTGTGTGTAATGTAAAGTGGGCGTTTTAATGTAGTGCTGAGTGTTATGGCTGTGTGTAATGTAAAGTGGGCGTTCTTATATAGTGCTGAGTGTTATGGCTGTGTGTAATGTAAAGTGGGCGTTCTTATGTAGTGCTGAGTGTTACGGCCGTGTGTAATGTAAAGTGGGCGTTCTTATGTAGTTCTAAATGTTACGGCTGTGTGTAATGTAAAGTGGGCGTTCTTATGTAGTGCTGAGTGTTACGGCTGTGTGTAATGTAAAGTGAGCGTTCTTATGTAGTGCTGAGTGTTACGGCTGTGTGTAATGTAAAGTGGGCGTTCTTATGTAGTGCTGAGTGTTACGGCCATGTGTAATGTAAAGTGGGCATTCTAATGTAGTGCTGAGTGTTACGGCTGTGTGTAATGTAAAGTGGGCGTTCTTATGTAGTGCTGAGTGTTACGGCTGTGTGTAATGTAAAGTGGGCGTTCTTATGTAGTGATGAGTGTTACGGCTGTGTGTAATGTAAAATGGGCGTTCTTATGTAGTGCTGAGTATTACGGCTGTGTGTAATGTAAAGTGGGCGTTTTTATGTAGTGCTGAGTGTTATGGCTGTGTGTAATGTAAAGTGGGCGTTCTTATGTAGTGCTGAGTGTTACGGCTGTGTGTAATGTTAAGTGGGCATTCTTATGTAGGGCTGAGTATTACGGCCGTGTGTAATGTAAAGTGGGCGTTCTTATGTAGGACTGAGTATTACGGCCGTGTGTAATGTAAAGTGGGCGTTCTTATGTAGTGCTGAGTGTAACGGCTGTGTGTAATGTAAAGTGGGCGTTCTTATGTAGTGCTGAGTGTTACGGCTGTGTGTAATGTAAAGTGGGCGTTCTTATGTAGTGCTGAGTGTTACGGCTGTGTGTAATGTAAAGTGGGCGTTCTTATGTAGTGCTGAGTGCTACGGCCGTGTGTAATGTAAAGTGAGCGTTCTTATGTAGTGCTGAGTGTTACGGCCGTGTGTAATGTAAAGTGGGCGTTCTTATGTAGTGCTGAGTGTTACGGCCGTGTATAATGTAAAGTGGGCGTTCTTATGTAGTGCTTAGTGTTACGGCTGTGTGTAATGTAAAGGGGGCGTTCTTATGTAGTGCTGAGTGTTACGGCTGTGTGTAATGTAAAGTGGGCGTTCTTATGTAGTGCTGAGTGTTACGGCTGTGTGTAATGTAAAGTGGGAGTTCTTATGTAGTGCTGAGTGTTACGGCCGTGTGTAATGTAAAGTGAGCGTTCTTATGTAGTGCTGTGTGTTACGGCCGTGTGTAATGTAAAGTGGGCGTTCTTATGTAGTGCTGAGTGTTACGGCCGTGTGTAATGTAAAGTGGGCGTTCTTATGTAGTGCTTAGTGTTACGGCTGTGTGTAATGTAAAGGGGGCGTTCTTATGTAGTGCTGAGTGTTACGGCTGTGTGTAATGTAAAGTGGGCGTTCTTATGTAGTGCTGAGTGTTACGGCTGTGTGTAATATAAAGTGGGCGTTCTTATGTAGTGCTGAGTGTTACGGCTGTGTGTAATATAAAGTGGGCGTTCTTATGTAGAGCTGAGTGTTACGGCCGTGTGTAATGTAAAGTGGGCGTTCTTATGTAGTGCTGAGTGTTACGGCTGTGTGTAATGTAAAGTGGGCGTTCTTATGTGGTGCTGAGTGTTACGGCTGTGTGTAATGTAAAGTGGGCATTCTTATGTAGTGCTGAGTGTTATGGCTGTGTGTAATGTAAAGTGGGCGTTCTTATGTAGTGCTGAGTGTTACGGCTGTGTGTAATGTAAAGTGGGCGTTCTTATGTAGTGCTAAGTATTACGGCCGTGTGTAATGTAAAATGGGCGTTCTTATGTAGTGCTGAGTGTTACGGCTGTGTGTAATGTAAAGTGGGCGTTCTTATGTAGTGCTGAGTGCTACGGCTGTGTGTAATGTAAAGTGGGCGTTCTTATGTAGTGCTTAGTATTACGGCCGTGTGTAATGTAAAATGGGCGTTCTTATGTAGTGCTGAGTATTACGGCCGTGTGTAATGTAAAGTGGGCGTTTTTATGTAGTGCTGAGTGTTACGGCTGTGTGTAATGTAGAGTGGGCGTTCTTATATAGTGCTGAGTGTTATGGCTGTGTGTAATGTAAAGTGGGCGTTCTAATGTAGTGCTGAGTGTTACGGCTGTGTGTAATGTAAAGTGGGCGTTCTTATGTAGTGCTGAGTGTTACGGCTGTGTGTAATGTAAAGTGAGCATTCTTATGTAGTGCTGAGTGTTACGGCTGTGTGTAATGTAAAGTGGACGTTCTTATGTAGTGCTGAGTGTTACGGCCATGTGTAATGTAAAGTGGGCGTTCTAATGTAGTGCTGAGTGTTACGGCTGTGTGTAATGTAAAGTGGGCGTTCTTATGTAGTGCTGAGTGTTACGGCTGTGTGTAATGTAAAGTGGGCGTTCTTATGTCGTGATGAGTGTGTCAGCCATGTATAATGTAAAGTGGACGTTCTTATGTAGTGCTGAGTGTTACGGCTGTGTGTAATGTAAAGTGGGCGTTCTTATGTAGTGCTGAGTGTTACGGCTGTGTGTAATGTAAAGTGGGCGTTCTTATGTAGTGCTGAGTGTTACGGCTGTGTGTAATGTAAAGTGGGCGTTTTAATGTAGTGCTGAGTGTTATGGCTGTGTGTAATGTAAAGTGGGCGTTCTTATATAGTGCTGAGTGTTATGGCTGTGTGTAATGTAAAGTGGGCGTTCTTATGTAGTGCTGAGTGTTACGGCCGTGTGTAATGTAAAGTGGGCGTTCTTATGTAGTGCTGAGTGTTACGGCTGTGTGTAATGTAAAGTGGGCGTTCTTATGTAGTGCTGAGTGTTACGGCTGTGTGTAATGTAAAGTGAGCGTTCTTATGTAGTGCTGAGTGTTACGGCTGTGTGTAATGTAAAGTGGGCGTTCTTATGTAGTGCTGAGTGTTACGGCTGTGTGTAATGTAAAGTGGGCGTTCTTATGTAGTGATGAGTGTTACGGCTGTGTGTAATGTAAAATGGGCGTTCTTATGTAGTGCTGAGTATTACGGCTGTGTGTAATGTAAAGTGGGCGTTTTTATGTAGTGCTGAGTGTTATGGCTGTGTGTAATGTAAAGTGGGCGTTCTTATGTAGTGCTGAGTGTTACGGCTGTGTGTAATGTAAAGTGGGCATTCTTATGTAGGGCTGAGTATTACGGCCGTCTGTAATGTAAAGTGGGCGTTCTTATGTAGGGCTGAGTATTACGGCCGTGTGTAATGTAAAGTGGGCGTTCTTATGTAGTGCTGAGTGTAACGGCTGTGTGTAATGTAAAGTGGGCGTTCTTATGTAGTGCTGAGTGTTACGGCTGTGTGTAATGTAAAGTGGGCGTTCTTATGTAGTGCTGAGTGTTATGGCTGTGAGTAATGTAAAGTGGGCGTTCTTATGTAGTGCTGAGTGCTACGGCCGTGTGTAATGTAAAGTGAGCGTTCTTATGTAGTGCTGAGTGTTACGGCCGTGTGTAATGTAAAGTGGGCGTTCTTATGTAGTGCTGAGTGTTACGGCCGTGTGTAATGTAAAGTGGGCGTTCTTATGTAGTGCTTAGTGTTACGGCTGTGTGTAATGTAAAGGGGGCGTTCTTATGTAGTGCTGAGTGTTACGGCTGTGTGTAATGTAAAGTGGGCGTTCTTATGTAGTGCTGAGTGTTACGGCTGTGTGTAATATAAAGTGGGTGTTCTTATGTAGTGCTGAGTGTTACGGCCGTGTGTAATGTAAAGTGAGCGTTTTTATGTAGTGCTGAGTGTTACGGCTGTGTGTAATGTAAAGTGGGCGTCCTTATGTAGTGCTGAGTGTTACCGCCGTGTGTAATGTAAAGTGGGCGTTCTTATGTAGTGCTTAGTGTTACGGCTGTGTGTAATATAAAGTGGGCGTTCTTATGTAGTGCTGAGTGTTACGGCCGTGTGTAATGTTAAGTGGGCGTTCTTATGTAGTGCTGAGTGTTTCGGCTGTGTGTAATGTAAAGTGGGCATTCTTATGTAGTGCTGAGTGTTACGGCTGTGTGTAATGTAAAGTGGGCATTCTTATGTAGTGCTGAGTGTTACGGCTGTGTGTAATGTAAAGTGGGCGTTCTTATGTAGTGCTGAGTGTTACGGCTGTGTGTAATGTAAAGTGGGCGTTCTTATGTAGTGCTAAGTATTACGGCCGTGTGTAATGTAAAATGGGCGTTCTTATGTAGTGCTGAGTATTACGGCTGTGTGTAATGTAAAGTGGGCGTTTTTATGTAGTGCTGAGTGTTATAGCTGTGTGTAATGTAAAGTGGGCGTTCTTATGTAGTGCTGAGTGTTATGGCTGTGTGTAATGTAAAGTGGGCGTTCTTATGTAGTGCTGAGTGTTACGGCCGTGTGTAATGTAAAGTTGCCGTTATTATGTAGTGCTGAGTTTTACGGCCGTGTGTAATGTAAAGTGGACGTTCTTATGTAGTGCTGAGTGTTACGGCTGTGTGTAATGTAAAGTGGGCATTCTTATGTAGTGCTGAGTGTTATGGCCGTGTGTAATGTAAAGTGGGCGTTCTTATGTAGTGCTGAGTGTTACGGCCGTGTGTAATGTAAAGTGGGCGTTCTTATGTAGTGCTGAGTGTTACGGCCATGTGTAATGTAAAGTGGGCGTTCTTATGTAGTGCTGAGTGTTACGGTCGAGTGTAATGTAAAGTGGGCGTTCTTATGTAGTGGTGAGTGTTATGGCTGTGTGTAATGTAAAGTGGGCGTTCTTATGTAGTGCTGAGTGTGACGGCTGTGTGTAATGTAAAGAGGGCATTCTTATGTAGTGCTGAGTGTTACGGCTGTGTGTAATGTAAAGTGGGCGTTCTTATGTAGTGCTGAGTGTTACGGCTGTGTGTAATGTAAAGTGGGCGTTCTTATGTAGTGCTGAGTGTTACGGCCGTGTGTAATGTAAAGTGGGCATTCTTATGTAGAGCTGAGTATTACGGCTGTGTGTAATGTAAAGTGGGCATTCTTATGTAGAGCTGAGTATTACGGCCGTGTGTAATGTAAAGTGGGCATTCTTATGTAGAGCTGAGTATGACGGCTGTGTGTAATGTAAAGAGGGCGTTCTTATGTAGTGCTGAGTGCTACGGCTGTGTGTAATGTAAAGTGGGCGTTCTTATGTAGTGCTGAGTGTTACGGCTGTGTGTAATGTAAAGTGGGCGTTCTTATGTAGTGCTGAGTATTACGGCTGTGTGTAATGTAAAGTGGGCGTTCTTATGTAGTGCTGAGTGTGTCGGCTGTGTGTAATGTAAAGTGGCCGTTTTTATGTAGTGCTGAGTGCTACGGCTGTGTGTAATGTAAAGTGGGCGTTCTTATGTAGTGCTGAGTGTTACGGCCGTGTGTAATGTAAAGTGGGCGTTCTTATGTAGTGCTGAATGTTACGGCTGTGTGTAATGTAAAGTGGGCGTTCTTATGTAGTGCTGAGTATTACGGCCGTGTGTAATGTAAAATGGGCGTTCTTATGTAGTGCTGAGTATTACGGCTGTGTGTAATGTAAAGTGGGCGTTTTTATGTAGTGCTGAGTGTTACGGCTGTGTGTAATGTAAAGTGGGCGTTCTTATGTAGTGCTGAGTGTTACAGCTGTGTGTAATGTAAAGTGGGCGTTCTTATGTAGTGCTGAGTGTTACGGCTGTGTGTAATGTAAAGTGGGCGTTCTTATGTAGTGCTAAGTATTACGGCCGTGTGTAATGTAAAATGGGCGTTCTTATGTAGTGCTGAGTATTACGGCTGTGTGTAATGTAAAGTGGCCCTTTTTATGTAGTGCTGAGTGTTACGGCTGTGTGTAATGTAAAGTGGGCGTTCTTATGTAGTGCTGAGTGTTACGGCCGTGTGTAATGTAAAGTGTGCATTCTTAGGTAGAGCTGAGTATTACGGCTGTGTGTAATGTAAAGTGGGCATTCTTATGTAGAGCTGAGTATTACGGCGGTTCATAATGTAAAGTGGGCGTTCTTATGTAGTGCTGAGTGTTACGGCTGTGTGTAATGTAAAGTGGGCGTTCTTATGTAGTGCTCAGTGTTACGGCCGTGTGTAATGTAAAGTGGGCGTTCTTATGTAGTGCTGAGTGTTATGGCCGTGTGTAATGTAAAGTGGGCGTTCTTATGTAGTGCTTAGTGTTATGGCTGTGTGTAATGTAAAGGGGGCGTTATTATGTAGTGCTGAGTGTTACGGCTGTGTGTAATGTAAAGTGGGCGTTCTTATGTAGTGCTGAGTGTTACGGCCATGTGTAATGTAAAGTGGGCGTTCTAATGTAGTGCTGAGTGTTACGGCTATGTGTAATGTAAAGTGGGCGTTCTTATGTAGTGCTGAGTGTTACGGCTGTGTGTAATGTAAAGTGGGCGTTCTTATGTAGTGATGAGTGTTACGGCTGTGTGTAATGTAAAATGGGCGTTCTTATGTAGTGCTGAGTATTACGGCTGTGTGTAATGTAAAGTGGGCGTTTTTATGTAGTGCTGAGTGTTACGGCTGTGTGTAATGTAAAGTGGGCGTTCTTATGTAGTGCTGAGTGTTACGGCTGTGTGTAATGTAAAGTTGGCGTTCTTATGTAGTGCTGAGTTTTTCGGCCGTGTGTAATGTAAAGTGGGCATTCTTATGTAGAGCTGAGTATTACGGCCATGTGTAATGTAAAGTGGGCATTCTTATGTAGAGCTGAGTATTACGGCTGTGTGTAATGTAAAGTGGGCATTCTTATGTAGGGCTGAGTATTACGGCCGTGTGTAATGTAAAGTGGGCGTTCTTATGTAGTGCTGAGTGTTACGGCTGTGTGTAATGTAAAGTGGGCGTTCTTATGTAGTGCTGAGTTTTACGGCCGTGTGTAATGTAAAATGGGCGTTCTTATGTAGTGCTGAGTATTACGGCTGTGTGTAATGTAAAGTGGGCGTTTTTATGTAGTGCTGAGTGTTATAGCTGTGTGTAATGTAAAGTGGGCGTTCTTATGTAGTGCTGAGTGTTATGGCTGTGTGTAATGTAAAGTGGGCCTTCTTATGTAGTGCTGTGTTTTAAGGCCGTGTGTAATGTAAAGTTGCCGTTTTTATGTAGTGCTGAGTGTTACGGCCGTGTGTAATGTAAAGTGGGCGTTCTTATGTAGTGCTGAGTGTTATGGCTGTGTGTAATGTAAAGTGGACGTTCTTATGTAGTGCTGAGTGTGACGGCTGTGTGTAATGTAAAGTGGGCGTTCTTATGTAGTGCTGAGTGTGACGGCTGTGTGTAATGTAAAGAGGGCATTCTTATGTTGTGCTGAGTGTTACGGCTGTGTGTAATGTAAAGTGGGCGTTCTTATGTAGTGCTGAGTGTTACGGCCGTGTGTAATGTAAAGTGGGCGTTCTTATGTAGTGCTGAGTATTACGGCTGTGTGTAATGTAAAGTGGGCATTCTTATGTAGAGCTGAGTATTACGGCCGTGTGTAATGTAAAGAGGGCGTTCTTATGTAGTGCTGACTGCTACGGCTGTGTGTAATATAAAGTGGGCGTTCTTATGTAGTGCTGAGTGTTACGGCTGTGTGTAATGTAAAGTGGGCGTTCTTATGTAGTGCTGAGTATTACGGCTGTGTGTAATGTAAAGTGGGCGTTCTTATGTAGTGCTGAGTGTGTCGGCTGTGTGTAATGTAAAGTGGGCGTTCTTATGTAGTGCTGAGTGTTACGGCTGTGTGTAATGTAAAGTGGGCGTTCTTATGTAGTGCTGAGTATTACGGCTGTGTGTAATGTAAAGTGGGCGTTCTTATGTAGTGCTGAGTGTGTCGGCTGTGTGTAATGTAAAGTGGCCGTTTTTATGTAGTGCTGAGTGCTACGGCTGTGTGTAATGTAAAGTGGGCGTTCTTATGTAGTGCTGAGTGTTACGGCCGTGTGTAATGTAAAGTGGGCGTTCTTATGTAGTGCTGAATGTTACGGCTGTGTAATGTAAAGTGGGCGTTCTTATGTAGTGCTGAGTATTACGGCCGTGTGTAATGTAAAATGGGCGTTCTTATGTAGTGCTGAGTATTACGGCTGTGTGTAATGTAAAGTGGGTGTTTTTATGTAGTGCTGTGTGTTACGGCTGTGTGTAATGTAAAGTGGGCGTTCTTATGTAGTGCTGAGTGTTACTGCTGTGTGTAATGTAAAGTGGGCGTTCTTATGTAGTGCTGAGTGTTACGGCTGTGTGTAATGTAAAGTGGGCGTTCTTATGTAGTGCTAAGTATTACGGCCGTGTGTAATGTAAAATGGGCGTTCTTATGTAGTGCTGAGTATTACGGCTGTGTGTAATGTAAAGTGGCCCTTTTTATGTAGTGCTGAGTGTTACGGCTGTGTGTAATGTAAAGTGGGTGTTCTTATGTAGTGCTGAGTGTTACGGCCGTGTGTAATGTAAAGTGGGCATTCTTAGGTAGAGCTGAGTATTACGGCTGTGTGTAATGTAAAGTGGGCATTCTTATGTAGAGCTGAGTATTACGGCGGTGTGTAATGTAAAGTGGGCGTTCTTATGTAGTGCTGAGTGTTACGGCTGTGTGTAATGTAAAGTGGGCGTTCTTATGTAGTGCTGAATGTTACGGATGTGTGTAATGTAAAGTGGGCGTTCTTATTTAGTGCTGAGTGTTACGGCTGTGTGTAATGTAAAGTGGGCGTTCTTATGTAGTGCTGAGTGTTATGGCCGTGTGTAATGTAAAGTGAGCATTCTTATGTAGTGCTGAGTGTTACGGCCGTGTGTAATGTAAAGTGGGCGTTCTTATGTAGTGCTGAGTGTTACGGCCGTGTGTAATGTAAAGTGGGCGTTCTTATGTAGTGCTTAGTGTTATGGCTGTGTGTAATGTAAAGGGGGCGTTCTTATGTAGTGCTGTGTGTTACGGCTGTGTGTAATGTAAAGTGGGCGTTCTTATGTAGTGCTGAGTGTTACGGCCATGTGTAATGTAAAGTGGGCGTTCTAATGTAGTGCTGAGTGTTACGGCTGTGTGTAATGTAAAGTGGGCATTCTTATGTAGTGCTGAGTGTTACGGCTGTGTGTAATGTAAAGTGGGCGTTCTTATGTAGTGCTGAGTGTTACGGCCGTGTGTAATGTAAAGTGGGCATTCTTATGTAGAGCTGAGTATTATGGCCATGTGTAATGTAAAGTGGGCATTCTTATGTAGAGCTGAGTATTACGGCTGTGTGTAATGTAAAGTGGGCATTCTAATGTAGGGCTGAGTATTACGGCCGTGTGTAATGTAAAGTGGGCGTTCTTATGTAGGGCTGAGGATTACGGCCGTGTGTAATGTAAAGTGGGCGTTGTTATGTAGTGCTGAGTGTTACGGCTGTGTGTAATGTAAAGTGGGCGTTCTTATGTAGTGCTGAGTTTTACGGCCGTGTGTAATGTAAAGTTGCCGTTTTTATGTAGTGCTGAGTGTTACGGCCGTGTGTAATGTAAAGTGGGCGTTTTCATGTAGTGCTGAGTGTTACGGCTGTGTGTAAAGTAAAGTGGGCGTTCTTATGTAGTGCTGAGTGTTACGGCTGTGTGTAATGTAAAGTGGGCGTTCTTATGTAGTGCTGAGTGTTACAGCTGTGTGTAATGTAAAGTGAGCGTTCTTATGTAGTGCTGAGTGTTACGGCCATGTGTAATGTAAAGTGGGCGTTCTTATGTAGTGCTGAGTGTTACGGCTCTGTGTAATGTAAAGTGGGCGTTCTTATGTAGTGCTGAGTGTTACGGCTGTGTGTAATGTAAAGTGGGTGTTCTTATGTAGTGCTGAGTGTTACGGCCGTGTGTAATGTAAAGTGGGCGTTCTTATGTAGTGCTGAGTGTTACGGGTGTGTTTAATGTAAAGTGGGCGTTCTTATGTAGTGCTGAGTGTTACGGCTGTGTGTAATGTAAAGTTGGCGTTCTTATGTAGTGCTGAGTTTTTCGGCCGTGTGTAATGTAAAGTGGGCATTCTTATGTAGAGCTGAGTATTACGGCCATGTGTAATGTAAAGTGGGCATTCTTATGTAGAGCTGAGTATTACGGCTGTGTGTAATGTAAAGTGGGCATTCTTATGTAGGGCTGAGTATTACGGCCGTGTGTAATGTAAAGTGGGCGTTCTTATGTAGTGCTGAGTGTTACGGCTGTGTGTAATGTAAAGTGGGCGTTCTTATGTAGTGCTGAGTTTTACGGCCGTGTGTAATGTAAAATGGGCGTTCTTATGTAGTGCTGAGTATTACGGCTGTGTGTAATGTAAAGTGGGCGTTTTTATGTAGTGCTGAGTGTTATAGCTGTGTGTAATGTAAAGTGGGCGTTCTTATGTAGTGCTGAGTGTTATGGCTGTGTGTAATGTAAAGTGGGCCTTCTTATGTAGTGCTGTGTTTTAAGGCCGTGTGTAATGTAAAGTTGCCGTTTTTATGTAGTGCTGAGTGTTACGGCCGTGTGTAATGTAAAGTGGGCGTTCTTATGTAGTGCTGAGTGTTATGGCTGTGTGTAATGTAAAGTGGACGTTCTTATGTAGTGCTGAGTGTGACGGCTGTGTGTAATGTAAAGTGGGCGTTCTTATGTAGTGCTGAGTGTGACGGCTGTGTGTAATGTAAAGAGGGCATTCTTATGTTGTGCTGAGTGTTACGGCTGTGTGTAATGTAAAGTGGGCGTTCTTATGTAGTGCTGAGTGTTACGGCCGTGTGTAATGTAAAGTGGGCGTTCTTATGTAGTGCTGAGTATTACGGCTGTGTGTAATGTAAAGTGGGCATTCTTATGTAGAGCTGAGTATTACGGCCGTGTGTAATGTAAAGAGGGCGTTCTTATGTAGTGCTGACTGCTACGGCTGTGTGTAATATAAAGTGGGCGTTCTTATGTAGTGCTGAGTGTTACGGCTGTGTGTAATGTAAAGTGGGCGTTCTTATGTAGTGCTGAGTATTACGGCTGTGTGTAATGTAAAGTGGGCGTTCTTATGTAGTGCTGAGTGTGTCGGCTGTGTGTAATGTAAAGTGGGCGTTCTTATGTAGTGCTGAGTGTTACGGCTGTGTGTAATGTAAAGTGGGCGTTCTTATGTAGTGCTGAGTATTACGGCTGTGTGTAATGTAAAGTGGGCGTTCTTATGTAGTGCTGAGTGTGTCGGCTGTGTGTAATGTAAAGTGGCCGTTTTTATGTAGTGCTGAGTGCTACGGCTGTGTGTAATGTAAAGTGGGCGTTCTTATGTAGTGCTGAGTGTTACGGCCGTGTGTAATGTAAAGTGGGCGTTCTTATGTAGTGCTGAATGTTACGGCTGTGTAATGTAAAGTGGGCGTTCTTATGTAGTGCTGAGTATTACGGCCGTGTGTAATGTAAAATGGGCGTTCTTATGTAGTGCTGAGTATTACGGCTGTGTGTAATGTAAAGTGGGTGTTTTTATGTAGTGCTGTGTGTTACGGCTGTGTGTAATGTAAAGTGGGCGTTCTTATGTAGTGCTGAGTGTTACTGCTGTGTGTAATGTAAAGTGGGCGTTCTTATGTAGTGCTGAGTGTTACGGCTGTGTGTAATGTAAAGTGGGCGTTCTTATGTAGTGCTAAGTATTACGGCCGTGTGTAATGTAAAATGGGCGTTCTTATGTAGTGCTGAGTATTACGGCTGTGTGTAATGTAAAGTGGCCCTTTTTATGTAGTGCTGAGTGTTACGGCTGTGTGTAATGTAAAGTGGGTGTTCTTATGTAGTGCTGAGTGTTACGGCCGTGTGTAATGTAAAGTGGGCATTCTTAGGTAGAGCTGAGTATTACGGCTGTGTGTAATGTAAAGTGGGCATTCTTATGTAGAGCTGAGTATTACGGCGGTGTGTAATGTAAAGTGGGCGTTCTTATGTAGTGCTGAGTGTTACGGCTGTGTGTAATGTAAAGTGGGCGTTCTTATGTAGTGCTGAATGTTACGGATGTGTGTAATGTAAAGTGGGCGTTCTTATTTAGTGCTGAGTGTTACGGCTGTGTGTAATGTAAAGTGGGCGTTCTTATGTAGTGCTGAGTGTTATGGCCGTGTGTAATGTAAAGTGAGCATTCTTATGTAGTGCTGAGTGTTACGGCCGTGTGTAATGTAAAGTGGGCGTTCTTATGTAGTGCTGAGTGTTACGGCCGTGTGTAATGTAAAGTGGGCGTTCTTATGTAGTGCTTAGTGTTATGGCTGTGTGTAATGTAAAGGGGGCGTTCTTATGTAGTGCTGTGTGTTACGGCTGTGTGTAATGTAAAGTGGGCGTTCTTATGTAGTGCTGAGTGTTACGGCCATGTGTAATGTAAAGTGGGCGTTCTAATGTAGTGCTGAGTGTTACGGCTGTGTGTAATGTAAAGTGGGCATTCTTATGTAGTGCTGAGTGTTACGGCTGTGTGTAATGTAAAGTGGGCGTTCTTATGTAGTGCTGAGTGTTACGGCCGTGTGTAATGTAAAGTGGGCATTCTTATGTAGAGCTGAGTATTATGGCCATGTGTAATGTAAAGTGGGCATTCTTATGTAGAGCTGAGTATTACGGCTGTGTGTAATGTAAAGTGGGCATTCTAATGTAGGGCTGAGTATTACGGCCGTGTGTAATGTAAAGTGGGCGTTCTTATGTAGGGCTGAGGATTACGGCCGTGTGTAATGTAAAGTGGGCGTTGTTATGTAGTGCTGAGTGTTACGGCTGTGTGTAATGTAAAGTGGGCGTTCTTATGTAGTGCTGAGTTTTACGGCCGTGTGTAATGTAAAGTTGCCGTTTTTATGTAGTGCTGAGTGTTACGGCCGTGTGTAATGTAAAGTGGGCGTTTTCATGTAGTGCTGAGTGTTACGGCTGTGTGTAAAGTAAAGTGGGCGTTCTTATGTAGTGCTGAGTGTTACGGCTGTGTGTAATGTAAAGTGGGCGTTCTTATGTAGTGCTGAGTGTTACAGCTGTGTGTAATGTAAAGTGAGCGTTCTTATGTAGTGCTGAGTGTTACGGCCATGTGTAATGTAAAGTGGGCGTTCTTATGTAGTGCTGAGTGTTACGGCTCTGTGTAATGTAAAGTGGGCGTTCTTATGTAGTGCTGAGTGTTACGGCTGTGTGTAATGTAAAGTGGGTGTTCTTATGTAGTGCTGAGTGTTACGGCCGTGTGTAATGTAAAGTGGGCGTTCTTATGTAGTGCTGAGTGTTACGGGTGTGTTTAATGTAAAGTGGGCGTTCTTATGTAGTGATGAGTGTGTCGGCCGTGTATAATGTAAAGTGGACGTTCTTATGTAGTGCTGAGTGTTACGGCTGTGTGTAATGTAAACTGGGCGTTCTTATGTAGTGCTGAGTATTACGGCTGTGTGTAATGTAAAGTGGGCGTTCTTATGTAGTGCTGAGTGTTACGGCTGTGTGTAATGTAAAGTGGGCGTTCTTATGTAGTGCTGAGTGTTACGGCCGTGTGTAATGTAAAGTGTGTGTTCTTATGTAGTGCTGAGTGTTACGGCCGTGTGTAAAGTAAAGTGGGCGTTCTTATGTAGTGCTGAGTGTTACGGCCGTGTGTAATGTAAAGTGGGCGTTCTTATGTAGTGCTGAGTGTTACGGCTGTGTGTAATTTAAAGTGGGCATTCTTATGTAGTGCTGAGTGTTACGGCTGTGTGTAATGTAAAGTGGGCGTTCTTATGTAGTGCTGAGTGTTACGGCTGTGTGTAATGGAAAGTGGGCGTTCTTATGTAGTGCTGAGTGTTACGGCTTTGTGTAATGTAAAGTGGGCGTTCTTATGTAGTGCTGAGTGTAACGGCTGTGTGTAATGTAAAGTGGGCGTTCTTATGTAGTGCTGAGTGTTACGGCTGTGTGTAATGTAAAGTGGGCGTTCTTATGTAGTGCTGAGTGTTACGGCTGTGTGTAATGTAAACTGGGCGTTCTTATGTAGTGCTGAGTGTTATGGCTGTGTGTAATGTAAAGTGGCCGTTCTTATGTAGTGCTGAGTGTTACGGCTGTGTGTAATGTAAAGTGGGCGTTCTTATGTAGTGCTGAGTGTTACGGCTGTGTGTAATGTAAAGTGGGCGTTCTTATGTAGTGCTGAGTATTAACGGCTGTGTGTAATGTAAAGTGGGCGTTCTTATGTAGTGCTGAGTGTTACGGCTGTGTGTAATGTAAAGTGGGCGTTCTTATGTAGTGCTGAGTATTATGGCTGTGTGTAATGTAAAGTGGGCGTTCTTATGTGGTGCTGAGTGTTACGGCTGTGTGTAATGTAAATAGGGCGTTCTTATGCAGTGCTGAGTGTTACGGCTGTGTGTAATGTAAAGTGGGCGTTCTTATGTAGTGCTGAGTGTTACGGCTGTGTGTAATGTAAAGTGGGCATTCTTATGTAGTGCTGAGTGTTACGGCCGTGTGTAATGTAAAGTGGGCGTTCTTATGTAGTGCTGAGTGTTACGGCTGTGTGTAATGTAAAGTGGGCGTTCTTATGTAGTGCTGAGTGTTACGGCCGTGTGTAATGTATAGTGGGCGTTCTTATGTAGAGCTGAGTATTACGGCTGTGTGTAATGTAAAGAGGGTGTTCTTATGTAGTGCTGAGTGCTACGGCTGTGTGTAATGTAAAGTGGGCGTTCTTATGTAGTGCTGAGTGTTACGGCTGTGTGTAATGTAAAGTGGGCGTTCTTATGTAGTGCTGAGTATTACGGCTGTGTGTAATGTAAAGTGGGCGTTCTTATGTAGTGCTGAGTGTTACGGCTGTGTGTAATGTAAAGTGGGCGTTCTTATGTAGTGCTGAGTGTTACGGCTGTGTGTAATGTAAAGTGGGCATTCTTATGTAGTGCTGAGTGTTACGGCCGTGTGTAATGTAAAGTGGGCGTTCTTATGTAGTGCTGAGTGTTACGGCTGTGTGTAATGTAAAGTGGGCGTTCTTATGTAGTGCTGAGTGTTACGGCCGTGTGTAATGTAAAGTGGGCGTTCTTATGTAGAGCTGAGTATTACGGCTGTGTGTAATGTATAGAGGGTGTTCTTATGTAGTGCTGAGTGCTACGGCTGTGTGTAATGTAAAGTGGGCGTTCTTATGTAGTGCTGAGTGTTAAGGCTGTGTGGAATGTAAAGTGGGCGTTCTTATGTAGTGCTGAGTGTTACGGCTGTGTGTAATGTAAAGTGAGTGTTCTTATGTAGTGCTGAGTGTTACGGCTGTGTGTAATGTAAAGTGAGTGTTCTTATTTAGAGCTGAGTATTACGGCTGTTTGTAATGTAATGTGAGCGTTTTTTTGTAGTGCTGAGTGTTACGGCTGTGTGTAATGTAAAGTGGGCATTCTTATGTAGTGCTGAGTGTTATGGCTGTGTGTAATGTAAAGTGGGCCTTCTTATGTAGTGCTGAGTTTTAAGGCCGTGTGTAATGTAAAGTTGCCTTTTTTATGTAGTGCTGAGTGTTACGGCCGTGTGTAATGTAAAGTGGGTGTTCTTATGTAGTGCTGAGTGTTACGGCTGTGTGTAAAGTAAAGTGGGCGTTCTTATGTAGTGCTGAGTGTTACGGCTGTGTGTAATGTAAAGTGGGCGTTCTTATGTAGTGCTGAGTGTTACGGCTGTGTGTAATGTAAAGTGGGCGTTCTTATGTAGTGCTGAGTGTTACTGCCATGTGTAATGTAAAGTGGGCGTTCTTATGTAGTGCTGAGTGTTACGGCTCTGTGTAATGTAAAGTGGGCGTTCTTATGTAGTGCTGAGTGTTACGGCTGTGTGTAATGTAAAGTGGGTGTTCTTATGTAGTGCTGAGTGTTACGGCCGTGTGTATTGTAAAGTTGGCGTTCTTATGTAGTGCTGAGTGTTACGGGTGTGTTTAATGTAAAGTGGGCGTTCTTATGTAGTGATGAGTGTGTCGGCCGTGTATAATGTAAAGTGGACGTTCTTATGTAGTGCTGAGTGTTACGGCTGTGTGTAATGTAAAGTGGGCGTTCTTATGTAGTGCTTAGTGTTACGGCTGTGTGTAATGTAAAGTTTGTGTTCTTATGTAGTGCTGAGTGTTACGGCTGTGTGTAATGTAAAGTGGGCGTTATTATGTAGTGCTGAGTGTTACGGCCGTGTGTAATGTAAAGTGTGTGTTCTTATGTAGTGCTGAGTGTTACGGCCGTGTGTAAAGTAAAGTGGGCGTTCTTATGTAGTGATGAGTGTTACGGCTGTGTGTAATGTAAAATGGGCGTTCTTATGTAGTGCTGAGTAGTACGGCTGTGTGTAATGTAAAGTGGGCGTTTTTATGTAGTGCTGAGTGTTACGGCTGTGTGTAATGTAAAGTGGGCATTCTTATGTAGTGCTGAGTGTTACGGCTGTGTGTAATGTAAAGTGGGCATTCTTATGTAGTGCTGAGTGTTACGGCCGTGTGTATGTAAAGTGGGCATTCTTATGTAGAGCTGAGTATTACGGCCATGTGTAATGTAAAGTGGGCATTCTTATGTAGAGCTGAGTATTACGGCTGTGTGTAATGTAAAGTGGGCATTCTTATGTAGGGCTGAGTATTACGGCCGTGTGTAATGTAAAGTGGGCGTTCTTATGTAGGGCTGAGGATTACGGCCGTGTGTAATGTAAAGTGGGCGTTCTTATGTAGTGCTGAGTGTTACGGCTGTGTGTAATGTAAAGTGGGCGTTCTTATGTAGTGCTGAGTGTTACGGCTGTGTGTAATGTAAAGTGGGCGTTTTTATGTAGTGCTAAGTATTACGGCCGTGTGTAATGTAAAATGGGCGTTCTTATGTAGTGCTGAGTATTACGGCTGTGTGTAATGTAAAGTGGCCCTTTTTATGTAGTGCTGAGTGTTAAGGCTGTGTGTAATGTAAAGTGGGCGTTCTTATGTAGTGCTGAGTGTTACGGCCGTGTGTAATGTAAAGTGGGCATTCTTAGGTAGAGCTGAGTATTACGGCTGTGTGTAATGTAAAGTGGGCATTCTTATGTAGAGCTGAGTATTACGGCGGTGTGTAATGTAAAGTGGGCGTTCTTATGTAGTGCTGAGTGTTACGGCTGTGTGTAATGTAAAGTGGGCGTTCTTATGTAGTGCTGAATGTTACGGCTGTGTGTAATGTAAAGTGGGCGTTCTTATTTAGTGCTGAGTGTTACGGCTGTGTGTAATGTAAAGTGGGCGTTCTTATGTAGTGCTGAGTGTTATGGCCGTGTGTAATGTAAAGTGAGCGTTCTTATGTAGTGCTGAGTGTTACGGCCGTGTGTAATGTAAAGTGGGCGTTCTTATGTAGTGCTGAGTGTTACGGCCGTGTGTAATGTAAAGTGGGCGTTCTTATGTAGTGCTTAGTGTTATGGCTGTGTGTAATGTAAAGGGGGCGTTCTTATGTAGTGCTGAGTGTTACGGCTGTGTGTAATGTAAAGTGGGCGTTCTTATGTAGTGCTGAGTGTTACGGCCATGTGTAATGTAAAGTGGGCGTTCTAATGTAGTGCTGAGTGTTACGGCTGTGTGTACTGTAAAGTGGGCGTTCTTATGTAGTGCTGAGTGTTACGGCTGTGTGTAATGTAAAGTGGGCGTTCTTATGTAGTGATGAGTGTTACGGCTGTGTGTAATGTAAAATGGGCGTTCTTATGTAGTGCTGAGTATTACGGCTGTGTGTAATGTAAAGTGGGCGTTTTCATGTAGTGCTGAGTGTTACGGCTGTGTGTAATGTAAAGTGGGCATTCTTATGTAGTGCTGAGTGTTACGGCCATGTGTAATGTAAAGTGGGCGTTCTAATGTAGTGCTGAGTGTTACGGCTGTGTGTACTGTAAAGTGGGCGTTCTTATGTAGTGCTGAGTGTTACGGCTGTGTGTAATGTAAAGTTGGCGTTCTTATGTAGTGCTGAGTGTTGCGGGTGTGTTTAATGTAAAGTGGGCGTTCTTATGTAGTGATGAGTGTGTCGGCCGTGTATAATGTAAAGTGGACGTTCTTATGTAGTGCTGAGTGTTACGGCTGTGTGTAATGTAAAGTGGGCGTTCTTATGTAGTGCTGAGTATTACGGCTGTGTGTAATGTAAAGTGGGCGTTCTTATGTAGTGCTGAGTGTTACGGCTGTGTGTAATGTAAAGTGGGCGTTCTTATGTAGTGCTGAGTGTTACGGCCGTGTGTAATGTAAATTGTGTGTTCTTATGTAGTGCTGAGTGTTACGGCCGTGTGTAAAGTAAAGTGGGCATTCTTATGTAGTGCTGAGTGTTACGGCCGTGTGTTATGTAAAGTGGGCGTTCTTATGTAGTGCTGAGTGTTACGGCTGTGTGTAATTTAAAGTGGGCATTCTTATGTAGTGCTGAGTGTTACGGCTGTGTGTAATGTAAAGTGGGCGTTCTTATGTAGTGCTGAGTGTTACGGCTGTGTGTAATGGAAAGTGGGCGTTCTTATGTAGTGCTGAGTGTTACGGCTTTGTGTAATGTAAAGTGGGCGTTCTTATGTAGTGCTGAGTGTTACGGCTGTGTGTAATGTAAAGTGGGCGTTCTTATGTAGTGCTGAGTGTTACGGCTGTGTGTAATGTAAAGTGGGCGTTCTTATGTAGTGCTGAGTGTTACGGCTGTGTGTAATGTAAACTGGGCGTTCTTATGTAGTGCTGAGTGTTATGGCTGTGTGTAATGTAAAGTGGCCGTTCTTATGTAGTGCTGAGTGTTACGGCTGTGTGTAATGTAAAGTGGGCGTTCTTATGTAGTGCTGAGTGTTACGGCTGTGTGTAATGTAAAGTGGGCGTTCTTATGTAGTGCTGAGTATTACGGCTGTGTGTAATGTAAAGTGGGCGTTCTTATGTAGTGCTGAGTGTTACGGCTGTGTGTAATGTAAAGTGGGCGTTCTTATGTAGTGCTGAGTATTATGGCTGTGTGTAATGTAAAGTGGGCGTTCTTATGTGGTGCTGAGTGTTACGGCTGTGTGTAATGTAAATAGGGCGTTCTTATGCAGTGCTGAGTGTTACGGCTGTGTGTAATGTAAAGTGGGCGTTCTTATGTAGTGCTGAGTGTTACGGCTGTGTGTAATGTAAAGTGGGCATTCTTATGTAGTGCTGAGTGTTACGGCCGTGTGTAATGTAAAGTGGGCGTTCTTATGTAGTGCTGAGTGTTACGGCTGTGTGTAATGTAAAGTGGGCGTTCTTATGTAGTGCTGAGTGTTACGGCCGTGTGTAATGTAAAGTGGGCGTTCTTATGTAGAGCTGAGTATTACGGCTGTGTGTAATGTAAAGAGGGTGTTCTTATGTAGTGCTGAGTGCTACGGCTGTGTGTAATGTAAAGTGGGCGTTCTTATGTAGTGCTGAGTGTTACGGCTGTGTGTAATGTAAAGTGGGCGTTCTTATGTAGTGCTGAGTATTACGGCTGTGTGTAATGTAAAGTGGGCGTTCTTATGTAGTGCTGAGTGTTACGGCTGTGTGTAATGTAAAGTGGGCGTTCTTATGTAGTGCTGAGTGTTACGGCTGTGTGTAATGTAAAGTGGGCATTCTTATGTAGTGCTGAGTGTTACGGCCGTGTGTAATGTAAAGTGGGCGTTCTTATGTAGTGCTGAGTGTTACGGCTGTGTGTAATGTAAAGTGGGCGTTCTTATGTAGTGCTGAGTGTTACGGCCGTGTGTAATGTATAGTGGGCGTTCTTATGTAGAGCTGAGTATTACGGCTGTGTGTAATGTAAAGAGGGTGTTCTTATGTAGTGCTGAGTGCTACGGCTGTGTGTAATGTAAAGTGGGCGTTCTTATGTAGTGCTGAGTGTTACGGCTGTGTGTAATGTAAAGTGGGCGTTCTTATGTAGTGCTGAGTATTACGGCTGTGTGTAATGTAAAGTGGGCGTTCTTATGTAGTGCTGAGTGTTACGGCTGTGTGTAATGTAAAGTGGGCGTTCTTATGTAGTGCTGAGTGTTACGGCTGTGTGTAATGTAAAGTGGGCATTCTTATGTAGTGCTGAGTGTTACTGCCGTGTGTAATGTAAAGTGGGCGTTCTTATGTAGTGCTGAGTGTTACGGCTGTGTGTAATGTAAAGTGGGCGTTCTTATGTAGTGCTGAGTGTTACGGCCGTGTGTAATGTAAAGTGGGCGTTCTTATGTAGAGCTGAGTATTACGGCTGTGTGTAATGTATAGAGGGTGTTCTTATGTAGTGCTGAGTGCTACGGCTGTGTGTAATGTAAAGTGGGCGTTCTTATGTAGTGCTGAGTGTTAAGGCTGTGTGGAATGTAAAGTGGGCGTTCTTATGTAGTGCTGAGTGTTACGGCTGTGTGTAATGTAAAGTGAGTGTTCTTATGTAGTGCTGAGTGTTACGGCTGTGTGTAATGTAAAGTGAGTGTTCTTATTTAGAGCTGAGTATTACGGCTGTTTGTAATGTAATGTGAGCGTTTTTTTGTAGTGCTGAGTGTTACGGCTGTGTGTAATGTAAAGTGGGCATTCTTATGTAGTGCTGAGTGTTATGGCTGTGTGTAATGTAAAGTGGGCCTTCTTATGTAGTGCTGAGTTTTAAGGCCGTGTGTAATGTAAAGTTGCCGTTTTTATGTAGTGCTGAGTGTTACGGCCGTGTGTAATGTAAAGTGGGTGTTCTTATGTAGTGCTGAGTGTTACGGCTGTGTGTAAAGTAAAGTGGGCGTTCTTATGTAGTGCTGAGTGTTACGGCTGTGTGTAATGTAAAGTGGGCGTTCTTATGTAGTGCTGAGTGTTACGGCTGTGTGTAATGTAAAGTGGGCGTTCTTATGTAGTGCTGAGTGTTACTGCCATGTGTAATGTAAAGTGGGCGTTCTTATGTAGTGCTGAGTGTTACGGCTCTGTGTAATGTAAAGTGGGCGTTCTTATGTAGTGCTGAGTGTTACGGCTGTGTGTAATGTAAAGTGGGTGTTCTTATGTAGTGCTGAGTGTTACGGCCGTGTGTATTGTAAAGTTGGCGTTCTTATGTAGTGCTGAGTGTTACGGGTGTGTTTAATGTAAAGTGGGCGTTCTTATGTAGTGATGAGTGTGTCGGCCGTGTATAATGTAAAGTGGACGTTCTTATGTAGTGCTGAGTGTTACGGCTGTGTGTAATGTAAAGTGGGCGTTCTTATGTAGTGCTGAGTGTTACGGCTGTGTGTAATGTAAAGTGGGTGTTCTTATGTAGTGCTGAGTGTTACGGCTGTGTGTAATGTAAAGTGGGCGTTATTATGTAGTGCTGAGTGTTACGGCCGTGTGTAATGTAAAGTGTGTGTTCTTATGTAGTGCTGAGTGTTACGGCCGTGTGTAAAGTAAAGTGGGCATTCTTATGTAGTGATGAGTGTTACGGCTGTGTGTAATGTAAAATGGGCGTTCTTATGTAGTGCTGAGTATTACGGCTGTGTGTAATGTAAAGTGGGCGTTTTTATATAGTGCTGAGTGTTACGGCTGTGTGTAATGTAAAGTGGGCATTCTTATGTAGTGCTGAGTGTTACGGCTGTGTGTAATGTAAAGTGGGCGTTCTTATGTAGTGCTGAGTGTTACGGCCGTGTGTAATGTAAAGTGGGCATTCTTATGTAGAGCTGAGTATTACGGCCATGTGTAATGTAAAGTGGGCATTCTTATGTAGAGCTGAGTATTACGGCTGTGTGTAATGTAAAGTGGGCATTCTTATGTAGGGCTGAGTATTACGGCCGTGTGTAATGTAAAGTGGGCGTTCTTATGTAGGGCTGAGGATTACGGCCGTGTGTAATGTAAAGTGGGCGTTCTTATGTAGTGCTGAGTGTTACGGCTGTGTGTAATGTAAAGTGGGCGTTCTTATGTAGTGCTGAGTGTTACGGCTGTGTGTAATGTAAAGTGGGCGTTCTTATGTAGTGCTAAGTATTACGGCCGTGTGTAATGTAAAATGGGCGTTCTTATGTAGTGCTGAGTATTACGGCTGTGTGTAATGTAAAGTGGCCCTTTTTATGTAGTGCTGAGTGTTAAGGCTGTGTGTAATGTAAAGTGGGCGTTCTTATGTAGTGCTGAGTGTTACGGCCGTGTGTAATGTAAAGTGGGCATTCTTAGGTAGAGCTGAGTATTACGGCTGTGTGTAATGTAAAGTGGGCATTCTTATGTAGAGCTGAGTATTACGGCGGTGTGTAATGTAAAGTGGGCGTTCTTATGTAGTGCTGAGTGTTACGGCTGTGTGTAATGTAAAGTGGGCGTTCTTATGTAGTGCTGAATGTTACGGCTGTGTGTAATGTAAAGTGGGCATTCTTATGTAGTGCTGAGTGTTACGGCCGTGTGTAATGTAAAGTGGGCGTTCTTATGTAGTGCTGAGTGTTACGGCTGTGTGTAATGTAAAGTGGGCGTTCTTATGTAGTGCTGAGTGTTACGGCCGTGTGTAATGTAAAGTGGGCGTTCTTATGTAGAGCTGAGTATTACGGCTGTGTGTAATGTAAAGAGGGTGTTCTTATGTAGTGCTGAGTGCTACGGCTGTGTGTAATGTAAAGTGGGCGTTCTTATGTAGTGCTGAGTGTTACGGCTGTGTGTAATGTAAAGTGGGCGTTCTTATGTAGTGCTGAGTATTACGGCTGTGTGTAATGTAAAGTGGGCGTTCTTATGTAGTGCTGAGTGTTACGGCTGTGTGTAATGTAAAGTGGGCGTTCTTATGTAGTGCTGAGTGTTACGGCTGTGTGTAATGTAAAGTGGGCATTCTTATGTAGTGCTGAGTGTTACGGCCGTGTGTAATGTAAAGTGGGCGTTCTTATGTAGTGCTGAGTGTTACGGCTGTGTGTAATGTAAAGTGGGCGTTCTTATGTAGTGCTGAGTGTTACGGCCGTGTGTAATGTATAGTGGGCGTTCTTATGTAGAGCTGAGTATTACGGCTGTGTGTAATGTAAAGAGGGTGTTCTTATGTAGTGCTGAGTGCTACGGCTGTGTGTAATGTAAAGTGGGCGTTCTTATGTAGTGCTGAGTGTTACGGCTGTGTGTAATGTAAAGTGGGCGTTCTTATGTAGTGCTGAGTATTACGGCTGTGTGTAATGTAAAGTGGGCGTTCTTATGTAGTGCTGAGTGTTACGGCTGTGTGTAATGTAAAGTGGGCGTTCTTATGTAGTGCTGAGTGTTACGGCTGTGTGTAATGTAAAGTGGGCATTCTTATGTAGTGCTGAGTGTTACTGCCGTGTGTAATGTAAAGTGGGCGTTCTTATGTAGTGCTGAGTGTTACGGCTGTGTGTAATGTAAAGTGGGCGTTCTTATGTAGTGCTGAGTGTTACGGCCGTGTGTAATGTAAAGTGGGCGTTCTTATGTAGAGCTGAGTATTACGGCTGTGTGTAATGTATAGAGGGTGTTCTTATGTAGTGCTGAGTGCTACGGCTGTGTGTAATGTAAAGTGGGCGTTCTTATGTAGTGCTGAGTGTTAAGGCTGTGTGGAATGTAAAGTGGGCGTTCTTATGTAGTGCTGAGTGTTACGGCTGTGTGTAATGTAAAGTGAGTGTTCTTATGTAGTGCTGAGTGTTACGGCTGTGTGTAATGTAAAGTGAGTGTTCTTATTTAGAGCTGAGTATTACGGCTGTTTGTAATGTAATGTGAGCGTTTTTTTGTAGTGCTGAGTGTTACGGCTGTGTGTAATGTAAAGTGGGCATTCTTATGTAGTGCTGAGTGTTATGGCTGTGTGTAATGTAAAGTGGGCCTTCTTATGTAGTGCTGAGTTTTAAGGCCGTGTGTAATGTAAAGTTGCCGTTTTTATGTAGTGCTGAGTGTTACGGCCGTGTGTAATGTAAAGTGGGTGTTCTTATGTAGTGCTGAGTGTTACGGCTGTGTGTAAAGTAAAGTGGGCGTTCTTATGTAGTGCTGAGTGTTACGGCTGTGTGTAATGTAAAGTGGGCGTTCTTATGTAGTGCTGAGTGTTACGGCTGTGTGTAATGTAAAGTGGGCGTTCTTATGTAGTGCTGAGTGTTACTGCCATGTGTAATGTAAAGTGGGCGTTCTTATGTAGTGCTGAGTGTTACGGCTCTGTGTAATGTAAAGTGGGCGTTCTTATGTAGTGCTGAGTGTTACGGCTGTGTGTAATGTAAAGTGGGTGTTCTTATGTAGTGCTGAGTGTTACGGCCGTGTGTATTGTAAAGTTGGCGTTCTTATGTAGTGCTGAGTGTTACGGGTGTGTTTAATGTAAAGTGGGCGTTCTTATGTAGTGATGAGTGTGTCGGCCGTGTATAATGTAAAGTGGACGTTCTTATGTAGTGCTGAGTGTTACGGCTGTGTGTAATGTAAAGTGGGCGTTCTTATGTAGTGCTGAGTGTTACGGCTGTGTGTAATGTAAAGTGGGTGTTCTTATGTAGTGCTGAGTGTTACGGCTGTGTGTAATGTAAAGTGGGCGTTATTATGTAGTGCTGAGTGTTACGGCCGTGTGTAATGTAAAGTGTGTGTTCTTATGTAGTGCTGAGTGTTACGGCCGTGTGTAAAGTAAAGTGGGCATTCTTATGTAGTGATGAGTGTTACGGCTGTGTGTAATGTAAAATGGGCGTTCTTATGTAGTGCTGAGTATTACGGCTGTGTGTAATGTAAAGTGGGCGTTTTTATGTAGTGCTGAGTGTTACGGCTGTGTGTAATGTAAAGTGGGCATTCTTATGTAGTGCTGAGTGTTACGGCTGTGTGTAATGTAAAGTGGGCGTTCTTATGTAGTGCTGAGTGTTACGGCCGTGTGTAATGTAAAGTGGGCATTCTTATGTAGAGCTGAGTATTACGGCCATGTGTAATGTAAAGTGGGCATTCTTATGTAGAGCTGAGTATTACGGCTGTGTGTAATGTAAAGTGGGCATTCTTATGTAGGGCTGAGTATTACGGCCGTGTGTAATGTAAAGTGGGCGTTCTTATGTAGGGCTGAGGATTACGGCCGTGTGTAATGTAAAGTGGGCGTTCTTATGTAGTGCTGAGTGTTACGGCTGTGTGTAATGTAAAGTGGGCGTTCTTATGTAGTGCTGAGTGTTACGGCTGTGTGTAATGTAAAGTGGGCGTTCTTATGTAGTGCTAAGTATTACGGCCGTGTGTAATGTAAAATGGGCGTTCTTATGTAGTGCTGAGTATTACGGCTGTGTGTAATGTAAAGTGGCCCTTTTTATGTAGTGCTGAGTGTTAAGGCTGTGTGTAATGTAAAGTGGGCGTTCTTATGTAGTGCTGAGTGTTACGGCCGTGTGTAATGTAAAGTGGGCATTCTTAGGTAGAGCTGAGTATTACGGCTGTGTGTAATGTAAAGTGGGCATTCTTATGTAGAGCTGAGTATTACGGCGGTGTGTAATGTAAAGTGGGCGTTCTTATGTAGTGCTGAGTGTTACGGCTGTGTGTAATGTAAAGTGGGCGTTCTTATGTAGTGCTGAATGTTACGGCTGTGTGTAATGTAAAGTGGGCGTTCTTATTTAGTGCTGAGTGTTACGGCTGTGTGTAATGTAAAGTGGGCGTTCTTATGTAGTGCTGAGTGTTATGGCCGTGTGTAATGTAAAGTGAGCGTTCTTATGTAGTGCTGAGTGTTACGGCCGTGTGTAATGTAAAGTGGGCGTTCTTATGTAGTGCTGAGTGTTACGGCCGTGTGTAATGTAAAGTGGGCGTTCTTATGTAGTGCTTAGTGTTATGGCTGTGTGTAATGTAAAGGGGGCGTTCTTATGTAGTGCTGAGTGTTACGGCTGTGTGTAATGTAAAGTGGGCGTTCTTATGTAGTGCTGAGTGTTACGGCCATGTGTAATGTAAAGTGGGCATTCTAATGTAGTGCTGAGTGTTACGGCTGTGTGTACTGTAAAGTGGGCGTTCTTATGTAGTGCTGAGTGTTACGGCTGTGTGTAATGTAAAGTGGGCGTTCTTATGTAGTGATGAGTGTTACGGCTGTGTGTAATGTAAAATGGGCGTTCTTATGTAGTGCTGAGTATTACGGCTGTGTGTAATGTAAAGTGGGCGTTTTCATGTAGTGCTGAGTGTTACGGCTGTGTGTAATGTAAAGTGGGCATTCTTATGTAGTGCTGAGTGTTACGGCTGTGTGTAATGTAAAGTTGGCGTTCTTATGTAGTGCTGAGTGTTACGGGTGTGTTTAATGTAAAGTGGGCGTTCTTATGTAGTGATGAGTGTGTCGGCCGTGTATAATGTAAAGTGGACGTTCTTATGTAGTGCTGAGTGTTACGGCTGTGTGTAATGTAAAGTGGGCGTTCTTATGTAGTGCTGAGTATTACGGCTGTGTGTAATGTAAAGTGGGCGTTCTTATGTAGTGCTGAGTGTTACGGCTGTGTGTAATGTAAAGTGGGCGTTCTTATGTAGTGCTGAGTGTTACGGCCGTGTGTAATGTAAATTGTGTGTTCTTATGTAGTGCTGAGTGTTACGGCCGTGTGTAAAGTAAAGTGGGCATTCTTATGTAGTGCTGAGTGTTACGGCCGTGTGTAATGTAAAGTGGGCGTTCTTATGTAGTGCTGAGTGTTACGGCTGTGTGTAATTTAAAGTGGGCATTCTTATGTAGTGCTGAGTGTTACGGCTGTGTGTAATGTAAAGTGGGCGTTCTTATGTAGTGCTGAGTGTTACGGCTGTGTGTAATGGAAAGTGGGCGTTCTTATGTAGTGCTGAGTGTTACGGCTTTGTGTAATGTAAAGTGGGCGTTCTTATGTAGTGCTGAGTGTTACGGCTGTGTGTAATGTAAAGTGGGCGTTCTTATGTAGTGCTGAGTGTTACGGCTGTGTGTAATGTAAAGTGGGCGTTCTTATGTAGTGCTGAGTGTTACGGCTGTGTGTAATGTAAACTGGGCGTTCTTATGTAGTGCTGAGTGTTATGGCTGTGTGTAATGTAAAGTGGCCGTTCTTATGTAGTGCTGAGTGTTACGGCTGTGTGTAATGTAAAGTGGGCGTTCTTATGTAGTGCTGAGTGTTACGGCTGTGTGTAATGTAAAGTGGGCGTTCTTATGTAGTGCTGAGTATTACGGCTGTGTGTAATGTAAAGTGGGCGTTCTTATGTAGTGCTGAGTGTTACGGCTGTGTGTAATGTAAAGTGGGCGTTCTTATGTAGTGCTGAGTATTATGGCTGTGTGTAATGTAAAGTGGGCGTTCTTATGTGGTGCTGAGTGTTACGGCTGTGTGTAATGTAAATAGGGCGTTCTTATGCAGTGCTGAGTGTTACGGCTGTGTGTAATGTAAAGTGGGCGTTCTTATGTAGTGCTGAGTGTTACGGCTGTGTGTAATGTAAAGTGGGCATTCTTATGTAGTGCTGAGTGTTACGGCCGTGTGTAATGTAAAGTGGGCGTTCTTATGTAGTGCTGAGTGTTACGGCTGTGTGTAATGTAAAGTGGGCGTTCTTATGTAGTGCTGAGTGTTACGGCCGTGTGTAATGTAAAGTGGGCGTTCTTATGTAGAGCTGAGTATTACGGCTGTGTGTAATGTAAAGAGGGTGTTCTTATGTAGTGCTGAGTGCTACGGCTGTGTGTAATGTAAAGTGGGCGTTCTTATGTAGTGCTGAGTGTTACGGCTGTGTGTAATGTAAAGTGGGCGTTCTTATGTAGTGCTGAGTATTACGGCTGTGTGTAATGTAAAGTGGGCGTTCTGATGTAGTGCTGAGTGTTACGGCTGTGTGTAATGTAAAGTGGGCGTTCTTATGTAGTGCTGAGTGTTACGGCTGTGTGTAATGTAAAGTGGGCATTCTTATGTAGTGCTGAGTGTTACGGCCGTGTGTAATGTAAAGTGGGCGTTCTTATGTAGTGCTGAGTGTTACGGCTGTGTGTAATGTAAAGTGGGCGTTCTTATGTAGTGCTGAGTGTTACGGCCGTGTGTAATGTAAAGTGGGCGTTCTTATGTAGAGCTGAGTATTACGGCTGTGTGTAATGTATAGAGGGTGTTCTTATGTAGTGCTGAGTGCTACGGCTGTGTGTAATGTAAAGTGGGCGTTCTTATGTAGTGCTGAGTGTTAAGGCTGTGTGGAATGTAAAGTGGGCGTTCTTATGTAGTGCTGAGTGTTACGGCTGTGTGTAATGTAAAGTGAGTGTTCTTATGTAGTGCTGAGTGTTACGGCTGTGTGTAATGTAAAGTGAGTGTTCTTATTTAGAGCTGAGTATTACAGCTGTTTGTAATGTAATGTGAGCGTTTTTTTGTAGTGCTGAGTGTTACGGCTGTGTGTAATGTAAAGTGGGCATTCTTATGTAGTGCTGAGTGTTATGGCTGTGTGTAATGTAAAGTGGGCCTTCTTATGTAGTGCTGAGTTTTAAGGCCGTGTGTAATGTAAAGTTGCCGTTTTTATGTAGTGCTGAGTGTTACGGCCGTGTGTAATGTAAAGTGGGCGTTCTTATGTAGTGCTGAGTGTTACGGCTGTGTGTAAAGTAAAGTGGGTGTTCTTATGTAGTGCTGAGTGTTACGGCTGTGAATAATGTAAAGTGGGCGTTCTTATGTAGTGCTGAGTGTTACGGCTGTGTGTAATGTAAAGTGGGCGTTCTTATGTAGTGCTGAGTGTTACTGCCATGTGTAATGTAAAGTGGGCGTTCTTATGTAGTGCTGAGTGTTACGGCTCTGTGTAATGTAAAGTGGGCGTTCTTATGTAGTGCTGAGTGTTACGGCTGTGTGTAATGTAAAGTGGGTGTTCTTATGTAGTGCTGAGTGTTACGGCCGTGTGTAATGTAAAGTTGGCGTTCTTATGTAGTGCTGAGTGTTACGGGTGTGTTTAATGTAAAGTGGGCGTTCTTATGTAGTGATGAGTGTGTCGGCCGTGTATAATGTAAAGTGGACGTTCTTATGTAGTGCTGAGTGTTACGGCCGTGTGTAATGTAAAGTGGGCGTTCTTATGTAGTGCTGAGTGTTACGGCTGTGTGTAATGTAAAGTGGGTGTTCTTATGTAGTGCTGAGTGTTACGGCTGTGTGTAATGTAAAGTGGGCGTTATTATGTAGTGCTGAGTGTTACGGCCGTGTGTAATGTAAAGTGTGTGTTCTTATGTAGTGCTGAGTGTTACGGCCGTGTGTAAAGTAAAGTGGGCGTTCTTATGTAGTGATGAGTGTTACGGCTGTGTGTAATGTAAAATGGGCGTTCTTATGTAGTGCTGAGTATTACGGCTGTGTGTAATGTAAAGTGGGCGTTTTTATGTAGTGCTGAGTGTTACGGCTGTGTGTAATGTAAAGTGGGCATTCTTATGTAGTGCTGAGTGTTACGGCTGTGTGTAATGTAAAGTGGGCGTTCTTATGTAGTGCTGAGTGTTACGGCCGTGTGTAATGTAAAGTGGGCATTCTTATGTAGAGCTGAGTATTACGGCCATGTGTAATGTAAAGTGGGCATTCTTATGTAGAGCTGAGTATTACGGCTGTGTGTAATGTAAAGTGGGCATTCTTATGTAGGGCTGAGTATTACGGCCGTGTGTAATGTAAAGTGGGCGTTCTTATGTAGGGCTGAGGATTACGGCCGTGTGTAATGTAAAGTGGGCGTTCTTATGTAGTGCTGAGTGTTACGGCTGTGTGTAATGTAAAGTGGGCGTTCTTATGTAGTGCTGAGTGTTACGGCTGTGTGTAATGTAAAGTGGGCGTTCTTATGTAGTGCTAAGTATTACGGCCGTGTGTAATGTAAAATGGGCGTTCTTATGTAGTGCTGAGTATTACGGCTGTGTGTAATGTAAAGTGGCCCTTTTTATGTAGTGCTGAGTGTTACGGCTTTGTGTAATGTAAAGTGGGCATTCTTATGTAGTGCTGAGTGTTACGGCCGTGTGTAATGTAAAGTGGGCATTCTTAGGTAGAGCTGAGTATTACGGCTGTGTGTAATGTAAAGTGGGCATTCTTATGTAGAGCTGAGTATTACGGCGGTGTGTAATGTAAAGTGGGCGTTCTTATGTAGTGCTGAGTGTTACGGCTGTGTGTAATGTAAAGTGGGCGTTCTTATGTAGTGCTGAATGTTACGGCTGTGTGTAATGTAAAGTGGGCGTTCTTATTTAGTGCTGAGTGTTACGGCTGTGTGTAATGTAAAGTGGGCGTTCTTATGTAGTGCTGAGTGTTATGGCCGTGTGTAATGTAAAGTGAGCGTTCTTATGTAGTGCTGAGTGTTACGGCCGTGTGTAATGTAAAGTGGGCGTTCTTATGTAGTGCTGAGTGTTACGGCCGTGTGTAATGTAAAGTGGGCGTTCTTATTTAGTGCTTAGTGTTATGGCTGTGTGTAATGTAAAGGGGGCGTTCTTATGTAGTGCTGAGTGTTACGGCTGTGTGTAATGTAAAGTGGGCGTTCTTATGTAGTACTGAGTGTTACGGCCATGTGTAATGTAAAGTGGGCGTTCTAATGTAGTGCTGAGTGTTACGGCTGTGTGTACTGTAAAGTGGGCGTTCTTATGTAGTGCTGAGTGTTACGGCTGTGTGTAATGTAAAGTGGGCGTTCTTATGTAGTGATGAGTGTTACGGCTGTGTGTAATGTAAAATGGGCGTTCTTATGTAGTGCTGAGTATTACGGCAGTGTGTAATGTAAAGTGGGCGTTTTCATGTAGTGCTGAGTGTTACGGCTGTGTGTAATGTAAAGTGGGCATTCTTATGTAGTGCTGAGTGTTACGGCTGTGTGTAATGTAAAGTGGGCGTTCTTATGTAGTGCTGAGTGTTACGGCCGTGTGTAATGTAAAGTGGGCATTCCTATGTAGAGCTGAGAATTACGGCCATGTGTAATGTAAAGTGGGCATTCTTATGTAGAGCTGAGTATTACGGCTGTGTGTAATGTAAAGTGGGCATTCTTATGTAGGGCTGAGTATTACGGCCGTGTGTAATGTAAAGTGGGCGTTCTTATGTAGGGCTGAGGATTACGGCCATGTGTAATGTAAAGTGGGCGTTGTTATGTAGTGCTGAGTGTTACGGCTGTGTGTAATGTAAAGTGGGCGTTCTTATGTAGTGCTGAGTTTTACGGCCGTGTGTAATGTAAAATGGGCGTTCTTATGTAGTGCTGAGTATTACGGCTGTGTGTAATGTAAAGTGGGCGTTTTTATGTAGTGCTGAGTGTTATAGCTGTGTGTAATGTAAAGTGGGCGTTCTTATGTAGTGCTGAGTGTTATGGCTGTGTGTAATGTAAAGTGGGCCTTCTTATGTAGTGCTGAGTTTTAAGGCCGTGTGTAATGTAAAGTTGCCGTTTTTATGTAGTGCTGAGTGTTACGGCCGTGTGTAATGTAAAGTGGGCGTTCTCATGTAGTGCTGAGTGTTACGGCTGTGTGTAAAGTATAGTGGGCGTTCTTATGTAGTGCTGAGTGTTACGGCTGTGTGTAATGTAAAGTGGGCGTTCTTATGTAGTGCTGAGTGTTACGGCTGTGTGTAATGTAAAGTGAGCGTTCTTATGTAGTGCTGAGTGTTACGGCCATGTGTAATGTAAAGTGGGCGTTCTTATGTAGTGCGGAGTGTTACGGCTCTGTGTAATGTAAAGTGGGCGTTCTTATGTAGTGCTGAGTGTTACGGCTGTGTGTAATGTAAAGTGGGTGTTCTTATGTAGTGCTGAGTGTTACGGCCGTGTGTAATGTAAAGTTGGCGTTCTTATGTAGTGCTGAGTGTTACGGGTGTGTTTAATGTAAAGTGGGCGTTCTTATGTAGTGATGAGTGTGTCGGCCGTGTATAATGTAAAGTGGACGTTCTTATGTAGTGCTGAGTGTTACGGCTGTGTGTAATGTAAAGTGGGCGTTCTTATGTAGTGCTGAGTATTACGGCTGTGTGTAATGTAAAGTGGGCGTTCTTATGTAGTGCTGAGTGTTACGGCTGTGTGTAATGTAAAGTGGGCATTCTTATGTAGTGCTGAGTGTTACGGCCGTGTGTAATGTAAAGTGTGTGTTCTTATGTAGTGCTGAGTGTTACGGCCGTGTGTAAAGTAAAGTGGGCGTTCTTATGTAGTGCTGAGTGTTACGGCCGTGTGTAATGTAAAGTGGGCGTTCTTATGTAGTGCTGAGTGTTACGGCTGTGTGTAATGTAAAGTGGGCGTTCTTATATAGTGCTGAGTGTTACGGCTGTGTGTAATGTAAAGTGGGCGTTCTTATGTAGTGCTGAGTGTTACGGCCGTGTGTAATGTAAAGTGGGCGTTCTTATGTAGAGCTGAGTATTACGGCTGTGTGTAATGTAAAGAGGGTGTTCTTATGTTGTGCTGAGTGCTACGGCTGTGTGTAATGTAAAGTGGGCGTTCTTATGTAGTGCTGAGTGTTACGGCTGTGTGTAATGTAAAGTGGGCGTTCTTATGTAGTGCTGAGTATTACGGCTGTGTGTAATGTAAAGTGGGCGTTCTTATGTAGTGCTGAGTGTTACGGCTGTGTGTAATGTAAAGTGGGCGTTCTTATGTAGTGCTGAGTGTTACGGCTGTGTGTAATGTAAAGTGGGTATTCTTATGTAGTGCTCAGTGTTACGGCCGTGTGTAATGTAAAGTGGGCGTTCTTATGTAGTGCTGAGTGTTACGGCTGTGTGTAATGTAAAGTGGGCGTTCTTATGTAGAGCTGAGTGTTACGGCCGTGTGTAATGTAAAGTGGGCGTTCTTATGTAGGGCTGAGGATTACGGCCGTGTGTAATGTAAAGTGGGCGTTCTTATGTAGTGCTGAGTGTTACGGCTGTGTGTAATGTAAAGTGGGCGTTCTTATGTAGTGCTGAGTGTTACGGCCGTGTGTAATGTAAAGTGGGCGTTCTTATGTAGAGCTGAGTATTACGGCTGTGTGTAATGTATAGAGGGTGTTCTTATGTAGTGCTGAGTGCTACGGCTGTGTGTAATGTAAAGTGGGCGTTCTTATGTAGTGCTGAGTGTTAAGGCTGTGTGGAATGTAAAGTGGGCGTTCTTATGTAGTGCTGAGTGTTACGGCTGTGTGTAATGTAATGTGAGTGTTCTTATGTAGTGCTGAGTGTTACGGCTGTGTGTAATGTAAAGTGAGTGTTCTTATTTAGAGCTGAGTATTACGGCTGTTTGTAATGTAATGTGAGCGTTTTTTTGTAGTGCTGAGTGTTACGGCTGTGTGTAATGTAAAGTGGGCATTCTTATGTAGTGCTGAGTGTTATGGCTGTGTGTAATGTAAAGTGGGCCTTCTTATGTAGTGCTGAGTTTTAAGGCCGTGTGTAATGTAAAGTTGCCGTTTTTATGTAGTGCTGAGTGTTACGGCCGTGTGTAATGTAAAGTGGGCGTTCTTATGTAGTGCTGAGTGTTACGGCTGTGTGTAAAGTAAAGTGGGCGTTCTTATGTAGTGCTGAGTGTTACGGCTGTGTGTAATGTAAAGTGGGCGTTCTTATGTAGTGCTGAGTGTTACGGCTGTGTGTAATGTAAAGTGGGCGTTCTTATGTAGTGCTGAGTGTTACGGCTGTGTGTAATGTAAAGTGGGCGTTCTTATCTAGTGCTGAGTGTTACTGCCATGTGTAATGTAAAGTGGGCGTTCTTATGTAGTGCTGAGTGTTACGGCTCTGTGTAATGTAAAGTGGGCGTTCTTATGTAGTGCTGAGTGTTACGGCTGTGTGTAATGTAAAGTGGGTGTTCTTATGTAGTGCTGAGTGTTACGGCCGTGTGTAATGTAAAGTTGGCGTTCTTATGTAGTGCTGAGTGTTACGGGTGTGTTTAATGTAAAGTGGGCGTTCTTATGTAGTGATGAGTGTGTCGGCCGTGTATAATGTAAAGTGGACGTTCTTATGTAGTGCTGAGTGTTACGGCTGTGTGTAATGTAAAGTGGGCGTTCTTATGTAGTGCTGAGTGTTACGGCTGTGTGTAATGTAAAATGGGTGTTCTCATGTAGTGCTGAGTGTTACGGCTGTGTGTAATGTAAAGTGGGCGTTCTTATGTAGTGCTGAGTGTTACGGCCGTGTGTAATGTAAAGTGTGTGTTCTTATGTAGTGCTGAGTGTTACGGCCGTGTGTAAAGTAAAGTGGGCGTTCTTATGTAGTGATGAGTGTTACGGCTGTGTGTAATGTAAAATGGGCGTTCTTATGTAGTGCTGAGTATTACGGCTGTGTGTAATGTAAAGTGGGCGTTTTTATGTAGTGCTGAGTGTTACGGCTGTGTGTAATGTAAAGTGGGCATTCTTATGTAGTGCTGAGTGTTACGGCTGTGTGTAATGTAAAGTGGGCGTTCTTATGTAGTGCTGAGTGTTACGGCCGTGTGTAATGTAAAGTGGGCATTCTTATGTAGAGCTGAGTATTACGGCCATGTGTAATGTAAAGTGGGCATTCTTATGTAGAGCTGAGTATTACGGCTGTGTGTAATGTAAAGTGGGCGTTCTTATGTAGGGCTGAGGATTACGGCCGTGTGTAATGTAAAGTGGGCGTTCTTATGTAGTGCTGAGTGTTACGGCTGTGTGTAATGTAAAGTGGGCGTTCTTATGTAGTGCTGAGTTTTACGGCCGTGTGTAATGTAAAATGGGCGTTCTTATGTAGTGCTGAGTATTACGGCTGTGTGTAATGTAAAGTGGGCGTTTTTATGTAGTGCTGAGTGTTATAGCTGTGTGTAATGTAAAGTGGGCGTTCTTATGTAGTGCTGAGTGTTATGGCTGTGTGTAATGTAAAGTGGGCCTTCTTATGTAGTGCTGAGTTTTAAGGCCGTGTGTAATGTAAAGTTGCCGTTTTTATGTAGTGCTGAGTGTTACGGCCGTGTGTAATGTAAAGTGGGCGTTCTTATATAGTGCTGAGTGTTACGGGTGTGTTTAATGTAAAGTGGGCGTTCTTATGTAGTGATGAGTGTGTCGGCCGTGTATAATGTAAAGTGGACGTTCTTATGTAGTGCTGAGTGTTACGGCTGTGTGTAATGTAAAGTGGGCGTTCTTATGTAGTGCTGAGTGTTACGGCTCTGTGTAATGTAAAGTGGGCGTTCTTATGTAGTGCTGAGTGTTACGGCTGTGTGTAATGTAAAGTGGGTGTTCTTATGTAGTGCTGAGTGTTACGGCCGTGTGTAATGTAAAGTTGGCGTTCTTATGTAGTGCTGAGTGTTACGGGTGTGTTTAATGTAAAGTGGGCATTCTTATGTAGTGCTGAGTGTGTCGGCCGTGTATAATGTAAAGTGGACGTTCTTATGTAGTGCTGAGTGTTACGGCTGTATGTAATGTAAAGTGGGCGTTCTTATGTAGTGCTGAGTGTTACGGCTGTGTGTAATGTAAAGTGGGCGTTCTTATGTAGTGCTGAGTGTTACGGCTGTGTGTAATGTAAAGTGGGCGTTCTTATGTAGTGCTGAGTGTTACGGCCGTGTGTAATGTAAAGTGTGTGTTCTTATGTAGTGCTGAGTGTTACGGCCGTGTGTAAAGTAAAGTGGGCGTTCTTATGTAGAGCTGAGTATTACGGCTGTGTGTAATGTAAAGTGGGCGTTCTTATGTAGTGCTGAGTATTATGGCTGTGTGTAATGTAAAGTGGGCGTTCTTATGTGGTGCTTAGTGTTACGGCTGTGTGTAATGTAAATAGGGCGTTCTTATGTAGTGCTGAGTGGTACGGCTGTGTGTAATGTAAAGTGGGCGTTCTTATGTAGTGCTGAGTGTTACGGCCGTGTGTAATGTAATGTGGGCGTTCTTATGTAGTGATTAGTGTTACGGCCGTGTGTAATGTAAAGTGGGCGTTCTTATGTAGTGCTGAGTGTTACGGCTGTGTGTAATGTAAAGTGGGCGTTCTTATGTAGTGCTGAGTGTTACGGCCGTGTGTAATGTAAAGTGGGCGTTCTTATGTAGAGCTGAGTATTACGGCTGTGTGTAATGTAAAGAGGACGTTCTTATGTAGTGCTGAGTGCTACGGCTGTGTGTAATGTAAAGTGGGCGTTCTTATGTAGTGCTGAGTGTTACGGCTGTGTGTAATGTAAAGTGGGCGTTCTTATGTAGTGCTGAGTGTTACGGCTGTGTGTAATGTAAAGTGGGCGTTCTTATGTAGTGCTGAGTATTACGGCCGTGTGTAATGTAAAGTGGGCGTTCTTATGTAGTGCTGAGTATTACGGCTGTGTGTAATGTAAAGTGGGCGTTCTTATGTAGTGCTGAGTATTACGGCTGTGTGTAATGTAAAGTGAGTGTTCTTATGTAGTGCTGAGTGTTACGGCTGTGTGTAATGTAAAGTGAGTGTTCTTATTTAGAGCTGAGTATTACGGCTGTGTGAATTGTAAAGTGGGCCTTCTTATGTAGTGCTGAGTGTTACGGCTGTGTGTAATGTAAAGTGCGCGTTCTTATGTAGTGCTGAGTATGACGGCTGTGTGTAATGTAAAGTGGGCATTCTTATGTAGTGCTGAGTGTTACGGCTGTTTGTAATGTAATGTGAGCGTTTTTTTGTAGTGCTGAGTGCTACGGCTGTGTGTAATGTAAAGTGGGCATTCTTATGTAGAGCTGAGTATTACAGCTGTGTGTAATATAAAGTGGGAATTCTTATGTAGAGCTGAGTATTACGGCCTTGTGTAATGTAAAGTGGGCATTCTTATGTAGAGCTGAGTATTACGGCTATGTGTAATGTAAAGAGGGCGTTCTTAGGTAGTGCTGAGTGCTATGGCTGTGTGTAATGTAAAGTGGGCGTTCTTATGTAGTGCTGAGTGTTACGGCTGTGTGTAATGTAAAGTGGGTGTTCTTATGTAGTGCTGAGTATTTTGGCTGTGTGTAATGTAAAGTGGGCGTTCTTATGTAGTGCTGAGTGTGTCGGCTGTGTGTAATGTAAAGTTGCCGTTTTTATGTAGTGCTCAGTGCTACGGCTGTGTGTAATGTAAAGTGGGCGTTCTTATGTAGTGCTGAGTGTTACGGCCGTGTGTAATGTAAAGTGGGCGTTCTTATGTAGTGCTGAATGTTACGGCTGTGTGTAATGTAAAGTGGGCGTTCTTATGTAGTGCTGAGTATTACGGCCGTGTGTAATGTAAAATGGGTGTTCTTATGTAGTGCTGAGTATTACGGCTGTGTGTAATGTAAAGTGGGCGTTTTTATGTAGTGCTGAGTGTTATGGCAGTGTGTAATGTAAAGTGGGCGTTCTTATGTAATGCTGAGTGTTACGGCTGTGTGTAATGTAAAGTGGGCGTTCTTATATAGTGCTAAGTATTACTGCCGTGTGTAATGTAAAATGGGCGTTCTTATGTAGTGCTGAGTATTACGGCTGTGTGTAATGTAAAGTGGGCGTTTTTATGTAGTGCTGAGTGTTACGGCTGTGTGTAATGTAAAGTGGGCATTCTTATGTAGTGCTGAGTGTTACGGCTGTGTGTAATGTAAAGTGGGCGTTCTTATGTAGTGCTGAGTGTTACGGCCATGTGTAATGTAAAGTGAACGTTCTTATGTAGTGCTGAGTGTTACGGCCGTGTGTAATGTAAAGTGGGCGTTCTTATGTAGTGCTGAGTGTTACGGCCGTGTGTAATGTAAAGTGGGCGTTCTAATGTAGTGCTTAGTGTTACGGCTGTGTGTAATGTAAAGGGGGCGTTCTTATGTAGTGCTGAGTGTTACGGCTGTGTGTAATGTAAAGTGGGCGTTCTTATGTAGTGCTGAGTGATACGGCTGTGTGTAATATAAAGTGGGCATTCTTATGTAGTGCTGAGTGTTCCCGCTGTGTGTAATGTAAAGTGAGCGTTTTTATGTAGTGCTGAGTGTTACGGCTGTGTGTAATGTAAAGTGGGCGTTCTTATGTAGTGCTGAGTGTTACGGCCGTGTGTAATGTAAAGTGGGCTTTCTTATGTAGTGCTGAGTGTTACGGCTGTGTGTAATATAAAGTTGGCGTTCTTATGTAGTGCTGAGTGTTACGGCCGTGTGTAATGTAAAGTGGGCGTTCTTATGTAGTGCTGAGTGTAACGGCTGTGTGTAATGTAAAGTGGGCGTTCTTATGTAGTGCTGAGTGTTACGGCTGTGTGTAATGTAAAGTGGGCGTTCTTATGTAGTGCTGAGTGTTACGGCTGTGTGTAATGTAAAGTGGGCGTTCTTATGTAGTGCTGAGTGTTACGGCTGTGTGGAATGTAAAGTGAGCGTTCTTATTTAGTGCTGAGTGTTACGGCTGTGTTTAATGTAAAGTGGGCATTCTTATGTAGTGCTGAGTGTTACGGCCATGTGTAATGTAAAGTGGGCCTTCTAATGTAGTGCTGAGTGTTACGGCTGTGTGTAATGTAAAGTGGGCGTTCTTATGTAGTGCTGATTGTTACGGCTCTGTGTAATGTAAAGTGGGCGTTCTTATGTAGTGCTGAGTGTTATGGCTGTGTGTAATGTAAAGTGGGCATTTTTATGTAGTGCTGAGTGTTATGGCTGTGTGTAATGTAAAGTGGGCGTTCTTATATAGTGCTGAGTGTTATGGCTGTGTGTAATGTAAAGTGGGCGTTCTTATGTAGTGCTGAGTGTTACGGCCGTGTGTAATGTAAAGTGGGCGTTCTTATGTAGAGCTGAGTATTACGGCTGTGTGTAATGTAAAGAGGACGTTCTTATGTAGTGCTGAGTGCTACGGCTGTGTGTAATGTAAAGTGGGCGTTCTTATGTAGTGCTGAGTGTTACGGCTGTGTGTAATGTAAAGTGGGCATTCTTATGTAGTGCTGAGTGTTACGGCTGTGTGTAATGTAAAGTGGGCGTTCTTATGTAGTGCTGAGTGTTACGGCTGTGTGTAAAGTAAAGTGGGATTTCTTATGTAGTGCTGAGTGTTACGGCTGTGTGTAATGTAAAGTGGGCGTTCTTATGTAGTGCTGAGTGTTACGGCTGTGTGTAATGTAAAGTGGGCATTCTTATGTAGTGCTGAGTGTTACGGCCGTGTGTAATGTAAAGTGGGCGTTCTTATGTAGTGCTGAGTGTTACGGCCGTGTGTAATGTAAAGTGGGCGTTCTTATGTAGAGCTGAGTATTACGGCTGTGTGTAATGTAAAGAGGGTGTTCTTATGTAGTGCTGAGTGCTACGGCTGTGTGTAATGTAAAGTGGGCGTTCTTATGTAGTGCTGAGTGTTACGGCTGTGTGTAATGTAAAGTGGGCGTTCTTATGTAGTGCTGAGTATTACGGCTGTGTGTAATGTAAAGTGGGCGTTCTTATGTAGTGCTGAGTATTACGGCTGTGTGTAATGTAAAGTGAGTGTTCTTATGTAGTGCTGAGTGTTACGGCTGTGTGTAATGTAAAGTGAGTGTTCTTATTTAGAGCTGAGTATTACGGCTGTGTGAATTGTAAAGTGGGCCTTCTTATGTAGTGCTGAGTGTTTCGGCTGTGTGTAATGTAAAGTGCGCGTTCTTATGTAGTGCTGAGTATGACGGCTGTGTGTACTGTAAAGTGGGCATTCTTATGTAGTGCTGAGTGTTACGGCTGTTTGTAATGTAATGTGAGCGTTTTTTTGTAGTGCTGAGTGCTACGGCTGTGTGTAATGTAAAGTGGGCATTCTTATGTAGTGCTGAGTGTTATGGCTGTGTGTAATGTAAAGTGGGAGTTCTTATGTAGTGCTGAGTGTTACGGCCGTGTGTAATGTAAAGTGGGCGTTCTTATGTAGTGCATGTAAAGTGGGCGTTTTTATGTAGTGCTGAGTGTTACGGCCGTGTGTAATGTAAAGTGGGCGTTCTTATGTAGTGCTGAGTGTTACGGCTGTGTGTAAAGTAAAGTGGGCGTTCTTATGTAGTGCTGAGTGTTACGGCTGTGTGTAATGTAAAGTGGGCCTTCTTATGTAGTGCTGAGTGTTACGGCTGTGTGTAATGTAAAGTGGGCGTTCTTATGTAGTGCTGAGTGTTACGGCCATGTGTAATGTAAAGTGGGCGTTCTTATGTAGTGCTGAGTGTTACGGCTCTGTGTAATGTAAAGTGGGCGTTCTTATGTAGTGCTGAGTGTTACGGCTGTGTGTAATGTAAAGTGGGCGTTCTTATGTAGTGCTGAGTGTTACGGCCGTGTGTAATGTAAAGTTGGCGTTCTTATGTAGTGCTGAGTGTTACGGGTGTGTTTAATGTAAAGTGGGCGTTCTTATGAAGTGATGAGTGTGTCGGCCGTGTGTAATGTAAAGTGGGCGTTCTTATGTAGTGCTGAGTGTTATGGCTGTGTGTAATGTAAAGTGGGCGTTCCTATGTAGTGCTGAGTGTTACGGCCGTGTGTAATGTAAAGTGTGCGTTCTTATGTAGTGCTGAGTGTTACGGCCGTGTGTAAAGTAAAGTGGGCGTTCTTATGTAGTGCTGAGTGTTACGGCTGTGTGTAATGTAAAGTGAGTGTTCTTATGTAGTGCTGAGTGTTACGGCTGTGTGTAATGTAAAGTGAATGTTCTTATTTAGTGCTGAGTATTACGGCTGTGTGTAATGTAAAGTGGGCGTTCTTATGTAGTGCTGAGTGTTACGGCTGTGTGTAATGTAAAGTGGGCGTTCTTATGTAGTGCTGAGTATTACGGCTGTGTGTAATGTAAAGTGGGCGTTCTTATGTAGTGCTGAGTGTTACGGCTGTTTGTAATGTAATGTGAGCGTTCTTTTGTAGTGCTGAGTGCTACGGCTGTGTGTAATGTAAAGTGGGCATTCTTATGTAGTGCTGAGTGTTACGGCTGTGTGTAATGTTAAGTGGGAGTTCTTATGTAGTGCTGAGTGTTACGGCCGTGTGTAATGTAAAGTGGGCGTTCTTATGTAGTGCATGTAAAGTGGGCGTTCTTATGTAGTACTGAGTGTTACGGCTGTGTGTAATGTAAAGTGGGCATTCTTATGTAGTGCTGAGTGTTACGGCTGTGTGTAATGTAAAGTGGGCGTTCTTATGTAGTGCTGAGTGTTACGGCTGTGTGTAATGTAAAGTGGGCGTTCTTATGTAGTGCTGAGTGTTACGGCTGTGTGTAATGTAAAGTGGGCGTTCTTATGTAGTGCTGAGTATTACGGCCGTGTGTAATGTAAAGTGGGCGTTCTTATGTAGTGCTGAGTATTACGGCCGTGTGTAATGTAAAGTGGGCGTTCTTATGTAGTGCTGAGTATTACGGCCGTGTGTAATGTAAAGTGGGCGTTCTAATGTAGTGCTGAGTATTACGGCTGTGTGTAATGTAAAGTGGGCGTTCTTATGTAGTGCTGAGTGTTACGGCCGTGTGTAATGTAAAGTGGGCGTTCTTATGTAGTGCTGAGTGTTACGGCTGTGTGTAATGTAAAGTGGGCGTTCTTATGTAGTGCTGAGTGTTACGGCTGTGTGTAATGTAAAGTGGGCGTTCTTATGTAGTGCTGAGTGTTACGGCTGTGTGTAATGTAAAGTGGGCGTTCTTATGTAGTGCTGAGTATTACGGCCGTGTGTAATGTAAAGTGGGCGTTCTTATGTAGTGCTGAGTATTACGGCCGTGTGTAATGTAAAGTGGGCGTTCTTATGTAGTGCTGAGTATTACGGCCGTGTGTAATGTAAAGTGGGCGTTCTAATGTAGTGCTGAGTATTACGGCTGTGTGTAATGTAAAGTGGGCGTTCTTATGTAGTGCTGAGTGTTACGGCCGTGTGTAATGTAAAGTGGGCGTTCTTATGTAGTGCTGAGTGTTACGGCTGTGTGTAATGTAAAGTGGGCGTTCTTATGTAGTGCTGAGTGTTACGGCCGTGTGTAATGTAAAGTGGGCGTTCTTATGTAGAGCTGAGTATTACGGCTGTGTGTAATGTAAAGAGGGTGTTCTTATGTAGTGCTGAGTGCTACGGCTGTGTGTAATGTAAAGTGGGCGTTCTTATGTAGTGCTGAGTGTTACGGCTGTGTGTAATGTAAAGTGGGCGTTCTTATGTAGTGCTGAGTATTACGGCTGTGTGTAATGTAAAGTGGGCGTTCTTATGTAGTGCTGAGTATTACGGCTGTGTGTAATGTAAAGTGAGTGTTCTTATGTAGTGCTGAGTGTTACGGCTGTGTGTAATGTAAAGTGAGTGTTCTTATTTAGAGCTGAGTATTACGGCTGTGTGAATTGTAAAGTGGGCCTTCTTATGTAGTGCTGAGTGTTACGGCTGTGTGTAATGTAAAGTGCGCGTTCTTATGTAGTGCTGAGTATGACGGCTGTGTGTAATGTAAAGTGGGCATTCTTATGTAGTGCTGAGTGTTACGGCTGTTTGTAATGTAATGTGAGCGTTTTTTTGTAGTGCTGAGTGCTACGGCTGTGTGTAATGTAAAGTGGGCATTCTTATGTAGTGCTGAGTGTTATGGCTGTGTGTAAAGTAAAGTGGGAGTTCTTATGTAGTGCTGAGTGTTACGGCCGTGTGTAATGTAAAGTGGGCGTTCTTATGTAGTGCATGTAAAGTGGGCGTTTTTATGTAGTGCTGAGTGTTACGGCCGTGTGTAATGTAAAGTGGGCGTTCTTATGTAGTGCTGAGTGTTACGGCTGTGTGTAAAGTAAAGTGGGCGTTCTTATGTAGTGCTGAGTGTTACGGCTGTGTGTAATGTAAAGTGGGCCTTCTTATGTAGTGCTGAGTGTTACGGCTGTGTGTAATGTAAAGTGGGCGTTCTTATGTAGTGCTGAGTGTTACGGCCATGTGTAATGTAAAGTGGGCGTTCTTATGTAGTGCTGAGTGTTACGGCTCTGTGTAATGTAAAGTGGGCGTTCTTATGTAGTGCTGAGTGTTACGGCTGTGTGTAATGTAAAGTGGGCGTTCTTATGTAGTGCTGAGTGTTACGGCCGTGTGTAATGTAAAGTTGGCGTTCTTATGTAGTGCTGAGTGTTACGGCCGTGTGTAATGTAAAGTGGGCGTTCTTATGTAGAGCTGAGTATTACGGCTGTGTGTAATGTAAAGAGGACGTTCTTATGTAGTGCTGAGTGCTACGGCTGTGTGTAATGTAAAGTGGGCGTTCTTATGTAGTGCTGAGTGTTACGGCTGTGTGTAATGTAAAGTGGGCGTTCTTATGTAGTGCTGAGTGTTACGGCTGTGTGTAATGTAAAGTGGGCGTTCTTATGTAGTGCTGAGTATTACGGCGTGTGTAATGTAAAGTGGGGCGTTCTTATGTAGTGCTGAGTATACGGCTGTGTGTAATGTAAAGTGGGCGTTCTTATGTAGTGCTGAGTATTACGGCTGTGTGTAATGTAAAGTGAGTGTTCTTATGTAGTGCTGAGTGTTACGGCTGTGTGTAATGTAAAGTGAGTGTTCTTATTTAGAGCTGAGTATTACGGCTGTGTGAATTGTAAAGTGGGCCTTCTTATGTAGTGCTGAGTGTTACGGCTGTGTGTAATGTAAAGTGCGCGTTCTTATGTAGTGCTGAGTATGACGGCTGTGTGTAATGTAAAGTGGGCATTCTTATGTAGTGCTGAGTGTTACGGCTGTTTGTAATGTAATGTGAGCGTTTTTTTGTAGTGCTGAGTGCTACGGCTGTGTGTAATGTAAAGTGGGCATTCTTATGTAGAGCTGAGTATTACAGCTGTGTGTAATATAAAGTGGGAATTCTTATGTAGAGCTGAGTATTACGGCCTTGTGTAATGTAAAGTGGGCATTCTTATGTAGAGCTGAGTATTACGGCTATGTGTAATGTAAAGAGGGCGTTCTTAGGTAGTGCTGAGTGCTATGGCTGTGTGTAATGTAAAGTGGGCGTTCTTATGTAGTGCTGAGTGTTACGGCTGTGTGTAATGTAAAGTGGGTGTTCTTATGTAGTGCTGAGTATTTTGGCTGTGTGTAATGTAAAGTGGGCGTTCTTATGTAGTGCTGAGTGTGTCGGCTGTGTGTAAATGTAAAGTTGCCGTTTTTATGTAGTGCTCAGTGCTACGGCTGTGTGTAATGTAAAGTGGGCGTTCTTATGTAGTGCTGAGTGTTACGGCCGTGTGTAATGTAAAGTGGGCGTTCTTATGTAGTGCTGAATGTTACGGCTGTGTGTAATGTAAAGTGGGCGTTCTTATGTAGTGCTGAGTATTACGGCCGTGTGTAATGTAAAATGGGTGTTTCTTATGTAGTGCTGAGTATTACGGCTGTGTGTAATGTAAAGTGGGCGTTTTTATGTAGTGCTGAGTGTTATGGCAGTGTGTAATGTAAAGTGGGCGTTCTTATGTAATGCTGAGTGTTACGGCTGTGTGTAATGTAAAGTGGGCGTTCTTATATAGTGCTAAGTATTACTGCCGTGTGTAATGTAAAATGGGCGTTCTTATGTAGTGCTGAGTATTACGGCTGTGTGTAATGTAAAGTGGGCGTTTTTATGTAGCTGAGTGTTACGGCTGTGTGTAATGTAAAGTGGGCATTCTTATGTAGTGCTGAGTGTTACGGCTGTGTGTAATGTAAAGTGGGCGTTCTTATGTAGTGCTGAGTGTTACGGCCATGTGTAATGTAAAGTGAACGTTCTTATGTAGTGCTGAGTGTTACGGCCGTGTGTAATGTAAAGTGGGCGTTCTTATGTAGTGCTGAGTGTTACGGCCGTGTGTAATGTAAAGTGGGCGTTCTAATGTAGTGCTTAGTGTTACGGCTGTGTGTAATGTAAAGGGGGCGTTCTTATGTAGTGCTGAGTGTTACGGCTGTGTGTAATGTAAAGTGGGCGTTCTTATGTAGTGCTGAGTGATACGGCTGTGTGTAATATAAAGTGGGCATTCTTATGTAGTGCTGAGTGTTCCCGCTGTGTGTAATGTAAAGTGAGCGTTTTTATGTAGTGCTGAGTGTTACGGCTGTGTGTAATGTAAAGTGGGCGTTCTTATGTAGTGCTGAGTGTTACGGCCGTGTGTAATGTAAAGTGGGCTTTCTTATGTAGTGCTGAGTGTTACGGCTGTGTGTAATATAAAGTTGGCGTTCTTATGTAGTGCTGAGTGTTACGGCCGTGTGTAATGTAAAGTGGGCGTTCTTATGTAGTGCTGAGTGTAACGGCTGTGTGTAATGTAAAGTGGGCGTTCTTATGTAGTGCTGAGTGTTACGGCTGTGTGTAATGTAAAGTGGGCGTTCTTATGTAGTGCTGAGTGTTACGGCTGTGTGTAATGTAAAGTGGGCGTTCTTATGTAGTGCTGAGTGTTACGGCTGTGTGGAATGTAAAGTGAGCGTTCTTATTTAGTGCTGAGTGTTACGGCTGTGTTTAATGTAAAGTGGGCATTCTTATGTAGTGCTGAGTGTTACGGCCATGTGTAATGTAAAGTGGGCCTTCTAATGTAGTGCTGAGTGTTACGGCTGTGTGTAATGTAAAGTGGGCGTTCTTATGTAGTGCTGATTGTTACGGCTCTGTGTAATGTAAAGTGGGCGTTCTTATGTAGTGCTGAGTGTTATGGCTGTGTGTAATGTAAAGTGGGCATTTTTATGTAGTGCTGAGTGTTATGGCTGTGTGTAATGTAAAGTGGGCGTTCTTATATAGTGCTGAGTGTTATGGCTGTGTGTAATGTAAAGTGGGCGTTCTTATGTAGTGCTGAGTGTTACGGCCGTGTGTAATGTAAAGTGGGCGTTCTTATGTAGAGCTGAGTATTACGGCTGTGTGTAATGTAAAGAGGACGTTCTTATGTAGTGCTGAGTGCTACGGCTGTGTGTAATGTAAAGTGGGCGTTCTTATGTAGTGCTGAGTGTTACGGCTGTGTGTAATGTAAAGTGGGCATTCTTATGTAGTGCTGAGTGTTACGGCTGTGTGTAATGTAAAGTGGGCGTTCTTATGTAGTGCTGAGTGTTACGGCTGTGTGTAAAGTAAAGTGGGATTTCTTATGTAGTGCTGAGTGTTACGGCTGTGTGTAATGTAAAGTGGGCGTTCTTATGTAGTGCTGAGTGTTACGGCTGTGTGTAATGTAAAGTGGGCATTCTTATGTAGTGCTGAGTGTTACGGCCGTGTGTAATGTAAAGTGGGCGTTCTTATGTAGTGCTGAGTGTTACGGCCGTGTGTAATGTAAAGTGGGCGTTCTTATGTAGAGCTGAGTATTACGGCTGTGTGTAATGTAAAGAGGGTGTTCTTATGTAGTGCTGAGTGCTACGGCTGTGTGTAATGTAAAGTGGGCGTTCTTATGTAGTGCTGAGTGTTACGGCTGTGTGTAATGTAAAGTGGGCGTTCTTATGTAGTGCTGAGTATTACGGCTGTGTGTAATGTAAAGTGG